>OX578144.1:3685797-4885797 GCA_951213105.1 Amaurobius ferox
TGATAAATAGACAAATTTTAATGAATTTATATATATATAACTTTGGATTTAATAATTTATTTTTATATATATATATATATATATAGCTTCTTAAAATAATATCACAGCCCACTTTTGAAAAAAAAATTCATAAATCCATCTGTTAATTAATTATAAATTCTTTAGTCTAATGATGTCTTCAAATTTTGTAGCAGGTCTCTACTGATTTAAGGTCCTTTCGAGTTTTTACTACTAATGCCATCTATTAACATTATAATGCATTTTCCCAAGGTTTTCTTCTAACTTTGCAAATTTGATAGATGTTGTCAATATATTTTTAATTTGGTATTATATTATCATTATAAGTATTGTGTTAAAAGTTGACTAAAATTGGATGAAAATTTGCTCAGATAGCAATAAATTTCATGTTTCAAGAAACTTTTTTGTAATTTCAAGTATTTTCATTTATTTGTGTAAATACGAGAATGATACCTTTGATGAATTTTAATGTAGAATGTAATTTTTCCACAAGTAATAGGTTTTGGTTTCATGATTTGATGGAGGCAGTCATTTCGCATTATTTTATATAACTACCTTGCTTTAACTCCCGGGTAATGTCGGGTACATTTTCTAGTATGTTTATATAGCCTTGTATCTTTTTATAGTTATTTTCTTTTTGCCTGTACAGTAACAACTATTATTTTGTCTGATCTGTTAATGTTAGTTCTTATGCTAAGGATATGTTTCCATGTATAGCTTAAATTATAGTTTTTTTTGTGTATTAACCTACGGCTACTAGCTACTATCTTAGCCAATTACATTTTGTTACTAGCCTTTTTTTAGCACACCAAATAATTAACATATTTTAGAATCCTAAAATCTAATATGAAATGGAAGAATTAAATATACTAAAAAATAAGTAATTGAAATTATGTTTGCAATTTGTTGGTCACTTACATTTCTTATATAATCCTACCAACTACTGTAACCAAACAGCCACAGTGATTAGTATATTACTAGTATTTATTAACCAAATTTGAAAGTTATTAGCCAGCTGGCTAGTGGCTACCACATAATTTAAGCTATATTTCATTGGCATATATGTATGTAACTTCAAGGAAGCCTGAATTAATTTCTGTTAGAATTTTTTTAATGAGATTCAGCATCTTTGGTTCATTTAAATTATTTATTTCCCAAGTGGTAATTGACACTCAAATGTTCATGAATCAGTAATATTTACAAGCGGAAAAGTATCAAAATTAATGGTTGTCCCTACATGGATCTTGCTGTACAATATTACATAATGGCAGATGCACAATAACAATGAGACCAAGTTCTGATTCTTTTAATGACTTTCAGATGTTATTACATTGCTACATAAATCATGTTCTTTCAGAAACCTGACCTCATTAACATACGATTAATAATATTCTTCTGTCTGCAATAATTAATTATTATAACAGAAGTCAGTTTTCACATATGGTGACAATGTAGAAATATTTCTTGGTTGCATTCCAATCCCATCAAAATATGACCATTCAGAGATAATGTACAATTTTAGGTATTTTCAATTAGGTAGCATAGGGTTTGTATGGTTTAAATACAGAAAATAAAAATAATAATTTCAATTGAAAACTCTTTAATTTTTTAAATTTGTAAATTAGATACTCTTGCCAACTTGGCAAAGAGTCAATAAACGTTTTTTGCCAGTAAAATATACATAATCATTTTACTAAAAAGGCATTACTAATGCTCATTTTATTAAAACATGTTTATATCCAAATAATAACTTTTGTTAAACTTTTCTGCATCAATGTTTTCAATACATCCATTTTTAAACTTATAAACTAACAAGAAATATCAATTATGCATAAAGCATTGATTATGAAACACTTTCCAACTTCAATGCAATTTTATTTAAACATCTCTAAAATGCGATACCTTCCTCGGTAATATTTTTAAAATTATCACAATACTACATTAATTTATTATATTTGAAAACTTAAAACTTCATCGAAAAAAAAATGAACTTCATTGAAATGATGGCATTGAAATATAAATTGGCTGGTTTAAACATCTCTAAAATACGATACATTCCTCGGTAATATTTTTAAAATTATCATAATACTACAATAATTTATTATATTTGAAAACTTCATTGAAAACAAATGAAATTTATTAAAATGACGTCATTGAAATATAACACTCCTGGCTCCCTCTATAAGAGCAGCATTTCATTCATAAACTTTTTTCCATTCATTTCATTCATCACAATACTATAATAATTTATTTTATTTAAAAACTTAAGACCATGGAGGTACAAGTAATTAAACTGTATGCTTAAAACTTCATCGAAAAACTCGTCGAATCTCTGTGTATAATCAATGAATATTTCATTCATATCAGCTATATTGCAGACTCTATGAGCTAAATAATTTTGCATTAAAGAAATGCAGCAATTCTTATACATCTTTTGGTATTCTACATCTACATCTTTTGGTATTTACATTCTCCATATGTGAAAATTAAGCTTCGTTGTAGAAATAATCAAAGTTGGATGATCATTCAAACTCAAATATATTGTAATTGTGTTGTTTCAGTATGTAGATGCACAGAATTTAAGCACAAATAAAGCAGTTTTAGGATGGATACAACACTAAATATGAATTAGAAAGAACTTTATAAATCACGATTTTGACACAAGATAAATGCCATATTTTATTTTGAAGTGGGTCATGTGATCTCTTCATATAATGGTCTCGTGATCTCTTCATATAAAAGGTGTAATTATTATTTTAATTTTTATTTAAAAAACTACTGAATATATTTTGCTGAAATTTTTTTTATATATTTTATGGGATAATTTGAATATTTCCTAAAACTTTTGAAGCAATTTGTAAATTTTAAATCTACTTAAAAAATGTTTCAAAAATTAGGTCCCTTCATTTTTTCAACCCGGGTTCAATCCAAAACTAATTGGGTGATATTATTCATTTATATTCCCATAGGTCCCACAGACCATCTGAACAACATACTAAAATTTCATTTTGATACAGTCATTTTTACGGCAGTTATCATGCTAATAGACAGACAGACAGAATGAACAAAGTCATAAACACTTTTCAACTATGTTGTAAAGTGTTAAAAACATGAATGTTTAGAATAAACACACACAATTTTTAATATAGGATATACTCGCTGGTGCTCATTATTTAAAATATCTGCAAATTTTAGTAGCATTTTAAATGAGATTGTCTTTGACAAAAAAAATTGGCAAAACAAAAGGCATACAATAATTAAACAGAAATTAATGAAAATACAAGTGTAAATACATTAATTACATAACAAAACTGACTCATTTCAGAAATGCAATGTGGCCATAGAAAAAGCTTTAAATTTCAAAAATCTTTTGTTCAGCTCTTTCTTAGTTAATATTTCAAAGACTTTTATTTATTCAGTAATTAGAATTAAAAAACTTCTTTATTTACTCTTTATTGTTTTGAATTAAAAAAAAAATTGTTTATTTTTGAACAATTTAAATTTTAAAAAACTTTGTTTTCTTTTCGATCATTTAAGTTTTTAAAGGCATTGTTTATTTTCAATATAAATTTCAAAAAGTTTTTATTTCCTTTCACTGATTTGGATTTTTAAAATCTGTTGTTAATTTTTCGATAATTTTAATTTAAAAGAATTGTTTACTTATAATTTAAATTTTGAAACTTCTCTTTTCTTTTCAATTGTTTAAATTGATAAAAATGTTTACTTTTGAATATTTGAATTTGATAACCTTCGATTTGCTTTTAATAATTTAAATTTTAAAATTTTTGTTTACATTTCAAACCTTCATTATGAAAAAAGTAGCCTTCATGAACCATAGAACTTCATGTAATGTATGACATCACATTCTGAAAGTGCCAGATATATCATAATTTGCTAGTCATCTTTTCATTTAACTACAATTATTTAGGGATCAATAAATTATATAAGTGTCAATAAAATTTCTTGTTTAAAAAATTTATAAAAAATATGAAGTATAGTCAACATACGCTAAAATGGTAGCAAAACCAATATCATTTTTATTCTGTCATAAAATCAGCTAAACACAATAAAAAAGTTAATAATTTGAAAAATCTATCAAAATAAAACAGGTGATTTAAGAAATTGAAAATATCATTACTTCCTGTAATGTTATATTCCAAGGATCTTATATTAATTGATAACTAAAAGAAAACATTACACTATTCATTTATAACATTTATTTTTCTATCAATTTCTATATTTAAACCTAATAAATTGAATTAAAATCGTAAACACATTGGATTTGATTTCATTGCTAAGCAAGATGATATAATTTTCTTCAAATGAAACTTTGGAAAATTATCTGTGCATTGCTATTTCTATAGAAGGTTTTATTTTGCATTTTTTATAAATATCTTTATAACCCCTGGTCCTAAATACTCCATAGACAAGATTACTCTCAGTGAAGTAGAGAACAAGCATACCAAGTTTGAAAGAAATCTTTCAGAAAATGTGGACCTGTACATGGAATAGACTGAAAGACAAACACACAGAGTTTGGTTTATGTTGTGTAGGTTGCACTTTTTGCTTGTCCTAATAAAAAAGTCTGTGTTTTGCTTTCAAAAGTAGTTATTTTTTTTTTTGTGTGTTTTATGCTTTTTTATATGAACTATTATTAACTGTTTCTTTTTACTTACACCAGTAGAGTAAGGGGAATGTCTATTGTTGGTTAAATAACTCATAAACACTTCACAGTGACAGTCTGATGTTGCTTCATTTGCAACCCAATTTAGACTAAACTTAATGGGGATGGCAACCACAAGGATTGTAAACTCATTCCTTTGTCCATCACATCTTGAAAAAACTTTCAGACCTACTGATTTGATGTCTCCATACACCACATGCACTCGGGAATATTTTGGGTAGCTATATGGATCAAACTGGAGTCTTTTTCATGCGATCTTCTCACCATAACTACTGGGCTATTGCCCTTATTAACTTTATATCTTTGATCAGGAGTGTGGCAGCAGCTGACTTTGCTCCTGCCAAAGACATCGATCGAAGATGCTAGGAATCAGTACCTAAATTATAAGTTCAGAGTCGAAGCTAGCTTTTGCTCTAACCTTATAATGTCGGTCTTGTAAGCACCGGGTTCCGAGTTCGGGCCTGGATCGGAACTAATGATATTTTGTATTTGATTTACTACTAGATCAAACTTTTAACTGTTTTTGCTTTGTAGTGTATGTACTCTTATTCAACAAATTAAACTGTGAAGAAAATTTTACATGGTTTTATTATTATATTTGGAAGAAAAGTGAAGTTATAGAAAAAATAGTATTTAAGTATGTATTTCAATGACTCATTTTCAATTTTCAGATTCATGAAGACAAATTTTAAAGAACACAAAATTTCCATAGAAAATTGTCATTTTTACGATGAATTTGAAAGCCCAACATCTGTCATTTGGATCAATTCTCAAAATGGATCACGAACCATTGTTCATTCTAATAAGTAAATATGTTTTGTGAAATAAATATTACTTTTTTCTTTTTGAAATGGCAACATTGAAGAAACTTAAAAAAAAAGTATTATATCTGCCATTAAATTAAATTTCCATTTGTTGATTACAAAATAAAGTCAATATTTTAAAGCAGAACATTGAGATGACAGGATCAGTGTCTAAATGTTGAATTTCAATCCAGGTCACTAAAATTTGATTATAGCAAAAACATCAAAATTTCAGCATTTACATTATGATAAGAAATAAACTTTAAGTATTTTAATGTTATGGCTTTTCTATATGAAATTATGGCTACTTCAATTATTAAAAGTACAAAATAGTAATTAATAGTAATTAAAAAAATAATGAAACAATATTAAACTAGTAGTTAAAATAGCAAATAATATTAAAATAGTAATTAAAAATATTCACAATTTTTTTTAATCTATGAATTTCCTATCATAATCACAATATCTTTCTTTAAACTTTTGTAGTCTGATTTATATTCATTTCTAATAATTATTTATACTGATTTATTAGAATTAGGATTCTGTTACATAAAATAACCAATCAAAATCCTTTGAAATTATCCTCATGTTTGAAAGTGCTTGTCATGTTTATCAATGTCGGTGACAAAACTTTAGTGTCTCAGAGGAGAGTTACAGCAAATGCACAGTCCTCCTCTCAGAGTTTACTAAAGTGCATAATTTTTAATTTAGTTTGCACTGAATTACATCTTAACTCTTCAGAATTAACCAGTGTGTGAAAATAAAAATTCAAATTTTGGTCTTAAAATTCAACACATTTTTCTTCCAATTTTCACTCTTATGTGTTTTAATTCTTATGTATATTATATTTTTTCATTTTCATGTGCTATTAAAAGTTTGCTATTATAAATTTTACAATTGATATGCTGTAACTTTCTCTAAGCACTTTTATTTGATATTTAATTATTAAATAATGCATAAAAAATATTATGGATGACAGAAAATTTAAAATTATATAACGTACTATGAAATTAAAACAGTAGATTTTGTTTTCAGTTTTTCTGTTAAGTAACACTAATATACACTCGAAAATGTATCAGTAATATTGTTTGCTATTTTTAATGCCATCATTAATCAGACCATCATTTACAGACCAATTTTTTATCAATCAAAGAACAAGGTGTTTTCCCAGAGTGAAAGAATTTCTATTTTATGAGCAATATTTCTTTAGCTATTTTTATGAGAGCGTCATTAAGGAGTTTTAGCAATACAGTTTCTATTTCATACAGTTTATCCTTAGTTAAAATAGAAGGCCTACCTGTTCTTGCAGGGTTATAGAATCTGGAAATCAGGAAATATCAGCATTATGGAAATATTAAGGAATTCCTTAAAAAAACTGTAAAATCAGAGAAATTTGAATTTTGAAGGCTTTCTTCCAACTAACAACAATACACATGTGTAGAATTTCTTGTTCCTGGTGGGAGACAGCCTATGGGATACCTCTATAAAAAGAAGATAATTTTAAAATTTCAACGTTTCTCAGTAATTCCTCTCATTTTAAATGTTTTGAAAATTGTCAAGATATTTTATATGACAGGAATATCAGATTAAAAAAATATTGTATTGTTTCTGTTTATACATTATTTTATTGCATTAAATGATATTTAACTATATATATTCTTGATTGGATTTTACAGAACACTGGTGAGTTTTATAGCTTATCTAGAATTTTAATGCTTGAAAGATTAATATTCTTATAATAATACTGTTCTTATAACTCTTGCATAAATACTATACTTTGTTTATTATATTATACTTTTCAATGCTGAAAGTAATTAATTTTAATTATTTATTCTTAATTATCATTTTCAATTTTATTAATTAACCTTATTGTGCTTGTTAAACTGATATTTAGTAAAAGTAGATAGTGATACATATCAGGGAATTTTTTATCTGCAATCCTGTAGCCACCCTGTCTTGTTTTGTCTGCAACAGATCCAGTTTCTTGAAAATTTTTTATTAACATTGTAATTGTTGAATTGTTAGGGGTTTTAGAGCATGGACATTTCTTCTGAAAATCTTCAATAATCCAAAATAAAAATACTTTCACACTAGGAAACAATAGTATAGAGAAAGTATTGTTTTCAAGAAAATTTTCAATTTCAAGATTTTGTACTGCTGCCGTGTTAATTAGGAGTATGATCACGTTAAACATGTGGGTCCGTAAGTCCTTCCGAGAGGTTGGTGGTAGGGGAAGGAGGGTATAGTCTTTGTGGATGCCTCCCCCACTGGGTTCCCGTCTAAATTGTGTTGCACTTCCCGGCCGTCCAAATAGATATCTTATACCTTTCTGGTAGGTCGGACGGTCTGGGTCAAAGGAGAAGAAGAATTTCAAGATTTTAATGTCAATATATGTTTTAGAACCTCCTGAACACGTTTTGACTATTTTTAGAGTGATGTCTATCTTTCTGTGGTCATTTTCTTGTGTACACAATAGCTGCCACAAATATCAATGGATTTTCACAAAACTCTATATCCGGCTTTGTTCATAAAAAATCTAGAACAGGCTAGAATTTTTTGAAATTTGAACAAAAACTTTGAAATTTTATATTTATTTAACATGGCAAACACTATGTGATATAATTATGCTTGAAAGGGGTTATTTATGGCTCAATGGTCATGAAACTTAACAGTTTCAATCATAGTGAAAAACAGCCATGATACAATTTTTGTGTTTGTGACATTATTAGTCCCCCCCCCTGAGAGGGAAAGTTACCCCTCCCCTCCAAACATTGTCAAACTTAGTATCAAACAAAATATGTTTTTAGGCACTTTAAATTGAAAGGTAACACACTATAATTGTGATTATTTGGACCAATGATGCAATTTACAAAAAAATAAAAATAAATCACAAGTTGCTTAAAAATGGATTTTGGTATCAGACAGTCAAGTTGAGCCTAAAAAGAATTCTACTATTTCAATTTTTCAGTATGCTACATGATTTTTAAATTTGATGTGTGCAACTTTTCTTTTTTTATTGATAAAGAGTAAAAATAAAATTACAGTTCTAAACTATATTTAGACTTCTCCATTAAAAAAATGTTAAGCTAAAAAGTTACTTTTTGCATTAATTTTAAACTTATTTCATTGCTTTTATTTTCATTTACTTTTGATTTCTTTCATTACTTTTATTCTAAAAAGTAACAAAGATTCAGTTAAATAATAATAAAAAAAAAATTGCGTGGTTTTCCTGCCATTTTCTTTCGGATCATTGAGCTATGACATCATCATCTGACCATCATCTGAGTGTTTGCATTTGGCATCAGACCTGTTGCGCATGTTACAGCACAGTTAATTTGTTTTTATAATTGGTCAAAAACATTGTGCTGTGAAACTTCAATTTTAAAACTGAATTGCAAAAATAATGTTTTTATTTAATTTGGTTATTTTTCTTAATGCAATTTTAATCGATTACTTATCTGTGTTATAATTTTAAACTTAATTAGTTGCTTTTCTTGGGAATAGCTTTAAATTTGGTTTAATTAGTATTGGTAGTAATTTTCACAAGTCTGTATAAATTTGTGAATAAAAATCTTCATTAACAGCATGTAAGGACATTAAGCAGTCTCAGAGGCAAAACAAGCCTTCAGGATAAAATGGGCAGAGCATTCACTCCAGCAAAGCAGATAAAATGTCAGTAGATATACATTTTTATTAACACTTTACAACATAGTTGAAAAGTATTTATGACTTTGTTCATTCTGTTTGTCTGTCTGTCCATTAGCACGATAACTGCCGTAAATATGACTTTATCAAAATGAAATTTTAGTATGTTGTTCAGATGGTCTATTGGACTTATAGGAATATAAATGAATAATATCACTCAATTAGTTTTGGACTGAACCCGGATTGATAAAAATGAAATACAGTACGCGACCTCTTATCCGGCGTTCCAATATCCGGACTCTCCCCAAACCGGAATACGGCAAAATAATGGCAAATTCTGCGCCAACAAGCGATTATTTGCGAAATATTACGCCAAATAGCGATTTTTTGTTTAAAATCCCGCCAAATGCTTTTTTGCTTTAATTAACAATGTCAATTAAAGAAAATGCATTGAAACCTACTATTTTAGAGGGTTTGAAATAGGACGCGCAAACCGCGCACGAAATTCAAAATTCCCGTGCAGAAAAAAATGCCGCGCGCACTCGCCGCCGTTGATTCTTCTTAAATTTCGGAAACGAACGCGAGGAATTCTCGCGATAGCGAGTAAAAATATTCCGTGGATCATGTTTTTTCCGAGAAGTTCCACAATTCCTCTTTTCCGGAAAACATCGGAAGTAGCACAGTTTTCCCCAAAATTCCTAAGCGGCTGCATCCGGCCGTCATCCCCGATAGTAGCTCTCGGAGGTGACGATCCGACACGAGCGAGACCGTCACATTGACGGCGAGACGTAACTAACTCCTGTATAGTATAAGACAGGAGTTAGTTACGGACAAGTCGCGGCAAGGTGCTTTTTTAAGGGTGAGCGTCAGTAAATTTTCTGCCCTATCCGCGCTTTGTTAACTTTCGCGGCACACATATTTCGCCGAAATTCTGCTCAAACAGTTGCGAAATATTTTCTTATAGATAAAATGCTATGCTTAGATTATATTAAAACTAAATTTAATACCCAATAAAGCATAGAATATATGTTTTATTTTAATTTAAAATATTTTTGGTGCTGCCATCTGTTGTCGTAATTTAATTCATACCGACTATTTTTATTTTTTAATGAACATTTTTAAATGTCTATTCTTCAAATACGCTATTAAATACAACAACAGATCATATATAATGCCATAATCACGGAAACGTAATAGAACTTGGACTTGAAGACAAAGGAACTTCAAGACAAAACTGCAGTCCTCAGTGATGTACATTCAGATCCCTTATCAAATTTATAGAATGATAAATTACCTTTCCGTGATTGTGGCATTATTATATATGATCTTTTGTTGTATTTAACACTGTATTAGAAGGAATAGATATTTAAAAATGTTCATTAAAAAATAAAAATAATCGGTATGAATTAAATTACGACAACAGATGGCAGCACCAAAAATATTTTGGATTAAAATAAAAAATATATTCTATGTTTTTGGGGGCATTAAATTTAGTTTTAATACAATCTAAGCACTGCATTTTATCTTTCAAAAAATATTTCGCAACTGTTTGAACTGAATTTCAGCGAAATATGTGTGCTGTGAAAGTTAACAAAGCGCGGATAGGGCAGAAAATTTACTGACGCTCACCCTTAATGGCGTTTCATTTTTTTCTGGGTGTATAGGGCAGAGCACACTAGGCACAAAGGTTTCGATTTTTCCGAATTCGTTACATTTTCTTTTCTGCGCTTTGTTCCGTGGACTTTGATTTCCGGTAAAAGTATTCCAACTTTTTCGTTAGAAATATCCCGATATCGCTAAAGAAATCCTACGCTCTTCAAACGCGATGTGCCGCGCAGAATTCACACTATTTTGAACAATTTAATAAACTTTTATTAGAAAAGATGAAAAAAAGAGAGTCATCAGCGCATTTAAGAGATGATAGAAAGTACGTTTAAGTAAGGAATTCCCGAAATTAATGAGAGTTAACTTTTGCCGAAATGCAGAGAAAAGTATAGCAGCTATAAAATGTCATTCAGGGCCTTCTGATTGATCTCTTTAAATACTTAACCTAAGCAATAAACTTGTCATTTTCTTGGCAAAATCCATTTTTTTTTCATCTCCGTGGAAATATACACATCTTCAATATTTTAAAAAACGTTGATGGAATTCCAAGATCAAAATCATTTTCAATTAAATCCTATTTGGATGAAAATGGCTATTTTCGACTGAAAATTGACCCTAGCAAAAAGTTCCATTGCAGTATATTTATGGGATTTTAACGTGTTACATTTATTAATTAGTAATTTATAGAAAACATTTTAGCAATATCGCGAAATTTTTTTATTTAAACACGATCGCCGGTATATTTTGTTTTATTTTTAAATATTTTTAAATTTTTTGTGCTTTTTATGCTGGGATATTATCTTTTAAACATATTGCTGGTGAAAATGAGATATATGTTTAGGATAACGAAATTAATTTTTTTTTATTTATTCAGGCATTTAGAATTATAAGGCTTATTAGAAATACATTTGAAGAGCATAAATTAGAATTTGATATATTTGCACCCATAGTTGAATAATCTCATTTCAATTAAAAATGAACATCCTTCTCATCTTAATTTTATTAAAAGTACTTTAAAATATTTTGAAAATATGAACAAAGGTGCTTCTGCCAAAATATTAGATGAATATGGTGAGGACCCACTTTAGTTGAAATGTTAAAAAAAAAAAAAGACTTCTAATAACTACCCTGAATAATCAACTTTTTTCAGACATTTTTTTCTTTCAAAATTTTTCTTAATCACTAAATTTGATACTATAATTACATGTAATTTGCATTTTAGTTAACTCATATAGATTGTAAAAAAGCTTTTTTTAATACATTTATGTTTTTAAAATGAATTATAATTTTCTATAATGATATTTGAGACCATTCCAGTAAGTTTTAGAAAAAGTGTTCCGAATTACGGAAAAACCCCTTATCCAGAATGCCGGAAGTCCCAAGCATTCCGGATAATAGATTCTGTACTGTACATCGTACCCTATGGGACCTAATTTTTCAAACATTTTTTAAGTGAATTTAATATTCACAAATTGCTTCAAAAGTTTTAGGAAATATTCAAATTATCCCATAAAAAATATGAAAAAAATTTCAACAAAATATATTTGGTAGTTTTTTAAATAAAAATTAAAATAATAATTACACCTATATTATATGAAGAGATCATGTGACCCACTTCAAAATAAAATATGGCATCCATCTTGTGTCAAAATTGTGATTTTTAAAGTTCTTTTTAATTTATATTTAGTGTTGTATGCGTCCTAAAACTGCTTTATTTTTGCTTAATTTCTGTGCATCTACATTCTGAAACAATGCAATTACAATATACATGAGTTTAAATGATCATCAAACTTTGATTATTTCTACAACGAAGCCTAATTTTCACTTATTTAGAATGTAAAAACATAAAGATGTAGGATGAGTTGTATAAGAATTGCTAAATTTCTTTAACACAAAATTATTTAGCTCTTTGAGTTTGAAATATAGCTGATATGAATGAAACATTCATTGATTTTACATAGAAAACAGACGATTTTATAGCAGACTTTTTTGATGACTTTTCGATGTAAGCAAAGAGTTAAATTACGTTTACCTCCATGGTTTTCAGTTTTTAAATAAAATAAATTATTGTAGTATTGTGATGAATGAAATGAATGGAATAAAAGTGTATGAATGAAATATTTACTGCTTTTACATAGAGAACCAGACAATTTATATTTCAGTGACATCATTTGAATAAAGTTCTTTTTTTTATGAAGTTTTTAGTTTTCAAATGTAATAAATTATTGTATTATTGTGATAATTTTAAAAATATTACCGCTGAAGATATCACATTTTAGAGATGTTTAAACCAGGCGACTTATATTTCAATCTTCTTTCTTCATTTCAATCTTCATTTTTTTTAATGAAGTTTTAAGTTTTCAACCGCTGAATGCATCATATTTCAGAGATATTTAAATGAAATTGCATTGCAGTTGGAAAGTGTTTTATAATCAATGCTTTATGTATGATTGATCTTTCTTGTTATTAATGTATTTGAAAATAAGTATTGTAGTTTTTATAAAAATATCAGGAAGTAATTTGTTATATTACCCATAAATTTTTAAAATAATCTTTAATTTGAAAAATTTGGAGTAGAAATATCCCTCAAAAATTCTTTATGATTATCTCTGCCCTCCTACCATAAAATAATAAAGTTGACTCTTGATAAAAAAATGTTATGTCATGAAAATTATGTTTATTAATAGATTGATCATTTAACCAATATTTTTGTAATTGCACATATTGTAGACACATTTCATTTATTATATTTTATTAATAAATTTTTTTTATTATTATTAGTATAATTTATTTTTTAAATAGAATAATCATTGGTTGGTAAAATATGTGCTATATTATTGTTTTTGCTAAAAATTTGTTTTTGAGGCCTCTATTTCTCAGGATCTGCTATAGGTAGACCTTAGATGATTACTGATATGGATTCACTATTAAATTCACCAAAGATTTTCAATTCGGGTTCTGGTTCAAAAATTTTAATTTTCCTTGAAACACCTGTTTCTCATAATTGGCTCAGGAAAGAGCTTGGCATGGATTCGGCATGAATGACATGTATTCAGCATGGAATTTTGGAAGGAGTATGGCGGTTCATTAAGGATATTCTCTTCTGGGTCTGGAGATGTCACTTCTGGCTTTTCTAGAAAATAAAATTCCATATGACTGTACACAATAAGTTGGCAAAAGGGTATAAAAATACTAATAGTTCTGTCAAATGCTAATAGTTCTGCTAATAGTGTATACACTACTTGCAACCATATGAAGACTCCTTGATAAATTTCTTGTTTTATAATTTATTCTCATTCAAACAGTAATCAAAAAGTCATTAAAATAGTTAAGTTTTTATTAAGATAATTACAACTATGTTTTACATTAAAAAGTGGTTATTAAAAGCTAATGTTTATTATGTATATATATATGCCATTCGTTTCATGTTTTATCTATTAAAGTAGCATCTATAGAGGTTCTATCCAATTCCATCTATTGAAATTTACATCTTTTTATCATTAATTTTTGTCATTTTAATATTTTAGGCTCCCAGCATTTTCCATTTCTTTTGACTCATGTGTTTAGATTGTATATCTCACATGTGTAGATACTGTTAATTTAATTACCATGTTTTATTACTTATCTTTTTAGTATAAAATTAAGAGAATTAATGTTTTCCTTTTGTTAGATATTATATTTCAAATCCTCTTTGATGGAAATCATTTAACTTCTTTAATGATATTGAACTAGGGTATGCCATTTATGTCAGGTTTTATCTATCAGCTTCCTTACCTTTATATTTTTATTATATATATATATATATATACAGTGTTTCTCTATAAACTCGAAAATTTAGATTTCAAAAATCAAGTTAAGTTGCTAGAGAAAAGCTAATTCTCCCACTTTTTACATATTTTTATAGAGGCTGTCTAATCTGTGCATGGTGGGCTCTTAGTAGTTTTGGGTCCAAGAATCAGCCTATCCTCTAAATGAGCACTGAAATCGATTTAACACTTGATGGATTTATTTTTTCTAGAGCAATGCAAGTAAGAGAAAGGACTTTTACAAGTGTTTGACCTTTTTCATGTACTCCTACTAGGGATTTTATGCAATGCATCATTTTGTCTCTCCCTATTGGCAGCCCAAGGTATCATGTCAATAAAATCAATATCTAAAAAAGAGGTACATTAGTGCAATCAATGTCTGAAAAGAGATATATGTATATTGAAATTGTAGGAAATACCAATAAAGACAATATCAATGAAATATCATTATTCTATTTAAGGCTTGTGTCCTTTGGCATTGCTTTATAGAAATTGGCTTTTTGAATTTAATGTTATAATTCACTTTTCATATCATTATATGCATAAAAAATAAACAATATATCTATCTGTCTATTACCCTTGGTGACAAATTTTGATAAAATATCCACAACTTTGTGACTTTCGAAAAATGTCAACATGTTGGAGGTAATTGAATATATCTGAAACTTAAATTTAATTTCTTTGATTATCCCTGCCACTTTGCAGGAGTTATTAATTTAATATTCTTGATTCAAAATATAGTAAATTTCAGTCACTATTCATAGATTTTTATTAGAAGTCATATAGAATTTACCTCTTCTTAGAGAAAAAGGCTTGTAAAGTACTTACATTTTGTTAGAAGAGGGGGGGGGGGGCATAAAGCATTTATGTTTTGTTCAGGTGTCATATAATAATTATATTTTGTTAAGAATTTATTTAGGAATTAGTTGAGACTTTACAAGCCAAAGTTCTGCAGGTGGGTGGTATTTTTTGTATTACTTTAACCCTCAAACTGTTGCTCTGTAACGTTATATGAACATGTTCTAATGTTTAGTTGTATACTTTTTACAAAAAAATATTCAATTTTAATGCTAAATAATGAATTAACTAAGAGTGTACATATATATTTTTTAAACTTTAATCAGTTATGTTACATTTTGTGGTGTCTCAGTGTATATACATCAATATTATGTGAGATATTGAAGTTTTAACTCTGGAGTTTTAACTCCAAATGGCTTACTCAGTATGCCATGCAAGTGTCCGAAGATTAAGGACCATATCATATGATAGGCTTAATATCTAATCTTGCAATATTGTATATTGAACAGGTTTTAAAATTTATTTTTTCCATATTACAGAAATATGCCTGAAATGACAATTGAGGATTTTATAAAATTAAATCTGAAGAACTATTCTTGGATACACTTTGAAGTAAGGCAAAATGTTATTTGATTTGCATTGTATCTAGACAATGTAACTAGCCATTGACATACTTTATTTTTTTTTTTTGTGAACTCTCTTAATATATTTTATTTGTGAACTCTCTTAATATATTTTATTTGTAAACTCTCTCATATATTTTTTTTAGAAGTTATTGAAATTTAAAATTTATATAAAATTTTAAATTTCAATAATGTATATAAAAAAAGTATTAAGTAATTTAGAATATGTTTATGTCCTGTGTGCTCAATACAACTGCTTAGTTATAGCACATATTCTGTCACAAATATAGTGATTTTCCATTGGTATTAGCATTTAAATAAATGACAATTTTAAATCTTTGTCACACCATATGCTATTTATATACCATATGGTTTCATACCATATGGCATACCATATGATATAAAAATTTATAGCATTCAAATAGAAATTAATAGCCTTCAAATAGAAATTATAGTGTTAATTTAATAGTACTGTATTATTTTAAGAAATGTCAAATGATATTAAAAGATCTATTGATTAAGTGAAACATCATTCTGATATTTGTGGATCAGTTTTTCTTCTTCATAAAATATATATTTCAATTGAAAGGGTTTTCTCATTTTCAAAGTGTTTATTAGAATTTAAAGTTGCTCTCTGTACACATCAAAATATTAAAAGCAATAAACAAAATTTTAATAAATAAAATTGTTCCATTCGTACGAGATTTGTCTTAGCCAGAATATTCTATATTATGATAAATGTCAAGCTCGACTTCATCTTCTAATAATTATCAATGATTTATTTCAATAATTTGATGTCATGGTTCTATTTAACAGTGTTTGGTGTTTTTCTTGCAGATTTAAATAAGTAATTTTTAAAATATAAATTGATTTGTATGTGTCCCCATTAAAAGTAGAAAATTACAATCTTTCCAATAATTACAGTGAAGCTACTCATGAGGTTTTAAGTATTAGATAGACTCATTTTATCCCAAGAAGCTTGAAATACTCTCTTATATTAATAACTAGCCGCCTTTGGCGACCAGCCTGTTCGCTACCCTTGAAAATTCTGACCGTGGCAAACTCGTTGGCGCGACCTACCAGAAAGGTGTAAGGTAACTGCTTGGAAGGCCAGGAAGTGCCACACAATTTAGACCGGAACCCAATGGGGGAGGCATCCAAAGAGACCGTACCCTCCTTCCCCTACCACAAACCTCTCGGAAGGACTTGCAGTCCCACACGTTTAACGTGATCGTACTCCGCGTGAACACGGCTGCAGTTTTGGCAATGGCGGGAATCGAACAAGGGCCTACCGAGTGAAATTCCCGCACGCTAACCACTGGGCTACCGTGCCATCCGCGACAATCTCCATAACTTTATTTTTATTCGGCAATTTTGGGAATCGAACCCGGGCCTACCAAGTGCAAATCCCGCGCACTAACCACTGGGGTACTTCACCCTCCGCGATATTCTTCATAACTTATTTTTTATTCACCCAATTTAGACCGGAACCAAGTGGGAGAAGCATCCACAGGGACCGTACCCTTCTTCCCCTACCACCAACCTCTCGGAAGGACTTACAGACCCACATGTTTAACGTGATCGTACTCCGCGTAAACACGGCGGCAATTTTGGGAATCGAACCCGGGCCTACCGAGTGCAATTTCCGCGCGCTAACCATTGGGCTACTTTGCCCTACGCGACAATCTCCATAACTTTCTTTTTATTCATCCAATTTAGACCGTACCCTCCTTCCTACCACCAACTTCTCGGAAGGACTCACGGACCCACATGTTTAACGTGCTCGTACTCCGCGTAAACACGGCGGCAATTTTGGGAATCGAACCCGGGCCTGGTAACTGGTTGGACGGCCAGGATGTGCCACCCAATTTAGACCGGAACCCAGTGGGGGAGGCATCCACAGGGAACGTACCCTCCTTCCCCTACCACCAAACTCTCGGAAAAACATACGGACCCATATGTTTAACGTGATCGTACTCCATGTCAGTGGCGGAAATCGAACCCGGGCCTACCGCGTGCAATTCCCGCGCGCTAACCACTGGGCTACTTCGCCCTCCGCGACAATCTCCATAACTTTCTTTTTATTCACCCAATTTAGACCGTACCCTCCTTCCCCTACCACCAACCTCTCGGAAGGACTCACGAACCCACATGTTTAACGTGATCGTACTCTGCGTGAACGTGGCGTAAGTTTTGGCAGTGGCGGGAATCGAACCCGGGCCTACTGAGTGCAATTCCCGCGCGCTAACCACTGGGCTGCCGCGCCCTCCGCGACAATCTCCATAACTTTCTACATATTCACCCAATTTAGACGGGAACCCAGTGGGGGAGGCATCCACAGGGGCCGTATCCTCCTTCCCCTACCACCAACCTCTCGGAAGGACTTACGGACCCACATATTTAACGTGATCGTATTCCACGTAAACACGGCGGCAGTTTTGGCAGTGGCGGGAATCGAACCCGGGCCTACCGCTAACTTCCCGCGCGCTAATTTGCAATTTAAAATGACCATATGCTTAATTCCATCATCCTCATTCCATTGTTTCATTGTTCCATCATTTAAAATATCCATAAAATTAAAATATCCATTTAAAATATCCAAAAGTTAAAATATACATTTAAAAAATCCAGATCGTCCCATCATTTAAAATATAAATATAATAATTTATATAGAGCAAAGGCGCTCTATTCAGAACCGTGACGTCACCTCCACCTTGACGTCCCCACCCACCACCTTCCCTGCTTCAGCGGGGGAGAAACGAACGGAACGCCGAGAAATTTAAAATCATGACGTCTTTAAAATTGCGATCCTGAAGGCAATTTTCATTATTTCTGGACCAGATTAGACTTGTAAGAATGCCAGATATTTCAGCTTTCTAAAAATGTAAATTATTAGTCGAAATTATGAGTTTAACCCAATTTAGACGGGAACCCTGTGAGGGAGGCATCCACAGGGACCGTACCCTCCTTCCCCTACCACCAACCTCTCGGAAGGACTTCCGGACCCACATGTTTATCGTGATCGTACTCCGCGTGAACACGGCGGCAGTTTTGAAAGTGGCGGGAATCGAACCCGGGCCTACCGAGTGCAATTCCTGAGCGCTAACCACTGGGCTGCCTCGCCCTCCGCAACTTTCTTTATATTCACCCAATTTAGACGGGAACCCTGTGAGGGAGGCATCCACAGGGACCGTACCCTCCTTCCCCTACCACCAACCTCTCGGAAGGACTTCCTGACCCACATGTTTATCGTGATCGTACTCCGCGTGAACACGGCGGCAGTTTTGGAAGTGGCGGGAATCGAACCCGGGCCTACCGAGTGCAATTCCTGAGCGCTAACCACTGGGCTGCCTCGCCCTCCGCAACTTTCTTTATATTGACCCAATTTAGACGGGAACCCTGTGAAGGAGGCATCCACAGGGACCGTACCCTCCTTCCCCTACCACCAACCTCTCGGAAGGACTTACGGGCCCACATGTTTAACGTGATCGTATTCCGCGTGAACACTTCGGCAGTTTTGGCAGTGGCGGGAATCGTACCCGGGCCTACCGCTAACTTCCCGCGCGCTAATTTACAATTTAAAATGACCATATGCTCTCTAAGCTCTTAATTCCATCATCCTCATTCCATTGTTCCATCATTTAAAATATCCATAAAATTTAAATATCCATCGTTCCATCATTTAAAATATCCATAAAATTAAAATATCCATCGTTCCATCATTTAAAATATCCATAAAATTAAAATATCCATTTAAAAAATCCATATCGTTCCATCATTTAAAATATAAATATAATAATTTCTACAGTGCATATGTTAAGCTCTTATTTCATTTAAAATCGGAAGCGCGGGAAACGGAAAGTAAAAACTCATTCGGTTTCTTATTGTCCCACCCATCGCTATGCATATACAGAACCGTGACGTCACCTCCACCTTGACGTCCCCACCCACCACCTTCCCTGCTTCAGCGGGGGAGAAACGAAGCGTCACGCCGAGCGGAACGGCGAGAAATTTAAAATCATGACGTCTTTAAAATTGCGATCCTGAAGGCAATTTTCATTATTTCTGGACCAGATTAGACTTGTAAGAATGCCAGATGTTTGACCTTTCTGAAAATGTAAATTATTAGTCGAAATTACGAGTACTTTTCACGATGCGAGAATTTAAAAACCAAAAATCGTTTTCTTGAGCAAAAAGTGACTTTTGTTTTAAAATCTTTAAAAAATATTAGAAATCGAAATTCAGATTTGAAATTGATATATTTTTACTCGAAATTCTCTGCTCTTTCCGATGGTGTAATTTGTTTTTTTCTACGATGTCTGGATCGTGGAGAAAAAAGGGCAAAAAGGGCAAAAAACGGTCGAAATCGCATAAAACATTAAATAAATAAAAAAATAATTAAAATTTTAAAAATCGGTTTTGACGTGTCCCCTTCCCTCCCCCCCGGGTCTCCGATTGCCAAATTTCGTAGCTCTCCGACGCGCGGTCGCGAAACGTATAGTGTATAAGACAGACACACAGACATTGCCTTTTATTATATAGACATACCTTTATAAACAAGGGTTTGCAATCAAACACAATAAACAAGGGTTGTAATCTATATAATAAAAGGCAATGTCTGTGTGTCTGTCTGTGTGTCTGTCTTATACACTATACGTTTCGCGACCGCGCGTCGGAGAGCTACGAAATTTGGCAATCGGAGACCCGGGGGGGAGGGAAGGGGACACGTGAAAACCGATTTTTAAAATTTTAATTATTTTTTTATTTATTTAATGTTTTATGCGATTTCGACCGTTTTTTGCCCTTTTTTCTCCACGATCCAGACATCGTAGAAAAAAACAAATTACACCATCGGAAAGAGCAGAGAATTTCGAGTAAAAATATATCAATTTCAAATCTGAATTTCGATTTCTAATATTTTTTAAAGATTTTAAAACAAAAGTCACTTTTTGCTCAAGAAAACGATTTTTGGTTTTTAAATTCTCGCATCGTGAAAAGTACTCATAATTTCGACTAATAATTTACATTTTCAGAAAGGTCAAACATCTGGCATTCTTACAAGTCCAATCTGGTCCAGAAATAATGAAAAGTGCCTTCAGGATGGCAATTTTAAAGACGCCATGATTTTAAATTTGTCGGCTACCGGCTCAGTTTCTCAACGGCATTTTCCCCCCATCCGCATTAGTTTTTTCCCCGTCTCCATGGAGACCGCGCTTTCGGTTTTAACTGAATTACGAGCATAAGTGTTGTATACATCGGGCGAAATTATTATATTTATATGATATTTTAAATGGATATTTTTAAATGGATATTTTAAATAATTTAAATGATTGAATTATGGTGGTTTGAATTGTGGTGATGTATTTGAAATTATTATATTTATGGATTGGTGGAACGATATGGTTGATTTTTTTATTTTAAATGGATATTTTAATTTATGGATATTTTAATTTATAGATATTTTAAATGGATATTTTAATTTTATGGCTATTTTAAATGATGGAACGATGGAATGAGGATGGTGGAATTAAGAGCCTAGCATATGGTCGTTATAAATTTAAATTAGCGCGCGGGAAGTTAGCGCGCGAGAATTGCACTCGGTAGGTGTTGGAAACTTGGTTCTGTTTTCGTCGCGATTCTCGTTATCGCGAGAACGTGTTTACTGTTGGAAACTTGGTTCTGTTTTCGTCGCGATTCTCGTTATCGCGAGAACGTGTTTACATTTTTAGAATGGTTCTACCGTTCTCGTGAACGACTCGTGACGGGAACAGAACATGCCATTCATGCAAATCGCCATCTCGCCGCGCGCGCATTCTGATTTGCATATAGTGAGGGCGCTGCCGTCAACGGTTGTGTTCCGGAGCGTACCCATCACAGTGTATATATGATAGGACACATTCTCAGTTATTGAGAGACTTTACAGACCTTGACTGACCATGTAGTAGACGTGGGAGACTTTTCAGAGTTTAAGATCTTGTAGTTATGCAGACTTAAGACTCGACGTATAGTCAGATCGATCAGACGGTGATCGACGGTGAAAGACCTTGTATGGAAGGCAGACCTTGATCGGTAGAGAGTAGTCTAACTTCTAAAGCCATGACGTGTGACCTGATGATGGTGGCTTCATTAACGTGCACGGCATGTGTGGTACAGTAGCTGTTTTTTCTACTTACCGATGTTATAGTAACTGAGAGTGTGTGCCTAGTCATAAAAACTGTTTACAATCTTTTTCATGAGCTTGCTAGCTCATTGTATATAATTTTGCTTTGCAACGAATGTTACAGTGTTTTATTTTGTAACTTCATCTGATGCAATGGATCTCACAACAAATAAATTGTGTTTGTGTTTAACGAGCTTGTTTTCTTGAGAAAACACATCACTACTGCATATCATCTGCTACAAAATTTTCTTTACCAGCACTTCAGATATGGATATGGCCAAACACTGCTAAATCTGCAAATGACTTTCAAATTTTCTAGTCTAGTCGCTCAGCTAACACAGCAAATAGCAGCCGACATTTGGTTATGGGCCGTAGTATGTCAAGGCCATAACTTTTATCCGTGATAAAGCAGCAGTGAAGAGTTGTGAATTCCATCGACGGGGGCCGCGACCGGCGCCATTTGCATCAAGCAGAAAGGTAAACAACGCACTCTAGTCACAGTTAAAGACTATGGAGGTGAGCAACGGCATAGAAGCGTTAAACAGGGACAATTACGTCACCTGGCGTAATGAAATTTCATTTATCCTGAAAGGAGAAGGATGTTACGGCCACATCAACCGTACTGCATTACCAGTCGACGAATCTACGTCACGCCGCGAGCGAGAGGAGTACATGCGCAGCAGCGACCGCGCACTTTCCATCCTGTTTCGAAATATCTCGGCGGAGTACAGAGAACTGCTCGACATCGACGACAGCCCGGCGGATGCGTGGGAGAAGTTGGAGGCGCATTTTGAGGCCCCAACGCGCGCTAATTTAGTTCATCTGTTGGACGAGTTTTTCAGTCTACGCCCGGAAATCGAGGAGCCCATCGACATATTCTGTACGAGGATAAGGAAAGCTGTCACCAAGCTCAAGAACGTGAATCACCCCGTGGAGGATGTGTACGTGGCATTCCAAGCCATCCGGTATCTCCCAGCCCAGTACCAGAGTATCATCCAAATCATTTATCGCTGGAGCGATAAGGATTTTAAACTAGATAAAATTCAGAAAGAACTGTCTTTGGAGGAGGGCAGGATTAGACAGTTGAGGAAGGATCATGACAATAATAATGTAAGTTCCAATTCATCTGTATATTTTTCAAATGTTAACGCTAAATGTAAAAATGTCACCAAAGTTAAAAAGTCTATTAAGGTCATAGGACCATGTTTTATGTGTAATAAAAATGGTCATGTAAAGGCACAATGCCCAAAATTGAAAAAGATGACTAGCTCTAGTATTATTGAAGTATTTTCAAATATAAATGTAGAAGCTAATATTGTTGATAATCCTGACAATAGGCTCAGCTGGGTGATTGACACCGCTGCTACGCGACACTTTTGTAATGATGTTAAAATGTTTTCAAAATTTGATAAATGTAAGGATACATCTATGTCGCTAGCAGTGGGTGATATGGAAAGCCCAGTTGAGGCTATTGGAACGGTGAACATGTATGTTAAATTTAAAGATCATACAAATAATATTGTGCTACAAAATGTTATGTATTCACCAAAATTACGGCGTAACTTGTTGGCCGCATCTGTATTAGAAGAGCAGGGCTATTCTTTTAGTGCAGCCAAAGGTGTTCTATGGTTTAAGACTCCTGAGGGAGAAAATTTCTTTTACGCTAAACGTAAAGAAGGATTGTATTTCTTAAAACCACAGTACTCAACTAAAAGTTTAAATAGTTGTGTTAAGGGCCGTAAAGGAGATCAGGATAGGGACAAAAATTCTAAACAGGTTAGAAAAACCCCTGCAACAAACAGTCAAAGTCAAAACAAAATTAAGCCTAACTTGAATAAAAGGAAAAACAAATCTGATTTAAAATCAAAGTCAAATAAAATTAGTGGTTCAACAGTTGAAATTCTGAACAAAACTGAATTATGGCATAGAAGATATGGCCATATTAACTCAGACTACTTGCACCAAACAAGTAAAGTTTCCGCGGCAAACGGACTCCCAAAATTAAAATATGCAAAAGTAAATTGCATTCATTGCAAACTTGCAAAATCTAAGAGAGTTTCGTACAAACCAATAGGCAGGATTAGATCTACAGAACCTTTGCAATTACTGCACATGGACGTTTGTGGTCCAATGCCTGTAGCTTCATTGGGGGGAAACAAATACTTCTTGACTATTACAGACGATTTTAGCCGCAAGGTGTTTGTTTTTATTTTAAAACAAAAATCAGATGTGTTCAAAGTTTTTCAGGATTTTCAAGCTTGTCAGGAGAGACAATTAGGCAAAAAGATTTTGTGCATCCGTACTGATAACGGCATGGAATTTTGTCACGGTCAATTTAAAGCTTTTTTGAAAAAGTTAGGGATTAAGCATGAACGATCTAACACTTATACACCCGAACAAAACGGGGTATCTGAAAGATTCAACCTGACAGCGTTAGATTGTGTCAAGGCAATGCTTAATCAAAGCAAAGTTGGTGACAAAATGTGGGCAGAGGCAATCCTATGTTTTACTTATACAAAGAACAGGATTTGCCATAAATTTAAAGTTAAAACTCCACACGAATTGTACTATGGGAAGAAGCCTGCTGTATCCCATCTCAGAGTTTTTGGATGTAAGGCTTATGCTGGTATAGCAAAACAGCTTAGGAAGAAGCTAGACCTAAGAGCTCAACTGGGAGTTATGGTAGGATATGCGGAAAATACCAGGGGCTATAGAATTCTTCTTGTGAAAGAAGGAAAAATATTAGAAATAAGCAATGTCCGTTTTGAGGAGATGGAAGCAGCGGAAGGCGTCCTGGACCCCATTCGACCTAGAAACTTCACCCAAAAGAAATCGGGTTTTACTCGAACATCAGATTCAGGATCGGGATGTTTGGATAGTGAGTCAGAGGAAGAAGCAGGTGAGAGCCATGACACTAGTCATACTAGTGAGGAAGAGGACTCTCCTGCTGATTCCGATCTGACCCCCTGTTCAAACATAGATTGGGAAAGGAAAGCTGTACCCAGGCCTGATGGAACTCGAACTGATGTTTACTACTCAGTGAGGGGTGATAAACATAGGCTGAGAAGTCATAATGATGTTAAAAAATTCTGTGCTAAGGCTAACATACATTATGACCAAAATTTGTTTAACTTCAGAGAAAAGAGGGATATCAAATCCAGGCCAGAGGCAAGCAACATAGAGATAATAGTTCCCAAAAACTATAAATCGGCAATTGAATCTCCGCACTCGCAAGAATGGCAGGAAGCCATGAATAATGAAATAGCAATAATGCAAGAGAGAGGTGTTTGGGACTTAGTGCCTACACCCACCTCACAAAAGATAATCGGATCCAGATGGGTATACACCATCAAAAGGGATGAAAATGGAATAGTAAAGAGATTCAAAGCTCGATTAGTGGCTCAGGGATATTCACAAGAGAAGGGGGATTCGTATGACGAAGTATTTAGCCCCGTTATAAATTTTTGCTTAATAAGAGCTTTTTTTGCAATTTTTGTATGTTTGCTTAACTGGAAGCATTTTCAATTAGACATCAAGTCAGCATACCTTTATGCTAAATTGAATGCCAAAGTGTTTATGAAACAACCACCTGGATATGTCGATCCGAACCAACAAAATCATGTCTGTTTGCTGAAAAAAGCAATATATGGCTTACATCAGAGCGGCAGAGAGTGGTATAATGAGCTTGACACCACTTTGAGAAAATTAAATTTCTTCAAACTCAAATGGTGCAATTGTGCATATTTTTACCAGAACAAAGTATTAATGTTGGTATATGTGGATGACATAGTTTTATTTTCAAAACATCAAGGTGATATTGATCATGCAGTTTCTTTACTAAAGGAAGAATTTGATATCAAAACTCTAGGGAAGGTCCAAAAACTGTTAGGTGTGGAATTTACAGAAATCAATAACAAAATTTTTATACATCAAAGGCAGTATATTGATAAAATTTGCCAAATGTTTAAAGAATTCAAATATCCTATTTCTTCACTCCCTATTACAAAAGGAATCACGTTGAGTAAAAATGATTGCCCAATGAATGATGGAGAATTAAAACAAATGCAAAATATCCCATACAGAAGTTTGATAGGATGTTTAGCCTTTTTGTCAAGTAGAACTAGACCAGATATATGTTACGCTGTAAATATTCTGTCTCAATTCCAAGAGAATCCTGGCATGAAACATTGGGACGCATTACTTAAACTTTTAGGATATCTTGAGAAAACAAAGAATTACATGTTAAACTTATCAGGCATTGGTAACTTAAATTTAAATTGCTACTCGGATTCGGATTTTGCCGCCAATAGGGATGACAGGGTGTCACTCGGGGGTATGTTATTTCTTATAGATAGAGTACCCGTTTCTTGGCGTACATTTAAACACAAGTGTGTTAGTCTGTCAACGATGGAAGCGGAATATGTTTCATTGACAGAAGCTGCGAAAGAAGTTATTTGGCTACAAAATATCATTGAGGAATGTATGAAGCTAGGGTTAAAATTTAACAGAAATAATAGCATAATCTACTGTGATAACCAAGCTGCAATTAATTTTTCAAATTCCCCAATAGAGAATAACCGAACCAAACATATTGATATAAAGTACCATTTCCTGAGGAATTTAGTTGAGAATGAATCTTTTAAAATCATCTTTGTAAATACCAAGGAAAATGTAGCAGATTACTTTACAAAACCAATGACCAAAGATAGAGCATTAAACTTTTGTAATCAAATTTTCAAAAACAAAAATGATTAAATTTGTAACTTCTAAATTTTTTTTCTTTCTTTTACAAAATATGGTTAGGATATCGTATAAATTACTCCTCCCTCTGTGATGCAGATAATTGTATCTAGAGTATATATATGTGTATTGTTTACAATGAACTTTCTAAAATTTTTCACATTACACTGAATGTATATATATATCCATGTTTTCAATTCCCGCATAAGACAGTTATGCTTATGTGTATTATTTTGTGTGTTTACTCCTTGTTATCATACACTTGGCTATGATTCATTGATGACAAACCACTTATTTAAATTTGAATACAACACAGAAAGAAAAAAAAAAAAAATCTTTCATTATCTGTGTCATTGCTATTAGTATTAATTATGTATACTGGTCTTGGACAGAGATAATGAACAGCCATAATTGAATTTAATATTTATAGTAAATTTTTAATCTTAAATGTTAAATTTAATAGTTATACATGAAATTTTCTACACAAATTGAATTTGATATTTATAGTGAAATTTTTTTAATCTTAAATGTTAAATTTAATAATTATACATAAAGTTTTCTACATAATTGAATTTGATATTTATAGTGAAATTTTTAATCTTAAATGTTAAATTTAATAATTATACATAAAATTTTCTACATAATTGAATTTGATATTTATAGTGAAATTTTTTAATCTTAAATGTTAAATTTAATAGTTATACATGAAATTTTCTACAAATTGAATTTAATATTTATAGTAAATTTTTTTTTATCTTAAATGTTGGATTTAATAATTATACATAAAATTTTCTACATAATTGAATTTGATATTTATAGTAAAATTTTTTAATCTTAAATGTTAAATTTAATAATTATACATAAAATTTTCTACATAATTGAATTTGATATTTATAGTGAAATTTTTAATCTTAAATGTTAAATTTAATAATTATACATAAAATTTTCTACATAATTGAATTTGATATTTATAGTGAAATTTTTTAATCTTAAATGTTAAATTTAATAATTATACATAAAATTTTCTACATAATTGAATTTGATATTTATAGTGAAATTTTTTAATCTTAAATGTTAAATTTAATAATTATACATAAAATTTTCTACACAAATTGAATTTGATATTTATAGTAAAATTTTTAATCTTAAATGTTAAATTTAAATTATCATACTTAAATTTCTTGAAACTTAAATTTTGACTTAAATTAAATTTTTTGGAACTTAGTGTTTCAATGATATCTAAATTTTTCTTTCAATGATAAATTTTTTTTTGCTTAACATGAAAAGTAATATATATACTTTATGTTTTTGCTGGATACTAAAGAACTTGACATTTTTGCTGTTATGTTTTTTAGAATAATTTCATTGATTGATAGCACGTGCGCCGAGATTTGGGGTTTTGCATGAGGGGGCCGATTGTTGGAAACTTGGTTCTGTTTTCGTCGCGATTCTCGTTATCGCGAGAACGTGTTTACATTTTTAGAATGGTTCTACCGTTCTCGTGAACGACTCGTGACGGGAACAGAACATGCCATTCATGCAAATCGCCATCTCGCCGCGCGCGCATTCTGATTTGCATATAGTGAGGGCGCTGCCGTCAACGGTTGTGTTCCGGAGCGTACCCATCACAGTGTATATATGATAGGACACATTCTCAGTTATTGAGAGACTTTACAGACCTTGACTGACCATGTAGTAGACGTGGGAGACTTTTCAGAGTTTAAGATCTTGTAGTTATGCAGACTTAAGACTCGACGTATAGTCAGATCGATCAGACGGTGATCGACGGTGAAAGACCTTGTATGGAAGGCAGACCTTGATCGGTAGAGAGTAGTCTAACTTCTAAAGCCATGACGTGTGACCTGATGATGGTGGCTTCATTAACGTACACGGCATGTGTGGTACAGTAGCTGTTTTTTCTACTTACCGATGTTATAGTAACTGAGAGTGTGTGCCTAGTCATAAAAACTGTTTACAATCTTTTTCATGAGCTTGCTAGCTCATTGTATATAATTTTGCTTTGCAACGAATGTTACAGTGTTTTATTTTGTAACTTCATCTGATGCAATGGATCTCACAACAAATAAATTGTGTTTGTGTTTAACGAGCTTGCTTTCTTGAGAAAACACATCACTACTGCATATCATCTGCTACAAATTTTTCTTTACCAGCACTTCAGATATGGATATGGCCAAAACACTGCTAAATCTGCAAATGACTTTCAAATTTTCTAGTCTAGTCGCTCAGCTAACACAGCAATAGCAGCCGACATTTGGTTATGGGCCCAGTAGTATGTCAAGGCCATAACTTTTATCCGTGATAAAGCAGCAGTGAAGAGTTGTGAATTCCATCGACGGGGGCCGCGACCGGCGCCATTTGCATCAAGCAGAAAGGTAAACAACGCACTCTAGTCACAGTTAAAGACTATGGAGGTGAGCAACGGCATAGAAGCGTTAAACAGGGACAATTACGTCACCTGGCGTAATGAAATTTCATTTATCCTGAAAGGAGAAGGATGTTACGGCCACATCAACCGTACTGCATTACCAGTCGACGAATCTACGTCACGCCGCGAGCGAGAGGAGTACATGCGCAGCAGCGACCGCGCACTTTCCATCCTGTTTCGAAATATCTCGGCGGAGTACAGAGAACTGCTCGACATCGACGACAGCCCGGCGGATGCGTGGGAGAAGTTGGAGGCGCATTTTGAGGCCCCAACGCGCGCTAATTTAGTTCATCTGTTGGACGAGTTTTTCAGTCTACGCCCGGAAATCGAGGAGCCCATCGACATATTCTGTACGAGGATAAGGAAAGCTGTCACCAAGCTCAAGAACGTGAATCACCCCGTGGAGGATGTGTACGTGGCATTCCAAGCCATCCGGTATCTCCCAGCCCAGTACCAGAGTATCATCCAAATCATTTATCGCTGGAGCGATACTGATTTTAAATTGGATAAAATTCAGAAAGAACTCTCCTTGGAGGAGGGCAGGATTAGACAGTTGAGGAAGGATCATGACAATAATATTGTAAGTTCCAATTCATCTGTATATTTTTCAAATGTTAGCGCTAAATGCAAAAATGTCACCAAAGTTAAAAAGTCTATTAAGGTCATAGGACCATGTTTTATGTGTAATAAAAATGGTCATGTAAAGGCACAATGCCCAAAATTGAAAAAGATGACTAGCTCTAGTATTATTGAAGTATTTTCAAATATAAATGTAGAAGCTAATATTGTTGATAATCCTGACAATAGGCTCAGCTGGGTGATTGACACCGCTGCTACGCGACACTTTTGTAATGATGTTAAAATGTTTTCAAAATTTGATAAATGTAAGGATACATCTATGTCGCTAGCAGTGGGTGATATGGAAAGCCCAGTTGAGGCTATTGGAACGGTGAACATGTATGTTAAATTTAAAGATCATACAAATAATATTGTGTTACAAAATGTTATGTATTCACCAAAATTACGGCGTAACTTGTTGGCCGCATCTGTATTAGAAGAGCAGGGCTATTCTTTTAGTGCAGCCAAAGGTATTCTATGGTTTAAGACTCCTGAGGGAGAAAATTTCTTTTACGCTAAACGTAAAGAAGGATTGTATTTCTTAAAACCACAGTACTCAACTAAAAGTTTAAATAGTAGTGTTGAGGGCCGTAAAGGAGATCAGGATAGGGACAAAAATTCTAAACAGGTTAGAAAAACCCCTGCAACAAATAGTCAAAGTCAAAACAAAATTAGGCCTAACTTGAATAAAAGGAAAAACAAATCTGATTTAAAATCAAAGTCAAATAAAATTAGTGGTTCAACAGTTGAAATTCTGAACAAAACTGAATTATGGCATAGAAGATATGGCCATATTAACTCAGACTACTTGCACCAAACAAGTAAAGTTTCCGCGGCAAACGGACTCCCAAAATTAAAATATGCAAAAGTAAATTGCATTCATTGCAAACTTGCAAAATCTAAAAGAGTTTCGTACAAACCAATAGGCAGGATTAGATCTACAGAACCTTTGCAATTACTGCACATGGACGTTTGTGGTCCAATGCCTGTAGCTTCATTGGGGGGAAACAAATACTTCTTGACTATTACAGACGATTTTAGCCGCAAGGTGTTTGTTTTTATTTTAAAACAAAAATCAGATGTGTTCAAAGTTTTTCAGGATTTTCAAGCTTGTCAGGAGAGACAATTAGGCAAAAAGATTTTGTGCATCCGTACTGATAACGGCATGGAATTTTGTCACGGTCAATTTAAAGCTTTTTTGAAAAAGTTAGGGATTAAGCATGAACGATCTAACACTTATACACCCGAACAAAACGGGGTATCTGAAAGATTCAACCTGACAGCGTTAGATTGTGTCAAGGCAATGCTTAATCAAAGCAAAGTTGGTGACAAAATGTGGGCAGAGGCAATCCTATGTTTTACTTATACAAAGAACAGGATTTGCCATAAATTTAAAGTTAAAACTCCACACGAATTGTACTATGGGAAGAAGCCTGCTGTATCCCATCTCAGAGTTTTTGGATGTAAGGCTTATGCTGGTATTGCAAAACAGCTTAGGAAGAAGCTAGACCTAAGAGCTCAACTGGGAGTTATGGTAGGATATGCAGAAAATACCAGGGGCTATAGAATTCTTCTTGTGAAAGAAGGAAAAATATTAGAAATAAGCAATGTCCGTTTTGAGGAGATGGAAGCAGCGGAAGGCGTCCTGGACCCCATTCGACCTAGAAACTTCACCCAAAAGAAATCGGGTTTTACTCGAACATCAGATTCAGGATCGGGATGTTTGGATAGTGAGTCAGAGGAAGAAGCAGGTGAGAGCCATGACACTAGTCATACTAGTGAGGAAGAGGACTCTCCTGCTGATTCCGATCTGACCCCCTGTTCAAACATAGATTGGGAAAGGAAAGCTGTACCCAGGCCTGATGGAACTCGAACTGATGTTTACTACTCAGTGAGGGGTGATAAACATAGGCTGAGAAGTCATAATGATGTTAAAAAATTCTGTGCTAAGGCTAACATACATTATGACCAAAATTTGTTTAACTTCAGAGAAAAGAGGGATATCAAATCCAGGCCAGAGGCAAGCAACATAGAAATAATAGGTGATATTGATCATGTAGTTTCTTTGCTAAAGGGAGAATTTGATATCAAATCTCTAGGGAAGGTCCAAAAACTGTTAGGTGTGGAATTTGCTGAAATCAATAACAAAATTTTTATACATCATAGGCAGTACATTAATAAGATTTGCCAAATGTTTGAGGAATTTTTAGCATTAAATTTTTGTAATCAAATTTCCAAAAACAAAAATGATTAAATTTGTAACTTCTAAATTTTTTTTCTTTCTTTTACAAAATATGGTTAGGATATCGTATAAATTACTCCTCCCTCTGTGATGCAGATAATTGTATCTAGAGTATATATATGTGTATTGTTTACAATGAACTTTCTAAAATTTTTCACATTACACTGAATGTATATATATATCCATGTTTTCAATTCCCGCATAAGACAGTTATGCTTATGTGTATTATCTTTGTGTGTTTACTCCTTGTTATCATACACTTGGCTATGATTCATTGACAAACCACTTATTCAAATTTGTATATGAATACAACACAGAAAAGAAAAAAAAATCTTTCATTATCTGTGTCATTGCTATTAGTATTAATTATGTATACTGGTCTTGGACAGAGATAATGAACAGCCATAATTGAATTTGATATTTATAGTGAAATTTTTAATCTTAAATGTTAAATTTAATAATTATACATAAAATTTTCTACATAATTGAATTTGATATTTATAGTGAAATTTTTTAATCTTAAATGTTGAATTTAATAGTTATACATGAAATTTTCTACAAATTGAATTTAATATTTATAGTGAAATTTTTTTAATCTTAAATGTTAAATTTAATAATTATACATAAAATTTTCTACAAATTGAATTTAATATTTATAGTGAAATTTTTTTAATCTTAAATGTTAAATTTAATAATTATACATAAAATTTTCTACATAATTGAATTTGATATTTAAAGTGAAATTTTTTTAATCTTAAATGTTAAATTTAATAATTATACATAAAATTTTCTACACAAATTGAATTTGATATTTATAGTAAAATTTTTTAATCTTAAATGTTAAATTTAAATTATTATACTTAAATTTCTTGAAACTTAAATTTTGACTTAAATTAAATTTTTTGGAACTTAGTGTTTCAATGATATCTAAATTTTTCTTTCAATGATAAATTTTTTTTTGCTTAACATGAAAAGTAATATATATACTTTATGTTTTTGCTGGATACTAAAGAACTTGACATTTTTGCTGTTATGTTTTTTAGAATAATTTCATTGATTGATAGCACGTGCGCCGAGATTTGGGGTTTTGCATGAGGGGGCCGATTGTTGGAAACTTGGTTCTGTTTTCGTCGCGATTCTCGTTATCGCGAGAACGTGTTTACATTTTTAGAATGGTTCTACCGTTCTCGTGAACGACTCGTGACGGGAACAGAACATGCCATTCATGCAAATCGCCATCTCGCCGCGCGCGCATCTGTTTTGCATATAGTGAGGGCGCTGCCGTCAACGGTTGTGTTCCGGAGCGTACCCATCACAGTGTATATATGATAGGACACATTCTCAGTTATTCAGAGACTTTACAGACCTTGACTGACCATGTAGTAGACGTGGGAGACTTTTCAGAGTTTAAGATCTTGTAGTTATGCAGACTTAAGACTCGACGTATAGTCAGATCGATCAGACGGTGATCGACGGTGAAAGACCTTGTATGGAAGGCAGACCTTGATCGGTAGAGAGTAGTCTAACTTCTAAAGCCATGACGTGTGACCTGATGATGGTGGCTTCATTAACGTACACGGCATGTGTGGTACAGTAGCTGTTTTTTCTACTTACCGATGTTATAGTAACTGAGAGTGTGTGCCTAGTCATAAAAACTGTTTACAATCTTTTTCATGAGCTTGCTAGCTCATTGTATATAATTTTGCTTTGCAACGAATGTTACAGTGTTTTATTTTGTAACTTCATCTGATGCAATGGATCTCACAACAAATAAATTGTGTTTGTGTTTAACGAGCTTGCTTTCTTGAGAAAACACATCACTACTGCATATCATCTGCTACAAATTTTTCTTTACCAGCACTTCAGATATGGATATGGCCAAAACACTGCTAAATCTGCAAATGACTTTCAAATTTTCTAGTCTAGTCGCTCAGCTAACACAGCAATAGCAGCCGACAACGGTTGTGTTCCGGAACGGTTGTGTTCCTGGGTTCGATTCCCGCCACTGATGCGGAGTACGATCACCTTAAACATATGGGTCGATAATTCCTTCCGAGAGGTTGGTGGCAGGGAAAGGAGGATACGGTCTCTGTGGATGCCTCCCCCACTGGGTCCTGGTCCAAATTGGGTGAATAAAAAGAAAGTTATGGAGATTGTCGCGGAGGGCGCGGTAGCCCAGTGGTTAGCGTGCGGGAATTTCACTCGGTAGGCCCGGGTTCGATTCCCTCCACTGACAAAACTGCTGCCGTGTTCAAGCGGAGTACGATCACGTTAAACATGTGGGTCCGTAAGTCCTTCCGAGAGGTTGGTGGTAGAGGAAGGAGGGTACGCACCCTGTGGATGACTTTCCCACTGGGTTCCGGTCTAAATTGGGTGAATAAAAAGAAGGTTATGGAGATTGTCGCGGAGGGCGCGGTAGCCCAGTGGTTGGCGCGCGGGAATTGCACTCGGTAGGCTAGGGTTCGATTGCCGCCACTGCCAAAACTGCTGCCATTTTCACGCGGAGTACGATCACGTTAAACATGTGGATCCGTAAGTCCTTCCGAGAGGTTGTTGGTAGAGGAAGGAGGGTACGGACCCTGTGGATGCCTCCCCTACTGGGTTCCGGTCTAAATTGGGTGAATAAAAAGAAGGTTATGGAGATTGTCGCGGAGGGCGCGGTAGCCCAGTGGTTAGCGCGCGGGATTTGCACTAGGTAGGTCCGGGTTCGATTCCCGCCACTGCCAAAACTGCCGCCGTGTTCAGGCGGAGTACGATCACGTTAAACATGCGGGACCGTAAGTCCTTCCGAGAGGTTGGTGGTAGGGGAAGGAGGGTACGGTCCCTGTGGATGCCTCCCCCACTGAGTTCCTGTCTAAATTGGGTGGCACTTCCTGGTAGGTCGCGCCAGCGAGTGTGCCACGGTTAGAATTTGCCACGGTCAGAATTTTCAAGGGTAGCGAACAGGCTGGTCGCCAAAGGCGGCTAGTCAAAAATAAATTAGAATTACCTAATGTATTTTCAGTATAATTTGCAATTTGTAATATTCAGTGTAATTTGCAACCCTTTTTTATAAATTTCAAACCAAAACTTTAAAATCGCATGAGCAATGAGTATAATGAAAGAAGCCCTTAAAGACTGTAAATGGGATTTTGAAAATTGTATTATTGGATGTTAATCAGTATAATAATTTTATTAAATTATTATACTGATTATTAATTTTATTCTTTCTTTTCTTTTCACTCCATTATATGTATGTGTGTAAATAAACAATACCCATTGGCTTTGTAAGTATCAGACACAGTTTATGATAAATATAGCTACATTTTCCTGTTTATTTCTTTATTATTCAGTCCCTGAACGTTTATCCAGTGAAAATCAGCATGAGTTTTTCACTTAAAACTGTCCATTTTATTTTAATGGGCTCTAAATTTTATGCAACTGTTTCAAATAATCAAACTGTTTTTGCTATGAGTGCTATATAAAAAGTTATTTTCTGTATTTTTATGCTAATATAGCACAGTTTTGAAAGTGTTTCAGTATAATTCTTGTTATGGTTCAAAACAATTTTCCAATTAGAAGTATGTATCTAGCACTAACGATTCAAAAGTTATAAGCCTTAGAAGTCTTTTTAAAATGCTCAATATATTGTGGTGCTATTGCAGTTATGAATTTGAATTACTGTCAATATTTTGGACAAATATATATATTATATACAAAACCATTTTGATAAATATAAAAAATATTAGTTTTTTAGCTTAAAAGTGCATTTTTTACATTTGTTTGGCAGTTAATTATATTTTATTACATATTTTGGGTCACAAAAAATTACGTAATGGGGTACACATGGCCCATAGTCTAGGTTGGTCAGTTAGGCCTAGTTTAGTCAAAATTGGATACACTTACTTGGAAAATGTAACAAGTACTGTTACAGTTACTGAAGACAAAAAGAAGTGGCTGGACATTGCAGTTAAAATTATTGTTACTTAGTGCTATTTTGCACATACAATGCTATATCAACCTTATTATATTTTTTCAAATTCAATTGAGCTATATTATAAGGCTATTACATTTCCAAAATTAAATTTGTTTAGTTGACTCTCATAAATTATAGTACTGATTATAGTACTACCTTAAACAAGAATTTTATCATAGTTTGCCACTCTGAAGAGTTTTAAATTCAAACAATAGATTCAGCAAAACTTGAAATTTCAGTTCTTTTCCATTTAACCGAGTTGCATAATACTTTTCAATTCCATTCACCAATCAAATGTTTTATTAAAACACACAGAAATTGCTTGTTTTTTGGTTTCCAGATACAGATGGTTGTTTAGATTTCATTAATCAACAAAATATGTGCAGAATACTGTAGTGTTCACTTTTGTTTAAAAACGGGGCAGGGTGCTTCTAACATGTGCATGTGCTTTCAATTTAAAAAGACACTTTATGATTGTGGTCTATCAGTTTTTTACATTTTGTCACTCGTACAAAAAAAAAAAAAAAAAAAAAAAAAAAAAAAAAAATAATGGCTGATAAAAGGACAGTACAATTTTTTCAATTTTACGAAAGCATTTTTCAGCTTTAAAAAAAGAGCAGGGTGCAATTTTTAGTTTTCAAAAAGTGCAGTGCGGGCCCTTTGAAAAACATCTAGTGGGAACACTACAATACTGTACACTAAATGCATTTATACAGTCATACTCATTAAAATAAAGATTTTAAAAATGAAATAAGTAAAAGTCACAAACCATAACAGTTGTAAATAAAAAAATATATATATATTGAGTATTTGAAAATAATCAGTATTGAGAAGTAACAAGTATTTTTTGTTCTCGTTGAGTACTACAATTATAGATACTCCTTACAGATACTCCTTTTATGAAAAGCAATGATTTTTGTTTCCATTACACAAAAATCAATCATTATAGGTAACACCATTACTTTTACTCTGTTAGAGGAAGGGTGGGTAACATGGTCACTTTAAGAAAAAATTAATTTTTAAAATATACTAATCAATTTAAAAAAAAATAAAACTCTTAATAAATATTATGATTTATGTAGATTTATACTTTTGCATGAATTTACTTCTTTATTGATTACATGTCTTATAAAAAGTAAATAAATAGATTTCTATCAAAGGGTCATTTTCCTTAACGCAGGAAGACAAAGTGGCCCTCTATATAAAATAAAAATTAAAACACCTGAAGCATAAACATTTTTATTTAACACAATTTAAAAATAATATAGTAAATAAAAGGCATAGATGCTTTTCGTTATAAGTATATTAATAGTATAATCATTCAAATTTTAAATATAAAGATGGCAGTTAATTGAAAAAAAAAATGCTTTGCATAATGATTAAATAAGGAAAACATAAATTTATGCATCAATAAAATAGCAACAAAGTATCTGGTAGCTATTTTGTTGATGCACTAAGTGATATTCATCAGATCTAGAAAGAAGTTCGTTGACATCCATGTTGCTGGTCACCTTACCACTAACATTAAATCTATGAACATTGTCATTGTTCTAAAAATGAATTTCCATGGCATAAAACATGAATGTTCTGTAATTAACTAAAGAAAAACTATGAAAGTTTAATTGTTAAATCAATAAAAAAATTGCACTTAAATTACACGAGTAAAAAAAAAGCACATTTTTAAATGTAAAACTTTATTAAATGTATCTTCAATATTCAGAGTCAGTGTTAAAGAAAAGAAAATAAAAATAAAACTTTACCTCAGATAAGCTGGTTTACCTTATTTTTGATATGGAACAGCACATTGAAAATGAAAAAATAGCACATGGCCACTTTACTCACTTCTCCCCTACTCAGCATTAAAAACTACTATAAAATGTATTGTTGTCTTATGCTATTTGATTATAATTTATTCGCATTTTAATGTTCTTAGATCAGACCTCATTTTGAAGAAATTAAAAAGATGGTTGATCACATTAGAGCCTGGAATAGCATTGAGGCTAATCATCATATCACAGTTTCAATTGAAATTGAAAAACCAAGATTAGAGTTAATGGAATTGATTAACCTTGGTGATGTTGTCTTTATATCCAAAGATTTTGCAACTGCATGCTCTTATGAAGATATGACAACTGCTGTAGAATTTTTATGCAGGGAATTAAGACCTGAGTAAGAAGAACTATATTACTATAAATTTGAGCTTTTATATTAAATTAATTTATACAGTCAATTCATATTTTAATTTGATGTAGTTCTATTAACTTATAGATCTCTAATTTAAGAATTACAGTGAAACTTTCATAAATCTCCAAGGAAAACACTTCAAGTTATATAGAAAGTTTGATTTACAGAGTAAATATCCTTGTATTCAAAAATATGAAATTTCTCTAACTAAACAATTATTAGTTTCCAATTAATGTAGCAATTCGTATACATAACATGCTACATTGCCACCAATAAATATATAACCTATTTTCATGATATAACTTATTTTAAAATCACATTTTAATAAATTCACATATGTACAACTTTACTGTTTGTTTGCTTTGTTAAAACAGAAATACAGTGCAAATTTTTAATGAAAATAAACATGCATTTCCTTTAACATCTGTTACTTTACCTTGCTATTTTGACTTTGATTTTATTTCCCTATGAAGTATCCAAATGTGCAACATCTTGAGAAATGCTATGATTGACAGATTTTTGCAATTCTATAAAATACCGCAAAGTCTTATTAAAAACTTTCCTAAATGGTTAGAAATGTTGAGGGACTAAATCAGTTATGAGTGTTGTGTTTATCTCTAATTTAATCTTAATTTAAAATGAATAAAACAATTTTTGTATCACTAGGGTATGATGAAACTATGAGTTCATTATCAACTCTAGCATAATTCTCAAAAGTTACAATTTTGGGAAAATGGTTGGTCTTGTAAAAAATCCCAATCAGATGATAATGATTTCAGCTTATTTCTAAGAATATTTGAGTTGTAGAAATTTAAATTATTCTACAGAATATTTAATGTTGCTTGAAGTTTTAGAAAAATTCATCTTTAAGAAATTCGATTTTTAGTATCAAAAATATATAGGAAAACAGAAATTTTTAAGATTATTAAAATTAAATTATGGAAGTTTAACTGTATTTGTATACTACTGTTACCAAATTAGAATTTTTCTATAAATTGTGGTTTTCTGGCATTCTATCCTAATTACCAGTACTATATTAAGAAATTTAGCTCTCCTAAAGTTTCAATAATTCAAGTTGCACTGTCATTAATGTAAGAAATAAAATAAATTATTTTTAAAAGTTAAATTTTCAAAAATTCTTTGAAAATTAAAAAAATTGTAAAAACAAAATAAATAATCCCATAAAAAAACTGAAAATATATGAAATGAAACCAATAATTTTAAAATTAGTTTTAATTTTTTTTTGTATTACTTTTAAATATATATATAACCCTTTATTGACCCAAATCATGGACATATAATCACCAGAAATCTCAATTTAATTCAGGAACCTCAGCTCAAACAATTTCTCAGCTATGGATTCAAATACAGACTACCACTTCTTTATAATAAAGAGAAAATTATACAAGCTTTTGACATTGATCTAGATAAATATATATATAAAATGTCAGGTAAATACCACTGCCCTTTTGAAGCCTTTAAGAGCTGGCAAGTACAAGTCACCTGGCATGTAAAACATTTGATTCAACAATTTCCAGTGTTTCCCAACGTGGGGCCCACGTCCCACAAGGGGGCAATTTGATTGTTAAGGGGGACAATTCGAAAATGGACTCATCCAGAGTTTAAGTTAACGGCATGGCGACTCTCAGTCGCTACTCGAGCTGGGTAAACGTCCAGTATAGGTAACTTCTGTCCACCATGTTCGTAGCCATGATTTCACTATTAGACGCTAGGAGCAGTCATAGTTAAAACCACCCGAGTCAAAATAGATAACCCTAACTGACATTGCGGCCACCACAGCATACTGGGAAACGTCAAATAATTTCCACTATGTTTATTCCAAAGATTATCAGACGCTAGGGGTAGTCGTCTGTTGAGTGCAAAGAGTTCAAAGAATCGTTGGTGTTAATTTGAAATAAGCGTCCTTTAAAACTGTTGTAAAAGTCTAGTTGATTTAAAAAAAATATACATTGTATAAATATAAGTGGTATATAAATATAAATGGTAAGTATTTGTGTTTTAATTTTATTTCAGTTTTAGAAGCATTATTTTCCAGAAAAATTTGTTAAATGGAAAAAATATGTTATTTTGCGGTGGGGTAAATGTATCATATACATTCAAATATGCAGTTTTTAGTCTACGTTAACTCCGCATTAAATTTATTTTAACATATACTTTATTTTTAGTTTTTAATTTATCTTATATTTATTTATTTCAGCCCATAGTAAAATGAGTGGTGCAAGCAACAAAAAAATTCGTCAGTATTCGGAGGAATATTTAAAATTTGGTTTCATACCCGCTGTCCACAATAAACGGTCACCTTTTTGTCTTTTATGCCAACAATGCTTGATCAACGAATCAATGAAACAAGGTCGTCTTGAGGCGGATTTGAAGGCGAAACATAATGCTCATATTAATTCAGATTTAAATTACTTTCAAACTTTAAAGAAAAATTTTGAAAAAAGAGCAACATTAAAGTCTCTATGTACTGCTCATACTGCAACTGTCAATCGTACTCTTGAGGCTAGTTATCAAATTTCCTTACTCATTGCTAAATCTGGGAAAAATCATACAATAGGAAAGAATTTAATCAAACCATCAATATCAGCATTTCTTAAAACGGTTCTGGAAAAAGATGGCAAAGACGTGAAAGCTATGCCACTCAGTAACAATACTGTTAGCAGAAGAATAGACGAAATGAGTGAAGATATTGAAATACAACTTGTTGAAAAGCTGAAAAAAAGAAAATTCTCACTGCAAATGGATAAATCAATTTTGAGAGACAGTGAGGCCGTATTGATAACTTATGTAAGATATATTGATAAAGGGGATTTTGCTGAAAGAAATGTTCTGTAAATCATTAGAGAGCACCACTACCTCCAGAGGTATATATAATAAGCTAAAAAATTACTTAGATGGCAATAATATACCAATGAAAAATATAACATCTTGTGCTGCAGATGGTGCTCCTAATATGATGGGCAAGAAAAATGGCTGCTTAAAATTGACGAAAGATGAGAATCCAGAAATGTTTCTTTTGCATAGTGTTTTTCATAGGAAAAACTTGGTAGCTAAAAACATTCCGCCAGTTCTAAATGAAGTACTAAATTCAGTTATAAAGTGTATCAATGCTATTAAAGCTCATGCCAAATGTGAGCGTCTCTTCAAGCTATTTTGTGAAGAGCAAAATGCAGACCATGTGATATTTTTACTTCACACTGAAGTAAGATGGCTCTCGAAAGGGAACTACTTGAAAAGATTTATGGAACTATTTAATACTCTTAGTGATTTTTTTAAGCAACAAACCTGAAATGGAGTATCTGTTAAAGGTCGATGGTAAACCATTTGTGAGTTATTTAGCCGATATCTTTGAAAAACTAAATATATTAAATAACCAACTTCACACACACAAGGAACACATAAAACTCTTGTCGATGCAAAAGCGAAGATATTTGGTTTCATTACCTTTATTGAATTATGTCAGAAATATATGTACAACAAAAACTTTGAAAAGTTTCATTGCCTCCAAAAATGTGAAGTGGCTGACACCGCTATACTTGTTATTGTCAATCATCTGAAAATTCTATCGACTGATTTAAAAGAAAGATTTTCTGATTTAAAACAAATTGATTTTCCAACTTGGATGCAACCAATGTTAGTGCATTTGTTTGATATTTCAAATATGCAGTATCAAGAAGAACTCGCAGAAATGCAAAATGATGAGTCAGTTAAAACTGTATTTAATATAAAAGGAACAATGGTATGGCTTTGTGAGGTAACTGAAATCAAATATCCAAATTTAATGAAATGTGCAAGAAAACTATTGTTACCATTTCCATCTTCATATTTAGCTGAATGTGGATTTAGTACCATAAATGATTTGCTGGATATAACACAACGGGGTAACTTGAGACTGAAGCTAACTAAATTGGAACATAACATAAAATCTCTTTGCAGCAAGCATCAAGCGCAAGGATCTCGCTAAATTTAAATAAATAATTACTAATAATTAAAATATAGAAAAATCTTTCATTAAAATTATTTCGTACTTTAATTTCAGTTCTCCGTTATATGTTTTGAAAATTTACTTACTGTGTTTCCTCAACAATTTCCTAGTGATTTCTTCCTAAAACCTATCATTTAAGTTTCTTCAGTAAACAAATCAATTTTTGAATATTAAAAATTATGTATATGTTACATAGGGGGCATAGGAATTTTAGAAAGGCTTAGGTGGGACATGGCACAAAAAAGGTTGGGAAACACTGATCTAGATAAATATATATATAAAATGTCAGGTAAATACCACTGCCCTTTTGAAGCCTTTAAGAGCTGGCAAGTACAAGTCACCTGGCATGTAAAACATTTGATTCAACAATTTCCAATTCCAAAATATACGCATCATTACCAAGACATCCTTAAAGAGATCAAGTTACTACAAGACAAATTTGTAATCACATATGTTGATAAGGCATCCAGTAATTATGCGTTTATATGCAAAAAATGTTATTTGGACGAACTCAAATTGCAACTCAGTACCTCAATTTCATTAACTCCTTTATACTCTAATATCACTGTTATAAGTAAACAAATAATTGCTTACTACAAACTTCTTAAACAAAAACATAATCTCAATTTTCCTTACCTGGTACTCATACCTAAATTCCATAAATCACCTATTTCTTTTAGAACTGTTACTATAGGATTTAATTCATATACCAATGCTGCTGACAAACAACTTCTAATAATACTAAATCAAATTTATGATTATTTTACTGCACAAAAAACACATATAATCAAAAATAGTTTAGAACTGATTAAAATAACTTAAACCAACTCCCTTACATACATAATGTAAAAACTTTTGATTTCAAAGATCTCTTTAATAACATTGATATTAATGATTTATATAAAGTCATACTACATTTATATAAACAATTTACTCAAGCAAAAAACATCTCTTTTCTAAAATTCAAAACATTATTAAAATTCATTCTGTTCAAACAGTATCTAGTTCAAGGAAAATGCATATACAAATAAAATAATGAAATACCACAGGGAGGTATCTCATCCACAATACTGACCAACCTTTATCTGCATTTTTACGAAATTTAGTACCCTTTCAACAGTCATATCATGTACAGATTTATTGATGATTTAATTATTATTGGAATTACTAATGAGGCAACTATATTAAACTTTAATTTCTATCCACCTAATCTGCAACTAATTGAAAATGTATATACATCGAACTGGATCAATTATCTAGACGTTAGTTTAAAAATTCAAAATGCAGACACATTAAAATTTAAAATCTATGACAAAACAGAAACTTATAACTTCAAAGTAAATAAACTTCAATACTTTTCTTCCAATCTTTCAAAATCAGAATATAGAAATATTATTAATAACCAGTTATTAAGAATAAAAAATGTTAAGTACACCATGTTACTACAAAGAACATCTTAAATTCATAAACACCACTATCAAAAATAACTACCCACCCAACCTTATTTTTTCATTTATTAAAACACATTTTAATTTTAAATTCAACACCTTGCTAAAATTACAGCAACATATTGACAGATCATTCTCAAACAATTTTAACGACCGTCCAAACAGTTGCTCATGTCCTAGGATGAGTCGGACGGTCTGGGTCTTAACAGTTAAAATCTTTGTATATAAAATTAACTGTAACCTGTTTTGAGATAAAATGCTTAGTCAGTATCACGAAATCTAAGATGTTAAGCAGAATAAGGGGTAAATACATATTTATTATATTATGACTTTTCATTACATTGTATTCTTCTATAAATATTTTGCCACACGCTGGTGTGTTAGATTATATTTGATTTCTTGTGTATCTGTTTGTATTTTCTTCTACGTCATTCCATGTGCATTATTTCTGTAATACAATTTACATTAATGTACACAGAAACGTAGAATCCGCATTAACGAAACATGTATGATCCTTGATAACATACATGGTTTCGGAAATGCTTCTCACTTTATTTAATTTATTCAATTTACAATTTTTATTACTTGCTAGAAAAGGCCTAGCTCATCGTGCAAAACTATGTTTCTGTTTTGCAATTTTTCATCTCATACACAATTTTCGTATTTACGCCTTGTATGTTTATGTAGGGAACAAGGGGATTAGTACGTTAAGTACCTGCATTAAATATATGAGTTATAAAATTACTTTCTTATACATATACTTTCATATAAAAAGTTTTTTTCACCCTTCTTTACCACATATTTCTTATTCCATACCTTAACTTATATATGGAACAGGGAAAAAAGGGGTATTTTATACCAATTTAGTACCTGTTTTATTTATAATGTTTACTTAACCAGTTTTAAATATTCAACAGCTTGTCGTATAGTCTTTTTGTTATCACATTTACATCTCAGTCCATCTTCATTTCACTTTTGATATACAGAACATTTTCTATTAATGATAAATCTCAGGTATATATATTACAAGTAAAATAAATATTCTTCAATTATATATATATATATAAATGATAACTTAAAATACTGTGTAAATAGTAAAAAGCAGACAAAAGTTTTGAAAACATGCAACAAGTTTTCTTCTTCAGTGCTAATCAAATCAAGAGCTATGTGTGAAATCCTTACCATGTACTAGTTGTAGTACAGCAGTAGTAGTACCACTTAGTAGGGAAAAATAGAAAACAAAGAAACAATGAATTTACAGCATTTTTTTCCTGTTTGCAGATAAATATCACGTCAGGCATCAACTGAAAATTTGCAGACAATCTTTACGTGTTTAGGCTTTCTCAGTATATCTGGGGATATGTTTGGAAAGTACTTGGGCTCAATTTATCAAAAAATGAATCTTTGGTAACAAACTGATTGTTACTCCTAGAATTTTGACTTTACTTCAAGAAACTCCATAAAAATCATTTCTTTCTTTACCTCTCCTACACTTAAAACTGTGCAATATCCAATGTACAGGTATCTAAGTGTTCGCTATAAGCAATACGTCTAACATAATAATGACAGTATTGCAGGCTTAAGGTGACAGCAAAGTATTCATAATAACCAATACTTCATGCTTGCTATGAGTGGAGCTTGCTATGAGTGGACTCCAATGTATCAGCATTTACAGAATGTTAGTTAATACCATTGCAAAGGTTTTGTCTACAATAGAAAAAATTATAAATTATATATCTTCACTATTATCAAATGAGGGAATACTTTGTAAGTACTCATAACCAAAGATTTATGGACATCACTGTTTAGCACAGAGAAAGTTTGTTTAACACATTGTTTAGCACAAACACAGATACGTTAGATTTTCCCCTTATGCTTTGTACTAAGTGTTTTTACTTGTTGCATGATTTACATGTTAGATATTAATTATTTGTACATATTGTATTCTGATGTTCTTTATTTGTGCATATTGTATTCTGATGTTCTTTATTTGTGCATATTGTATTCTGATATTCTTTATTTAGTGGTGTACTGATATGTGCCTGGGGTGACAAAGGAGCATGTGCAAAAACCAGAGACGGACCTATGCATATCTCCCAAGCTTATCAACCGTCAAAAATTATCAACACTTTAGGAGCTGGAGACACATTTGTTGCTGCCACTATTATTTGTTTCTTGAAAGGAGAAAAATTATGTGATGCCATTCACATTGGATGTAAAGTTGCTGGTACAAAATGCAGCATGCACAACACTTCAGGACTTGCTGAGATGTGTCCATATTTGTTATAATGAATATTTTTTATCCAGTATGAGTTTTAAGTATAAATTTTTTATTGTTTAGTTTATTTAATTGCATTTTTTTTTTTTTTTGTGAAAGTAAAATATTTAGAAAATCCCATTTTAAGAACATATTGGTTAATCATTCACATACATAAAAAAAATCAGCGGTAGCTCCAGTACAATGAAAGTGAAATGGTTTTGCGTGAATAATGTTTTGTAAAATAAAACTTCAATAAAGTTTATTCATTGTTTTCAGTCTCATTCTGTGTACAACATATAATATAGGCTTGTGAGAACTAAAATAAGATACATAATTGAATATCAAGTTTTATTGTTATATATCTTATTGTTCTCCAAATATGTATGAATTCTGTTTAAGTAATTATATTTTATATATATTGTTATACAATTTACAGTTTGTTTTATTAAATGATATATTTGTATATATAGATCTATTGTGTAAGCATAATTTCATGCTTTACATGTTACTTGGTCAAAGAGTATTTACATTTTTTGAAAATTATAATAGTTGAGAAAAATATATGCATACCTGTTGCTTAATATTGTTCAAATGAAAATTTGATTTAATAAAGCATTTGTTATTGTTAACAGACTGACTTATTTCCATTATTCTATACATTTTTATTTGTTGAAGAATGTGACATATGTAAGGGAAAGATGTTGTAAAGTGTTGTAAAAATTTAACTATATCAAATTTTGAGAAATTGACTCACTTCCTGCTCTCCTGAAAACAAATTAATTTTTGAATGATATTTATAAACCAGTTAATTTGCATACAATTTTGCTCTGAGGAACCTAGAATTTTGCATTATATTGTATATATTAAATTAAAATAAAATTTACTGATTTTATCTAAATTAATATTATTTTTCCTACTGATAGAACTGCATATATACCATAAGCCTTTTGCTGTTATCTTACACCTTCATAATAATTTTTGTCATCCACTTAATCGAAAGCTTGCCACATACACTGTTTGTCTCCCATGCTATTAAATTTTGCTCTACTTTGACTTATTAAAGTCTGAACTGGATTATATAAAAGCTATTGCTGATAATCCTTGGATTTTCACCAAATATTGTTAATATACTCACCAAATATTGTTGATGGTGTTTTTTCCAAATTTTCTAAGCTCTTAAGCAAAGAAAATGCAGCTAAAACACTGAGCAATTTTGTTTACCTTCCTTTCTATCCTAAAATTAGATAATTATTCTAGCAATTTTATGACAAAGTTTGATTTCAAAATAATATTTCTGCCTTATCAATAAATTAAAATTGCTTTCCTTTACAGACCCTGTTGAAAAGTTCAATAATTGTGGCAAATAACAAATGCTTTGTCAATGTGGACTATTGTATATTGGTCAAACTTAACGTGCCTTAAATTATCACTTAAAAGAATGCCAAAACTGAGTCACAAACTAAGAAATTAATAAATCTTCAATCTCTAATCATTGCTGGATGACAAGTTTCCAGTTTGACTTTTCTTCTGCTTCTATTATTCAACTCTCGATCATTCAACTCTCGATTATTCAACTGTTTGGTTCTCGATTTGGAGTATTTTAAAACTTTCATATTGATAAGAATCTCAGTGATCTTGTTAATGATTTGTCGATGACACTATATTTCTCCAAAGTACGGCATGACCATGACTGACAAACTGCTGCTTGTAAGACAAGAACTTGCACAACTTCCCTGTAAAAAGCAGTCATATGTCAGGTGACTGCATTTGTTTCAAGGGCATTATAAGCCCTCCTTTTTCAAGCCAAACCAGCACAGTCAGAACGCATAGCAAAAGCTGAGAGCGAGTTCGCTCACAGCTTTTGTTAAGGGTGCATAATGTTCTAACTTTGCTGGTTTGGCTTGAAGAAGGGGGGCTTATAATGCCCTTGAAACAATTACAGTCACCTAACTGACCTGTGACTGCTTTTTACAAGGAAGTTGTGTAAGTTCTTGCATAACTAATTTATTTGTTTCTCTATATCCCTCTTTCTCTGCCTCACACATTGAGTTCATTTACTCTGCATTTTATTTATTTTTGCTTGCTGCTGCTTAAGATCATTTTCTTTGCATTTTTTTTTTTTTTACTTCTCATTCATCATATTAGGTGATGCTATCTTTTGGGGTCTGTCATTTAGATTATTTTCTGTTCAGTCAGTATGGTCCAGCTCTTATTTAGGTGTTCATGTCCAGGCTTGTTAGCACTGAAAAAGGAAATCCAATGATTTCCGAAGCATACGGCTGAACCTTATTTGCATTTTTGTTGTACTTTAGTTCAATATTACATATATGTATTTGAGGACTCATACTCATAAAACCCTCCTATAGTGAGCATTCCTAAAGTTAGAATTACACTCCTATTGCAGATAGGGGCACGGTAGCCCAGTGGTCAGCGTGCGGGAATTGCACTCCGTAGGCCCTGGTTCGATTCCCGCCACTGCCAAAACTGCCGCCATGTTCATGCGGAGTACGATCACGTTAAACATGTGGGTCCATAAATCCTTCCGAGAGGTTGGTAATAGCGGAAGGAGGGTATGGTCCCTGTGGATGCCTCCCCCACTAGGTTCCGGTCTAAATTGGGTGGCACTTCCCCGGCCATCCAAACAGTTACCTTACACCTTTCTGGTAGGTCAGACAGTCTGGGTCTTAACAACAACTCCTATTGCAGATAATAGCATCCATTGACTAGTTTCATGCTTTTTATGCACTCTTTAGCATTGAATAGCTGATACTACAGCTAGAAAACTTATTATGGACCACAATTTTGACAACTTCTGGAAACTGACATATTCAATCCTACCATGCAGCTGGCTTCAAATTTCTTGAAGGTTGAACTCAGGTTGTACAGGGCTGCAACGGCCAAGTTTATACTCATAGACCTAGCCTGTAGGTTCATTCCCTAAGTGATCATGTTAGCATTGCAGATTACAAGTCCATGAATTTTTTAACATTCAGGCTTTATTTATTACAGAACTAGTAATTATTGTAGGATACTTTTATATTTTAAAACATTTATTTCTTACCTTTTAGTATATCTCCTGTTAAATTCAGTGTTGTTAACAGAAAATTTACAAAACCAGGTTAAAATATGATAGTTTACATGAATTTAATTTCACACTGTAAAAAATAAAGTACTTAAAAACGAAAACTTCAACGTACTTTTTTTCATTTGAGTATAATGGCACCATAAAGGAGTAGGTAACAAACTGAAATATAAGTAACTGCACTTGCTTGAAAATGAGTACTTCAATATGCTTAAAATTGATATGCTTCAAATATGCTTAAAATTGAATCTCTCATATATTCAAAAATGAATACATAGTATTTACAATTATGCTTAAAATTGATTCTTCCATACTCATAAATGAGTACATAGTATTTACAATTTGAACCTAAATATGCTTAAAATTTAATTCTTTGATATACAGGCGGTCCTTGACTTTCGCACATTCGACTTTCACACAATTCGCTATTTCGCACATTTTTAAAAATTCAATTGTTTAAAGCTTTTTATCGATAATGCAAAAATCGTTCGCTTCCATGCAGTCACTCCCACGGAGTGCGGTAGCTCGCGCTCACTCACACATTGCCGCCTAGGGTAGTGGACTTTTCGGACGTCACTAGGTTTCCAAGACGCGGTGGTGGTGGGCTAAATGTCTACAATTTATTAAACAGGTTTAGTCTTGCGTTAGCAAGTGATAGCTATAGTGATAGTCACTTTTAAACAATATTATATGACGACAATAATGAATCAGGCCATCAAGGCAACTAACGGGAAATGTGGGCCTACGTTAAAAGATTTTTGGAAGAACTACAATATATGGAACTCAATGAACAATTTTGGACACTCCTGGGCAGAAATAAAAGAGTCAACAATGAAAAGTTCCTGGAAACAATTATGCTCACAAATGATGAGTGATTTTATAAATTCTGAACAAACTGCGGAAACTATCACAGATGAAATAGTTAGCCTAATGAATGAACTAAACTTGGACTTCAACAACGAAGATGTTAATGAGTTGATTGAATCTCACTCAGTACCTCTGTCAAATGAATACTTAATTGAGCAACAAAAGTTAAATGAAATACACAATAAATGAGGACGAAGAAGCTGATAAAATCGTCAAGACTTTGATAATCAAAAATATGAATGAAGCCTTCATGCATCTTGACAAATTTTTCACTATTATGGAAGAATGTGATTCCAATAGAGAATGTATATCTCAAGTATGTAGGGTGATTGAGAAAGACACAGCATGTTATAGAATTCTTTATCAAGAAAAGAAAAAAAAGGGTAGTATTCAACTAACTCTTGACAAGTTTATAAAGAAAACACCTGAAAGTATTTCAACACGCCTCGTTAACTTAATTATGTATATTGATAAATAAATACTATTATTATTGATAAATAAATATTTTAAAATACAATTTTTGATGGGGTGTTTTTACATCCCTCTAGTTTCGAACATTCAACATTCGCACACCTTTTCAGGAACCAGATATGTGTGACAATCGAGGGCCGCCTGTACTCAAAGATGAGTACATGCGTTTTTCAAAATTGAAACATGGTTACTCAGAGCTATTATAAGCATGCAAAGTGCTTGAAAATGAGTGCATTTTACTTTTGTTTTAATACCCATTTTTAACAGTGTGGACTCTTAAATTGTGGGGCCTCTGAGCAAATAAATACTGATCATGCTTCTAGTATTTAAACCCTAATGTGTAAGATGCATTTTTTATGCACTCATCTTCTAAAAGCTTGGCATTTGTATGTATGATTATATTTCAAAATATAAAATACAATAAATTATAATAAATATTCAGTTACAGAATATACATCTAAAATACATACAAAAGGAAACAACCTAGTTTAACTGGTGTCATAAAAATAATCTTAACATCTCATTTTTAATAGATTTATTTATCTTCAGATCATCCCTAGGATTAGTCTTTATTTCCTCATGGTTTTAAAATATTTATAACCTGCAGTAGTTTGTTTCTTCATTTCTCTTCATCATCTCTGGTTGGTAAATTGCCAAATATGTCTTTCAAGGCAGAACAAAATTGTAGGCTTTTGTAAATGTGTTGTACAGAGGGAAGGGGGGGGGGGAGGAGTGGGGTTGATGTGACTCCTGACAGACAGTTTTTTCGAACATCACACTGAAAAGATGAATATTGGATGTAAAATTAAATAGTTTTTCACACCAGATTATACTGACAAATTAGTACATATAGTATCCTTTTCTTTCATAAAATCTACCATATTCATATTTTGTTAATTTATTTTTTCAGAATAAAATACTTGTATTATGGACATACCAATGTTGTAAAAAGTTTTTAAGGCAGTATCTAATTCAATTACTTGCATTCAGATTTGGCTATTTTAAACCTTATTTGTTTATGGTTTAAACAAACAAAAAGAAAACAAGGTTTAAAACAAAATAAACCTGATTTAAACAACAAAAAAAAAACCGGTTTAAAAAAAAAATACCTGGTTAAAACAAAAAGAACCTGGTTTAAAAAAAAATCTGTTTTAAACAAAAAAAGAACCTGGTTTAAGCAAAAGAAAACAAAGGTTTTTTTTGTTGTTATTATTATTATTTATTTAACTAACCAACCCTGCTACATTTACTCTTGAAAAATACACTTATAAATCACCTTTCTCTTTCATATGCATATTTAATTTTTGAACTGTCCTATTTGTGATGAAATGTTTACATTAACCCGGTAGTGATAATGCAGAGTAGAACCTACTATATGTATCATTTTATTCGACGAATATAAAAAAAAATTTAGATATGATAACAATGAAGAATCAGATGATTTTGATGCTCTGAATGTTAATTTCCTTATTCAAATATATTTTCTTTTGGAGGAAAGAGTTTTTACTTCATGTTCTTTCTGTCATGACAGCCAAAAATAACAATGAAACAGCTTTTGCATTTCAATAGATACAATTTCAGCATTAACATCAAACCCAAATAGCAATGTAGCATTATAGTGCTAGTATATAGAATATAAAAAGTTCTTAGGTAAGCTCTTAAGATAAAACTTTGTAGGGAGCTTTCCATCAGCGTACACATTAGGTCTTCCTATAGTAAAGTGATTATTCCCGATCGAATAAAAGTGATTGCTGCGTCTCCTAGCTGAGAATTGAAAAGGTTAAGATAATAATCTCGGCAACAAAGCGAGATAGACGAAAGAAGCCAATTACAAAATAGTAGAATATTGTCTAATAAGTTGGAATGGACACACAGAAAAGACCAAAATGCGTATATGAAAGGCAATAAATAACTGTCATAAGTTGTTTAGTCGCAAGCTTTTATCTTCACCTTCCATGTTAATGTATGGGCATTTAGTCTCGCAGCTTTTCCACAATATTTCTTCCAAAAAATATTCTATTTTAATTTTGTTTCCAGAATCTAAAAGCTATGGAAATCGAAATTTTATGTTAGTTTTTATTTTAGTCTAAATTGTTGTGTTTTTTTAACAATTTATTGAAGTTGAAAGTCACTAAAAAAATAAAAGTTTAACGGATTTTTATCAACTGGCGTTTAACAATATTTGAATTTGAAAAACGCACTTTATAGCAGAATTCTAGCTTTCGATATATGCCTTAACTTTTGTATTACCTCAAATAGAATTTCAGCAATTAAGATTAGCAAATATTGATCTGAAAAAAATTGTATTTTGATTTCACCCTTTCAGCTTAATTTCTTTTTAGGGGTCGGCCGGACACCTGTGGAGGAGAAGTTGTTTGTGGGGAGCCGTCAAATTACGGCTCCTTACATCAAATAGAGCATGGCCACGTGACGTCACACGGACAATTTTGTCCTTACGTTTCGTGACGTTTCCAAAACAAAATACTCGTTTGCTTAGCAGTATGGAAATTTTCATTATTTCTGTATTAAAAACGGTTACTTTAGAAACTTACAATTGTTCAACCTCTAATTTTACTAAATTTATCTTCTTTGATGGATATTTTTAATTAACCCGAAAATAAAATATTCACTTTAATTAAAATATATACATTACTTTTTTCAAGAAAAATCGTTACATATATTTCCTTTACTTTGCATATACATTGCAGAATTTGCTAGTAAATGCATACATCTTTAGAACGCTAGTTAGTGACCACGGTAAAAATGAGTAGTAGTGTACATTCACTTAAAATCACTTAAAGTGCGCTTTATAAATCTTTATATATAATCTTTAAATATATGTCGTTACTCAAGTATTCTGAATTACTTAATAAATCTTTAAATATATGTCGTTATTCAAGTTTTCTGAACGACTTATTTTCATCACAAAGATAAATTTCGATGTTTAATGGGCTTAGCTTCAATTTTTATTTGCTATCATCGTCGGTTTACCATTATACGCTATGGTAAAAATAATGCTAACTAATGCTTACATTTCTGCGCATTCTACTACACAGGTTGTTTACTTACACTCGTGCCCATGCTCTCATAGGGAACGATAAAGAAATAAGGGACAGAGAGATTCCTGAAAATTGTTCCAAAGTTGTGCGGAAAGAAAGGGAACTTCAAACTTTATTATGTAGGGAATCTTTTCCTTTTAGACTTGGTTTTAGTGTATATCCATTATAGAGTTCTGCGGGGACCCAGATTTCAGACATTCACCAGGTCCGGTACGACAGTATCATTATCTGTGCTCGAAGAAAATTGCAAATGTAGAATCCGAGCTCGGCTCAAAACAATTTTTATTCAAATGTATTAAATATGTGAATTTGTGAAACTTTTGCACAAAAAAAAGAACCCGTCCTTCCGAGAGGTTGGTGGTAGGGGAAGGAGGGTACGGTCCCTGTGGATGCCTCCCCCACTGGGTTCCGGTCTAAATTGGGTGGCACTTCCCGACCGTCCAAATAGTTACCTTACACCTTTCTGGTAGGTCGGACGGTCTGGGTTTCAACAACAACAAAAAAAAGAACCCAGCGGGAGAGGCATCCACAGGGACCGTACCCTCCTTCCCCTACCACCAACCTCTCGGAAGGACTTACGGACCCACATGTTTAACGCGATCATACTCCGCGTAAACACGGCTGCAGTTTTGGCAGAGGCGGGAATCGAACCCGGGTTTACCGAGGACTTACGGACCCACATGTTTAACGTGATCGTACTCCGCGTGAACACGGCGGCAGTTTTGGCAGTGGCGGGGATCGAACCCGGGCCTACCAAGTGCAATTCCCGCGTTTAAAATATAACGTAATATCACCGCGACAATCTGCATAACTTTCTCTTTATTTATTTTTTCCGTTCCATTATTTAAAATATCCATAAATTAGAATATCCATTTAAAATATCGCATAAAATATTAAATAAAAATAATAATTTCACCCTCACAATATCTCTATGGAAACAGCGTGACGTCCCTGTGGCAGAAAAATCGGATCTTCGCCTGGTCAGCCGAGAAATTGAAATTCGGAGATTCTTAAAATCCCGATCCTGCGGTAATTTTTTATTATTTCTTGACCAGATTGGACATGTAAGAATGCCAGATCTTTGACCTTTCTAAAAATGCAAATTATTAATCGAACTTATTAGTACTTTTTCCGATGCGAGGATTTAAAAACCAAAGATCGTTTTCTTGAGCCGAAAGTTACTTTTGTTTTAAAATTTTTAAAAAATATTGGAAATTGAGATTTGAAATTGATATATTTTTACTCGCAATTGTCTGCTCTTTCCGGTCGTGCGATTTGTTTTTTTCCTAAGACGTCTGGATAGTGGAGAAAAAAGGGCAAAAACGGAAAAATACGGTCGAAATCGGATAAAACATTAAATAACAACAGCAAAAAAATAATTAAAATTTTAAAAATCGGTTTTAACGTGTAATTCGGAGATTCTTAAAATCCCGATCCTGCGGTAATTTTTTATTATTTCTTGACCAGATTGGACATGTAAGAATGCCAGATCTTTGACCTTTCTAAAAATGCAAATTATTAATCGAACTTATTAGTACTTTTTCCGATGCGAGGATTTAAAAACGAAAGTTCATTTTTTTGAGCCGAAAGTGATTTTTGCTTTAAAATCTTTAAAAAATATTAGAAATTGAAATTTGAAATTGATATATTTTTACTCGCAATTGTCTGCTCTTTCCGGTGGTGTGATTTGTTTTTTTTCTACGACGTCTGGATGTTGGGGAAAAGGGGGAAAAACGGTCGAAATCGCATAAAACATTGAATAACAAAAAACATGCTTCAAATTTTAAAAATCGGTTTTGACGTGTCACCTTCCTCCCCCCGGGTCTCAGATTGATAAATTTCGTAGCTCTCCGAAGCGTAGTCGCTGAACCTATAGTGTCTAAGACACACAGACATTGCCTTTTATTATATACTAGCCGCCTTTGGCGACCAGCCTGTTCGCAACCCTTGAAAATGCTGATCGTGGCAAATTCCAACCGTGGCAAAATCGTTGGCGCGACCTACCAGAAAGGTGTTGAAGACCCAGACCGTCCGACTCGTCACCAAGGACTTGAGCATCTATTTGGACGGCCGGGAAAGGAGTTAGCGGAAGCCAACTTCAACTGGCCCTCGTCCGACGGTCCAAAGCAACGTTAATTAGAAAATCATAATAATATTTACAGGAGATTTACATATCTGATTCACAACATTGGAACTTCTGTGAATTTTTTTTTTTAAAAAGTGAGCAGCACCATAAAAAGTAAAATAAATGTTGGTGACAAATGTTACATCTTTAGGTAAAAACTGTGGAGTAACAAGTACCAGAAAGGTGTAAGGTAACTGGTTGGACGGCCAGGATGTGCCACCCAATTTAGACCGGAACCCAGTGGGGGCGGCATCCACAGGGAACGTACCCTCCTTCCCCTACCACCAACCTCTCGGAAAAACATACGGACCCATATGTTTAACGTGATCGTACTCAGTGTCAGTGGCGGAAATCGAACCCGGACCTACCGTGTGCAATTCCCGCGCGCTAACCACTGGGCTACTTCGCCCTCCGCGACAATCTCCATAATTTTCTTTTTATTCACCCAATTTAGACCGTACCCTCCTTCCCCTACCATCAACCTCTCGGAAGGACTCACGAACCCACATGTTTAACGTGATCGTACTTTGCGTGAACGTGGCGTAAGTTTTGGCAGTGGCGGGAATCGAACCCGGGCCTACTGAGTGCAATTCCCGCGCGCTAACCACTGGGCTGCCGCGCCCTCCGCGACAATCTCCATAACTTTCTATATATTCACCCAATTTGGACGGGAACCCAGTGGGGGAGGCATCCACAGGGGCCGTATCCTCCTTCCCCTACCACCAACCTCTCGGAAGGACTTACGGACCCACATATTTAACGTGATCGTATTCCACATAAACACGGCGGCAGTTTTGGCAGTGGCGGGAATCGAACCCGGGCCTACCGCTAACTTCCCGCGCGCTAATTTGCAATTTAAAATGACCATATGCTTAATTCCATCATCCTCATTCCATTGTTCCATCATTTAAAATATCCAAAAGTTAAAATATACATTTAAAAAATCCATATCGTTCCATCATTTAAAATATAAATATAATAATTTTTATGGAGTAAAGGAGCTCTATTCAGAACCGTGACGTCACCTCCACCTTGACGTCCCCACCCACCACCTTCCCTCCTTCTGCGGGGGAGAAACGCCGGTTAAGAAGCGGCACGCCGAGCGGAATGCCGAGAAATTGAAATTCGGAAACTTTTAAAATCCCGATCCTGTGGGCAATACGGAATATTTCCTGACCAGATTGGTCTTGTAAGAATGCCAGATGTTTGACCTTTCTAAAAATGTAAATTATTAGTCGAAATTATGAGTACTTTTTACTATGCGAGAATTTAAAAACCAAAAATACTTTTCTTGAGCAAAAAGTGACTTTTGTTTTAAAATCTTTAAAAAATATTAGAAATCGAAATTCAGATTTGAAATTGATATATTTTTACTCGCAATTGTCAGCTCTTTCCGATGGTGTGATTTGTTTTTTCCTACGATGTCCGGATCGTGGGAAAAAAAGGGCAAAAATGGCAAAAAACGGTCGAAATCGCATAAAACATTAAATAACAAAAAAAATAATTAAAATTTTAAAAATCGGTTTTCACGTGTCCCCTTCCCTCCCCCCCGGGTCTCCGATTGCCAAATTTCGTAGCTCTCCGACGCGCGGTTGCGAAACGTATAGTGTATAAGACACACAGACATTGCCTTTTATTATTTAAGAAACTTGACGCCTTCGGCGACCAGCCTGTTCGCTACCCTTGAAAATTTTGACCGTGGCAACCTCGCTGGCGCGACCTACCAGAAAGGTGTTGAAGACCCAGACCGTCCGACTCGTCACCAAGGACTTGAGCATCTATTTGGACGGCCGGGAAAGGAGTTAGCGGAAGCCAACTACAACCGGCCCTCGTCCGACGGTCCATAGCAACGTTAATTAGAAAATCATAATAATATTTACAGGAGATTTACATATCTGATTCACAACATTGGAACTTCTGTGAATTTTTTTTAAAAAGTGAGCAGCACCATAAAAAGTAAAATAAATGTTGGTGACAAATGTTACATCTTTAGGTAAAAACTGTGGAGTAACAAGAACACTCCCGAAAACAAAACGAGGGGTAAACAACTAAAACAACCACCAAAAACATCATAAGACAAGTACAGCAAATACAAGACAACAAATACAGCGATACACCAAAGGTAACACCTCCAGAAAAAACACAGGGAGACCGACCAAAGGGAAAATAATAAAGGGACAAACTCACAAGCTGATCAGGTAATTTGGTTTGAGATGTCTCTAGCAATGAGAACACAGTTTTTTAATTTTTCAACGGAAGAATTATTAGAGCTGACTCTCGAGAACCAGACTGCACAATTTGCGGGAGAGGGTTTAATTAAATGAAATTTTTTTGTATGGGGGCAAGCAAAAACAAAGTGATCGGCGTCACCAAATGCGCCGCAAGTACAGCTAGATGTAGATTTTTGTTTGAAATAGAATAAGTAGTCTATGAATGGGCCATGGCCTACCAGAAAGGTGTAAGATAACTATTTGGACGGCCAAGAAGTGCCACACAATTTAGATCGGAACCCAGTGGGGGAGGCCTCCACAGGGACCGTACCCTCCTTCCCCTACCACCAACCTCTCGGAAGAACTTACAGACCCACATGTTTAACGTGATCGTACTCCGTGTGAACACGGTGGCAGTTGTGGCAGCGTGCATTTATTTTTTTTTTCTAAGACGTCTGAATGTTGAAGAAAAAGGGAAAAAACGGTCGAAATCGCATAAAACATTGCATAACAAAAAAAATAATTCAAATTTTAGAAATCGGTTTTCACGAGTCCCCCCACCCCCGATTGCCAAATTTCGTAGCTCTCCGAAGCGCGGTGACTGAACTTATAGTGTATAAGACACACACACACACACAGACATTGCCTTTTATTATATAGAAGATATGAATGGGGAGGTTACATTGGGGTTACAAGACCAATGGTCTCCCACCACATGGTGGTAAATACTCTTACAAGAGCTTCCGAGAGACGATTAAGTATACATATAAACACCATTTTGAATATAATTACATGGCTTTTAAATATTGCAATCATCACGAAGAGATGCCATTAATACTGTCTCTCCTCTCTCCTACACTAAATTTTCTAAAGATCACATTATATTTCTATACTGATTGCACTGCATTAGCTCTTTGTTGGGGGGGGGGGGGGGGGAGTGAACAGATAAAACTGAATGACTCAGCACAAGTAACGCTGCTTGATATTGTAAAACTTTATTTGTGCTCTAGTTTAAACAGTTTGAATAGATGACTGCACAAAAAGAAGGCAATATAGCACTTAGGGTACTTTGCGGGCACTAAACTGGAGTAACATAGCAGGTTATAATAATATGTGAGCACCAAACTGGAGTAGCAATGCACGTAGCTTCTCTAAGTAGGCACCAAACTGGAGTGGTGTTGCAGGTTACTTAAGGATAGCACCAGATTAGTTTATGGGCGTTGGCACATACAGAGATCATTGTAATGAGCTTTTTTCTGAACACGAGTGGCACTAAACTGGAGTAGCATAGTAGGTCATAACACTTTGTGAGCACGAAACTGGGGTAGCATTGCAGAGGTTATAACACTTTGTGAGCACCAAACTGGGGTAGCATTGCAGGTAACTTTACTAAGTAGGCACCAAACTGGAGAAGCGTTGCAGGTTACTTAAGGATATCACCAGATGAGTCTATGGGCGCTGGCAATTACAGAGATCATCGTAATGAGCTTTTTTCTGTACACGAGTGGCACTAAACTGGAGTAACATAGCAGGTTATAACACTGTGTGAGCACCAAACTGGGGTAGCATTGCAGGTAGCTTCGCTAAGTAGGCACCAAACTGGAGTGGTGTTGCAGGTTACTTAAGGATAGCACCAGATTAGTTTATGGGCGTTGGCACATACAGAGATCATTGTAATGAGCTTTTTTCTGAACACGAGTGGCACTAAACTGGAGTAGCATAGTAGGTCATAACACTTTCTGAGCACGAAACTGGGGTAGCATTGCAGAGGTTATAACACTTTGTGAGCACCAAACTGGGGTAGCATTGCAGGTAACTTTACTAAGTAGGCACCAAACTGGAGAAGCGTTGCAGGTTACTTAAGGATATCACCAGATGAGTCTATGGGCGCTGGCAATTACAGAGATCATCGTAATGAGCTTTTTTCTGTACACGAGTGGCACTAAACTGGAGTAACATAGCAGGTTATAACACTGTGTGAGCACCAAACTGGGGTAGCATTGCAGGTAGCTTCGCTAAGTAGGCACCAAACTGGAGTGGTGTTGCAGATTACTTAAGGATAGCACCAGATTAGTTTATGGGCGTTGGCACATACAGAGATCATTGTAATGAGCTTTTTCTGAACACGAGTGGCACTAAACTGGAGTAGCATAGTAGGTCATAACACTTTGTGAGCACGAAACTGGGGTAGCATTGCAGAGGTTATAACACTTTGTGAGCACCAAACTGGGGTAGCATTGCAGGTAACTTTACTAAGTAGGCACCAAACTGGAGAAGCGTTGCAGGTTACTTAAGGATATCACCAGATGAGTCTATGGGCGCTGGCAATTACAGAGATCATCGTAATGAGCTTTTTTCTGTACACGAGTGGCACTAAACTGGAGTAACATAGCAGGTTATAACACTGTGTGAGCACCAAACTGGGGTAGCATTGCAGGTAGCTTCGCTAAGTAGGCACCAAACTGGAGTGGTGTTGCAGGTTAGTTAAGGATAGCACCAGATTAGTTTATGGGCGTTGGCACATACAGAGATCATTGTAATGAGCTTTTTTCTGAACGCGAGTGGCACTAAACTGGAGTAGCATAGTAGGTTATAACACTTTGTGAGCACGAAACTGGGGTAGCATTGCAGAGGTTATAACACTTTGTGAGCACCAAACTGGGGTAGCATTGCAGGTAACTTTACTAAGTAGGCACAAAACTGGAGAAGCGTTGCAGGTTACTTAAGGATATCACCAGATGAGTCTATGGGCATTGGCAATTACAGAGATCATCGTAATGAGCTTTTTTCTGCACGCGAGTGGCACTAAACTGGAGTAGCATAGTAGGTTATAACACTTTGTGAGCACGAAACTGGTGTAGCATTGCAGAGGTTATAACACTTTGTGAGCACCAAACTGGGGTAGCATTGCAGGTAACTTTACTAAGTAGGCACCAAACTGGAGTAGCGTTGCAGGTTACTTAAGGATATCACCAGATGAGTCTATGGGCGTTGGCAATTACAGAGATCATCGTAATGAGCTTTTTTCTGAACGCGAGTGGCACTAAACTGGAGTAGCATAGTAGGTTATAACACTTCGTGAGCACGAAACTGGTGTAGCATTGCAGAGGTTATAACACTTTGTGAGCACCAAACTGGGGTAGCATTGCAGGTAACTTTACTAAGTAGGCACCAAACTGGAGTAGCGTTGCAGGTTACTTAAGGATATCACCAGAAGAGTCTATGGGCGCTGGCAATTACAGAGATCATCGTAATGAGCTTTTTTCTGTACACGAGTGGCACTAAACTGGAGTAACATAGCAGGTTATAACACTATGTGAGCACCAAACTGGGGTAGCATTGCAGGTAGCTTCGCTAAGTAGGCACCAAACTGGAGTGGTGTTGCAGGTTAGTTAAGGATAGCACCAGATTAGTTTATGGGCGTTGGCACATACAGAGATCATTGTAATGAGCTTTTTTCTGAACGCGAGTGGCACTAAACTGGAGTAGCATAGTAGGTTATAACACTTTGTGAGCACGAAACTGGGGTAGCATTGCAGGTAAATTTACTAAGTAGGCACCAAACTGGAGTAGCGTTGCAGGTTACTTAAGGATATCACCAGATGAGTCTATGGGCGCTGGCAATTACAGAGATCATCGAAATGAGCTTTTGTCTGTATACGAGTGGCACTAAACTGGAGTAACATAGTAGGTTATAGCACTATGTGAGCACCAAACTGGGGTAGCATTGCAGGTAGCTTCGCTAAGTAGGCACCAAACTGGAGTGGTGTTGCAGATTACTTAAGGATAGCACCAGATTAGTTTATGGGCGTTGGCACATACAGAGATCATTGTAATGAGCTTTTTCTGAACACGAGTGGCACTAAACTGGAGTAGCATAGTAGGTCATAACACTTTGTGAGCACGAAACTGGGGTAGCATTGCAGGTAACTTTACTAAGTAGGCACCAAATTAAATGAAATTTTTTGTAATTAAATTTTTTTTTAATTAAATGAAATTTTTTTGTATGGGGGCAAGCAAAAACAAAGTGATCGGCGTCACCAAATGCGCCGCAAGTACAGCTAGATGTAGATTTTTGTTTGAAATAGAATAAGTAGTCTATGAATGGGCCATGGCCTACCAGAAAGGTGTAAGATAACTATTTGGACGGCCAAGAAGTGCCACACAATTTAGATCGGAACCCAGTGGGGGAGGCCTCCACAGGGACCGTACCCTCCTTCCCCTACCACCAACCTCTCGGAAGAACTTACAGACCCACATGTTTAACGTGATCGTACTCCGTGTGAACACGGTGGCAGTTGTGGCAGCGTGCATTTATTTTTTTTTTCTAAGACGTCTGAATGTTGAAGAAAAAGGGAAAAAACGGTCGAAATCGCATAAAACATTGCATAACAAAAAAAATAATTCAAATTTTAGAAATCGGTTTTCACGAGTCCCCCCACCCCCGATTGCCAAATTTCGTAGCTCTCCGAAGCGCGGTGACTGAACTTATAGTGTATAAGACACACACACACACACAGACATTGCCTTTTATTATATAGAAGATATGAATGGGGAGGTTACATTGGGGTTACAAGACCAATGGTCTCCCACCACATGGTGGTAAATACTCTTACAAGAGCTTCCGAGAGACGATTAAGTATACATATAAACACCATTTTGAATATAATTACATGGCTTTTAAATATTGCAATCATCACGAAGAGATGCCATTAATACTGTCTCTCCTCTCTCCTACACTAAATTTTCTAAAGATCACATTATATTTCTATACTGATTGCACTGCATTAGCTCTTTGTTGGGGGGGGGGGGGAGTGAACAGATAAAACTGAATGACTCAGCACAAGTAACGCTGCTTGATATTGTAAAACTTTATTTGTGCTCTAGTTTAAACAGTTTGAATAGATGACTGCACAAAAAGAAGGCAATATAGCACTTAGGGTACTTTGCGGGCACTAAACTGGAGTAACATAGCAGGTTATAATAATATGTGAGCACCAAACTGGAGTAGCAATGCACGTAGCTTCTCTAAGTAGGCACCAAACTGGAGTGGTGTTGCAGGTTACTTAAGGATAGCACCAGATTAGTTTATGGGCGTTGGCACATACAGAGATCATTGTAATGAGCTTTTTTCTGAACACGAGTGGCACTAAACTGGAGTAGCATAGTAGGTCATAACACTTTGTGAGCACGAAACTGGGGTAGCATTGCAGAGGTTATAACACTTTGTGAGCACCAAACTGGGGTAGCATTGCAGGTAACTTTACTAAGTAGGCACCAAACTGGAGAAGCGTTGCAGGTTACTTAAGGATATCACCAGATGAGTCTATGGGCGCTGGCAATTACAGAGATCATCGTAATGAGCTTTTTTCTGTACACGAGTGGCACTAAACTGGAGTAACATAGCAGGTTATAACACTGTGTGAGCACCAAACTGGGGTAGCATTGCAGGTAGCTTCGCTAAGTAGGCACCAAACTGGAGTGGTGTTGCAGGTTACTTAAGGATAGCACCAGATTAGTTTATGGGCGTTGGCACATACAGAGATCATTGTAATGAGCTTTTTTCTGAACACGAGTGGCACTAAACTGGAGTAGCATAGTAGGTCATAACACTTTGTGAGCACGAAACTGGGGTAGCATTGCAGAGGTTATAACACTTTGTGAGCACCAAACTGGGGTAGCATTGCAGGTAAATTTACTAAGTAGGCACCAAACTGGAGTAGCGTTGCAGGTTACTTAAGGATATCACCAGATGAGTCTATGGGCGCTGGCAATTACAGAGATCATCGTAATGAGCTTTTTTCTGTACACGAGTGGCACTAAACTGGAGTAACATAGCAGGTTATAACACTGTGTGAGCACCAAACTGGGGTAGCATTGCAGGTAGCTTCGCTAAGTAGGCACCAAACTGGAGTGGTGTTGCAGATTACTTAAGGATAGCACCAGATTAGTTTATGGGCGTTGGCACATACAGAGATCATTGTAATGAGCTTTTTCTGAACACGAGTGGCACTAAACTGGAGTAGCATAGTAGGTCATAACACTTTGTGAGCACGAAACTGGGGTAGCATTGCAGAGGTTATAACACTTTGTGAGCACCAAACTGGGGTAGCATTGCAGGTAACTTTACTAAGTAGGCACCAAACTGGAGAAGCGTTGCAGGTTACTTAAGGATATCACCAGATGAGTCTATGGGCGCTGGCAATTACAGAGATCATCGTAATGAGCTTTTTTCTGTACACGAGTGGCACTAAACTGGAGTAACATAGCAGGTTATAACACTGTGTGAGCACCAAACTGGGGTAGCATTGCAGGTAGCTTCGCTAAGTAGGCACCAAACTGGAGTGGTGTTGCAGGTTAGTTAAGGATAGCACCAGATTAGTTTATGGGCGTTGGCACATACAGAGATCATTGTAATGAGCTTTTTTCTGAACGCGAGTGGCACTAAACTGGAGTAGCATAGTAGGTTATAACACTTTGTGAGCACGAAACTGGGGTAGCATTGCAGAGGTTATAACACTTTGTGAGCACCAAACTGGGGTAGCATTGCAGGTAACTTTACTAAGTAGGCACAAAACTGGAGAAGCGTTGCAGGTTACTTAAGGATATCACCAGATGAGTCTATGGGCATTGGCAATTACAGAGATCATCGTAATGAGCTTTTTTCTGAACGCGAGTGGCACTAAACTGGAGTAGCATAGTAGGTTATAACACTTTGTGAGCACGAAACTGGTGTAGCATTGCAGAGGTTATAACACTTTGTGAGCACCAAACTGGGGTAGCATTGCAGGTAACTTTACTAAGTAGGCACCAAACTGGAGTAGCGTTGCAGGTTACTTAAGGATATCACCAGATGAGTCTATGGGCGTTGGCAATTACAGAGATCATCGTAATGAGCTTTTTTCTGAACGCGAGTGGCACTAAACTGGAGTAGCATAGTAGGTTATAACACTTCGTGAGCACGAAACTGGTGTAGCATTGCAGAGGTTATAACACTTTGTGAGCACCAAACTGGGGTAGCATTGCAGGTAACTTTACTAAGTAGGCACCAAACTGGAGTAGCGTTGCAGGTTACTTAAGGATATCACCAGAAGAGTCTATGGGCGCTGGCAATTACAGAGATCATCGTAATGAGCTTTTTTCTGTACACGAGTGGCACTAAACTGGAGTAACATAGCAGGTTATAACACTATGTGAGCACCAAACTGGGGTAGCATTGCAGGTAGCTTCGCTAAGTAGGCACCAAACTGGAGTGGTGTTGCAGGTTAGTTAAGGATAGCACCAGATTAGTTTATGGGCGTTGGCACATACAGAGATCATTGTAATGAGCTTTTTTCTGAACGCGAGTGGCACTAAACTGGAGTAGCATAGTAGGTTATAACACTTTGTGAGCACGAAACTGGGGTAGCATTGCAGGTAAATTTACTAAGTAGGCACCAAACTGGAGTAGCGTTGCAGGTTACTTAAGGATATCACCAGATGAGTCTATGGGCGCTGGCAATTACAGAGATCATCGAAATGAGCTTTTGTCTGTATACGAGTGGCACTAAACTGGAGTAACATAGTAGGTTATAGCACTATGTGAGCACCAAACTGGGGTAGCATTGCAGGTAGCTTCGCTAAGTAGGCACCAAACTGGAGTGGTGTTGCAGGTTACTTAAGGATAGCACCAGATTTGTTTATGGGCGTTGGCACATACAGAGATCATTGTAATGAGCTTTTTTCTGAACACGAGTGGCACTAAACTGGAGTAGCATAGTAGGTAATAACACTTTTTGAGCATGAAACAGGGGTAGCATTGCAGGTAACTTTACTAAGTAGGCACCAACCTGGAGTGGCGTTCCAGGTTACTTAAGGATATCACCGGATTAGTTTATGGGCGTTGGCGCTTACAGAGATCATCGTAATGAGCTTTTATCTGAACACGAGAGGCATTGCAGGTAACAGCAGTATGTGGGCACAAACTGGAGTATCATCGCAGGTAACTTATGGATTGCACCACCTGAGTTTTTGGGTCTTAATGAATATAGATTTCCACCAAACGGTGATTTGTAGTCCAGCCAGATAAACTAAGTCCAGTTAACTGGCTAAATCAGCAGTTGTTTCTCAGAGCACTGCTTCCAAGAGGATACAATGCACACTGATTCCACGAGTCTGGTACTGCTTCATTATTTTAAGGCACTGTAAGCAGAGAGAAGGTGTGTTTCTATTTCACTGTTCTTAAACACCTCATATTTCACTATGGCACAGTATTTCCAGCTTTTGTTTTTTCGATGACACTCTACGAAAGGACACTCAAAGACCAAACAGTGAAATCAAAAATTTACTTAAGTTCAGGCACTGTTCCCGAATTCCTGGTTAGCATATCTAGGCACCACAAGCTGCGAGTTACGTGCATGCTGTTTCACTCCCCTTATTCCCAATTCTAATAATCAGTGGAGAGAGGCAGAAATATATTTCATAACTTACTTGGCACCTTAATTTATTTACAATATTAAATATTAAGATATATACTATTTACAAAATGTTCGTAAGTTTCGGTGATAATGCGTATTCCCATGAAGAGCGAACTGTCAAACACCAAAGTAATATACAATTTCAAAACATAATAAACATTTACAATGGTTATTCAAGTAAATGAGTATATTGAGTTACACTTTAGTTTCATTTAATCAATTTGTAATTAGTTCTGAGTTTTGATATAAGAATGTTTTTTAATTTTTTCTTGTACTACTTCATTCTGTAGAACATTTTTACTCCAGGGTTCATAATAATTGTTTGAGGGTCTCTTAACATGAAATGAAGTAATAGAGCATTCAAAAAGTAATGTTCTGGTGTGCCTGTTTCCCCACAGGCACAGAGATCCAAATTTACTGCTTTTATACTATGCTAGAAAACTGGAAAAGGACCTTTTCCAGAAAAGAAACAAAATAAGCTTTTTGGCATGAGATATTCAATTTTATTTACTTTTGGAAAGAACTTTCTGGTAAATATTCCTCTCTCTGATCCTTCCCAGTACTCCTGCCAAGACTCCAGAAGGGTTTGCCTTAAAGTCTTTTTTAGAAAGGAGGGGGAAGAATGTCTTCATCTATCAAATCAAACTTTGTTGCAGATTTTGCGAACAAGTCAGCAATTTCGTTGCCTAATATACCTATATGAGCTCTGATCCAACCAATCCTGACAGATTTGTTTGAGATTATTAGGTTTGTATGTATGTGTTGAGCTGTTGCATTTTTTGTAAAGGGTTGCAAGAGGAGTTTCTTAGCGGATTGGCTGTCAGTCAGGATTTCCATTTGCACATGATCAGAGGCCACCAGCCAATCCACGGCCGCGGAGATGGCTGCGAGCTCTGCCTGAAAAACTGTGTTTTCAGGTTTAATTTTCTTCTGATATTCAAAAATTTGTTCATTTTTGAGGAAAACACAGTAGGCAAAAGCCGTTCCATCCTCCGTTTTAGAGCCGCCAGTGTACGTTGTGACTTTCATAGGAGGTGAATGAGTTTTCACAGGGTCAAACCAACTAATAGGGACTTCCTGAGAAGGGCGTCTATATAGAATGGAGCACGCTGAATCAAAATTATTGGCGATCAACAGCTGTTTTTTAGTATAGGTGTCTAAGTGATGGTGTAGGACAACTGATCTGCTTGATTCATACTGCAGTTTTAATGTAATTGGTGGAATATTTGTCAGAACTTTTGGAGGGCCACCACAGATGTCTTGACGTTTGCTCTAGAAATCCACAACAAACAAATTTTTGGGCAGATAATAATCTGTTTTCTGCTTCATTTGCGAGGTTGTTTACCCAAACAAATGCTGCATAAGTGAGAATCCTTTCTGATACAACTCCATACCATACTTTTAGCCCAGCGCGAATGCCGCAGGAATTTTTAAACATTGTTTCTATTGCTTTGCTTTGGGAAAACATTTTTTTTTCAGGTGGGCTATATGGGGGAATCCAGTTAAGCTTATTGTCCAGAAGTAGGCCTAGGTACTTTAATGTTTTAGATATAGGTATATTAATAAGATTAGTACCGTTAGTTGAGTTACTGATTTTGAATAAAGGGTCTCTTTTTAGATTTTTATTTCTTAAATTTTTGAACGGCCGACCGAAAACCATAGCCTAAGTTTTTTCAGTAGATATGTGTAAATTAAGGTCATTAACATTTCTAGAGAATTTTAAGATTGCATCATTGGTTGTCCCTTCCAATGTCGCTCTGGACTTAACTCTTGTGAGCAAAATGAAATCATCAGTGTGAGCGATTAGCCCAATTGAGTTATCTCCATTAAAATTCTCAAGTATGTTGTTTGCAGTTATTTTCCAAAATAAAGGACCAAGACATGAGCCCTGGGGCAGCCTTTGAAAGACGAGAGAGAGGACACCCCCTCCGTTGTCAGGCAAGAGAATCTCCTATTGTCTAAATAGTTACATATTAGGTTAACTATATTCAATGGACAGTTCGTTCTTCTTAAAGATGACAAGAGGATGTCCCAACTCAGGTTGTCAAATACGCCCTTGATGTCAAAAGACACCAGGGCACTATACATGTGTAACGCTTTACTTTCTTTGAGAAATTTAATTACTTTGAAGACTGCTCCCTCAATGGAACTTTCATCTCTAAAGCCAAATTGATTTTGATGAAAAAAGTTGGACTTTTCTAAGTGAAAGGATATTCTTAGTTTAATTAATTTTTCTAAAATTTTTCCTAATGTAGAGAGGAGACAAATTGGTCTATAGGAAGTGACATCCTTAGCATTTTTTTCTGATTTTACAAAGAAGATTATCTCAGCTTCTTTCCAGGGAGTGGGAAAACAAGAGTACTTAAGACAGGTTTTATAAATTTCTAAGAGGAAAAAGGGATTAATTTAGTAAATATCTTTTATAATCCTGAAGTCCATGTTATCGACTCCAGGTGCTTTATTGAAATTACAATTAGAAATCGCGAAGTCCAGTTCTTGCTTTGTAAAGGGTGGGTCATTAATGATTTCCCTGGGGCAAAGCTGAGTAGCAGGAAACGCATTATCACCATGGGCTTGGACGTTTGAAAGTATTGTTTAATAAGAACTTCCAAAACAGATTCTCTGCTCGGTAGACCAGATATAGAGGTACTGAGGGCCGTATGAACAAGATCGCTAAGTAATAAAATGTTTAAGAAAGTTAATTTAAAGGCGGCTCCAAAACAAGCACGAGAAGAGTGAGCGAAAGATATCCATGCATTCCTCTTGGCTAGGAGGATATCCTTTTCATACGAATCTCTTGCCTTAGAGAATGCTAATTTTGCGCCTGGTGAAGGGTTAGACTTATATCTTCTTCATAGGGCCCTCACTCGGGACCTGGACAATCTCAACTTTTCTGACCACGAGGTTAGTTTTGGTTCGTGTGTTAGTTTTCTTTTTTTGAAGCTGCAATCCGCTGCTTCGAAGATAGTTTTTGTTAGAATTTTTGTAAATTCTTCTACCTCATTTCTATTACAGTTTCCAAGAATGTCTTGTAAAGAAGGTAACTGGTTATTAAGCTTTCCTTTGAACTTCACATGGGAGACATTTCTCGTTTGGCATCTTCTTTTACCATATGTTTTTAGATTAGCTTTTAATTCAAAGTTATATAATTGTGATCAGATGTTGCCGGAGCGTCCAGAACGGTCCAGTCCCTTATCTGTAAAATTATATTTGGGGAGCCCGCTGTTAGATCTGGCCAATCCTGTGCATAAGGTGTTTAATAAGTAGGAGTGTCTGGAGTATTCACTATGATAAGACCCTTAGAGGAGAAGACTTCAAGAAGATGGCAACTCTATCATCACTTCTTCCATGCCCCCATAAAGGGGAGTGGGCATTAAAGTCTCCTCCGATTAAAAAATCATTAATATTTAAGTTTGGGTGATCTGACCATTCACCAAGATCTCTCTCTAAAGATCCAGACGGGGGAGAATATTGTGAACCTATTGTCAAAATGTTGCCTGAGTTGTCCAAAGATATATTAATAAATACTGAGTAATTCAAGGTTGCTGAGTTTATAAAGGAAATATTCCTAGTAATTGAGTAATTCAAGGTTGCTGAGTTTATAAAGGATATATTCCTAGTAATTACTAGGACACAAGATTCACTTTTAGAAATGAAAACTGTCTCAAAGCTAAAGAAATTTAAATTTGCTTTTAGTTTTTATTTTTCGTTTAAATTATTGTTAAGTATTTTTAACAATTTATTGAATTTGAGAGTCACTAAGAAAAGCCAAAACTAAAAATTTAACCGACTTTAATCAATTTGAATTTCATAATACTCGAATTTGAAAAAGACAGGGCACATGATTAGAATTCCAGCTTTCGATAGATGCCTAAATTTTTGCGCTACCTTAAATAGATTTCCAGCAATGTTTAACCAAAGCAATATTGATCTGAAAAAATTGTATTTAACTTTCCTCTCTTTCTTATTTCCTTCAGGGGTCGACAGGACCTCTGTGGGGTTAGTTGTTTATGGTGTAGAGGCAGTGTAGTTTATGGTTGTCATGAAAGGAAGAAGGGTGAAGAGTGTTGTTGTTGTTGAAACCCAGACCGTCCGACCTACCAGAAAGGTGTAAGGTAACTGTTTGGACGGTCGGGAAGTGCCACCCAATTTAGACCGGAACCCAGTGGGGGAGGCATCCACAGGGACCGTACCCTCCTTCCCCTATCACCAACCTCTCGGAAGGACTTTCGGACCCACATGTTTAACGTGATCGTACTCCGCATGAACACGGCGGCAGTTTTGGCAGTGGCTGGAATCGAACCCGGGCCTACCGAGTGCAACTCCAGCGCGCTAACCAATGGGCTACCGCGCCCCAGGGTGAAGAGTGTGAAAATTGTTCTCACATTACATGGAAAGGCGGCATTTCGAGTTGCGAATGTAGAACGGTTTAAATACTGTACCTTTTCATTTCAGTATGCTTACTCAATGTAGAGCGTCTGCTTGTTCATTCTCGAGTTAGCAAGTGTTTCCAATCACTATTTAATAATATTTTGCTGCAATGAGTGCTGTTATTGGTATCTATCTTATTACAGTTGCAGACGCCTGTTGACTGCGGTCACCCTTTTTACCCCTCCTCCCGGAGCTGTTCCGTACTAGGTCCACTCCGGCGACGAGTATTGTTTGTTCTTGTGTTCTGGTTTGCGCCCCCTTTCGTTCCCGTGTTCCGCTTTTGAATTTTTTCTCCCTTGTTCAGGTGTCCCACTTTCAGTTGTTCAGGTGTTCAGTTGTTCTAGTGTTCTCTTGTTCTGATTTTCGCCTGTTCAGTTGTTTCAGTATTCTGTTGTTCTGGTTTTCGCCTGTTCAGGTGTTTTTCTGGATTTGCCTTATTTTTCAGTTTTTAGGGTCTTAGTCTTTCTCCGAGCTTTTCTGGACTGCCGTTTTAGTGGCTTTTTTGTACTTAGAATCTTTTTCCAGATCCTCTGAACTCAGCTTATTTCAGCTTTTTCAGCACTGTTTGGACCTAGCTCCTTTTTCAAAAATTTTCTTAGTGTTTTTCTGAGCGTTTTCGCCAAAGGGTTCTTTTGGCAAAGTCGCCATCCCCTTGTTTTGTCGCCACCTTTTTCGCCATGTCTGGCCTCTTTGTTATATAAGGCTCAGCCTTCTGGTTTTCGCCATTGCTTGAGGCTTCAGGCCTCCTTTTTCTTTTTCAAGTTGCCAGAGTCGCCACTGGTTTTTTGGCATTTTTGGGCTAGTTCCCGGAGTCTGTTAACCTCAGTGGCCTCTCTCCTGGTCTTATCTCTCCAGTTTCTGGTATTGTCGCCACTGTTTGTTCCCATTTTGTCGCCATGTCTGGCACTCTGGGGTTTTAAGCCACAGCTCTCTGGTTTCCGCTGCCGCCTTTAGCATACAGGCCTCTGCTTTTTTTCTCAGGTCGCCATTGTCATTTTTGGGCTTTTCAGGATCTTTTTAGGATCCCTGTGTTATTGGTGGTAATCTTAGGCTTGTTATCTCCTTTTTTGGCAAAGTCGCCACTGTCTGCTCCTATTGTTGTTACCCCCTGCTGGATACCATGGCTTCGGCCTTTTCGTGATGTCAAAGTCAGACGGGGAATTCTTGCCGGTTAAGAGGAAAAAACTAGAAAGAAAGGGGACCTTCCCAAATCTAGGGCCAGGATAGACTCCAGTGACTCGGATGGCTCCGAGATAAAGGAAATTACTACTCCGGTTAAGGTAGCGTCTGCCTCAGCTGTGCCTGTACCTCTGCTGTCTATGTCTAGAAGTATCTGTCAGAAAACCCTCGTCATCTCTTACTTGAAACGTGATGTAGTTGTGGTCACTTAAGGTTGTAACGTCTAAGACTGACCAGTTCTTTATACTGTCTGTGATGTTCCCTGATGCTGCTGTGATGTCCGGCCATCCCTTACAAGAGGAAGTCTGGAACGATGGCCTGCTGCCCTGAACGTTCACCACATTGAGGTTGTGGGATAACAGAAAATCTGTAAAATCCGTTCCTCTCCTATCTATGTCTGAGTAGCCCCATAAAGTGGAATGAGCATTAAAGTCTCCACAGACCAGTTTTGAGTCACTTAGTGCTCCTAATATATGTGACAGGTCTGTGAGGATTTTATCGAAGTCTGCTGAGGGTGGAGCATAGGTGTTTGTGATCGATAGCTTGGCTGATCCGTTTTGGAGAATTATAGCTGTGGATTCTTGAGTGCTCTGAATGTTGATTGGGGTTGTCCCCGTGTTTGTTGCTATGATGGCTTTGTTATCCAATGATTTATGACATCTCCAGCTATTGCCAAGACCTATCGGCCTACCCGTGTTTGGATTAATGTATGTGTCCTGCAGGAGGGCTACATTAATATCATTATCTTTGAGATACGCGTGAAGGAGCAAGGTTGCTGCTCTACTGTTTCTGAGGTTTATCTGTATAAACCTCAGGGTGTTATTCTGTTCATTGATTCTTTGTGGCCGGCCAGGTGTGTTTGTTCTCGTTTGATCTGACGAGGGCTGAGATATGAGGGTATCGTTATTTTCTGTAGGATGTCCCTGGTCATCGTTCAGAGTCTGAGGTTGGCCCAGGGATGCCGCTGATCTTTGTTCGTCTTGTACTTCCATTATGGGTAGTACTTGTGAAGGTTTGCAGGTGCAGCATTCGCTTCCTCCCCTCTAGCCTGAGCCCTGGACTCTAGTTCCTTACGGAGACTTGTTCCATCACTCCCACCCCCGAGGCGAGCCCGGAATTCCTTCTGACGAGCTTCCAGTTCTTCCTTTTTATGGTGGTCGAGGCATTTACTATAAGAGGGGCATTCCCTCGTATAGGCTGGGTGACTCGTGCTCAGTCTTTCCGTTGTGGTCTCTTTTTTGTTGTATGCCACGCAGTTGGAGCACCTTGGGTTTTGCTCGTCTCTCTGGCAATCTCTGGTATTGTGTTTTTTGGAGCAATATCCGCACCTAGGTGAGGTTGCTCCGCAGGACCTCTGCGTATGCCCATACTCCTGGCAACGGTAGCATCTTGTTACCATATAATACTTTTTCACCGGACACTGTTTGAAGCCGACGCAGACGGATCTGCTCTCTAGTAGAGTATCCAGATACACCGCCGGAATCTCTAACGGCCAATGGTTTGTGTCCTGGCTAGCCCTAAATTGGGGCTTGATCTTAATTAAGCCAGGGTCTACAATCTTTAGATGTCTTGCGACTGCATTCCGTACGTCCTGGGCGTCTGAGACCGTGTGGACGTGGAATAGAATTACCTTGGCCAGACGAGGGGTCTGGTGGGCAATTCTGATTCCCTCCTTAAGGTCCTTGTTGCTTTCCAGCGTCATCTTCAGCTTACTGGCCTCTACTTGATTATTACAGCGGATCATAAGTCCGCCTGTCTTCGTCCGGATTACCTTCTTAATGGTAACATCTTTCGGGCACTGTATGGAGCTTAGTTGTTGCTGGACTTGTTGGGCAGTCCTGCTCTCATCTGAAGGTTGCAACAAGATGGTTGCCGTTGCCCTGGTGACTTGGGCATACGTTTTGGCCTCTTGAGGAGTTGCCAGCAGAGGTTATTGGGACGTCTTCTGGGTAGATGTTCCCCTTTTGACGATGTCGACCAGGTCTTTGGTTTGTTCCAGCTGAGCTAGAACTTCCGCCGACCTGAGCTCCTGCGCTACAATAAGTTTCCTTGCTTCCTCCAGATGCTCGCCAAGGAATTCCTTGGTGGGCTTCCTCATGTTATTGTCTCTTTCGCAGACCTGTATGATCTGCAGAAAGATGGAGCTCACTTTAGATAGGACATCCATCCTGAACCTCTTGGGGTCCAGTCGTTTGTCCAGTCTATCCATTGCGTCAACCTGTTCTTGTGTTGCTGCTGCATCTGTTTCCACCGAGCAGTTGACTTCTGAGGTTGTATTTGCACTTGCCTGGGCTCCGTCCGGAGACCCTGAGTTATCCTGGGCGAGGGAAGACCCTGCCCTAGCGCTTTCCGTACTGTCGCTGGTCTTGCCAGTCGGTTCAGCCGAAACCTCCCCTACCAATTCAATTTCCGTCGTCGAGTCATCTGAGGAGGTCTGCGGTGCAGTTTCTCCTCTGTCCGACTCCTCATTATCACTAGAGTCACTAGTGACAGTCTCCTTGGACTTAACCTTAACTTTTTTCTTTTTTTTCCTAGACTTGACCTCGACAAAGTCGGAGGTCTTCTTCAACGAGTCCCTTGTATGGGAACCCACCATTCTGATAATTAAAAGAACAGCTCCTTATGCACTAAGCGTGGCGACAGTGCTAGAAAACTACGTGGAGGGGGTGAGACCTTAATAGGAAGAGGGGGTATCAAAAGACTGACCCTACGGGTCCAAAAAGCGGGTGGCGACAATGGCGACTATGGCTACTAAAGAAAATAATACCCGGGGATATGGCGAGCAGAGCCGAAAAGCCCAGGTCCACGGAGGAGCAAAATCCAGGTTACCAGGAGTGGCGACAAAAAGCCGGGGGAGTGGCGACAATGCCGGAGGTATAAGAACCCTAAACCTGAAAGAGAAGACTGGTGTAGAGCCTGGAACTAGTCCATTACGGCGGACCTCCTGCATTACCTTGGTAGGATCACTCTTCTCTATTCCTCTGCACCTCTCCTGTTTCTTTAGTCACCCAGGCACTCTATTTTTCTGTCTCTCCTTTTGCCTGCTTGACCTCTAAATCTTTCCACCTGTCTCTGGTTTTTTCCTGGGGGTTTGTCCCAGTAGGGATTTTTGGTGTCGCCCACCAGTGTCGTAACAGTTCAGCTTTTCTTGATGTCGCGCTATTATTTCTAGGTGTTGTCCACCGGAGTCGTGGATTTTCTTTTTTATTTTCTTTTCAGGTCTGTCTCCTCTAATACGAGGCCGTGGCCACCAGTGAAGTGGCATTTCAGTCCTAACCCTGTTGTCGCGTTATTTTTCATAGGTGTCGTCCACCGGAGTTGTGGACTTTTTATTTTTCAGGTCTGTCTCCTCTACTACGTGGCCATTTTATAATACGAGGCCACCCGCATTTAAAACATTTTGCACCAAACAGGTGCCACGTGTTCAGGGACTCAGGTCCCACTTTTGTATTGCATATATCAGTTCACCCGTGATAATAATCTCCCTTGCCTTCCAGCCACTAATAGTTTCTTTTCTAGCCACTTTTAGCTTTTCCCAGCCCGCGCTCCCCTAGCCCTGCATCACTACGGACGTTCGCCCGTTGCGGGTCTTGCCGCATCTCGCCGCAAGTATGTATGCTAACATCTTCCCTTTCAGGTAACCCAGCATCCCCCACTGTCCTCGGGAAGCCTAGCCCAGGAGGTTGTCGGTAGGTAAGTCAGCCGTCGGGCGCCTCTGGCACCTTCGGTCCTCGTCAACCCATCTTCTCCTTTCAGGTCCTGCGCAGGCTGTCTTCTCCCTTGGTAAGTGGCTCGCCCCGCTTGGTTTTTACTAAGCTTTTTTTCCCTGCTTCTCATTGAGTTCTCCCTTAGGTTTAATTAGTATTAGTACTTTATATCTTTAGCTTAAGTTTTGCTTTTGTTTATTTTCCTTTTGGTTTAGTCTAGTATAGTACCATCAGTCCTAGTTGTAACTATATCCTTAAACTCTTAAGTCCTAGTCATGCACTTGCTCTTGCAAGGCACTCCTCCTGTGCTAATTCCTCCTCCCTGGTTTAACCAGATCTCTGGTGTTCTGTTCCCGGCCCTGGCTATTGCCACTCCTTTCCTCGCCTCCTCTCTCTTCTTCTCTCTAGTTTTAGTTAACCCGGCAGTACGGGTATAAGTCCGGGTTACGACAGCGCCTCTTTAAGTTGCATACTGCCTCTGCATAACTACCGAGGGGTAGAAAGTCGGAATCCACTGCTAAAAACAATTCCTCCTTGGTTAACCACTCCGGTTCTTTTCGGCCTCTTTGGGCGGTCACTGCATTGCAATCTTTTCGTTCGCGCACCGGTTTGGCGCCCCACTTTCTCCTTAGGGAGTAGGGGGCCTGGCCCGGGACGCCCGCGCGGGGTAACCCCCCGCATGGGCGCCCAGGGCCCACTATCTTAGCTGCTCTCTAGGCGTGGTGTGTGTGGTCAAGGGTCCTTAAGATTTCTCCCTGACTTCGGCGTTAGTCTTGCCCTGGGTTCTCGGTCACTTTGGACCAGCGTGCCTCTTCTGGACCTCAGCTGGGTCGTCCATGGACGACTCTCAGCGGTGGGGGTAAAAACCTGAAGGCCGTAGTTGACAGAACAGGTCCCCACTTAGCTGTCTGATAGTCCATTACGGCGAAAAGAGAACTGGCGACAAAACGATGGGGGAGAGAGAAAGTTGCCTAAAGCCTTGAGCTATGGCGAGAACCTAGACGCTATACCTTAAATAGCAAGAAGGCCTGACATGGCGAAAAATATGGCGACAATCAAGAGGGTGGCGACTATGCCAGGCGAGGGCAGAAGTAGGAATTATGTGGAGACCCGAAATTCAGAGAGGGTCAACTAAGTTTTGAAAAACGTGGAAATATTGCTAAGTCCGAGAAAGCTTAAGGAAACGCCAAAGTCCCTAAACCGTGAAAAATGCCACAGAGTACCAGAAAGTGCAGAATCACGTCAGAGTCCAAAAAGACAAGTTGAAACAACTAAGTACAGAAAATTTCCGAGAAAATTTTAGAGTCCAGGAATCTGAGGTAAAAACTGCCAAGTACAAACTAGAACACCTGAACAGGTGGAAAAAGATTAAGTCCAAAAAGGCACGAAAACTCGACTAAGTCCCTAAATGGGCAAAAATGAGGCTAAGTCCGAAAAGTATGAAAAAATGGCAAAGTCCGAGAATGGAACACCGGAACAGGCGAGAAAAACGCAAGTCCAAAGAAGAGCAAAAATGCGGCTAAGTCCAAGAAACGTGGAAAAAAGTTATGGAGTCCTAAGTAAAGTCCTAAGTATGGAAGACTAAAAAAGCACGAAAAAACGACTAAGTCCCTAATTGGGCAAAAATGAGGCTAAGTCCGAAAAGTAAGAAAAATAGGCTAAGTCCGAGTGCAGAACACGAGATCAAGGATGGAAAACATAAGTCCAAACTGGAACACCTGATTAAGAGGGAACACGAGAACGAGGGGGGTGAGAGGGATGACCAGAAAAACCAGAACACGAGAACAAGAACTTAGAAAAAATTACAGCAAAGCACAGGAAATAGCAAAGTCCAAACTGGGACACCTGATCAAGATGGCGGTGCGGACACAGAGGGTAGGGCAGATGGCTCCAACAGAACACGGGAACAAAAACTTTAAAAATACACTAGAAAAACAAGCGGAGGGGGGAGATGGGTGCAGACACCAAAAGAAACAGCCACCTAAAAAACAGTTAAAATGTGGAGAAAAGATGGAAAAATTACTATTGGAAGGAAGGGGAGACAATTATCTAGCCAATGGAAGTGAAAACAATACTTTGCGACCACTAATTAATTAGTAATCAGCGAATGAAATTCGCAAATGGCAAAAATGCACTCAAAATACACTTAAAAATTACCTAAAAACAGCCATAAAAATGAAAATAATGTACCGAAAAATACAGGACCAGGGGCGGACGACAGGATTTATAAACACCGTACGCGTTGGCGCCAGTCTTGGCGACAAAAAAAAATGGCGGATTTAGCCAAATTCTTTATATCCAATCTGTTCCGAAAATACACAAATATACACTAGTTATGAAAATTACAGAAATTAATTACGCCCCCAGGGTGGGCAATTACACTGAAACCACGAGGTGGGGGGGGGGGAGGGGGAGCCTTATGAGCGACCTCAGGAAAAAACCAAAATATACAAACGATGCAGAATTAAATTCTGAAACGAACGGTGTATAACACTCGAGGATCCGACCGCTAATTAAATATTAATTAGCAAAAAACTGCTAAAGCCGACAAAAACACACGAGGTGCAAGTACAAAAGAGCCTATAGAAAAGGAAATTATTGGCCGAATTAAACCAGACCAGGGGCGGAGAGAAGGGAATACATTATTATACAATAGAAATGCACTAATGAAACACAATTATTAAAAACAGAGCGCTGGGGGGTCTCAAACACAGGAAAACACAAAGTAAACAAGGGGGGGGGGGCAACAAGAAATAAGGGGGCAGGGGGCTGAAAATTTCAGGAAATGTAGAGGGGGTCCTCTAAGCACTTCCGCCGCAAAAATTAGGCAAATCGGCCGAAAGGGGAACACAGTATACAATATTTAAAAACACATGTTATTCCTATGGAGAAAATTTCAAAGTACAAAAATGCTCAGAAATATAAAAATAAACACTGAAATGCCAAAATTAAGATCACTGAAGGAAGATAACCACCTTACACAAGTAAAATGACAAGAATTACCAACCTTCTCTCTTTATTACCTCAGAAACCTGAAAAAAAGACGGAGCGGAAAAACACACGACCTTCTAGCTCGGTATCCCACGACTCGCGTGGCCCCCTGGTGTATGCTGGATGGGCCGTTGGAATCTTTTCCTCTGGTGACACCTTTTTTGTTGTGGGCCACACAGTTCACACATTTGGGCTGGCACTCACCTCGCCGGCACTCCCTTGTGTTGTGCTTCTTAGAGCAGTATCCACAACGTGGCGAGTTCGAGTCACACGATCTCTGTGTGTGCCCGAACTGCTGGCAACGGTAACACCTATTGATGAAAAGGAATTTTTTCACCGGGCATTGTTTGAACCCGACACAGATAGACCTGCTTTCCAGAACAGAGTTCAGAAAAGCAGCCGGGATCTCGACTGGCCAATGGTTCGTATCAGCCGTCGCCCTTATCAAGGGTTTAACCTTGATTAGGCCGGGATCCACCAAACTGAGGTGTCTCGCGACGGCTTCCTTGATGTCCACCGCATCCGAGGATACGTGGGCGTGGAAGAGGATCACCTTGGCAAGTTTAGGAGTCTGATGGGATATCTTGACTCCCTCCTTAAAATCCTTGTTCGCTTCCAGCGTTTCTTTTAGCCTGGTTGCCTCGGTCTGGTTGCCGCACCTAATCATTAGGCCTCCTGCCCTAGTCCTGATCACCCTTTTGACGTTAACGTCCTGGAAGACAGCCGTGAGGACCTGATCTACCTCACGGCCCACAGGTTTGATTCCCCACGACTGGAGGTCGCCCGAGGACGACCCGGCTGAGGTCCAAGAAGGCAAGGCATGTGAAGCAGACTATGCCGAAGACTGTGTATAGACACAAACAAAAAAAGACGAGGCAAATATGCAGAAGGACCCTTGACCACACACACCTCACCTCGCAGGGCAGCAGCACAGAGATGTGGCTAGCAGACGTTAACGTCCTTAGGGCAATCCAGGTTGCAAAGTTGATTTTGCACCTGTTGGGCGGTTCTGTCGTCTTCTGTGGGGTGGAGCACTATTGTAGCCGTTGTTCTTGTAACTTCTGAATAGGAGCGTGCTTCTTGCTGGCTTATTTGAGGCTGTGCCAGCCCAACCCCCGTACTAGTGGTACCCTGCTTGACCAAGTCCATCAGGTCCTTGGTCTGCTGAAGCTGGATTGCAGCTTCTGCCATCCTAATCTCCTGAGATGTTATCAGGGATCTCAGGTCCTCTAGCCTTTGGCTTACAGTCTCCTTTGTAGGACGCTTCATCGCGTTATCCCTTTCCATCACTACTGTGATGTCAAGGAGGATCCTATTTACCTTTGCCAGGACTTCCAAGTTGTACCTGGAGTTGTCCGCCCTATCAACCTTGTTGTTTGAGGTGGTAGCGGTCGCTTCCACCTCAACCTCCTTATCCGACGTCTCCGCGGCCACACTGGACTGAGCCAGTTGCTTTGGAGTTCCACTAATATCCTGGGCTCCGTCCGGAGCCCTAGCATCCTGGGCCTCGGTTTGGGCCTAGCACCTTTAGCCTCTTTGGCTACCCTCGCAATTTCCTTCTCCTCTGATTCGTCCGAATCATTAGAGTCGTTTGAGTCTATGATCTCCTTAGATTTAGGAGGTTCACCTCTCTTTTTCTTTAATTTCTTTTTGCCCTTGGCGAGCAGGAATTCCCCGTCAGAATACGACATCCCTGGGATGCCGAGTCCAGTAAGTACAGTAATCCATTCAGACAGCCAATCAGCAATAGCGGCTCTGAATAAGCCCTTCAGTAAAAACCAGTTAGTCCAAGAAACTCTCGAAGTAATTAAGTCACTAAGGCATAGCTACACAATAAACTGGGTAAGGGCTCACATCGGGATACAAGGTAACGAACTAGCGGACATGGAAGCTAAACTAGCCACACAAGACCTTAGTCCCTCTATTGATCATCCGCCGTGGCCAATATCCCACCTTAAAAGCAGGCTCAAGACACTAGCTGTCGAGGCCTGGCAAAATACTTGGGACCACGCGCAGGACGGGAGGACAACATACACGTTTTTCAGGTTCGTTTCACCCTCGAGACATTGGAGCTGCAGGCTACTTATGCAACTGCTAACAAATCACGGAGCATTCCCGGTGTACCTAAAAAGGTTTAATATAAAACAATCAAATAATCTTTCAAAAACTCTTAACGAAGATATTTCGGAGCAGATCACCAATAAACTTTCAAAAACTATTAATGATGATCTAAAACATTTCAAATCCTTGATGCTAAACGAATTCAGGTCTTTTTCCACTGCTTTTAAAAAAGACACTACTGCTGTTCTAAATCTGAACTCATATGGTTCTGCTCCTGGACGTGCGTCCAACAAGCCTTTCTCAACTTCTTCTACTACTGCTCGTTCTGGACCCGGTATCTCAACTAATGCTCCTCGCTCCTTTTCTAGCGTCCTCCTCCAAGGAAGGGACCGCTCCTTGGGGAACGCACAACTGAAACAAAATCTTTTCTCTCTTCCGGTTCCTTCGGGAGCGAATGTTAAAAACGTCACTTCACTCCCAAATGGTACTCTCAAAGTGACTTGCAGGGAGAGCGATCCTGATAAACTCTTATCACTGTTCACTAACTCTGCAGTTAACGACCATTTTACAATCCGGAAGCAGGAAGATAAAAGAAGGGCACTTATCTTATTTAATGTTCCTCCGAACTATTCAGAAGACAACATAAAAGCATTGTTGTGTAACAACCATCCTGCTCTCAAACCTGAAGAGATTAAAATCTTAAAAAATTTCAAAGCCAGGAATGGCAACTTCAATTGGGTGTTCCTCATGGATCTGCTACCAGCTTCTCACTTCCTCGAGGCAAAAAAAATTTTCAATCACTTCACTCACTTCTTTATAAAGAGGTACATCTCCTTGAAGATATGCTTCAACTGCCAGGGGTACGGACACACAGCGAACTTTTGCCAGTACCCAGTTGGTAATTGCGGGATATGTACTATCCCTGGTCATACGTTCAAGGAGTGTAAAGCAAAATCACCCACCTGTGTAAATTGTGCCACTTCAAATGATGACAACCCAAGTCTAAACTATAAAATTAATCATTCAGTATATGATAGAAAAAACTGCCGAACATATCAGGTAGAAATAGCAAGAATTAAAGCTCTCCAAAAGGAAGCTTAAGATATAATTCCTTTCACCACACTATTATATGACTGTGTGTTTTCACTCTTTTCTTATAGATGTTTATCAGTTTTGATTATAGTGTTTATAATTATGTTATTTACACACACATTGTTTTATTCATGTTTACTTTTGAGTATTTTCTTTCCTCCTCCGGTCCCTGGCATTGCCTTATCCACTCCTTTTCATGTCCTTTAAGTGTATTCAAATAAACACAAATCACTCATTAATCGCCCATTCTAACGCAATTAAATTCGCCCTAGATAATAATATTGATATAGTCTGTCTCCAAGAGCCATACATTCTACAAGGTAAAATTCTTTCTCCCCCCCCTGGTACCCTTCAATTCACTTCTCTCTCCCAAAAAGCAATAATCTTAATTTTTAATACTGCCGTTACTGTTAACTTTAAATTTAAAACCTCCTCTTCTATCTTCATTGATATTCTTCTTCCAACGGGCAAATTTCTGTCCGTTGGAAGCCTTTATTTCCCGCCACATGACGATTTTACTGATCTACTATCTGAACTCTCCCCTTATGATTTTTTCACAGGAAACACAATCCTCTTAGGTGACTTTAATGCCCGGGCCCGGATGTGGGGTTATACTTTTACGGACCAAAGGGGACTCGATTTAATTGACTTCTGCCTCAATAATAATTTACTTCTTTGTAATGATCCCAACTGTGGTCCAACATTCGTTTCCCACTCTGGAGTCGGGTTCCCTGATTTAACATTAATTAACTTTTCTCTATTTGACTCTCTACTTAGCTGGGAGGTCCTCTCGAGTGATTCTCTTAGCGACCACAAATTTATTCAAATCTCCTTGAACCTTTCCCCTCTCTTAAAAAACTCCTTCTTTTTAAAAACACAATATGGTATAGGAAAATTCATTCATAACTTTAAATTCCACCTTAAAACTTTAACTTCCCTTCTAGACAAAATCATAGATATCCCTTCCCTTGACTTATTTTTTGAAACCCTTTTTGACATCGCCCAAAATTGTGCCCTATCTTTTATTCGAAAGAAAAAATCAAAAGCTTCAAACTTTTCTTGGTGGAATAAAGACCTTTCAAAATTTCGGAATTTTGTCACTGCCCTTTCTAAGAGAGTCAAATCACTCGAGGGGAACTCCGCTCCCCCTGATATTGTCCTTGCAGCTAAACTTCTTTTCAAACGTAACAGGGCTAAATATAAACAAATGATTAAGAAAACCCGACTCGAATCTTGGAAAAAATTTTGTTCCAGTTGCAATCAAACTTTTGGCTCCCATTTTAGATTCGCCTTCCAAAAACACAAGAAATTAAGCAACTTAAATCTTTCTTTTCCAGACTCCCCCTCCCTTAGCCATGTTGATAAATTAAAACGTCTTTTGGATCACCACTTTAAAGATGATACAGACTTTGTTGGTTTCCCAACTTTCTCCCTCCCCATTGAAGGCTTGGGGATGGTCTCCGATGCAGAGCTTCTCTCAGTTTTCAACAATCTTAAATCTGGTAAAGCTCCGGGACTCGATCTCCTGGACTTTACCATATGGAAACAAATTTTTAAATTCTTCCCTTCCCTTCTTTCTAAACCCCTTAACTATTGTTTTAAATTTTGTCACTTTCCCTCTTGCCTCAAAAATGCTAACGTTTTATTTTTCAATAAGCCCGGTAAGAATCCTTCCCTGTGCTCCTCTTTTAGGCCCATTTCTCTCCTTCCCACCCTCGGGAAAATTATCGAAAAAATCTTCATTCTAAAACTCAACTTTTGGCTGACTACTGAGGGGGCTCTGCATCCTCTCCAATTTGGATTTAAAGAGCTTACCTGCTGCGAGGATGCTGCTCACAGGCTGATCGAATCTATTACCCCCCACAAATCCATTAACTTTGTCTCCTTGACCACTGTCGACATCTGCGGGGCCTTTGACAGCATGAACTGGAGTATTTTACCTCGTGCCTTCTCTGACATAAACCTTCCCTCTTCTTTTCAATCTTTTATATTTTCATATCTCTCCAATAGACAAATTTCATTTTCGGACAATTCCATCAAACTGAACAAAGTACTTTCTATGGGTGCTCCACAGGGTTCGGTTATATCCCCTACCCTTTGGAGCATCTATTTTAACTCCATCTTAAAACTAAATAATGACCTCTTCCATATTCAGGCCTTCGCGGATGACCTGGCAGTGGTCACTTACGGTGTGAATTTAAAAACCCTTCAACTTAATAACAATAATCTGCTAAATTTAATATCATCCTCCCTTTCTGATCTTAAACTCACTGTCTCCCCTGAAAAATGTAAGGCCATCATTTTTAACAAAAATCGTGCAAAAATTCGTAATAGACCCTCCTTCAAAATTTTAAATCATAAAATCACCCCCTCTCGCTCCCTCCCCTTTTTGGGCATAACTTTCGATGATAATTTGAAATGGAGTACCCATATTTTTAATCTTAGGGAGAAATGCTATAAGGTCGCCAACACCTTTGGCCGGGTGTCTGGCAGTAATTGGGGGGTTGATAAATCTTTTCAAAAATTATGGTATTTGGCGGTAATTGAAAAAACTTTAATTTATGGGGCGGGTATTTGGGGGAGTGCTTTAACGGGGGACCAGGTTAAAAAACTTTTATCTTTACAGAGAATCTTTCTTTTAAAAATTTCAGCTGGCTTCCGGACCACCTCTAACATTTCTCTCTACTCCATTACAGGAATTCCCCCTATTCACTTTGTTATTAATACCATGTATAAAAAATATGTCTTCTGGAAACATCGCGTGAACCACTTTTCTAACTTGCCCGTCCCTTCTCCCGCCCTTTTCGACTTTAACCGCCCTCTCTCCTCCTTTCCCCCTTCACACCGTATTGTCAATCTTGTTCCTCTCCCTCCCTCTTCATTTTCCGAAATCAATGTTTACACGGATGGTTCCTCTATCGATGAAAAAACTGGTTTTGCCATTTGCATTTTCAAAAACGAATCCCTTCAGGAAACTTTCACCTTCAAATTAGCTGACGAGAACACAGTTTTCCAGGCGGAAATCGCCGCCATTAACTTTGCAATTAACTGGGCCTCATCGAATAATACTAAAATCAACATTTTTACTGACAGTCTTTCTTCCCTTTCGGCTCTTAACTCAATCAAAAATAAATCTAACTTCCTTTCCAAAATTAAACTTAATGCCATAAAAAACAAAAATCTTATAAATTTAAGTTGGGTCAAGGCCCACTCTGGTCTCTCGGGTAACGAGACTGCAGATAAATATGCTAAACTTGCCACCTCTTCTGGCTCCCCCTTTTCCCTTCCTTTCCCATTCTCCCTACTTAAGAAATTCTGCAAACAAAATATCTCTCTCCAGTGGCAAGCTTATCTAAATTCCTACATTTCTCCTCGAACTCATGACCCTGCCCGTATTTCTTTATTCCTCCCTGTTGTCAATCCCTCCCTTCAAATTACAAATAAATATCTTATCTATTTTATAACAGGGCATGGCCCGTTTCTCGACTACTTATTTTACTTTAAACAAAAATCCACCTCCAGTTGCACCTGCGGATCGTTCGGCGATGCCGATCACTTTGTCTTTTCCTGCCCACACACTAAAAAATTTCACTTGACAAAACCCTCCCCTGCGAACTCTGCAGCCTGGTTCTCGAGAGTCAGTTCTAACTTTACTTCGATTGAAAAAATTAAAAACTGTGTTCTCGTCGCTAGGGAAATTTCCAACCTAGTCTCTTAGTCAGCCTGTGAGCCCTCTCCCCTTTGGTCCTTGCCCTGTTTTCCTTGGAGGTGTTGCCCTTCCCTTGCTCCTCCGCTTGGTGCGGACTGCTTTTGTATATTGTCCCTTTTTGCTGCTGGTTTCTGTTGTTTGATTGTTTTGTTGTTGTGTTTATTTGTGTTTATTCGTGTTTATATTATCTCAAAGTTAAACTGTTCCTAATTAAGCGTCAACCCCATGATCTTGTATTCCTTTTGATTCGTGCTCTCCACCTGAAGTTTTGTTGCCTTAAGTGGTGGAACCTTTGTAAATACCTTTGTAAAATTTTAAGAAATTTAAATAAACTTTGCCCTGTTTCGGCGCCCGCTGTGGGTCGCTCGTGGGGTCCCGCCTTCTGGTCGGTGTTGGTTGGACTGTGGGACGGAGGCCATTGGAGTTAGCTTCTGCTATCTTTTTCCCGGCCGACTAATCGGTTGCTCATGTCCTTGCTGACGAGCCGGTCGGTCTGGGTCTTCAACACCTTTGGCAGGCCTGGAGGTATAGTATCACTAAGCAACCCCACATCCAAGACAAAATTAGAAAGATTATCCATTGGCTAATGGAAAACATAGACCACATCACAGACCTTTAACCCATGCAGCTACGCCTCTGCTCCACTCCCGTCTTGCTTCTTCCTCTGGCACTCCGGTATGAGGACCGGTTACGTGCTCTTCGTCGTTAGGATCTCGTGCCATCGTGAGTAGTGAGGGTTAAAATAAACAAACCGTTTCTTCCCTAGGGAAATAAAAAAAATAAAAAAAAAAAAAAAAAAAAAAAAAAACCTCAAGCTGGTCTCTCTCTCCAAGGGGAGGCTGTGGTTGGGAATCGGTGGAAGGTAGTTCCCACCTGATTTGCGGAGGAGAACCTCTACTCACGCATGGCACTCCGACACTGGAGGGTCTTTCCTCCAGCGTTCCCTACTCCAGTAGGACTTTCTTTCCTCCTCCCTTCTCTCCTTTCTGTCCTTCTCGCAGGCTTCCCTTTTGTTCCAGCTCTCTTTTGCCTGCTAGATCCCTTTCGTCTCGACCTCAGGATTTCTGACCCATTCTCGTCCTTTAGGGCTTATTCCCAAAGTTAGTTTTGTTGTCTCGTCACCCCAGCGGTGAAAGGTTTAATTTACAGCTTTTGGCGGTCCGTCACCTCAGTAGTGACAGGTCTATTTTTCAGAATCTTGGCTCGTCTCTCCGCCCTAGCTGCGGATGGTAATCCTCGCTCCGTCGGGGTATTGTCCCGCACCGCCCATATTAAGGTGTTTACCTAATATGGTATCCTTTTATATATGGTGTCAACCTAAATTGGTAACTTTATGTTGGAAGCAAGCTTCCAAGTGTTTACTGACCATAACATTCCTTTTCAGATCTAATAACTTTTCCCTTACAGCAATTAATATCTTGTTTTTTACAGCAACCCCTTGGACAATAGGTCCTACCCCCCTTCCCCTAGGAAGAAGACTCCAGCTTCCCAGGCACAGGACGGCCTGCCTCAGGTGGTATTTGGTAGTTGGTAGGCTTTTTGGACCCCCCGGGGCCCAAAAGCCTACCAACGGGGGGGGCGGGCGACTCTCAGCGATGGAGAATCAAACCTGTAAGCCGTAGTGGCAGAACAGGTCTCCATTTAGCTGTCTGACAGTAAGTACAGTAAATAGGTCAGAACCTGTGGGCCGAGAGGTAGATCAGGTCCTCACGGCTGTCTTCCAGTAAATAGGTCAGCAAGGACGAACTACCGTGGCGACTCTGGCCAAAATGAACCCAGAGGACCTGAAGACCTCGCCAAACACTCAAAAATCCAAAAAGGGCCCTGGAGAGGCCGAAATGCCAATGGCGACAATGGCGACCTGACAAAAATGAAGCCGGCTGTTATGCCGAGCGCAGCCAAAAAACCAAAATGCTCGAATAAACGAAAACCCGGTTGCCAGGCGTGGCGACAAAAGGCCGGGGGAGTGGCGACAATGCCAAAAGATGAAGAAGCCTAATCTGAAAAAGAAAAATCAAGATGTGCCTGGAACTAGTCCATTTTTGGCAAAAAATTCAGTGGCGACAATAAGGATCCGAAAAATGAGGTGGAGGCTTGTTGCCTCAAAAAATGGCGACAAGTAGAGGTCTGAAGCTCAAAAACCGAGGCGGCCAGGCATGGCGAAAAATATGGCGACACAGAGGGAAGTGGCGACTATGCCAGGGTGATGCTGCAGGTAGGAAAAAGCAGACCCAAAATTTGAAAAAATCCGGCTAAGTTCAGAAAACGGTGGAAAAACGACTAAGTCCCAAAATCACCTTAAAAAAGTTAAAGTACAGAAATGTCCTGGAAAACGGCTAAGTCCAAAGATCCTAAAAAAAAAGTTTAAGTACGAAAATCTTGCGAAAAACGGCAGAGTCCGAAAAAGCTAGAAAAAACGGCTAAGTCCTGAAAAAGGCCAAAAAGAGACTAAGTCTAAAAAATCCTGAAATTGCGGCCAAGTCCGAATTCAGAACACAAGATCAAGGATGGAAGACACAAGTCCAAACTGGAACACCTGATTAAGAAGGAACACGTGAACAAGGGGGGGGGGTGAGAGGGATGACCAGAAAAACCAGAACACGAGAACAAGAATTTAGCGAAAATAGAGCAAGCTTAAGAAAAAACAAAGTCCAAACTGGAACAACTGAACAAGATGGAGGTGCGGACGAAGAGGGGTGGGTAGAATGTTACCAACAGAACACAGCATCAAAAACTTTAAAAATACACAGAAAATGCGAGCGGAGGGGGGAAATGGGTGCAGACACCAAAAGAAACAGCCACCTAAAAAACAGTTAAAAAGAGGGGGAAAAGATGGAAAAATTACTATTGGAAGAAAGGGGAGACGATTATCTAGCCAATGGAAGTGAAAACAATACTATGCGACCACTAATTAATTAGTAATCAGCGAATGAAATTCGCAAATGGCAAAAATACACTTAAAAATTACCCCAAAACAGCCATAAAAATGAAAATAATGTTCCGAAAATTACAAAACCAGGGGCGGACGACAGGTAATAAGAAAATGCACAATTATACACTAGTTATGAAAATTACAAAAATAATTACGCCTCAGGGGAGGGCAAAAACACTGAAACCACGAGGTGGAGGAGGGGGGAGGGGGAGCCCTTAGAGCGACCTTAGGAAAAAACCAAAATATACAAAAGATGCGGAATTAAATTCTGAAGAGAACGATATGAAACACTTGTGGGTCCGACCACTAATTAATTCTTAAATAGCAGAAAACTGCCAAAAACACCAAAATCCCACGAGGGACAAGTACAAAAAGACCTGTAAAAAAGGAAATTATTGGCCGAATTAAACCAGGGTACAGATTGGATATAAAGAATTTGGATTTTTCAACTTTTTTCCGCGAGCCAATTGTGGCGCCAAATGGCCAAATGTGGCGCGCCTGCTTTGCGCAACATTTTGCTTTTTCTGGAAATTCTGGCAACCCCACCCCTTTTAGCTTTCTGATATAGTCGGCTGCGGCCATTTTATTTTTGTTTTGTTGTTGGTGTGTGTTGAAGGCCCAGACCACACGACCAACCCAGGGGGTTTATGGTATCGTTGTTGTTGGTGTGTGTGTAAAAACGTGTCTGAGTGTGTTAAAAACGTAAATATCATACAGGAATTAAAGATAGCACATGTTATTAGATAAAATAATGTAGAAGCAGAAAATTTACATAGAAATAATGAGAGTTTTTTTATGACCGCAATGTGGAAACAATTATTTGTGCAATTTGGATATTTACACGTGTTTTTCTTTGAAAAGCTTTGGATTTCATTAAACCAGGTACTGTGTTTTGATTTTGTTGTCCACGTAAAGTATCGTTTCTCTTAAATTTAGTTAAAGTACAAACTTTTTTCTAAGTATCGTTTTCTCTTAAATTTAGTTAAAGTACAAACTTTTTTCTAAGTATCGTTTTTTCTTAAATTTTGTTAAAGTACAAACTTTTTTCTAAGTATTGTTTTTTCTTAAATTTAGTTAAAGTACAAACTTTTTTCTAAGTATCGTTTTCTCTTAAATTTAGTTAAAGTACAAACTTTTTTCTAAGTATTGTTTTTTCTTAAATTTAGTTAAAGTACAAACTTTTTTCTAAGTATCGTTTTTACTTAAATTTTGTTAAGTACAAACTTTTTTCTAAGTATCGTTTTCTCTTAAATTTTGTTAAAGTACAAACTTTTTTCTAAGTATCGTTTTTCTTAAATTTAGTTAAAGTACAAACTTTTTTCTAAGTATCGTTTTTCTTAAATTTAGTTAAAGTACAAACTTTTTTATAAGTATTGTTTCTCGTAAATTTAGTAATTTCGTATTTTTTCTAAGTATTGTTAATTATTGGCATTTTTATGCATTTTTAATTATATATGTTTATATTTCGTACGCGCAATGTTCAAGATGGCGTCCGTTAGGAATTTTCAAAACACCGTACGCGTTGGCGCCAGTCTTGGCGACAAAAAAAAATGGCGGATTTAGCCAAATTCTTTATATCCAATCTGTTCCTAAACCAGACCAGGGGCGGAGGGAAGGGAACACATTATTATACAATATTTAAGCACTAATAAAACACAATTAACAAAAACAGAGCACTGGGGGGGTCACAAACACAGGAAAACACAAAGTAAACAAGGGGGGGGGGGCAACAAGAAAAAAGGGGGGCAGGGGGCTGAAAATTTCAGGGAGTGTAGAGGGGGTCCTCACAACACTTCCGCCGCAAAAATTAGGCGATTCGGCCCAAAGGGGAACACAGTATACAATTTTAAAGTGCTAATGTTAAGTCTATGGGGAAAAAGTTAAAGTACAAAAACACTCGTAATTTGAAAAATAAACAGAAAAACTTCAAACAAAATACCACGGAAGGTGGGCAATACACTTATACACGATAAATGACAAAAAACACCGACCTTCTCGCTTTATTTCACCTGAAGAACCTGAAAAAAAGAAGAGCCCTAACAAACGCGACTTACTAAGCACACGGTCAAAATGGCACTGTGAATATCTGTGTCTGTGTACTGTCAAACAGCTAAGTGGGGACCTGTTCTGCCAACTACGGCCTTCAGGTTTCCCCCCCCCCCCACCGCTGAGAGTCGTCCAAGGACGACCCAGCTGAGGTCCAGAAGAGGCACAGTGGTCTAAAAATTGACCGAGAACCCAGGGCAAGACTAACGCCAAAGACAGGAGCAATTCTTATGGACCCTTGACCACACACACCACACCTAGAGAGCAGCCAAAGTGTGAACAGGGCCCAGGGCACTCCTGCCGAGGATTCCTCGGCATGGGTGACCCAGGCCAAGCCCCCTACTCCCTGAGGAGAAAGTGGGGCACAGAGACGGTGCGTGAACGACACAGTTGCAATGCAGTGACCGCCCAAAAGAAGCCGAGAAAGACCATTAAGGTTAACCAAGGAGGATACGTAGTTTAGCAGAGGATTCCGACTTTCTACCCCTCGGTAGTTATGCAGAGGCAGTATACAACTTAAAGAGGCGCCGTCGTAACCCGGACTTATACCCGTACTGCCGGGTTAACTTAACCTATTAGAAAGAAGAAGAAGAGGACGAGGAAAGTGGCAACAATAGCCAGGGCCGGGTGCCGGGCACCAGAGTACTGGTCACACCAAGGAGGAGGAGATTGCTCAGGAAGAGTGCAGAGCAGAAGCAGGTGCACAGCAAAAATAGGAGGGGAACAGTTAAAATTACAGAGCTGTTAGCTAGATTTTGAACTAATTAAAACTAATATAAACTATTTGAACTTAGATAAACTAAATAGGGAGCTGGGTTAAAGAACTAAGGCAGGAGCATATGCAATTAAGCACGGCAAACAAGAGAGTAATCTAAGATAATCTAAGCAGCTATAAATAACAATAAATAAGATATTCTAAGCTAAAATACTAAAATCTCAAACAAGCCCAAACATACAGGACTACTTACCAAGGACACGGACAGTCCGCGCTGGAGCTGAAAGGGAAGGGTTAGCGTCTGATGGCCAAAGATACCAGAGGTATCAAAAGGGCCGGCATACTCACCCACCTCCAACAACCACCTGGGCGAGTCCCGCCGTGAGCCCGGGGAGCAGCAGGGGAGCCTGAAAGGGAAGTTATTAGCTTACATACCTGGGAACGGGAATGGTCGTGGCTTGCATCAGGCAGACGTCCTTAGTGATGCTAGGTCTGTGAAGCTGTAAAAAGCTAAGAAAAAGAATGAACTATTAAAAGCTGCAAGGCAAAGGGGTATGTTAGCTGAGGTTGACGTGCTGATTCTACTAGACGGGCCAGAGTCCAGGTACACCAAGCACCAACATGGTGCGGGAAAGCTATGCTGCAAACCAGATGGTCACAGGGACAATTCCCCTGCTGGCCAAACGGAACCGGTGCCTCGATTTGAGGTAGCGGACCTTAATAATGAAAACACTGCCACATCTCAGGTGGACGATACCATAAATACCTAAACAATTAACTGCCGCATCTCAAGTGGGCTACACCAAAAGTCAACTACTGGGACAATCCCCCAGTGAGAAGAGGGAACGAGCCTAATATGTAAAACTGCCACAACTCGGGTGGACAACACTAACTAATAAACTGGGACAATCCCCCAGGGAGAACCAGAAACAAGAGAAGAGGAGAAGGATGTCACGCAGGCAAAAAGGGTGAAGAAGGAAAAAGGAGTGCCTAGGTGACAAAAGCAGCGAGAGAGGTCCAGAGGAGAGTGAAGAGAGGTCCTACCAAGGTAGGGTACACTGGGGGAAAGGCCTCCCAGTGTCGGAGTGTCATACAGGAGTAGAGGTCCTCTCCGAAAAATCAGGTGGGAACTTCCTTCCACCGATTCCCAACCACATCCTCCCCTTGGAGAGAGACCCGCTTGAGGTTACGGTTTGTTTATTTTGACCCTCACTACTCCCGATGACACAAGACCTAGGTGAAGAGACGCACTGACCTGGAGGTGTGAGACCAGGAGTGCCAAAGACCGTGGACTGGTGGAGGTGTTGAGGCGCAGCAGCTTGGACTAAATGTCTGTTATCTGGTCGATATTTTCCATCAGCCAGTGTACGATCTTTCTAACCTTGTTCTGTAATTCATGTTTCTTAGTTATGTTATATCTCCAAGCCTGCCAAAGGTGTGGAGCTGGTGTCCTCAGATGGTGTTCTTCTGTTAGCGGACATTCTGTGAGGTAATGTATAAGTTCACCCTCTTCGCCGCAGGCACATATTGACGATTGTTTAATGTTAAATCTCTTGAGGTATACCGGGAATGCGCCGTGGTTTGTGAATAGTTGCATAAGTAGTCTGCAGCTCCAATGTCTAGAGGGTGTAACGAATCTGAAGTATGTGTATGTATTCCTCCCGTCTTGTGCATGGTCCCATACGTTCTGCCAGGCTTCGACCGATAGAGTCTTAAGCCTTCTTTTTAGGTATGAAGTTGGCCATGGTGGATGCTCAATGGAGGGACTAAGGTCTTTTGTGGCTTCTTTTGCTTCTTTGTCCGCTATTTCGTTGCCGTGTATACCGATATGAGCCCTAACCCAGTTAATTTTGTACCTATGCCTTAGTGACTTGATCTCTTCTAAAGTTTCTTGGACTATTGGGTTCTTATTGAAGGGCTTATTCAGAGCCGCTATTGCTGATTGGCTGTCTGAATGAATTGTGAATGTTTTGTTCTGCTTTCCAGCCCACTTCAGTGCTTGGAGGATCGCTATTTGCTCCGCTTGGAACACACTATTGTTGTTACCGAGTCTGCTGCGCCAGGAGAAGATTCTGTTGGAACCCTCGAATGCCACAAATGCTGCCCCGACTCCTGAAGCCATCCCTGAGCCATCTGTGAAGATATCCAGTGTAGTTGGTCTGCCTACTTGTCTTATTAAGATAGTTGTGGCGGGGTGAGCTTGCCACGGGCTTAGTTTGTTTTCGTAATCCCCTGGGATAAAAGTGTGGCCGAAGGCTGAGGTTTGTTTCCTGAGCCGAGAGATGCGACCATATGCATTTTCATACTGTGCTTTGATGCCGATCGGAATAAGTCCTGTGCGTACCAGCAGGGCCGATGTTGGAGCTGTCCTATAAGCTCTCGCGCTTGCGAGGGCAAAGTGCCTCTGGCAGCTGGCCAGTGTAGCCACGCAAGATTTATTTAAGTTAGATGCCCAGACGGGGGCTGCATAGAGCAGGACTTTCTCCACTACGCATTCATACCAGATTTTAACAAATTTCGGTTTAGCACCCCAAGTTTTAGAGGATATTCTATTTAGGATCTTAAAAGTATTGTAGACTTTAGAGACCTGGGCCTCGCAATGTGGGGCCCAGGAGAGCTTATAATTAAAAAGGACACCGAGGTATTTGACATTATCTACCGGGTTCACGAAGTTGGAGCCTACCTTGAATCTCCTCACGCTGCCTCTATGTCTGCTAGTTGCCTTTAGCGAATGCATTTGCATTGCTTTAGTTTTACTCCAGTTGATGACCAGGGATTCACCTACTGCCCACTCATCGAATCTGTTGGCCGACTCCAGTACATTGCTACGAAGGCTCGTTGTTGCTTTTCCATTAACTAAGAGGACAAAGTCGTCAGCAAAGGCTTGAATCCTTGTGTGGGCTGGCCAGGGAATTTTCAGTGCCGAGTCTGCTACCACGTTCCACAAGAGTGGCCCGAGGCAGGAGCCTTGAGGGCACCCTCCAAATGTTTGTTTCGTCACGGTGACCCCGTTTTCCTCCAAGGTGACGTATCTCTGCGACAGGAAGCTTTTGATAAGGTTTATTAAATAGCCCGGACAAGGTGACGATTGTAGATGACTGATGATGGATGGCCAGGACAGGCTGTCGAATGCTCCGCTAATATCGAATGAAACCATCATTGTATGGACTCCCTTGGTCTTGTCTTCTTTCATTTCTTCGAGTAGATTTTCTAAGGCGTGCTCTGTCGATATCCCGGGCTTGAAGCCAAATTGCTTGGGATGCCAGTAGTTGCTGACATGGAAGCTGTGGTAGATTCTTCCGTGTATGATTCTTTCCAATATCTTCCCCAGAACTGGGAGGAGACATATTGGGCGGTAGGCTTTAGGGTCGCTGGTTGGTTTGCCTGGCTTATGAAACAAGACCAATATAGCTTTCTTCAATGGAGTCGGGAAGTGTTGAATCTTGATGCACTTGTTAAGGTAGCAATGCAAGAGAGCCGGGGCTGATTCATTAACTTTTTTAAGAAGGTTGTAGTCTAACTGTCAGACAGCTAAGTGGGGACCTGTTCTGCCAACTACGGCCTTCAGGTTTTTACCCCCACCGCTGAGAGTCGTCCATGGACGACCCAGCTGAGGTCCAGAAGAGGCACGCTGGTCCAAAGTGACCGAGAACCCAGGGCAAGACTAACGCCGAAGACAGGGAGAAATCTTAAGGACCCTTGACCACACACACCACGCCTAGAGAGCAGCTAAGAGAGTGGGCCCTGGGCGCCCATGCGGGATGTTACCCCGCGCGAGCACCCCGGGCCAGGCCCCCTACTCCCTAAGGAGAAAGTGGGGCGCCAAACCGGTGCGCTAACGAAAAGATTGCAATGCAGTGACCGCCCAAAGAGGCCGAAAAGAACCGGAGAGGTTAACCAAGGAGGAATTGTTTTTAGCAGTGGATTCCGACTTTCTACCCCTCGGTAGTTATGCAGAGGCAGTATGCAACTTAAAGAGGCGCTGTCGTAACCCGGACTTATACCCGTACTGCCGGGTTAGCTAAAACTAAAGAGAAGAGGAGAGAGGAGGCGAGGAAAGGAGTGGCAATAGCCAGGGCCGGGAACAGAACACCAGAGATCTGGTTAAACCAGGGAGGATGAATTAGCACAGGAGGAGTGCCTTGCAAGAGCAAGTGCAATACTAGGGCTTAAGAGTGAAAGGATAAGGTTACAACTAGGACTGAAGGTACTATACTAGACTAAGCCAAAAGGAAATTAAACAAAAGTAAAACTTAAGCTAAAGATATAAAATACTAGTACTAATTAAGCCACTAGGGCTTAAGAGTGAAAGGATAAAGTTACAACTAGGACTGAAGGTACTATACTAGACTAAACCAAGAGGAAATTAAACAAAAGTAAAACTTGAGCTAAAGATATAAAATACTAATACTAAATAAACCAAAGGGAGAACACAGTGAGAAGCAGGGAAAGTAACTACGAAAAAAAAAACCAAGCGGGGCGAGCCACTTACCAAGGGAGAAGGCAGCCTGCGCAGGACCTGAAAGGGGAAGAAGGGATGTCGTGGACCAAAGGTGCCAGAGGCGCCCTCCGGCTGACTTACCTAACGACCACCTCCTGGGCAGGGCTTCCCGAGGACAGTGGGGATGCAGGGTTACCTGAAAGGGAAGATGTTAGCATACATACTTGCGGCTAGGTGCTGCAAGACCTGCAACGGGCGAACGTCCGTAGTGATGCAGGGCAGGGGGAGCGCGGTCTGGGAAAAGCTGGGAGTAGCTAAAAAGAAACTGTTAGTGGCTGGAAGGCAAGGGTGATTATTAACACAGGAGAACTGATTTTTGCAAAACTAAAGTGGGACCTGAGTCCCTGAACACGTGGCACCAGTTTGGTGCAAAAAGCTTTAAGAGGAGATAGACCTGAAAAATAAAAAGTCCACAACTCCGGTGGACGACACCTATGAAAAATAACGCGACAGCAGGGAAAGGACAGAAGTGCCACTACACTGGTGGCCGCGGCCTCGTATAAAAGGAGGCAGACCTGAAGAAAAATCCACGACTCCGGTGGACAACACCAAGAAAAAATGCGCGACATCGAGAGAAGCTGAACTGCTACAACACTGGTAGGCGACACCAAAATACCTTCTGGGACAGACCCCCAGGAAAGAACCAGAGACAGGAGGAAAGATTAGAGGTCAAGCAGGCAAAGGGAGAGACAGAAAAATAGGGTGCCTGGGTGACTAAAGAAACAGGAGAAGTGCAGAGGAAAAAAGAAATGAGATCCTACCAAGGTAGGGAACACTGGAGGAAAGGCCTGCCAGTGTAGGAGTGTCATGCAGGAGTAGAGGTCCTCTCCGAAGTATCAGGTGGGAACTTCCTTCCACCGATTCCCAACCACAACCTCCCCTTGGAGAGAGACCCGCTTGAGGTTTTTTTTTTTTTTTTTTTTTTTTTTTTTTTTTTTTTTTTTTTTTTTTTTTTTTCCCTTTGGGAGGCAGCGGTTTGTTTATTTTGACCCTCACTACTCCCGATGACACAAGACCTATTTGAAGAGACGCACTGACCTAGAAGTGTGAAACCAGGAGTGCCAGAAACCGTGAGCTTAGTGGAGATGCAATGGCGCAGCAGCAGAGGCTATATGTCTGTTATCTGGTCGATATTTTCCATCAGCCAGAGTACGATCTTTCTAACCTTGTTTTGTAGATCTTGTTTCTTAGTTATGTTATACCTCCAAGCCTGCCAACGGTGTGGAGCTGGTGTCCGAAGGTGGTGTTCTTCTGTTAGCGGACATTCTGTGAGGTAGTGTAGTAGTTCACCCTCTTCGCCGCAGGCACATATTGATGATTGTTTAATGTTAAATCTTTTCAGGTAAACTGGGAATGCGCCATGGTTTGTGAATAATTGCATAAGTAGTCTGCAGCTCCAATGTCGTGAGGGTGTAACGAATCTGAAGAAAGTGTATGTTATCCTCCCATCCTGTGCATGGTCCCATACGTTCTGCCAGGCTTCGACCGATAAAGTCTTAAGCCTTCTTTTTAGGTATGAAGTTGGCCATGGAGGATGTTCAATGGAGGGACTAAGGTCTTTTGTGGCTTCTTTTGCTTCTTTGTCCGCCATTTCGTTACCGTGTGTACCGATGTGAGCCCTAACCCAGTTGATTTTGTACCTATGCCTTAGTGATTTGATTTCTTCTAGTGTTTCTTGAACTATTGGGTTCTTATTGAAGGGCTTATTCAGAGCCGCTATCGCTGATTGGCTATCTGAATGAATTGTGAATGTTTTATTCTGCTTTCCAGCCCACTTCAGTGCTTGGAGGATTGCTATCTGTTCCGCTTGGAAGACACTGTTATTGTTGCCGAGTTTGCTGCGCCAGGAGAAGATTCTGTTGGAACCCTCGAATGCTACAAATGCTGTCCCCACTCCAGAGGCCATCCCTGAGCCATCTGTGAAGATATCAAGTCTAGTGGGTCTTCCTTCTTGTCTTATTAAAATAGTTGTGGCGGGGTGAGCTTGCCACGGGCTGTGTTTGTTTTCATAGTCCCCAGGGACAAAAGTATGGCCAAAGGCTGAGGTTTGTTTCCTGAGCCGTGAAATGCGACCATATGCGTTTTCGTACTGTGCTTTGATGCCAATCGGGGTCAATCCTGTGAGTACCAGCAGGGCCGATGTAGGAGCTGTCCTATAAGCTCTCGCGCTTGCTAGGGCAAAGTGCCTCTGGCAGCTGGCCAGGGTAGCCACGCAAGATTTGTTTAAGTTAGAGGCCCAGACGGAAGCTGCGTAGAGCAGAACTTTCTCAACCACGCATTCATACCATATTTTAACAAATTTCGGCTTTGCACCCCAAGTTTTGGAGGAAATTCTATTGAGGATCTTAAATGTATTGTAGACTTTAGAGACCTGGGCTTCGCAGTGCGGGGCCCAGGAGAGCTTATAATTAAAAAGGACACCGAGGTATTTGACGTTGTCTACCGGGTTAACAAAGTTGGAGCCTACCTTGAATCTCCTCACGCTGCCTCTATGTCTACTAGTTGCTTTTAGCGAATGCATTTGCATTGCTTTAGTTTTACTCCAGTTGATGACCAGGGATTCACCCGCTGCCCATTCGTTGAATCTATTTGCCGACTCCAGTACATTGCTACGTAGACTCGTTGTTGCTTTCCCATTGACTAGTAGGACAAAATCGTCAGCGAATGCTTGAATCCTTGTGTGGGCTGGCCAGGGGATTTTCAGTGCCGAGTCTGCTACCACGTTCCACAGGAGTGGGCCGAGGCAGGAGCCTTGAGGGCACCCTCCAAATGTTTGTCTCGTCACGGTGATCCCGTTTTCCTCCAAGGTGACATATCTCTGCGACAGGAAGCTTTTGATTAAATTTATTAGGTAGCCCGGACAAGGTGACGATTGTAAGTGGTTAATAATGGAAGGCCAGGACAGGCTGTCGAATGCTCCGCTAATGTCAAATGATATCATCATTGTATGGACTCCCTTGATCTTGTCTTCTTTCATTCCATCAAGTAGATTTTCTAAGGCGTGTTCTGTCGATATCCCGGGCTTGAAGCCAAATTGCTTGGGATGCCAGTAGTTGCTGATGTGGAAGCTGTGATAGATCCTTCCGTGTAAAATCCTTTCCAATATCTTCCCCAGAGCTGGGAGGAGGCATATTGGGCGATAGGCTTTCGGGTCGCTAGTGGGTTTGCCTGGCTTGTGGAACAAGACCAATATAGCTTTCTTCAATGGAGTTGGAAAATGTTGAATTTTGATGCACTTGTTAAGGTAGCAATGTAGGAGAGCCGGTGCTGATTGATTAACTTTTTTGAGAAGGTTATAATCTATCTGGTCAAAGCCTGGTGCTTTGTTGACCTTAATATTTCTTAAAATCCTAGATATTTCCCCTAGGGAGACTTCCGGATGAGGTGACCTGTCTATGTTGTGGTGAAGGTCTGCGTTGGAGCGGTGGTCCGTGTTATACAGTGTGTTTATGAAGTTGCTTAAGATGTTGGGAAGTTCTACTTCCGAGTTGAGCTGGAGAGTGTTATAAACAGAACTAGGTGGGGATTTCTTGTTCGTGAGAATCTTAAATTGCGAGCCAAAGGCGTCAGTTGTGTCCGAGCAGAATTTTTTCCAGGAGTTGTTCCTAGCATTCAACACTTGTCTTTTGTATTTTGCTCGTTCCCTTTTGTAATCTATTTTGTATTTCTCTCTTGTCTCTGGAATCTGCTCTTTTTGGAACCTGCGTCGGAGGGCTCGAATCCTGCTCCTATTTACTTTAAGTTCGGTCGACCACCATTTTATTTCTTGCTGTGTACTCCGTTTCCGGATTTTGTAATTCGTGACTGCTGCTTCTGTCATCTCTCCCAGGAGTCTCTCCGTTGCTAAGTCCAACTGTTGCGCGTCCTCGATATCTCTAATTTTAGTTACCCATCTATAAGAAATGTCTTTGATCATTTTCCTAAACCTTTTATGATTGCCATGTTTGGTTTCGAGTCTATGTCTAGAATTGTCTGCCAGAAAACCCTCGTCATCTCTCACTTGGAATGTTATGTAATTGTGGTCACTTAAGGTTGTGACGTCTAAGACTGACCAGTTCTTTATTTTGTCTGTGATGTTGCTTGATGTTGCAGTGATATCCGGCCATCCCTTGCATGAGGAGGTTTGGAACGAGGGCCTGCTGCCCTGAGCGTTCACCACGTTTAAGTTGTGGGACAACAGAAAGTCTGTAAAGTCCGTTCCTCTTCTGTCTATGTCTGAGTAGCCCCATAGGGTGGAGTGTGCATTGAAGTCTCCACAAACCAGTTTTGAGTCACTTAATGCTCCTAGTAACTGTGACAGGTCTGTGAGGATTTTATCAAAGTCTGCTGATGGTGGAGCGTAGGTGTTTGTAATCGATAGCTTGGCTGAACCGTTTTGGAGAATTATAGCTGTTGACTCTTGAGTGCTCTGAATGTTAATTGGGGTTGTCCCCGTGTTTGTTGCTATGATGGCTTTGTTGTCCAGTGATTTGTGACATCTCCAGCTATTGCCAAGACCTATCGGCCTACCCGTGTTTGGATTAATGTAGGTGTCCTGCAAGAGGGCTACGTTAATGTTATTGTCTTTGAGAAACGCGTGAAGGAGCAAGGTTGCTGCTCTACTATTTCTGAGATTTATCTGTATAAATCTCAGAGTGTTATCAAGTTCGTTGGGACTTTGTGGCCGGCCTAGTGTTTGTGTTCTCGCTTGATCTGACGAGGGCTGAGATATGAGGGTAACAATGTTTTCTATAGGATGTCCCTGGTCATCATTCAGATTGTGAGGTTGGCCCAGGGATGCCGCCGATTGGTGTTGGTCTTGTATCTCCATTATGTGTAATACTTGTGAAGGTTCGCAGATGCAGCATTCGCTACCTCCCCCCTAGCCTGAGCCCTGGACTCGAGTTCCTGACGTCGAGTTCCTGACGTCCTCGAGTTCCTTGTAGTCTAACTGGTCAAAGCCTGGTGCTTTGTTGACCTTTATGTTTCTCAGAATCCTTGATATTTCCCCTAGAGAGACTTCCGGGTGAGGTGAACTGTCAATGTTGTGGTGAAGGTCTGTGTTGGAACGGTGGTCCGTGTTATACAGTGTGTCTATGAAATTGCTTAAAATGTTGGGAAGTTCAACTTCCGAGTCGAGCTGAAGTGTGTTAAAAACTGAGCTAGGTGGGGATTTCTTGTTCGTGAGAATCTTAAATTGCGAGCCAAAGGCGTCAGTTGTGTCCGAGCAGAATTTTTTCCAGGAGTTGTTCCTAGCATTCAACACTTGTCTTTTATATTTTGCTCGTTCCCTTTTGTAGTCTATTTTGTATTTCTCCCTTGTCTCTGGAATCTGCTCTTTCTGGAACCTACGTCGGAGGGCTCGAATCCTACTCCTACATACTTTAAGTTCAGTAGACCACCATTTTATTTCTTGCTGTGTATTCCGTTTCCGGAGTTTGTAATTCATGACTGCTGCTTCTGTCATCTCTCCCAGGAGTCTCTCTGTTACTAAGTCCAGCTGTTGCGCGTCCTCAATATCTCTTATTTTGTTTACCCATCTAAAAGAAATGTCTTTAATCATTTTTCTAAATCTTCTGTGATTGCCATGTTTAGTTTCGAGTCTATGTCTAGAGGTATCTGTCAGAAAGCCCTCGCCATCTGTCACTTGAAACGTAATGTAGTTGTGGTCACTTAATGTTGTTACGTCTAAGACTGACCAATCCTTTATTTTGTCTGTGATGTTTCCTGATGCCGCTGTGATGTCCGGCCATCCCTTACAAGAGGAAGTCTGGAACGATGGCCTACTGCCCTGAGCGTTCACCACATTAAGGTTGTGGGATAACAGAAAATCTGTAAAATCCGTTCCTCTCCTATCTATATCTGGGTAGCCCCATAGAGTGGAATGAGCATTAAAGTCTCCACAGACCAGTTTTGAGTCACTTAGTGCTCCTAATATATGTGACAGGTCTGTGAGGATTTTATCGAAGTCTGCTGAGGGTGGAGCATAGGTGTTTGTGATCGATAGCTTGGCTGATCCGTTTTGGAGAATTATAGCTGTGGATTCTTGAGTGCTCTGAATGTTGATTGGGGTTGTCCCCGTGTTTGTTGCTATGATGGCTTTGTTATCCAATGATTTATGACATCTCCAGCTATTGCCAAGACCTATCGGCCTACCCGTGTTTTGATTAATGTATGTGTCCTGCAGGAGGGCTACGTTTATATCGTTATCTTTAAGGTATGCGTGGAGGAGCAAGGTTGCTGCTCTACTGTTTCTGAGGTTTATCTGTATAAACCTCAGAGTGCTGTTCTGTTCATTAATGCTTGATGGCCGGCCAGGTGTGTTTGTTCTCGTTTGATCTGGCGAGGGCTGAGATATGAGGGTTGAAGACCCAGACCGTCCGGCTCGTCAACAAGGACTTGAGCAACAATTTGGACGGCCGGGAAGGAAGATAGCGGAAGCTAACTAACATGGCCCTCGTCCAACGATCCACCCAACACCAAACAGGGCCCCACGAGCGGCCCGGATCGGGCGCCGAAACAGGGCAAAGTTTATTTAAGAATTTCTAGATATTTACAAATTAGGTATATACAAAATTCCACCGCTTACCGCATAAAATTTTCAGGTGGAGGTGACCAAACAGTAGATAGTGAAAAATCCTACAAATCCTACAATTTAACATACTAGGTGCTTACATTTTCCACCACTTAAGATATATAATTTTCAGGTGGCGTGTGCACGATAACGAGAAATATTAAATATTAAAGGGGGAAAACCCTCTTACACTGTTAAACATTGTGTAATACCAAGACAACAGCAACATAACATAACAAGACAATACTCAAACAGAAACAAAACAAACCAAAAGGCGACACCTCAACAAAACACAACAAAAACACTACAAAGACGGGAGTCCAACGACCAGAGGAAAGAAATTAAGAGCAGGAGGCTAGCAGGCCAATCAGGTAATTTCATTGGAGATTTTTCTCGCTATGAGAACACAGGGATGAGATATGAGGGTATGAGATATGAGGGTATCGATGAGATGATGATGAGATATGAGGGTATCGTTATTTTCTGTAGTTTGTCCCTGGTCACCATTCAGAATCTGAAGTTGGCCTAGGGATGCCGCTGATTGTTGTTCATCTTGTACTTCCATTATGGGTAGTACTTATGAAGGTTTGCAGGTGCAGCATTCGCTACCTCCTCTCTAGCCTGAGCCCTGGACTCAAGTTCCTTACGGAGACTTGTTCCATCACTCCCACCTCCGAGGCGAGCCCGGAATTCCTTCTGACGAGCTTCGATTTCTTCCTTTTTTTGATGGTCGAGGCACCTTCTATAAGAGGGGCATTCCCTCGTATAGGCTGGGTGGCTCGTATCCAGCCTTTCCGTTGTGGTCTCTTTTTTGTTGTGGGCCACGCAGTTGGAGCACCTTGGGTTGTGCTCATCTCTCTGGCAATCTCTGGTGTTGTGTTTTTTGGAGCAGTATCCGCACCTAGGTGAGGTTGCTCCGCAGGACCTCTGCGTATGCCCGTACTCCTGGCAACGGTAGCATCTTGTTACCATGTAGTACTTCTTCACAGGGCACTGTTTGAAGCCCACACAGACGGATCTGCTCTCTAATAGAGTTTCCAGATACACCGCCGGAATCTCTAACGGCCAATGGTTTGTGTCCTGGCTAGCCCTAAATTGGGGCTTGATCTTGATTAAGCCAGGGTCCACTATCTTTAGGTGTCTTGCGACTGCGTTCCGTACGTCCTGGGCGTCTGAGACCGTGTGGACGTGGAATAGAATTACCTTGGCCAGACGTGGGGTCTGGTGGGCAATTCTGATTCCCTCCTTGAGATCCTTATTACTCTCCAGCGTCATCTTCAGCTTGCTGGCCTCTACTTGGTTACTGCAGCGGATCATGAGTCCGCCTGTCTTCGTCCGGATTACCTTCTTTATGGTAATATCTTTAGGGCACTGTATGGAGCTTAGTTGTTGCTGGACTTGTTGGGCAGTCCTGCTCTCATCTGAAGGTTGCAACAAGATGGTTGCCGTTGCCCTGGTGACCTGGGCATACGTTTTGGCCTCTTGAGGAGTTGCCAGCAGAGGTTGTTGGGACGTCTTCTGGGTAGATGTTCCCCTTTTGACGATGTCGACCAAGTCTTTGGTTTGTTCCAGCTGGGCTAGAACTTCCGCCGACCTGAGCTCCTGCGCTACGATAAGTCGCCTTGCTTCCTCCAGCCGCTCGCCAAGGAAATCCTTGGTGGGCTTCCTCATACTGTAGTCTCTTTCACATGCCTGTACGATCTGCAGAAAGATGGAGCTCACTTTAGATAGGACATCCATCCTGAACCTCTTGGGGTCCAGTCGTTTGTCCAGTCTATCTACTGCGTCGGCCTGATCTTGTGTTGCTGCGGTATCTATTTCTACCGAGCAGTTGGCTTCTGAGGTTGCTTTAGCACTTGCCTGGGCTCCATCCGGAGACCCTGTGATATCCTGGGCGAGGGAAGACCCTGCCCTAGCGTTTTCCGTGCCGTCGCTGGTCTTGCCAGACGGTTCGGCCGAAACCTCCCCTACCATTTCGATTTCCGTTGTCGCCTCTATAGATGCTCTCGCACCCTTAGCTGCTATAGCTGCTTTTGCCATGGCGTCTATGTCGTTTTCCTCCGAAGCGTCCGAGTCGTTGGAGTCACTGGTTTCAATGATCTCCTTTGACTTCGGAGGGTCACCTTTTTTTTCTTTTTAGCAACAGCTTTCTTTTTCTTGCTCCTAGCGAGCAAGAATTCCCCATCTGAATGAGGCATCTTTTGGATGCCAAAGCCCGAGGTAACAGAGATGTACAGATACTATGGGCGACAACCGTGGCGACTTGGCCAGAAATGGAGCCTAAACGACCTGGGAGCTACGCCAAATGCACGGAGGGGCCCAAAAAAGCCCAAATGAGGTCGGAATGCCAGTGGCGACAGTGGCGACTTTGGCGACCGGAAAGAAAAAATAAAAAGCGGCTGGCTATTAAGCCAAGAAGATTGGAGCTGACCAGAGTAACGAGGGGTTAAAATCCCGGTTGCCAGGCGTGGCGACAAGAGCCGGGAGAGTGGCGACAATGCCTACGGTGTAAATACTTAACCCTGAAAAAGAAAATTGGAGAGAGGCCTGGAACTAAACCATTTTGGCGAAAATTAGGACTGGCGACAATGGCGACAAAAACTATGAAGAAAAACAGAAGGTAGCCTGATACCTTAAACTATGGCGACAAAATGGAGACAGTACCCTAAGTGACTAGGCGGCCAGACATGGCGAAAAAAAAATGGCGACGCGGAGGGAATTGGCGACTTATGCCAGAGAGAAGCAGCAGGTGTGGAAAAGCAAAGTTCGAAAAAGCAAGAAAATCCGACTAAGTACTGCAAAAGGGCTGAAATATGGCTAAGTCCAAAAACCTGAAATTTCGGCTAAGTCCGAAAACTGGACACTAGAACAAGGGAGAAGAGTTTAGGTACGAGATCCGCTGAAAATTGGCTGAGTCCGAAAAAACAAGAAAATCTGACTAAGTTCAGAAAATGCCTAAATATGGCAAAGTCCAAATAGGCCTGAAAATTCGGCTAAGTCCAAAGACTGAACACGAGAACAAGTGAGAAAAAGTTTAAGTACAAGATCTGCCTACTGTTTAAGTACACTGTTCGGACTACTGTTTAAGTACAAGTAGTCCGAAAAAGCGAGAAAATTCAAAGACCAGAAAAAGGCCGATAAATGGCTAAGTCCAAAAAGCCTGAAAATTCGGCTAAGTCCAAAGGCTGAACACGAGAACAAGGGTGGAAAAGTTAGTACGAGATCTGCCGAAAAAACGGCAAAAAGTACGAGATCTGCCGAAAAAACGGCAAAGTCCGAAAAAGCAAGAAAATTCGACTAAGACCAGAAAAAGGCCGAAAAGTGGCTAAGTCCAGAAACCCTGGAAAATCGGCAAAGTCCGAACGTTGAACACGAGAACAAGGCCGAAAAATGGTTAAGTCCAAAAAGCCTGGAAATTCGGCTAAGTCCGAAAGCTGAACACTTGAACAGGGGTGGAAAGCACAAGTTCAAACTTGAACACCTGATTAAGAAGGAACACGAGCACGAGGGGGGTGGGAGGGATGACCAGATAAACCAGAACACGAGAACAAGAACTTAGAAAAAATTACAGCAAGGCACAGGAAATGGAACTGGGACACCTGAACAAGATGGCGGTGCGGACACAGGGGGTAGGGCAGATGGCGTCAACAGAACACGGGAACAAAAACTTTAAGAAAACCAAGCGGAGGGGGGAGTTGGGTGCAGACACCAAAAGAAACAGCCACCTATAAAACAGTTAAAATGTGGAGAAAAGTTGAAAAAATTACTATTGGAATAAAGGGGAGACTATTATCTAGCCGATGGAAGTGATCTAAATGGAATGCGGCCACTAATTAATTCGTAATCAGCGACTGAAATTCGCAAATGGCTAAAATACATTCAAAATACACTTAAAAATTACACAAAAACGGCTATAAAAATGAAGATATTGTCCCGAAAATTACAGGACCAGGGGCGGACGACAGGTAATAATAAAATACACAATTATACACTGGTTGTAAAATTTAGAAAAATTAATTACGCCTCAGGGGGGGGGGGCAATTACACTGAAACCACGAGGTGATGGGGGGGGGGGAGGGGGAGCCTTTAGAGCGACCTTAGAAAAAAAACAAAATATGTAAAATTAAATTCTGAAACGAACGGTGTATAGCACTTGGGGATCCGACCGCGGTACAGATTGGATATAAAGAATTTGGATTTTTCAACTTTTTTTCACGAGCCAATTGTGGCGCCAAATGGCCAAATGTGGCGCGCCTGCTTTGCGCAACATTTTGCCTTTTCTGGAAATTCTGGCAACCCCACCCCTTTTAGCTTTCTGATGCAGTCGGCTGCGGCCATTTTATTTTTGTTTTGTTGTTGGTGTGTGTGTAAAAACGTGTCTGAGTGTGTTAAAAACGTAAATATCATACAGGAATTAAAGATAGCACATGTTATTAGATGAAATAATGTAGAAGCAGAAAATTTACATAGAAATAATGAGTTTTTTTATGACCGCAATGTGGAAACAATTATTTGTGCAATTTGGATATTTACACGTGTTTTTCTTTGAAAAGTTTTGGATTTCATTAAACCAGGTACTGTGTTTTTATTTTGTTGTCCACGTAAAGTATCGTTTCTTTTAAATTTCTTTAAAGTACAAACTTTTTTCTAAGTATTGTTTTTTCTTAAATTTAGTTAAAGTACAAACTTTTTTCTAAGTATTGTTTTTTCTTAAATTTAAATAATAATTAACAAATCTTTTCTTAAAAGTATTGTTAATTATCGGCATTTTTATGCATTTTTTCTAAGTATCGTTTCTCGTAAATTTAGTAATTTCGTATTTTTAATAAGTATTGTTAATTATCGGCATTTTTATGCATTTTTAATTAGCTATGTTTAGATTTCTTACGCGTAAAGTTCAAGATGGCGTCCGTTAAGAATTTATAAACACCGTACGCGTTGGCGCCAGTCTTGGCGACAAAAAAAAAATGACGGATATAGCCAAATTCTTTATATCCAATCTGTTCCCCGACCGCTAATTAAATATTAATTAGCAAAAAACTGCTAAAACCGACAAAAACACACGAGATGCAAGTGCTAAAATGCCTATAAAAAAGGAAATTATTGGCCAAGTTAGACCAGACCAGGGGCGGAGGGAAGGGAACACATTAATATACAATAATTAAGCACTTTTGAAACACTAATATCAAATACAGAGCACGGGGGGGGGGGGGGTCACAAACACAGAAAAACACAAAGTAAACAAGGGGGGGGGCAACAAGAAATAAGGGGGGCAGGGGGCTGAAAATTTCAGGAAATGTAGAGGGGGTCCTCTAAACACTCCCGCCGCAAAAATTAGGCAAATCGGCCGAAAGGGGAACACAGTATACAATTTTAAAGTTCTAATGTTAAGTCTATGGGAAAAATTTCAGAGTACAAAAACACTCATAAAATGAAAAATAATCAGAAAATCTTCAAATAACAGACCACAGAAGGTGGGCAATACACTTATAAATGGAAAATAAGTGAAAACACTAACCTTCTCGCTCTATTACCTCAGAAACCTGAAAAAAAGAAGGGAGCCTAAACGAACGCGACTTATCTAGCACACGGACAAAATCAGACAGCTAAATGGAGACCTGTTCTACCACACGGCTTACAGGTTTGGTTCTCCATCGCTGAGAGTCGCCCGCAGACGACCCGGCTGAGGTCCATAAGAGGAATAGTGGTCTAAAGCATGACCGAGGCACCAAGGCTAGACAAACGCCAAAACTGGAGAGATTTCTGCTGGACCCTTGACCACACAGACCACGCCCAGAGAGCAGCCAAGATATAAGAACAGTGCCCTTGATGACACCGCCAGGAATTTCCCAGCTGTGGCATCCCGGGCAGCCTCCTACTCCAGCAGGAGAAAATGAGGCTCTGCTGACAATGCGTGAACGACAAAATTACAACTGCAGTGACTGCCTAACGTTCCAAAAGAAGAGCCGTAGTTACGGCGACCGTATAGTTTAAGTCGAGTTTTGCAGAGGATTCCAACTTTCTACCCCTCGGTAGTTATGCAGAGGCAGTATGCAACTCAAAGAGGCGCTGTCGTAACCCGGACTTATACCCTTACTGCCGGGTTAGCTTAACCTAGAAAAGAGAAGAGGAGATAGGAAAGACGAAAAGGGAGGCTAAAAGCCAGAGCTGGGAGAGGCCCAGAAAGGGACGAACCAGGGAGGGAGAGCTGACATGGGAGGAAGATTATTTTTAATCTTAGACCCGGGAGGAGAAACTTAAGAGTCTAGTGCCATGAAGAGTATCATACTAGAGACCAGGAAGGCTATAAGTTAAGTAACTATACTAATTAAAACAAGAACTTTGTAAGTTAAGTAACTATACTAAATAAAATTAAGAAAACAAGGGAAAATAACTAATACACTAGTCTAAGCTAAACTACGAAAAGAGGGGAGAGACCCCCCAAGCCAGGGGAAGATACCGAAAAGACCCTAAACACAGGGAGAAGGGAAAAGACCACGGAGGAAGGTGGGTAGCCACGGATGTAGTGGCTAAGCTGCCACAAAGCCAGAGGGAAGTCTTAAAAGACTAGGCTAAACTAATCTAACCTAAGACCGCTTACCCTGGAAGAGGACTGCCCAGCGCAGGAGCTGAAAAGGAAAGATTAGTGACAGTGGGCCCCCGGGGGGTCCCACGAAAGCCTACCAACTACCAGATACCACCTGAGGCAGGCCGTCCTGTGCCTGGCAAGCTGAAGTCTTCTTCCTAGGAGAAGGGGGGAAGGACCTAATAACCAGGGGGGAATACATGAGCGGGCTGGAAAAAACAACACGTTAATGGCTGAAAGGGAAGGTTTATTATACCTGAAAGGGAATGCATGGGTTAGAAAACACTTGGAAGCTTACTTCCAAAACAAGAACTCCAAACCGGGGTGATGCCAAAAGAAGGGCGGTACGGGGCCATACCCCGACCAAGCGAGAATTACCGTCCACGACTAAGGTGGAGAGACGAGCCAAAACGTGAGTGCGGAGACTCCTTCCACAGCTAAGGTGGGAACGCGAAGGGGTTGGGCACTGACCTCAACTAAGGAGGGCCGCAGCCAACAGGAGCCTAGAGCTGAAATAGAAACCTGTCACAACTTAGGTGACGACACAACAAAATAACTCTGGGACAAAACCCCCAGGGGAAGGCAGTGGACAAAAAGGGCCACAGGCAAGGAAGATAGGGATCTCACAGGCAAAAGAGAGCTGAAGCAAAAAAGGGGGTGCCTGCGAGAAGGACAGAAAGGAGAGAGGGGAGGATGAAAGAAAGTCCTACTGAAGTAGGAAACACTGGGGGAAAGACCTTCCAGTGTCGGAATGCCATGCGAGAGTAGAGGTACTCCTCCGCAAATCAGGTGGGAACTACCTTCCACCGATTCCCAACCCCATAGTGGTGAGTGGGCGTTAAAGTCACCGCATACCAGGATTGAGCCACTTAGCGCTCCGAGAAGGCGTGACAGGTCCTGCAGTACTTTTTCAAAATCCGCCGAAGGTGGAGCATATGTGTTTGTGATGGATAGCTTGGCTTGTCCTTTCTGGAGAATAATAGCTGTCGATTCTTGAGACGGTTGTATATTGATAGGTGTTGTGCCAACGTTTGTTGCTATTACAGCTTTGCCATCAAGTGACGAATGGCATCGCCAGCTATTGCCAAGAGCTATCGGCCTGCCTGTGTCTTTATTAATGTATGCGTCCTGAATGAGGGCTACATCTATTTTATGTTCGCTGAGGTAGGCGAACAGGAGCACAGTCGCTGCTCTGCTGTTCCTCAGGTTAATTTGTATGCAGCTGAGGCTGTCAGATTTCTCAGAATGGGATGGGCCGGTGTGTGTTGAACTTCCTGCTTGATCCAGCGAGAGTTGAGTGCTAGCCAGACACCTAATATTTTCTGAGCTTACCTGGTCCAGGGGCTCGTGGTCCCTATCCGATCGGCTCGAAGATTGAGGTTCCTTTGACCCTTCTGGCAATTGTACCATCGTATCCATTATGTGTAGATACGATGGGTATTACCTCGTGTCGCTGCCTGGGCCCTTTGTTGCTCTAAAGCTTCCCTAGATCTTTTCTCTTGGAGCTCCGCCTGTGCGGCAAAATGAGCCCTCATCTCTACCTTCTTTTGGTCGTCGAGATAGCGCCGGTATGCCGGGCACTCTCTTGAATACGTCGGATGGCCTGTTGGAGTCTCCTCCTCGGGCGTCACCGTCTTGTTGTAGTGGACACAGTTCCTGCACTTGGCGACCTCCTCCTCCCTCTTGCATGTTCTTGTATCATGCTTCTTGCTACAATAAGCACACCTTGGTCTGGTGGTTCCACACTGCCTGTGAGTATTTCCAAACTCCTGGCAGCGGAAACATCTGTCCACCGTGTAGAATTTCCTTACCGGGCACTGCTTAAAACCGACACAAAACGACCTTGCCTCAAGGGCCTGTTCAAGGAGGACTGCTGGGATGTCCACTGGCCAGTGGTTAGTGTCCCGGAGGGCCCTGATCTGGGGTTTGACCCTAACTAGACCAGGGTCCAGGATTCAGAGCTTGCGGCTGACCGCCTCCCTCACATCTTGAGCATCGCAGCTCCCCGGCACGTGGAACATGATGATCTTTGCCTGTTTCGGGGTCTGGTGTGAAATCTTTGTTGAGTTCTTCAAGTCTTTATTTGCTTCGAGGGTTGCCTTGAGCTTTGAAGCTTCGTTCTGGTTGCCGCATTGTATCATTAGGCTGTTCGTGGTTCTTACTATCTTCTTGACCGTGATGTCTTTTGGACATTTGATGGCTGCCAGCTGTTGTTGGACCTGCTGAGGGGTCCTGTCTTCCTCTGTGGTCTGGAGAACCAGAGTCGCTGTGGCCCTAGAGACACTGGCGTATGAACGACGCTCCGCTTGTGAGACCTGTGCCGGCAGGACAATAGGTGCGGTGGACTGAAGGATCGCTGCTTTGGAGCCTGATGTGGATACCACCAGGTCCTTGGCGTACGCTACATCTCTTTGAGCCTCGACGGACCTCATTTCTTGAGAGGTAATCACCAGTCTTAATTCTTCCAGCATGTCTCTAACTCTGTCTTTCGTTGGGACTCTCATCTGATAATCCCTCTCACAAGTGGTCAGGATATCAGTGATGAGTCCATTAGCTTTCTCTATCAGCTGAAGGCTGTAGTTCGTAGGGTCAAGACGTAGGGCGAAGCCTAGCTTAGTCCTCGTCACCTCTTCAGACTCGGTGTTTTCTTTGGCCGCCTGCTGGGCCTTTTGGCCAGCTTGAGATGGTTCTCCTTCTGGAGCCCTAGCTGCCTCGATTTCCGAGGTGGAAGCTGTTGCTGTGCTATCTCCATCCGGAGTTGTTGTTTCTCATGGTGGCTTTGGCGCCACTCCCGTTACATCCTCCTTGGACCTCACAGAGGGCAAGGTTGCGGTTTCCTGAGCTCCGTCCGGAGCCCTAGCATTCTGGGCCTCTTTTTGGGGCCTGGCGTCTTTAGCCGCTTTGGCTAACTTTTTTATCTCACTCCCCTCTGATTCGTCCGAATCAGTGGAGTCAGATAGTTCTACAATCTCCTTCGATTTAGGAGGGTCGCCTTTCTTTTTTCTAACTTTTCTCTTGCCCTTGACAAGCAGAAATTCCCCGTCTGATTTTGACATCTCTTTGATGCCAAGTCCAATTAATATATTTTTTTTCCCATTGGGAAGCATCGGTTTGTTTATTTTGACCCTCACTACTCCCTGCAACACAAAACCAGCGACAAAGGACAAAGAGACCAAGGAACTTAAGACCGGAGTTAGAGCAGGTGAAGGAAACTTCACTGAATAAGAAAGTTTGGAGGCGATAGCGCAGCAAATAGGACTACAGTGTGTCCGTGATGTCGTCTACATTTTTCATTAGCCAATGTATAATCTTCCTAACCTTGTCTTGCAACTTTGGTTGCTTCGTGATGTTGCACCTCCAAGCCTGCCAAAGGTGTGGGGCTGGTGTCCTAATATGGTGTTCCTCTGTTAGCGGACATGCTGTAATGTAATGAAGCATATCACCCTCTTCTCCACAGGAGCATATTGGTGACTGTATTATATTGAACCTATTTAAGTATGCAGGAAATGCCCCGTGGTTTGTAAAGAGCTGCATTAGTAGCCTGCATTTCCAATGTCTCGAGGGTGATACGAATCTGAAAAAGGTGTATGTCGTTCGCCCATCCTGTGCATGGTCCCATGCATCTTGCCAGGCTTCGATTGATAGGATCTTAAGTTTCCTTTTAAGATGCGAGATTGGCCATGGAGGATGCTCTAAATTGGCTGTGATGTCCTTTGTAGCCTCTTTCGCTTCTTGGTCCGCTAACTCGTTACCATGTATACCGATGTGAGCCCTTACCCAATTTAGTGTGTACCTAAACTTTAGAGATTTAATTTCTTTGAGAATGTCCTGTACTAAGGGGTTCGTGTTGAAGGGCTTATTGAGAGCCGCAATTGCAGATTGGCTGTCTGAATGTATTGTGAATGCCTGGTTTCTATTTCTCGCCCACTTCAGTGCTTGGAGGATTGCTACCAGTTCTGCTTGGAAAACGCTATTGTGGTTACCTAATTTACTGCGCCAGGAGAAGGTTCTCATGGAGCCTTCAAACACCACGAAAGCAGCTCCCACCCCGGAATCCATCTTTGAGCCGTCTGTGTAGATATTCAATTTGGTAGGTCTACCCTCCTGATTAACCAGAATAGAGGTGGCGGGGTGATCTTGCCTTCGAAGTCACCTGGGACAAAAGTCTTGCCAAACACCGTTGTTTGCTTCTTGAGTCTTGATATGCGGCCATATGCCATTTCGTATTTTGCCTTTATGTCTATTGGAATGAGACCTGTAAGTACCTGTAGAGCGGAAGTCGGAGCCGTCCTGTAAGCTCTCGCGCTTGCGAGGGCAAAGTGTCTCTGACATTTTGTCAGTTTAGCCGCACAAGTTTTATTTAAGTCAGTGGCCCAAACTGAAGCTGCGTAGAGAAGAATCTTTTCCACTACACACTCATACCAAGTTTTGACGAATTTAGGATTAGCACCCCAAGTTTTGGAAGTAATTCTATTTAAAAGTTTAAATGTACTATATACTTTAGAAGCCTGGGCCTTGCAATGCGGGACCCAGGAGAGCTTATTGTTGATCAGGACGCCGAGATATTTTAAGTTATCAACCGGAGTGATAGAGTGTATTCCCACCTTGAAATTTCTGACGCTGCCTCTGCTTCTCTTTGACGCTTTTTGCGAATGCATTTGCATCGCCTTAGTTTTACCCCAGTTAATGACCAGGGATTCATTTGAAGCCCAGCTGTTGAACCTGTTGGCCGACTCCGGGACATTGTTACGCAGGTGAGTTAGAGATTTACCACTAATTATCAGTACGAAATCGTCTGCGAAGGCTTGAATCCTTGTGTGGGCTGGCCAGTTCATTCTAAGTGCCGAGTCTGCTACCACGTTCCACAGCAGTGGTCCGAGGCAGGAGCCTTGTGGGCAACCTCCGAAGGTTTGCTTTGTCACCGAGATGCCGTTCTCCTCCAAAGTGACGAGCTATCTGTCAGGAAACTTCTGATTAGGTTAGTGAGATAGCCCGAACAAGGAGACGATTCCAGGTGGTTGATTATTGATGGCCATGACAGACTGTCGAAGGCTCCACTGATGTCAAACGAGACTAACATAGTGTGGGCTCCTTTGGTCTTGTTCTCCTCTATACTATTCAGCAGGTTGTCGAGGGCGTGTTCGGTAGAGATTCCGGGCTTGAAGCCATATTGGTTGGGATGCCAGTAGTTGTTAACTTGGAAGTCGTGGTAGATCCTTCCGTGGATTATTCTCTCCAGTATTTTACCCAGAGCTGGGAGAAGACAGATTGGTCTGTAAGACTTAGGGTCATCTGTTGGTTTACCTGGTTTATGGAACAAGACCAAGATTGCTCTTTTAAGAGGAGCCGGGAAATGCTGTAGATGCAGGCACTTATTGAAGTAACAATGTAACAGAGCCGGTGAAGCGTCATTTATCCTTTTTATTAACGTATAGTCAACAAGGTCAAAGCCGGGTGCCTTATTAGTTTTAATTTTCCCGAGTATCCTGGAGATTTCCCCCCGAGTTACTCCTGGGAAAGCCATGTTGTCTGAATTGTGGTCTAAGTTTGTTTTAGACTGGTGGTCCGTGTTGTACAGTGTGGTTATAAAGTCATCAAGTATAGTGGGAAGGTCTACTTCCGAATTATCCTGAATTGTGTTAAAAACTGAGCTAGGTGGTGTGTTTTTGCCAGTGAGTATTTTAAATTGTGAGCCGAATGCGTCTGTTGTATCCGAGCAGAATTTTTTCCAGGAGGTTGTCCTAGCGTTGAGGATTTCTCTTTTGTATTTAGCCCTTTCCTTGTTGTATTCTAGTTTGTATTTTCCTCTAATATCTGGATTCTGCTCCTTTTGAAACCTACGGCGGATGGCTCTGATCCTACTCCTATTGGTTTTTAGTTCCAACGACCACCAGTTGAATTCTTTCTGTTTTCTCCGTTTCCGGAGCTTATAGTTTTTTGTTGCTGCTTCTTTAATTGAGTTCTCCCAGGAGTTCCTCCGTGACTTGGTCTAGAAGGTTTGCTGAGTTAATTGAATTTATTTTACCCACCCACTTGTTAGATATGTCTTTAACCATTCTCCTAAAGCGTCTGTGGTTACCAAATTTAGTCTCCCGTCTATGTCTAGTTTGATCCTCTATCATGCCCTCGTCGTTCCTCATTTGGAACGTGATGTAATTGTGGTCGCTAAGCGAGATTTCGTCAGAGACTGACCAGTTCGTAATGTTGTTTGTGATGTCTTCTGTAGCTGCTGTAATGTCCGGCCATCCCTTGCATGATGAGGTCTGGAACGAGGGCCTGCTGCCCAAGACGTTCACTACATTTAGATTATGCGAGAGCAGGAAGTCGGTGAAATCTGTGCCTCTCCTATCGATGTCTGAATAGCCCCAGAGGGTGGAGTGAGCGTTGAAATCCCCACAGACCAAGATTGAGCCACTTAATGCTCCGAGTAGTTGTGACAGGTCCAGGAGGATTTTTTCAAAGTCTGCCGAAGGTGGAGCATACGTATTTGTAATAGATAGCCTGGCGTTTCCGTTTTGGAGAACTATAGCTGTTGATTCCTGCATGCTCTGTATGTTTATTGGCGTTGTTCCCGTGTTTGTAATGATGACTGCTTTATCATTTAGTGATTTATGACATCTCCAGCTATTGCCAAGGCCTATCGGTCTACCAGTGTTTGGGTTAATATAAGTGTCCTGGAGTAGGGCCACGTTAATTTTGTTATCCAAAAGGTATGCATTTAGAAGCACAGTCGCTGCTCTGCTATTTCTGAGGTTCACTTGTGTGAATCTTAGGAGGTTGTCTTGGTTTGCTGAATGGGATGGTCGGTTAGTTCCGTTCCGAGTTTGGTCCGGCGAGGGCATGCTTTCAATAGTTGCCCCATTATTTGAATCTCCCTGGTCAGGTGAATTTACTTTTTGCTGAGACAAGCTCAAAGAAGGTTCCATTTTCGATGCTGAAGGGCCGTTCTCCATAATTAGTTGTGCTTATGTAGAACTGCCAGCGCTGCTTGCGCCTCCTCACCACTCACCTGTGCAGAGCCAGCCCCTGCTCTGGAGCGTTCGAGACGTTCAGTTTCAGCCTGGATGTGGGCTCTGAATTCTTCCTTTTTTTGTTTATTAATATGTCCCTTGTAGGCAGGACAGTCCCTGGTATAAGCCGGATGGGCCGTTGGGATTTTTTCCTCCGGCGACACCGTCTTATTGTGTGCTACACAATTCACACATCTGGGCTGGCACTCCGCTCGCTGGCAGTCCCTGGTGTCGTGCTTTTTGGAGCAATAGCCGCACCTGGGTGAGTTCGAGTCACACGATCTTTGCGTGTGCCCGAACTGCTGGCAACGATAACACCGGTTGATAAAGATGAATTTTTTTACCGGACATTGTTTGAATCCCACGCATATGGATCTGCTTTCCAGAACGGTGTTAAGGAAAGCGGTCGGGATCTCGACGGGCCAATGGTTCGTGTCAGCAGTAGCCCTTATCAGAGGTTTGACCTTTATTAGACTAGTGTCTAGCAACCTGAGGTGCCTCGCTACTGCTTCCTTAATGTCCACCGCATCCGAGGATACGTGGGCATGGAAGAGGATGACCTTAACAAGTTTGGGAGTCTGATGCGAGATCTTAATTCCCTCCTTGAACTCCTTGCTGGCTTCCAAAGTTTCTTTGAGTTTAGTGGCCTCAGTCTGGTTACCACACCTTATCATGAGCCCTCCTGCCTTGGTCCTAATGACCCTCTTAACGTTGACGTCCTTAGGACAGTTCAAGTTGCAGAGTTGGTTCTGCACCTGTTGTGCTGTCCTGTCATCGTCAGTGGGGTGAAGCACAATCGTTGCCGTTGCCCTTGTGACCTCAGAGTAGGAGCGAGCTCCTTGCTGACTGGTCTGAGGCTGTGCCAGCCCAACCCCCGTGCCCAAGTTACCCTGCTTGACCAAAGCCATCAGGTCCTTGGTCTGCTGAAGCTGGACTGCAGCTTCAGCCATCCTTAGCTCCTGAGAGGTGATCAGGGATCGCAAGTCCTCAAGCCTATTGTTAATCGTGTCCTTAGTAGGGCGCTTCATTGCATTGTCCCTTTCCATTGAGACAGTTATGTCAATAATGATCCTATTAACTTTTTCAAGGACTTCCAGGTTATACCTGGGAGCCTCTGACCTATTGCCCTCTTTCCCTGAGGTTGTGGCGACCTCAACTGCTTCGACCTCCTGGTTCGTCTTCTCCTCAGCCACACTGGGCTGAGCCAGTTGCTTTGGAGAACCTGTTAAATCCTGGACTCCGTCCGGAGTCCTAGCATCCTGAGCCTCTACAGAAGCTCTCGCTACTTTAGCCGCTATGGCTACCTTCGCCATGGTGGCTATGTCATTATCCTCCGAGGCTTCCGAGTCGTTGGAGTCACTGGAATCAATGATCTCCTTTGACTTCGGAGGGTCACCTTTCTTTTTCTTTTTACTCGCCGGTTTCTTTCTCTTATTCCTAACGAGTAGGAATTCCCCATCGGAGTGAGGCATCTCTGAGATGCCGAGGATGGTGGATGGAGCGAACTAAATGGACAAGGAATGAAAATCCCAGTTGCCAGGCGTGGCGACAAAAACCAGGAGTGTGGCGACAATGCCTAAGGTTTAAAATCCCTAACCCTGAAAAAGAAAAATCGAAATGGGCCTGGAGCTAATCCATTAAAGATAAAGTGCAAGAAGTTGCCGAAATACGGCAAAGTCCAAAAAAGTTCGAAATAACGGCAGAGTCCCTAAGGGACAAAAATGGGGCTAAGTCCAAAAGGAATGAAAAATCCGACTAAGTCCGAAAGCGGAACATCGGAACAGACGAGAAAAACACAAGTCCAAGGTTGAGCAAAAATTCTGCTAAGTCCAGGAGACGTGGAAAAAGGGTTAGAGTACGAATGACTCCCGAAATTCGGCTAAGTCCAAAAAAGCACGAATAAACGACTAAGTCCCTAAATGGGCAAAAATGAGGCTAAGTCCGAAAAGTATGAAAATATAGGCCAAGTCCGTAAATGGAACACCGGAACAAGCGAGAAAAACACAAGTCCAAAGATGAGCAAAAATGCGGCTAAGTCCGAGAAGCGTGGATAGAGTACGAAAGACTGCCGAAATTCGGCAAAGTCCAAAAATGCACGAAAATACGGCTAAGTCCCTAAATGGGCAAAAGTGGGGCTAAGTCCGAAAATATGAAAAAAAGGACAAAGTCCGAAAATGGAACACCGGAGCAGGCGAGAAAAACACAAGTCCAAAAATGAGCGAAAATGCGGCTAAGTCCAAAAAGCGTGGGAAAAAGTTAGAGTACGAAAGACTGCCGAAATTCGGCTAAGTCCAAAAATGCACGAAAAAACGACTAAGTCCCTAAATGGGCAAAAATGCGGCTAGGTCCGAAAAGTAAGAAAAAATAGGCCAAGTCCGAATACAGAACACGTGAACAAGGACGGAAAACACAAGTCCAAACTGGAACACCTGATTAAGAAGGAACACCAGAACGAGGGGGATGGGACGGATGACCAGAAAAACCAGAACACGAGAACAAGAACTTAGAGAAATTACGGCAAAGCACAGGAAAAAGCAAATTCCAAACTGGGACACCTGATCAAGATGGCGGTGCGGACACAGAGGGTAGGGCAGATGGCTCCAACAGAACACGGGAACAAAAACTTTAAAAATACACTAGAAAAACAAGCGGATGGGGGAGATGGGTGCAGACACCAAAAGAAACAGCCACCTAAAAAACAGTTAAAATGTGGAGAAAAGTTGGAAAAATTGCTATTGGAAGAAAGGGGAGACAATTATCTAGCCAATGGGGGTGAAATCAATACGATGCGACCACTAATTAATTGGTAATCGGCGAATGAAATTCGCAAATGGCTAAAATACACTCAAAATACACTTAAAAATTACACAAAAACGGCCATAAAAATGAAAATAATGTCCCGAAAATTACAGGACCAGGGGCGGACGACAGGTAATAATAAAATACACAATTATACACTGATTATATAAATTAGAAAAATTAATTACGCCTCAGGGGGGGGGGGGGGGCAATTACACTAAAACCACGAGGTGATGTGGGGGGAGGGGGAGCCTTTAGAGCGACCTTAGGAAAAAAACAAAATATACAAACGATGCAGAATTAAATTCTGAAACGAACGATGTATAACACTTGAGGATCAGGCCGCTAATTAAATATTAATTAGCAAAAAACTGCTAAAACCAACAAAAACACACGAGGTGCAAGTATAAAAAAGCCTATAAAAAAGGAAATTATTGGCCGAATTAAACCAGACCAGGGGCGGAGAGAAGGGAATACATTATTATACAATAAAAATGCACTAATGAAACACAATTATTAAAATTAGAGCGCTGGGGTGGTCACAAACACAGGAAAACACAAAGTAAACAAGGGGGGGAAACAAGAAATAAGGGGGGCAGGGGGCTGAAAATTTCAGGAAATGTAGATGGGGTCCTCTAAGCACTTCCGCCGCAAAAATTAGGCAAATCGGCCGAAAGGGGAACACAGTATACAATATTTAAAAACACATGTTATTCCTATGGAGAAAATTTCAAAGTACAAAAATGGGTACTTACGTATTATCGCAACCATGACAAAACGTAATTGATGTATCGTCCAATAAAGGTCCCGATCGATTCCAAGGACAACATGCAACAAAGTGATCTGTATGAGGACCCACGTTCGAGCGGGCTCGAACTGGTTGGGGGACGTACGCACCGCTGGGACTGTGTCGTCAGACAGGCCGGCTTCGCCGGACCAAGTCACAGAGCATACTAGACTCGCTTCTGGGACCGTCGCACGGCGCAAGGACCGTGACAACATACAGCCAAGTGATCTGTATGAGGACCCACGTCGAACTGCTTGAGAAAAACCCAGAAGCGAGTATAGTATGCTCTGTGACTTGGTCCGGCGAAGCCGGCCTGTCTGACGACACAGTCCCAGCGGTGCATACGTCCCCCAACCAGTTCGAGCCCGCTCGAACGTGGGTCCTCATACAGATCACTTTGTTGCATGTTGTCCTTGGAATCGATCGGGACCTTTATTGGACGATACATCAATTACATTTTGTCATGGTTGCGATAATACGTAAGTACCCAAAAATGCTCAGAAATACAAAAATAAACACTTAAATGCCAAAATAAAGATCACTGAAGGAAGATAACCACCTTACACAAGTAAAATGACAAGAATTACCAACCTTCTCTCTTTATTACCTCAGAAACCTGAAAAAAAGACGGAGCGGAAAAACACACGACCTTCTAGCTCGGTATCCAAAATGGCACTGAGTAAAAAAAAAGAGTCAGCAGAAGAGAACAACCGTGACGACAATGACTGGAAATAAACCGACAGGCCTTATAGCCTCACTAAACACTCAGAGGACCAAAAAGGGTCCTTGAAAGGCCAAAAAACAAGTGGCGACAATGGCGACCTGAGAAAACAATGCCCGCTGTTAAGCCGAGCGCAATCCCAAAAACCTGAAGCTATTTGCTATGAGAGCCCGGTTGCCAGGCGTGGCGACAAAAACCAGGAGAGTGGCGACAACGCCTAAGGTTTGGAATCCCTAACCCTGAAAGAGAAAAATTGCTGAGAGGCCTGGAACTAGTCCATTTTGGCTAAAAAAGCTGTGGCGACAATGGCGACAAAATAAAGCTGAAAAATAGAGAGGAGGCTTATTGCCTCAGGAAATGGCGACAACCAGGGAGAAAAAACCTAAAAAGCGAACCGGCCAGACATGGCGAAAAAAGTGGCGACTCAGATGGAAGTGGCGACTATGCCAGGATGGTTCAACCGGAGAAAAGAAGCTAAGACCCAAAAATTTTGAAAATCCGACTATGTCCAAAAAAGTGAAGAAAAAACGACTAAGTCCCCCAAAACACCGAAAAAAGTTAAAGTACAAAAGGAATCAAAAATACGGCTAAGTCCAGGAATCCTGGCAAAAAGTTTAAGTCCGAAAACCTGCCGAGATACGGCAAAGTCCGAAGAGGCACGAAAATACGGCTAAGTCCCTAAAAGGGCAAAAATGAAGCTAAGTCCAGAGATTTGAAAAAAAAACGGCAAAGTCCGAAAACAGAACACTAGATCAAGGGTGAAAAAAAAACACAAGTCCAAAGTTGAACAACTGATCAACAGGAACACGAGAACAAGGGGGGGGGGGGATAAAGGGACAACAAGAAAAACCGGAACACAAGAACAAGAACTTAGGAAAAATACAGCAAGACACAGAAAAAAGCAAAGTCCAAACTGGAACACCAGAACAAAAAGATGGCGCGGACGCAGAGGGGAGAGCAGATGGACACCAACAGAACACAAGATCAAAAACTTTAAAAATACACTGAAAAGGCAAGTGGAGGGGGGAAAAGGGTGCAGACACCAAAAGAAACAGCCACCGAAAAAACCGACAAAAAGTGGATAAAAGTTGAAAAATTTACTACTAAAAGAAAGGGAAATTAAATATCTATCCAATGAGATTAAAAATAAGACTGTGCGACCGCTAATTAGCGTTGGAAAGTCGCAAATGGCGAAAAGTGCACTTAAAAACTACACAAAAACAGCAATAGAATTGGAAATAATAGTCCGAAAATCAAAAAACCAGGGGCGGAGGACCGGTAGTACACTAATACACAATTATACACAGAAAATAAAAATTACAAAAAATAATTACGCCTCCTGGGAGGGCAAAAACACAAAAACCACGAGGTGGGGGGGGGGGGGAGCCTTTAGAGCGACCTTAGAAAAAAACCAAAATATACAGAATGTGTGGAAAAAAAAGCTGAAGAGAACGATATGGGACACTAATGGGTCCGACCACTAATTATCTTTTAATTAACAAAAAACTGCCAAAACCATCAAAAACACACGAGGAGCAAGTACAAAAAAGCCTATAAAAATGGAAATTATTGGCCGAATTAAACCAGACCAGGGGCGGAGGGAAGGGAATACATTATTATACAACAAAAATACACTAAATAAACACAGATATCAAAAACAGAGCACTGGGGGGGTCACAAACACGGAAAAACACAAAGTAAACAAAGGGGGGGGGGGGGCAACAAGAAATAAGGGGGGCAGGGGGCTGAAAATTTCAGGGAATGTAGAGGAGGTCCTCTGAACACTTCCGCAGCAAAAATTAGGCTAATCGGCCGAAAGGGGAACACAGTATACAATTTTTAGAAACACATGTTAACTCTATGGGAAAATAATCTAAGTACAAATATGCTCAAAATTTGAAAAATATACACAAAAATGCCGAAACAAAGACCTCAGAAGGTAGATAATCACCTTACACAAGTAAAATGATCAAAAGAACTAACCTTCTCTCTTTATTTCCTCGGAAACCTGAAAAAAAAGACGGAGCGAAAAAACACACGACCTTCTAGCACAGAATCCAAAATGGCACTGACCACCCACCAAGTACTAACCGCGCCCGATGCTGCTTAGATCACCGAAGTCAAGCAGCATCGGGCGCGGTTACATCTCGGCTGCGGTATCCCCGTGGTTTGCGCGCTAGATTTGCACGCTACCACAAATGCCGCCGTGTTCATGCGGAGTACGATCACGTTAAACATGTGGGTCCGTAAGTCCTTCCGAGAGGTTGGTGGTAGGGAAAGGAGGGTACGGTCCCTGTGGATGCCTCCTCCACTGGGTTCCGGTCTAAATTGGGTGGCACTTCCCGGCCGTCCATACAGTTACCTTACACCTTTCTGGTAGGCCTTCGTTCCGATCGTTCAACGTGTGATGACGCACTTTTTCGCCTTCCGGTATTTTATGCTTTGAATGCGCGATTTTTAGTCTATACGAAAAATAATTGTATACTTAATATCGTCCCTCACAAGAGCTTTAAGCAGATATCTTCGGTTTTATGCTGCTACTCACGGTTGGTGAGAAAACTTAAGTTTTAATTTATAATTATTCCAATGTAACTACAAAGCAATTGTATTGGGATTTCTTCGGATTGTGTCCAAATTGGACCAATCTTACATCTGTTTACATATCTTTATCTTATTATTTTTGTATATATAAGTGTATATTCATGTTCTCCAATGTTTAATCTATTGATAGTTTATTTTTTACTGTGACCCTGAATAATGTATGAAATTACTGTTTTAAAACTTCATGTTTTCGCATTTTTCACTTTCGGTTCTCCGCTTCCCCCCTTTTTCTGTGTTGGACTCTGTCCTGGCCCTGTACTCTGCTTTTCCCGTCCCCTTTTTTGGTAGTGTATCCGCCCTGCTGCTCGCACCTCTTCCCGCCTGTCCTCTTCTTCCTTTGAAGAATTTTGAAAATATTCTTAAATTAATGTTTTGGTATCCTGTTTTGTTTCAAGCACCAGTTGTTTAACATGGGATTGTCCATTTGAAAACTTAATTTTTTTTTTTTTTTTTTTTAAATTCCACATTTTTTTTAATTTTATAATCTCCGTCCCAGCATTCCTTCATCCTGGATCCTTTTCTGTTTAAATTAATTTTTCTGGCCGGTTTCGACCGAATTTTTGGCATAGGCCTTTTAACATTGGTCTTTTCTGTTACGGTTTTGTCAGCTCTGTTATCCTTTCAGCTTTGCTTTTAAATAATACTTATTTTCAAGATATTCGCAACATTTTGCTCTTTGATTCGACATCCTCTTTCAAGATATAACTCCAGCTTTGATTCACGCCTCTTCAAATGATATTCTCAAAATGTATAGGGATTATATGTTACATAGAATGACAATTAAAATATATTATAAAGTTTTGGGAATATGTATATGGTAAAAACTACATCTTTAGAATTTATAAATCTATGGATAAACTGTTGAATTCTGGTAACACCTCCTATAGTAAGTGTTTTCTGAGAGTATAATTGACTTCTCAGATAGGTTATTGATTGTTTAGTTGATTGTCTAAGTGTTAGTATTTGATTATTGTATTGCTTTTTATGTATTATTCTGTATTTATAACTATCAAAAATTAATTATGTCCTTAAACATGGAATTCCTCTCCACTGTAAACTTTCCACCACTTCCTCTACAACCTACAGTAACGATCTCGCCCTTAATATTAAGTCCCAACTCCAAAAGCTTTAATGCAAAAAATGTACAAATTGCTAATAACATTAGTACAACCAGTGAAAGTGTGCCTACTACCAGTGAATGTGTTTCTACAATTAGTGAAAGTGTCCCCACGGGTGGCCACTGTGTGAATTCTGCTGAAGTTAGTGTGGTGGCGAATAGTGCCTCTCCCATCGTGGACACACCTACTACCGGAAACGCAGTACGTTTTACAAACTTTAAGTGTGCTTCTCGCACCTCTAGAATTTATGAATCACCTGCATTTTCACACTCAATAGTACCTCCTCGACTTCCTCGCTACAGCGGAGGCTCTCAGCCAACTTCTAATGTCTTCCCCCTGGCTCCTTTGTCTTCCTCAACTTCAACTTCCTCTTCTCAACCTCCAGCTGATGATAATAGAACTCCTAAAACTTTTGCTACCTCATCCAGGCTTTCTTTGACTAAAATGGCTCCTCCTCCTGCTTCGGCTGTTTCTCCCCCGCGGCTGCTGCCCTCTCCTCCTGTGTCTACTCCTCCGGTTGCTCTGGTGTCTTCTGCTCCCTTGCCTGCTTCTCCTCCAGTGTCTTCTGCTCCCTTGCCTGCTTCTCCTCCAGTGTCTTTTAATGCTGCAGCATCACATCACCAATCTGTTATCTCTCCTCCAGGTTCATCTTTAAAAACTGCTTCTCCTGTTCCTGTTCAAGTTCCATCAACCTCTTCCAGCCCGGAGCCCCTTCCAACCTCTTCCCTTCCTCCTGCTTCGGCTGTTTCTCCCCCGCGGCTGCTGCCCTCTCCTCCTGTGTCTACTCCTCCGGTTGCTCTGGTGTCTTCTGCTCCCTTGCCTGCTTCTCCTCCAGTGTCTTTTAATGCTGCAGCATCACATCACCAATCTGTTATCTCTCCTCCAGGTTCATCTTTAAAAACTGCTTCTCCTGTTCCTGTTCAAGTTCCATCAACCTCTTCCAGCCCGGAGTCCTGCATCACCGATGCTTCATCCAATCTAATCAACATTAATAATGAGCATCTCTTAAAAATTATCTCAAATGTCACTAAATTGAGCAACTACCTACACCGAAATGTCAAGATGTCTGCCGGGCAAAAAGCTTACATAGATGATAAAATAAAAGAGATCCGAATTGCCGGATATACATTGGAAAGTAATATTTCTTCCTCTCCTCGTCCTCGTCCTGCTATACCAAATCCTGAAACCTTTACAACTCTTACTAAATCTATTAACGAGGACTTGGCACATTTCAAATCAATGATGCTTTCTGAATTTCGCTCTTTCGCTTCTGCCATCCGGAAGGACATTCCAAACCTAGTGAATGATCCACCTCAATCTTCCAGAGGACCTCCTAACCGTGCTGCTGCTTCGTCTTCCTCCTCTGTTCGTCCACGCTCTATTACTACCACATCTTCTTATTTGGCTCCCCGCTCTTATTCTAGTGTCCTTTTACAGGGGAAGGACCGTTCCTTAGGAAATGCTGAACTGAAGAAAACTTTATTTTCCCTCCCTGTACCTAAGGGAGTAAACGTTAAGAATGTAACGGCGCTTCCAAATGGAACACTTAAGGTTACTTGCAGAGAAGGAGACCCTAACAAACTGGTCCCCCTCTTCATGAATTCTACTATTAGTAATCAATTTAACATCAAGAAACAGGAGAATAAAAAGAGAGCAATCATAATGTTCAACATTCCTCCAGAGTACAATGAAGATAATGTAAAAGCTCTAATATGCAACAACCATCAGGACATCAAACCCGGAGAAATAAAGATCCTCAAGAATTTCAAAGCTAGAAGCGGTAACACAAACTGGGTGTTTCTTGTGGATTTAGTCTCAGCATCAAAAATTTTGGAAGCTAAAAAAGTCTTCAATCATTTTTCCTTTTTCTACGTTAAAAAGTTCATCTCTCTTAAGATTTGCTACAACTGCCAAGGCTACGGCCATGTGGCCAACTTTTGCCATTTTCCCGTCGGTAATTGTGGCATCTTCACCCGTTCGGGACACACATATAAAGAGTGTAGGGCGAGATCCCCGGTATGTGTGAATTGCACTACGGCGAACAATGATCACCCTGAACTCAATTACAAAATTGACCACTCTGCGTATGATCGCAAAAACTGCAGTACCTTCAAGGTCGAATTAGCTAAAATTAAAAAACTTCAACAAGAATCTTAGGTTGATTTCATATCAAACCTACTCTGCAATATATTTTGTACATATTGTTGTATAAACGTGTAACTAAAATTGTATATATGTATATATGTAATCTGTACCTTCCCCCTTTTTTCCCTTGCCGTAGAACTCAAATGTTCTCGCTCCTTCCCCTGTCCGGGCTCTGGCATTTTACTATCTTACTTTTTTAATGTCAATTAAATGCATCCAAATTAATACCAACCATTCGTTGGTGGCCCATTCCAATTCTATTAAATATGCAATAGACAACAAAATAGATATATTGTGCCTTCAGGAGCCATATGTGAATAAGGAAAAAATCTTATCTCCCCCCCCCCTGGCACCCTTCAATTCTCTTCCCTTTCATTAAAAGCCATAATATTAATTTTTAATACTTCTCTCTCCGTTAATTTCAAATTTAAAACTTCTTCTTCAATTTTTATCGAAATTCTTCTCCCCTCAGGCAAATTTCTCTCTGTTGGGAGCTTATACTTCCCCCCTCATGATGATTTTACCTTGTTATTGGCAGAACTTTCACCTTACGATTTCTTTAACAATGACACCCTTCTCCTTGGCGACTTTAATGCTCGTGCTCGGATGTGGGGTTACAATTTTACCGACCAAAGGGGCCTTGATCTTATAGATTTTTGCATAAGTAATAATCTCCTCTTGTGTAATGATCCCGGTTGTGGTCCAACATTCGAATCCCACACCGGTATTGGTTATCCCGATCTTACATTATTAAACTTCTCCCTCTTTGATTCTCTGCTGAGTTGGGAAGTCCTCTCGAGTGATTCTCACAGTGACCATAAATTCATTCAAATAATATTAAATATTTCCCCCCTTTTAAACGATTCATTCTTTTTAAAAACCCAATATGGAATTGGGAAATTCATTTATAACTTTAAATCACACCTTCAACTCTTATATTCCCTCTTAGATAAAATAACCGATAGTTCTTCTCTAGATAATTACTTTAAAACTTTCATAGACCTGACACAAAACTGCGCCCTTTCCTTCATAAGGAAGAAAAAATCTAAAATTACTAATTTCTCCTGGTGGAATCAGGAATTGTCGAAATTTCGTAACTTTGTAACTGCTCTCTTTAAAAGAATTAAATCACTCGAGAGGAACTCTGCCTCCCCCGGTGAAATTGATGCTGCTAAATTACTTTATAAACGCAATAGGGCAAAATATAAACTATTAATTAAAAAATCGCGCCTAGAATCCTGGAAAAAATATTGTTCTGGCTGCACCCAAACCTTTGGCTCTCATTTCAAATTTTCTTTTCAAAAATTTAAAAAATTTACAAATTTAAATCTGCACTTCCCGGATTCTCCCTCCCTCAGCCACCATGATAAACTTTTAAGTCTTTTGGATCACCACTTTAAAGAGGATATAGATTTTCAAGGTTTTCCAACTTTCTCAGTCCCAGAAGGAGGCTTGGGAGTTGTCTCTGATGTGGAGCTCCTTTCAGTCTTCAACAATTTAAAAATGGGCAAAGCTCCAGGGGCCCTACCACCAACTGCCCGGAATTATTTTCTCACCGTTCGGAAACCATATTATTCCACCTCGTCATTTACGAAAGTCTGCGATAACCGTACTATGAAGTCGTCGGAATTCGGTTTCGTTACACTTTGATGGACAGGGGGGTGGAGTTAAGGCGGAACCCCTCTGGACCAATTGAAATCAATAGTTAAATACGAAAGGAGTTAACATAGTGCTTTATAAACACTTTTCTTTCACCGATGAAAAATACTTTTTTTTGCAGATGAAGAATACTTTGATTAATAGAACTGTGTGATTTCGATTGACAATAACATTAATCATAATTGCCTTTATTATAAATAAACAAAAAGTTGAAAAAGAAATACATTTTTTAGATGAATTACTAAATGTTAAATGTACTAAATGCTTTTGATATCAATTTTTGAGAAAACTATAATATACTTGTTTTCCAAGTCCCAAAAAGGATTATATTATCTAAAGTTATTCACAGTTTGCGTATCTAAAAGTTAAACTAGGATTAATATATTATGGTTTAGTTTTGATATCAGTGCCACAGAAAAGCAAATTAAGAATATTTTAACAGTTTTCGTTAAGCAGTTGCAATTCTTTCATATTTAAGAAATACATTTTAAATATCAGAGTTTTTACTGTATATTCTTTTTATTTGTGCTGTACTTACTTTTACAAATATAAAAAATACAATTTTTTTCGAGACGCAGAAAGAGAGAACTTGGCGAAAGCCAGGAAGAACAGTAGGGGGGGGACTTATCTAGCCAGAGCATCCAGAGAGTCCAGACCATATCAATTTGCGTGGTTGCCTCACGCAGCGCAGGAAGTGCTCGCTCGAAGGCGGAAAGGAGTAATTCCTTGTCATGAGTATTTCTCATGGCCAAGAGAGTTAATAGGAAGTCGGTGTAGTTGATAGGGGTGCTATCAACTGGAGTTTTAAAATTTTGGGCGGCGACAACTGGGACCGACTGAGCCTCAGCAATTTGTCCGGTAGTTTTAGTAGGGGGGGCAGATTGTTCCTGTGGAATGCCAGAAACGATGGTTGCAAAGTTAAGATTAGGCTTGATGCCAGCTGGTCGGTAAGAACGACCTGGGTTCCCAGGGTTTAATCCTGGGGGGGAGGGGCGAGAGTTATATTTAAATTTAGTCTGGGGAGCCCTGCTACTCTTGGTCAGGGACGAGTTGCCTGGATTTTTCGGGCAACAGAGCAGGAAGTCTGCTTTGCAATCACTGGCGACGTGGGGTCCCGCACACCTGATGCACCGCTTCGGCAAGTTACAGGCTAGACTGCTATGGAAAAATCCATTGCACGAATAGCACTGGCTAGCGAAGCCTCTGCGTCCGATATACGGCTCCAGCTTCACTTCCGTGCCCAAGAGCATATTTATTTCATAAAGGTCTTCCGGGTTAGTCCCGGGTGCTATCTGCAGGTAATAGAGAGGGAGGGGCTGTTTGCTCCTTCTCCTAGTCAGCCTAAAGTTGTTAAGAATTGTGAAGCCCATTGCTTCCATTGCTTTAGTAATAAGTTTAACATCCGTCACACCACGGGAAACCCTCTGATGACAACCTTGACTGGTAAGTCCTCTTTCAGGGAGTAAGTTTTGAACTGCTCGCCTGTTTTCTTCAGATAATTTGTGCAGTCCCTAATTTGTGCAGTCACTTTTAACGTGCACTTTGAAAAATTGTCGGTCTAGGACCGGAACAATTTTCGGTGCAAACCTTTTCAGGTTAAATAAGATCGAGAGCCAGCAGGCTGAGAAGCGCTGATCAACAGCGGAGGCGAGGGAGTTGGCAAGTTTGCCGAGGGGCCGTCCTTACCGTGTCCGGTCATAGGTGCTTTCCTATTGACCGGCTCAGAATATGTAGAGTTTGCAGTAGTTCTTGATGACTTAGATATTTTATGTGTGAAAGGCCCAGACCATTCGGTTCGTCCAGGGACTTAGAGCAACAAATTGAATGGCCGGGAGAGTTTTGGATAGCGGAGTCCGACCCCCACAGTCACGGTCCCCGGTCAGAGCAGCCAGTAGTTTATTTAAAATCTCAAAAGTTATTTACAATCTGCAGCATAACATAGCTGGTCAGGAATTTTCAAACACATAACAAACAGGCCACAAAACAGGAATACAAACAAGACACTTGAAATCAACAGGCATGGAGTCAAACAAGGTTAGCATCGACGAACGAGGTAAAGAGTTTATATAAAATAAATATTTATTTTATTATTATTAAAATTTTTATATATTAATTTTTTTTTTATAAAGAATATAGTTAAAGACAACAAAACCCCAACGAAAGCCAAAAAGGAGAAAAACCCAAAGCAGGTTTTCCCAAAATCCCAAAAAATTTGAAAACTCAAAGTCACAAAGTTAATAATTAACCCTAAGTAATAAACAGAATCTTTCAATTAAACAGTTATTAAAATTAAAACCAACAAAAACTATATAAATTTAGAATTTTTAGAAAAAGAAAGTTTAAGTTTAAAGAAAGTTTAATAAAAGACAAAATGCCAGAATTCCAAAGTCAAAGTGAGAAAGGGAAAATGTATGATCTCCAAAAAAGGGGGGCAGTATAATGCATATACAATTGAATAAATCAAAACAAGGTTAAATATGATGAAGGTTCTGAATATAACAGTTAGATACAATATATTTACAACAGAGGTTGAGGACTTTAAAGTGGTTGTATGCTCACAAAAGAGCAAAAGTTGAAACACAAGTAGAATCATCACTCAAATGTAGTATGCACATTGAAGCACTATTTTTCGGTAGTATGCTCATTGGAGCACTATATATCGGTTAAAAGAGCTTTGAATCACCACACAATGTATTATGCACTTAGGAACATTATTTATCAGTTATATGCACATTGGAGCATCACCGGTGAATCGGTTAAATGCACTTTGAAGTAACACCGTCGAAGCACCCAAATCGTTATATACACATTGAAGTAACTCAGTGGAGTCACTAAAAATCGGTTAAATGCACGTTGAAGTAATTCAGTTGTATCACAAGTTGAGTCAACCTCACAAGTTGAGTCACGTTGAAGTAATTCAGTTGTATCACAAGTTGAGTCAGCCTCAGTTCAAAGATGTAAGAGCAAGCTGAAGCTCAGCGGTAAAGTTCAAAGATGTATGAGCAAGCTGAAGCTCAGCGGTAAAGTTCATAAGGGAGCAAGACCATTCAAAAGAGTTCCAGATCGTCTTGTCGTCGCAAAGTGAAAAACTCTAATTAATTAGTATAGAATACATATCATAGGATTAGTGATCGGGATGATTAGATCTCAGTGTTCAATCTGAAGATGGTCACATGATATGGTTATGAAGATATAAAATCACATTAAAGTTTATGTAATATATCACCACGATGAGCAAGCTAAGACCGGCCGGAGCACAGAGTTCCAGATTGTGATGGACACTTATAATATTTACAAAGAATATTATATATGGTATGTATATGGTTTTCATAGATTAGCCAGAACGAACAGTCAGCAGGACATCTCAGATTTAAATAGGAGAGCAAGTTCGGCAAGAGAATATAGTGAAAGAAGTGAAGGATGATAAACGACAGCGTAATATAGTACCCTGAAGTAAATAGATGAGCAACATCAATTTCATTCTTTAATGTGAAGAGAATCAGGTTCATCAAGAAGAATGTGCGTCCGGTTTAAGTGATAATTTATATCGACGAAACACGTGGCGTGCAAAAGTAGAAACCAGATAAAAGTCGAAAGTACGGAGGGTGTGTTATACAGAAGAGGGAAACAAGATCAATAGTTCTCTGAGCAGAACAAGAGAGTCAATAGTAATAGTTTTACTGTAAATGTTCGTAATAAACAGCTCTAATAGATAAGTTCTGTAAATGTTCGTAATAATCAGTTCTGATCAATAGACCCATGTTCTATTATAATGAGTTTCAAAAGGAAAAAGGGGGCACAAGAGGGGAGTCTCACAAACAGAGGGAACTTCCCAGGAGCAGGAAGGCAAAAACACAGTAAGAAGCACACAATAAAATATGTAATAAAAAGCGCTTAATGAAACACAGATCGCAATGTACAATTTACAAATAATATAAGAGCGTATTACATTAAAGCGTAGATACATTAAAGCGAGTGACAAGAAATTCAAAGAGTTTTCTGAAGTTCTTTGATGCGAAGCAGTTCTCTTTTTAAGGATGAACATTTGGTTCTGTCTCTAGTGTTATGGTCAGTGGACCAGGCAAAAGTACCGTCTTTAGCGTTAGCGGTCGTACAATTGACACATTTAGGTGTTTTATTCTTACAGGTTTTGAAGGTGTGGTCAGCGTTAGGACATTGGCTGCAATGGCTGGTTTCTTTACGACAATATGCGGCAGAGTGACCATAACCCTGGCAGCGAAAACAAGTCTGAATAGTAACAACTTTCTTGATGAGTATTAATTTAAAGTGATAGTAGAGTTTTCTGGTCTTAATCAATAGTTTGCCGATGTTCTCCTCCACGAGGACCACCCAATTGACATGGCGTTCGCGAGTGGAAAATGTTTTAAGGGTCTTGATCTCAAATTCATTCCAGTCTATTGTAGTATGACTTTCCCATAATAGGCGTTTAACATGAGATTCCTCAAAGTTGTCAGGTATATTAAATAGTATTATGGCCATCTTTTTCCTAGGTGGTTTGGTGACTTTAAATTTTTCGCCTATCGCAGAGTTAGCAAACTTCGGGAGAAGAGCTTCCACATCATCCTCTCTACAAGTGATTTTCAACGTTCCATTATTGAAGGAAGAGATGTTGTGGATTTGAACATCAGGAGGTCGGTAGAAGTTTTGAAGGTCAAGTTTAAGTTGCTTGCAGTCACTTTTTTGGTCGATGACTTGCAATAAAACACTAGCATAAGAAGGGGAAGCAGGAAGAGGAGGCAGGAGGTTCGAAGGAGAGAGATTCCGATTAACAGTCGCTTCGATCAATGAAGGCAACTCCTGGGTCAAATTTTTTGAAAAATTGTCTAGATTTGAAGCAATTGAATTTTTCAGAAGGTTCAGTTCGTCGGTAAAGGACTAGTTTAGGTTCTGGATAGATAGGGAGGCATCAGGTTGAGAAGAGATAGTATTTACTTGAATTTGTGTCTCGAATGTGAGGCAGGCGTTATGGATAGCATCAAATTTTTTATCTAGATATTTTTTTTGAGTCTGGTTGGTTCTAACATAACGGGAAATATAGTCCCTCAACAGATTACAAAGTTTCTGTACCTTCAGAAGAAAGAGGTTACAATGATCCGTATTATCCTCCACGAGGTCTTCGGAAGCGACAGAGAGAGGATCATCACCTTCAGCTAGGGAATGAGAAAGTTCCGAGCTGTTAGATTCTGGTAAAACTTCTTGTACAGGTTCCGCATCGGAAGTCCCATCAGGGGGGAGCACAGGAGCAGGTCGAGAAGCAACAGGAGGATTGGAAAACACAGTAAAAACAGGTTTGGTCACGTCAAATGCAGGCTTTATCAGAGAATTAGACTGGGAACGGGATAAGGCAGAAGAGTACATATGTGAAGAGGATAATTGAAGAGTTTCCAGTTGGACCATAGGTTGTAGCTGGGTTGAGACTGGTGGGTCCAGAGGTGAGTCTGTTTTCCGGGCAAGAAAGTCAGAGCCTGAATAGGTTGTTTTCTCGTAAATCTTGGATTTCAGTGAAGTTGAGCCAGGTGAAGAAGAACGAGAGTGGGATGAAAGGCTTGGGAACGTAGGATCGTATGAAGAGGTGTAATTACGATTGTCAGCCATGGCAGAAAAGCAGAAGGCAGTTGAACAGGTTTAAAGTTATATTAATATACAATATGTTTACACAGAGTATACTCTCTATATATATTAAAGTTGAATAAAGTGCAAGTTTAAACGCTGAAGAACAAGGGGAGGAAAAAGAAAGGAAAAAAAGAGGAAGGTGAGCAGGAGCGAGCAGAGGTACGAGGAAAGGTCAGAAAGTAAAATCCAAGGACAATGGAAAAAAAACCAGATCAAAATCAGCAAAAGGAAGAAAAATAGAGCTAAAAGAGTAAAGTTAAGCTTAAGAACAGAAGTGGTGCCACTAAAGATAATCTGTATGCGAAGTGCCAGAGGTTAACAAAAAATATCTGGGGCAGAGGAAGGCAAACGGGCTCTAAGTGCCGAAGGAATAAGGGATTTTATAGATATTTTAGATATTTATAGATATTTTATTTACAAATCTTTCCTCATCAGTAAAAGTTCTCGGGGTATAGTTGCCATTAGTGGCTCTACGTTTTGCAGCATTGCTTAATGCATTATAATTATCATTATTTTTAGAAGAATTTCCAGCATTTAAGTTTAAGCTACTAATTTGTTTAGTTGCTTCGTGAGCGGCCTGGTCAAGTTTAGTTTTGCCATTAAAGTTTAAGTTTTCAGAAATCTGGGTTTTAGAACCCTCAGAGTTACTAGTAGAAGCATAATTATGATCAGTACTATAATTGGCAGTAGATAAATCAGTGGCTTTAGAAGCCGTATCCTCAACAACAGTGGGGAGGGGGTATAGTTAAACTGCACTTACCATCGCAACCCAGTTCTTCAGCCATCTCGATCAGCTCGGCTTCTAGTCTCTCCAGTCTGGTCTTGAATCTTGCAAAGTCCACTTTGTCAGTTGTAGTATTTTTCGCCTGTTGCCGGCAGATCAAGTCCAGTTCAAGGTCCGCAACCACCTGTTTCAATTTCAGTAATTCCTCCGAAGTATGCTTTTTAGAAGGGTTTGACTCGGTACTGTTAACGGTGCTGCGCCCCCAAACAATGAATGTTTGAGGGCGCTCTTGACGTCTTTTGTAGCCTTCCCCTGTTTGGGTATTGTCCCTGTGACCAGCTGTGTGTTCTGCTTTCCCACCTCAGTAGTGGTTGTATCTTCCCCACCTTAGTAGTGGATGTATCTGTTGGGTCTCAGGGTTAGTTTTCCGTCGCGCTGTCGGGGTATTGTCCCGGCCTTTGTCTCTTGGTGTCTCCAGGTGGCATGTTCCGAAAACGTACCCGCTATACCCCCTGCTGTGAGGCCGATTCTTCGCTATTGGCTAAGTTAAATGACGTCATGGGCGGAGCCTAGTATACACTAGAGCTTCTCTACTACAGGCTGACTTATCAAGAATATTGAAGCCCACCATAGCTGGAAGCGCAATCCTTTAGCATTAGCTCTATTCGTATTTTCACTTTAGAAAGTATTATAGAAATAATTATGGGTAGTTGTTCTGTACCGAACTGCTCTAGTCATTCTAAAAAGGGTTTTAGGCTATTTCACTTTCATAGAAACGAAGAAAGAAGAAAACAATGGCTAATAAATTCCCGGGGCGATATACCTGGTACTGGGGCATACATGTGCGAGGTAAGTTCTACAATATTCTAATTGAAACTTCCTTGTTTTATATAAAGTGTCATTTTAAACACTTATTTGATAATTTCTGTAACTGTAATATGGATTATTAATAATAGATAAAATGCAATGCTTAGATTATATTAAAACTAAATTTAATACCCAATAAAACATAGAATATATTTTTTATTTTAATTCAAAATATTTTTGGTGCTGCCATCTGCTGTCGTAATTTAATTCATACCGACTATTTTTATTTTTTAATGAACATTTTTAAATGTCTATTCCTTCTAATACGCTATTAAATACAACCGATCATATATAATAATGCCACAATCACGGAAACGTAATTGAACTTGGACTTGAAGACAAAACTGCAGTCCTGAGTGATGTACATTCAAATCCCCTTATCAAATTTATAGAATGAGAAATTACCTTTCCGTGATTGTGGCATTATTATATATGATCTGTTGTTGTAGTTAATACTGTATTAGAAGAAATAGATATTTATAAATATTCATTAAAAAATAAAAATTATCGGTATGAATTAAATTACAACAACAGATGGCAGCACCAAAAATATTTTGAATTAAAATAAAAAATATATTCTATGTTTTATTGGGTATTAAATTTAGTTTTAATATAATCTAAACATTACATTTTATTTTTCAGAAAATATTTCGCAACTGTTTGAGTAGAATTTCGGCGAAAAATGCGTGCCGCGAAAGTTAACAAAGCGCGGATAAGGCAGAAGATTTACTGACGCTCATCCTTAAAAAAATTAGATACGCAAATATTCTACAAATTGAAATTGGCACTCGTGTATATACAATTTAAAATTTTCTACATTTTGAATAATTTTTTCAAAATAGTTTTATTTTAATGAAGTTTTTTTAATTACATGTATGAATATTTGCCTCACATATTTGAAAGTTTGTTAACTACTTTGTATTTAAAGAGAAAAATACTAATAATAACGTACTGAGCTCGGCTTGTTTTTTCATCAAGGATTTTCAAACAATAGTTGATCATTAAGTAGCTATTATGATAAACGTATTTCGATTTATTTACCATTTTAGCTTATGTTTGCATAATTACTATAACATGGCAAGTTTCCTATTTGGCGACAGTTTGTTGATAGTAGGATCCACCAATTCTGTGATTCATTGTGATCTAAAAATACAACAAAGTGTATAAAACTTGAAAGATATTGGTGTAACAGCAATAAATGTTTAAAATATATATATATATATAAATAATTTGAAACTATTTTTTCTAGGTTTGGAAGGGAGTATAATGCATTCAAGATGATGTTTAGATTACAAACCAAGTGTACTATGATAAGACTATATCAACTAAAAATCATTAGTAATCCATACTACAGATACAGAAATTATAAAATAAGTGTTTAAAATAAATAATTTATATAAAAAAAGAAGTTACAATTAGAATATTGTAGCACTTACCTCGCATGAGTTTGTTCCAGTACCGGGTATCCAATTATCGCGTCGCCTATTTATTACCCATTGTTTTCTTCTTCGTTTCTAGAAAAACGAAATAGCCTAAAACTCTTTCTAGAATGATTAGAGCAGTTCGGTGCAGAACAACCACCCATAAGTATTTCAATAATACTTCCAAAACTGAAAATACGAATACAACTAATGCAAATGGATGGCGCTTCCAGCTACGGTGGGCTTCAATATGCTTGATGAGTCAGCTCGTATATAGAGGAGCCTTAGTATACACTTTGAAGTTTGAGAGTTTAAGACAAAATCTGTCGTCTTCGAGATTATACGTGTTTACATTTTCCTTAGATACATTTCGTCATGTATTTTACTTCATACACACATATTTATTTGCTTTTGATATAATTTTAAACTAAAGAATTAAATAAAATATATTATTATTATTACTACTTGATCAATGATAAAAATGCTTCATTTACGGGGAAAAATTATATACAGCATACAGTTTAAAATGCTTGTGTTATATGTATTATGTTTATTAAAGGCACTTTATGTCCATTTTATATTGTATTCCGTACGTGTATCGCAACTTTTTTAATCCTATTTTCATTGATGACTTATAGCACTTGAGGCAATTTGTTTTATTTTATTAATGTTTTAACTACAAAAAAGCAAGTTACCTATTCAAAACAAAATATATAACTGTTTAAATATGGGTTACCATAACCTTTTTTGAAGTCGGTTTCAAATATTAATGCAAGTTTGTAAACAAAACTATGTGTTTGATTTAAAAGAAAAAGCCATACAATGGAATATTTTGGACAAAAAATGTGGAAATTTTTTAAAAAAATTAATCTAAAATTAATAAAAATGCAGTCTTACAATGTAATCCTGGGTAAAATATTTAGTGTAGAGGGTGGATAATCCATCCCACTCTATATACCCAGTGATGTGCTAATAATTTTCTATACTAAAAATTTTTAATAACTGATATGCTTCGAAAATTATATATATCAATTGTTTGCTGTTCCCATTAAATTTTAAACAAATAGATATGCATATTGGTTTCTTTACCATTTGAATAGGTGTGAGCAATGCTAATGCTATGCCACTGTCACTAACCGAAAGAAAACAAAGTGGCAAAACAAAGTGGAAATTTTTACACACATTAACAATTACAATATGATTTGTGTCTTGATTTAGTGTAATTAAAAAAAATCGAATAGATTTTTTCCTGTAGTTGGGAGGGGGGGGGGGAGGAGGTATCTTTAACCAGGTAAGTCCATCAGTCACAACCAGTGCATACTTTTAAATATATAAGTTAATTTCGTGGCATTCTTTATTAAACTTTTATTTACTTCAAACATTTTCAATGTAACAACTGATATTTGAACATTAAAAATTTTGACAATCAGTATGTACATACTAACTCTAGTTCTCCTTTAATGCTCGCTCCTTGTTTCTATGTGGATAAAAGATATCAACAGATCAAAATAAATAAACTGCTGCTTTTGAGAATATAAATTTGTAATACTTTCTTAAAAAATCTGATTTGTCACCTAATTTTTTTTTATGTCTGGTTTCTTTACAGAAGTATTAAAAAGTTTTATACCAATAGAATAGATGCTATGGATTGAATTGATATCACCAGAAATAAACAAGTTGGTTGAGATTTGCACTCTAACTGGGTGTGTTACCTGAAAAATTTGACTTTCAGAGGAATAGCTTTCTTTTACATTAATTCAAATTTTATGTTAACTACTTTATACGTAACAAATAAATATATAATAGAATATATAATAGGCACTGATAGTGCCTAGACTGCAGTTCGTGATAACTGATATTTCAGATAAAGTGGTTTCAACTTTTCTTAGACAGCAAAACCCTCATAATTCCATATTTTAATATCAGAACATTCTACATTGATATTTTGTCTCTATGATAACCAACTACGTAATATATGTACACGTAATAGGTGAATGGAAACAAATATGAGTAAATAGATACAGCTTTCCGAGTACATTCAAGTTAGTTTTAAATGCCTGAAATATAGCTAAAATACTTGTTCATCAAAGACGTCATGTGAAATATATTAGCTGCAGCCCCAATTTCAACTTCAAAATAGATCTGCTATTTATCTTGCTCATATTTGCTTCTCCACTCATAATATTTTTTGTGAAAATAGCTTGATAAAACTGTTTTGCTCTTATAGTTTTGCAACATTCTAATATATCAATTTGTGAATAGGATATAATGGAGAAGACACTCCTATTGCAGATACTAACATCCATGGACTAGTTTCTCACTTATTATATGCTCGTCATCATGAAATAATCAAAATTTGCATCGTTGTTTCGTCATTTATGAAGCGCCTGGCATGTTGTGCCGTATCTTCGATGTGTCGTTGAGTATCTTGAAGCTTTGACATCAGTTGGCTGGATTGCAGGTGTGCAGATAGAGTCTATAGGGATCACCCACAGTGGGCGGAGTAACGGGATCTGTTTTTCCTGTTGGTCAAGAGAACTGGAGCACAATTCCGAAAAACTATCTTGCAAGGCAGAGTTGGTTTAAGTTATGAGGAAAGTTTGAAGTTCTTTGATCTGCAATTAGTGTGATTATATCAAAGGTCTTTTGCATCGGATCTACGTCTGCTTTAATTATTTTGGTGATTTGATTTAAGAAGTTCTTGATATCATTGATATTGAAATAATCTTGTATTTCTTTAAAGAATTTAATGAATTCTAGAAAGAGGTTAGGGGTTTGATTTGAAGATTTTTGGGCATCTGAGTGCGTGTGGGCCACGTGCTCTTCAGAACTTGGTGTTCTTGTCTCGGCACGCGCCATCGCCACGTTGTCTGTAACAATTTCGAGGTTTTGTGATTTAGGGAGCTGTGGAAAGTTTTCCATGCTCAGGTTTGAATTATCTGATCTATTGGTACGAAGGTTTTGGGGTTTGGTTTTAGGTTCCTGGAACTTGTTACGGTTCCAGGGGTTTTTGGGGCAGAGCCTAAAGTTGGCGGGGTGGGCCCCACCACAATTAGCACACTTTGCCGGAAGGTCCCTAGGTTTAAGGCATTTGCGAGTTTGATGGTTTTCTCCGCATTTTAAACACTTGGAGGGAAGCGAGCAATTATCCGAAGAATGGTTGTAATTTTGACAATTGTAACAAATTTTTACTCCTTTTGATTTGAAGGCTTGAACTACGATTCTCATGTAGAGAATGGAGGTGAGGTTGTAAATTTTATCCCACCCCTCACCCGGCTCTAGGCAGACCAAGAAGATGGGGAGAGGTGACCTATCACGGCGATTTCTAAGCTGTGAAATCCTAACAATCCTGAATCCTTCACGGGATATAGCCTCTTTAATAGAGTCTATGCTAGTGTTGGTTGGCAGCCCTTTTATCACTACTTTTTTTGGTCTTTCGTTTTTTAAGCATATGGAGCTAAAAGGGATTTTATTCTGAGTTAGGTGAGTCTGTACACTCCTGTAATCCTCAACGAATCCTGGAGTGAACCTAATCACCCTCCCCATCAGCAGTCCTTCAATTTTAGTGCCTAAAGTTTTGTTTAATTCTTCTATGAGGGCTCCCTAATTACTCGAGGAGTCAACATAGAAGGAAGAAATTTTGGGATTAGGCCTCAGCTAACTCAGCAGCCGTAATCTCGTCATTAGGCTTCCTGCGCTTATTACGCGGGAGCTCAAAATTTAGTTTGAAAGATTTCGCGATTTTGGTTTTGGATTGACTATACAAAAAATCCTCAGATAAGCTATTCCATGTTTTGATGACATAAGCCGTAGCCTGATAGGATTTCCTAACCAAGAGGTTTTCAGGGGTAGGGGTATCCGCTAGCAAGATAGCATCAGAAGTTATGCTTACCAATATCTCTTTGATGAGTGCCGCCTTGTCGATGTCCTCAACTTCCTCGATGGCGATTTCGGCATCCAGGTGTCTCTTGGCCCACTTATAGATCTCACAGTGTCTGTGGATATCGAAGGCTTCATTTTCAGATGTCTCGGGGGTATATCCCACGCTTGCTTCGCATCTGGAAGCGAAGGATGTGAAGTACTCAGGAGTCTTGTGCGCCTGTCGCACCAGCTTCTCAGCACGTGCTGCTCCGTCCAAGTCTTTTCTTTTTTTCTTTTCTTCCTCATCGATCTCCATGGCATCTGCCCAGCTGAGAGTCTCTTTTTGCTTGTCCTTCCTGTGCCTTTCGAAAATATTTTTTTCTTTACTCTTGGTCTGTCTGTCTTTGGGTATCTCCTTACTGTCGTTGGTTTTCTTGTCTTTAGGCCTAGGCATCTCGGCTATCTCCTGTCGTCCCTCAGTTTGTACACTTTCCTTTGAAATCCAATTATATTCCTCTAGTTTCTCCTTTACCTCCTCCTCTGTTTTTCCAAAGCTCAAGCTGTAATTTCTCTTTTTCCTCCGGCGAAAACATCTTGATTAGCTTAGCCCGATATATTCAACCAAAACTTGGTACAATTATACCCAGGCTAGCACTAAAAGTTACCACGTGCAATAGTCTCAGGAGCTAGCACGAACACCAGCTCGACCAGTCTCCGAATGACTACTACGAGAAGCCTTTTCTACAGTGCCTAGAACTGAAACAGAAATCAATTTGTTGCAAGGGCCCTATCAATATTTTAAGCAAGGGACCCCATGTAAGCTTTATCCACCTCTGATGACTGTGTTTCGGTCCGAGAGTATAACCGTGAATGTCATTAGTAGCCCATATTGTAGAGTTTTGAAGATAAGGAGGGTGGGGGAACAGGTGAATATCCCTTGATCAAAATTTGCAGTGGTAGCATGAAAGTTAACATTAACCACAATTTTTTAGAACTTCTATGGGAAATAACATTTTCAGTTCTTCCACGTGGCCGGCTCAAATTTCATATATAATTTAGCTCAGGCCACATGAAGCTGCAAAGGCAAAGTTTATAAACACAAAGTCCATTTATAAGAGGCATTCTAAAAAATATGGGTGATATTCCTATTACAGATACCAGGATGAGCATTCTTGGACTGGTTTCATACTTATTATGCATTCGTCAATATAGAATATCAGATATCTAGAATGGAAACAAGAAACTTAATGTAGATCCAGGTATGGGTCATTGTGACAATTATCCTCCCCCCCCCCTTTTCAGATATATGTGTCATTTCTTGTGATTCTATAGATTCACTTATAAAAGTTTATTGCACTGTCATAAATGACATAAAATTAATTTTATCAGGCTAGTTTGCTTCATTTTATGATTAATCAAAAATTTTTTATCGGTTTCGATAACTATTTACTGATATACTACAAAAACAAATGTTCAATAAAAGAAACATGTCGAAGTAAATTCCTTTTTATTTCTGCCCGAATCTGCCCTTGTAATGTACTAACTGTAAACGTTGCAGCTACCTTTTAAATTTGGTTAACTGTACTCACGATTCATTAAATGATGATCAATTTACTAGGACCTAATTAACCTTCAACTTTCTATAAGAAATTCGGATTGGCTAGACATGGATTAACATAAACATTATGTAATAAAAATTATAATGTTTTAAATTTGATTAAGTAGGTACTAGCCAATCAGGTTCAGTTGATTAAATATTTATAATTTTTCAAGATATTGTTCACCGGATGAACTAAAATATGTTTTTTAGGTAATGCATATGGTTATCTTATTTATATTGATTTTTCCCATCAGTAGTACAGATAATAGAATTTTGATGCATAAAATAAATTCCTGCCTTAAGGTAAAGGTAAAAATAAATTTCGAAAGTAAATAAAAACATCCTATTTAATAAACTAATATCTGTATATTGCAATTGTAACTGTAGACGAAGAAATTGAAAAGTAGATTTAGTTTTAGCTAGAATCATTGTACTATTAGAAAGAAATTGTATATATAGCTTGATTTAGTACTATCTTATTATAGTGGCTCCCATAAATCCAATTGAGCCAAGGTCGCAGTTAAGATTTCGCCAGGGTTTTTGTTAACGAAAAAGCAATATGACAATAATATAAACACGTGCTGTTTCTTTAGGACTGCAAACGTTTGGTGAGATTTTACAACCTACCTTGGCGATAAATCTCGGACGCTTGGTGATTCATCCTCGGGGGCCGCTATAATAAGGAAGTACCCTTGATTCTTTAAAATTATAGAAAAATATTTAAGAAATATTTTTTGTCTCTACACACCAATAGCATTACCAAGTAGGGAAATCATATTCTCTAGAAACCCATTTAAGTTCAGAGAAATGATATTTAACGAAATGGGAAGCAAACTGTTTGGTTACCAATTCACCCCCCCTCCTCTTCCTCAAAAAAAGAATTGCCTGGGGCACTACGCTACTGTTACACACATAATACTAACGTTAAAGGAAAATATTGTAATAGGATTAAATATTTGAACTATCAATGAATTTACATGTTTTTGTTTTAAATATTCTTATTTTCAAATTGAATGCTTTTGAGATAAGCATGTGTATATTTGTAATTACTGATATCTCACAAATGATTCAAAAGTTAGTACTAATTTTCTACTACTCAATTGAATGTATCTTCAGGTAATAAAATATGGATAGTTATATTTTAATTTCAATATTTGTATAAAATTCATAATTTGTTGTCAAATAAAAACAAATTTTAATTTTATTTACATAAATATGTTTCAAATATTTTGTTAAATCTTATATAGAGTAATTTCCCATTCTAATCAGTGAATATTAAATTTCAAATATTTGAAATACAGTACATACATCATTTATATGCATTTCTACATAGCTCGTCAAACATTCCTATCCAGTGACATTAATTTCAATTACATAATTTCACAGGTATACGCTTTACTTCACTGGTCCGTAGAGTAGTGTATAAATAGTGCTTTACTATAGTTAAAAATATGCATTTTCTATTTAACAGTACAATCTGTTTGAACAACTTTAACTGCATAATATAATGTTGCATGATATTACTTAATTTCAATTTATAACATATTTATAAAGAAGGAGTTTATTCAACAGATACTTTAAATCAACTTACTGAATGCTGTTTTTGAAAATAATAGCCAGTAGTTACTAATTTAATTTTATATGAAGATGGATTTGATATATCCTAGGATGCACGAATAGATGCAAATTGACTTACCTAGTTAATACTGATGTTATTTGATTTATCCTGATATAATGAGATATAATGAAGCTGAAAATACATATACCAGTTAAAAGTTTGACTAGTTATCACTGCGTCCAACCGATACTAAAGTATTTCGTTAACATTAGATAGTAATATATTATCTAAATCGAATTATAGTTGTTGAAGTAATAAAGATATTGAAATTAATATTTGTTTCAAATAAATAATTTTGGTTTTAGAAATTAATAGTATTTTCACTAAATGTTTCAAACTGAAATTATTCAAGAGATTGAAAAATAAAACTTCAGGTTTTGTATCAAAATTTTGTATATTCAAAATTCAAAGTGTAGGATAATACACATGCAATTGTTATTAAACATTTCCAAAGTTTAAATATTGGTTGTTAAATTTTAAACATAATTTGAAATAAACATATTTAAGAGTTAAAATGTCCGTGGAAATCAGGAGGTCATAAGAAACAACTACAACAGAGTTAAAATGTAAATAATTTTTACTCGAACACCAAATGAATTCCAAACGCACAATAAATGTATATTATGTTAGTGTGAACTGCGAAGAATGATAGCATTTGAAACCATAATCTTGCATAATAGCTTACTGGCTGTTTAAAATTTGGCAGCTCACTACTGGGTACAGATCAAACTTCAAAGTATTTCATAAACATTAAATAATGGCTATTAGTGTTTGCTTTCTTCAGAACGTTACTTAATATCAATAAAATCTCAAAATCAACACCCATAAAATTGAAATGAAACTTCATATGTATGCTATTTAAATTACAACTTGGTATATACATATAGAATATATATTAATTTTATTAGTAATTTCATTAATTTGTATAACATCTTTACACTCTTCAATAAAACAATTTCGATGGGCGCCCCACAGGGTTCGGTTATATCCCCTACCCTGTGGAGCATCTACTTTAATGCCATTCTCGAATTAAATAATAATCTGTATCATATTCAAGCCTTCGCGGATGATCTTGCGGTGGTTACGTATGGCGCTAACCTTTTTACCCTTCGCTCCAACACAAACAACCTTTTAAACTTAATTTCCACTACCCTTTCTAACCTTAAGCTCTCTGTTTCTCCAGAGAAATGTAAAGCCATTATTTTTAATAAGAATAGATCCAAAATTCGAAACAGGCCATCCTTTAAAATTTTAAACTTTAAAATTCCTACCTCCCGTTCTCTTACTTATTTAGGTATTACTATTGATGACAATCTCAAATGGAGTACACATATTTTTAACCTTAAGGAGAAATGTTATAAGATTGCCAACACCTTTGGGCGGGTGTCTGGCAGTAACTGGGGAGTAGATAAATCCTTTTTAAAAATTTGGTATTAAACAGTTATTGAAAAGTCTTTAATTTATGGTGCGGGAATTTGGGGCGGGGCATTAACCGGGGATCAGGTCAAAAAGCTTCTTTCTCTTCAAAGGATTTTCCTATTAAAAATTTCTTCTGGTTTTCTTACCACTTCTAACATTTCTCTATACTCCATCACTGGCATTCCCCCTATTCATATCATAATAAACACTAATTTTAAAAAATATATTTTTTGGAAACATCGGATTAATCATTTTTCTAACCTGCCCGTCCCCGCCCCTTCTTTGTTTGATTATAACCGCCCCATTTCCTCTATCCCCCCCCTCTTCGTATTGCCAACCTTGTCCCCCTCACTCCCTCCTCCTTTTCTAATATTAATGTTTATACAGATGGCTCTTCCATTGATGGTAACACTGGCTTTGCCGTCTGTATATTCAATAACGACATGCTTCAAGATACTTTTACTTTTAAACTAGCCAATGGGAACACAGTTTTTCAGGCAGAAATCTCTGCCATAGACTATGCTATTAACTGGGCCTCATCAAATAATACAAAAATAAATATTTTTACAGATAGTCTTTCTTCCCTTTCGGCTTTTAATTCCATCAAAAATAAATCTAGTTATCTTTCAAAAATTAAATTAAATGCAATTTCTAATAAAAAGCTAATTAATATCCGTTGGGTTAAGGCCCACTCTGATATCTCGGGTAACGAGACTGCTGACAAGTATGCTAAAATTGCTACCTCCTCCGGTTCTCCCTTTTCCCTCCCCTTCCCTTTTTCCCTCCTCAAAAACTTCTGCAAACAAAATATTTCCCTCCACTGGCAAAACTATCTAAATTCTTATATATCCCCTCGTACGCATGACCCTGCTCGCATTTCTTCTTTTCTCCCTCTGGTCAACCCTTCCCTCCAAATTACCAACAAATATCTTATTTATTTTGTAACTGGTCATGGTCCATTTATGGACTATTTATTCTACTTTAAACATAAATCCACCTCTAGTTGTTCTTGCGGCGCATTTGGTGACGCCGATCACTATGTTTTTTCCTGTCCCCATACTAAAAAGTTTCATTTAAATAAACCCTCCCCCGCTAATTGTGCAGTCTGGTTCTCGAGAGTCAGCTCTAATTATTCATCTATTGATAAAATTAAAAACTGTGTTCTCATTGCTAGAGACATTTCTAACCAAATCACTTGATCAGCTTGTGAGTTTGTCCCCCCCTTTTTTTTGTCTTCCCCTTGGTCGGTCTTATTTTTTCGGTTATATTTTTCTGGAGGTGTTACCCTTGGTTGTTTTGATGTAAACTGTTTTTCGTGTTTTGTTTTCTTTTGTGCGTTTTGTTGTCTTGTTGTACTGTTGTATACTCCTGGTTTTGTCCTTGGGAGTGTTTTTTGCCTTTACACAATTATTATCCTAAGAAGAAACTAATGTCATTATCTACTATTTTCCCTTTAATTGTGCTTTTCACTGCTAATAATTCTCAGAAGTTCCAATGTTGAGAATCTATGATGTAAATCTCCTGTAAATAATTTATGATTTTTCAATAAACGTTGCTATGGACCGTTGGACGAGGGCCGGTTGAAGTTGGCTTCCGCTAACTCCTTTTCCGGCCGTCCAAATAGATGCTCAAGTCCTCTGGACGAGCCGGACGGTCTGGGTCTTCAACACTCTTATACTGTAATTTTTAATAAAACCCGTTCCAAACGCAAATATACTCCACCCATCAAACTTCTCAATAAAACCCTTAAAATCACTCGACACCTTAACTATTTGGGTCTTATCATTGATGACAACTTTACATGGAGCCCCCATGTGTTCTACTTAAAAGAGAAATGCTTTAAGAGCTCTCTTCTACATTCAGGAAAATCTCGGGTAATAATTGGGGTGTTAATAAATTCTTTTTGAAACTATGGTATCTAACTGTAATTAAACAAATCATAACTTTTGGGTCTGGTATCTGGGGAAAACGTTTAACTGGGGATCAAACATCAAAGCTTACTTCTCTGCAACGGATCTTCCTATTAAAAATTTCAACCGGCTTTAGAACAACTTCGAGCATTCTCTCTATCCAATCACGGGTATCCCCCCTGTCCACCTTGTTATTCATAACTTATATAAAAAATTTAACTTTTGGCATCTTAAAAATAATCTATTTTCTAATACTTCTCTCCCCTCCCCCTCCCTTTTTGATTTCCACTGCCCCTTTTCCAGTATTCCCCCTGTTCAACGCATTGTTTCCCTCCCAGTTGTTGATCCCTTCTCTTTTTCTGACGCCTGCATTTTCGCCGACGGTTCCAAATTAGATAATCACACTGGTTTCTTCGTATGCATCTTCCGTTTGGGTGTCCTCTCTGAGACTTTCACTTTCAAACTCTGCGAAGGGAATACAGTTTTTCAAGCTAAATTGGCAGCTATAAAATTTGCTATATAATGGGCCTTAGATAACTCTGTAAAGGTAAATATTTTCTCTGATAGTTTATCCTCAATTTTGGCTTTCAAATCAACTGAAAATAAATCTCACTTTCTTCAAGAAGTGAAACTTCTGGCACATTCGGCAAAAAATTTAAATCTTATTAATCTTCATTGGATTAAAGCCCACTCCGGCAACCTCGGTAATGAAACCGCTGATAAACTAGCTAAAATTGCCACCCTCTCCGGCTCCCCACTCTCGATCCCTCTCCCTTATTCCTTCTTGTCCTCCTTCTGTAAATCAGAACTTCTAAATTCCTGGCAACTTCATCTTGACAGCTACATATCTCCTCGAACCCATGACCCCTCACGTATCTCTCTCTATCTCCCTGTTGTCGATCCCACCTTTCAAATTTTTGATAAATTCCTTGCTTACTTTGTTACTGGCCATGGCCCCTTTTTAGACTACTTAAAATTCTTTAAATTCAAAACTTCTTCCAACTGCCCCTGTAATTCCTTCGGTGACGTAGATCACTTTGTTTACTCCTGCCCTTTTACTAAAGACTTTCATCTTGTAAAACCTGCTCCCTCTTCTCGTACCGCTTGGTTTACTGGGGTTTGTCGTTCACCTGCTTTGACTAATAAACTCAAGAACTGTATTCTCCTTGCTAGAGACATTTCTAACAGGGTTAGATGAGATGATGTCTGTGTGTGCCCTTTCCCTCTCTCCTCTCCCCCCTGGGGATCCCCTTTTGCTGTTCCTGGGTTACCCTTTTTGTGGTGGTCGCTCATTTTGTTTGTTCCACTGTTCTTTGTTGTATTTTTTGTACTTTTGTTTTGCTTGTCCCTGTTTGCATTCACCAGAATATTTTTTTTATATTTAACAGAAGCTAACACTCTTCTGTAAATGGAAGAAAGAAATAATTATATATGGTTACTCATTTGCCTGTAAATTATCTTTATACCAGATATTGTTTTTCCTGGATATGTTATACAAAGCTAAAAGATTTTTATGGTCATTTAAAACATATATATGTAATTATGCTTATTCATTATATTATCGTCAAAATCACCTTATCCATTGTATTATAGTCGTTCTCCATCATAATCACTTTAAATTTTTGTAAATCTTCAAATATAACCTTATATGCATACTTACAAGTTCACAAAATAATGTAAATACGTAAAACTGTTATGAGCAAAATACCTATCAATTCTGCCAATTTTAATGCATACAATATCCAGCTCTTTTGTAACCTGCTGGCCATCTGTTATCTTCCATGTATCTCTGTAATATTTTGATTTTGTAAATAATAAACAACTGGTATACTCCTTCAGCTCGGCGTGACTGTGGGGGACGGACTCCGCTACCAAATTTTCCTCCCGGACGTCCATTAAGCTGCTCATGTCTTCGGACGAGTCGGTCGTTCTGGGCTTTCGACACTCTTATACTGCCAGCCATCCAATAAGCTGCTCTAAGTCCTCGGATGAGTCGGGTGGTCAGGGCTTTCGACACTCTTATACTATAACACACTACTGTGACAAACAAATTAACTATGAATCAGATTAAAAAATATATTGCTGTCTTCTACACAAATTTAATTAGCCTAGAAGGAAATAAATCAAAGTTTCTCGTTTAATTAAACTGATACAACAATAAAAACATCTGACCACTTAAGTTATTTAAACAGGTCAGGTGAAATATTGCAGTACAAGTTTTGATATATTCATATTTGGTCGGCGATCTTCTATCTAAAATTAGGTACTATAAAAAATAAGTTAGAAAATCATTCAATCGGATTATTACAGATGTATAAGGTATAACGTTCCAGTGTCAGCATTTTACTCGCAAAAATTGTAATAAATATATCATATACTACTTACCTAAATTTAAGACATTTTTGTTGTTTTACGAACGTGTATATATCTCCGTATATTGTCACACAACGTTATATCTTTGCACTATTTCCTTCTATCATAATTTTCTTCCCGATTTAATAACACACATTTTTTTCCATGTATAATCTCAAAGACGACAACTTCAAAGTGTATACTAGGCTCCGCCCATGACCTCATTTAACTTAGCCAATACCGAAGAATCGGCCTCACAGCAGGGGGTATAGCGGGTACGTTTTCGGAACATGCCTCCAGGAGTCTCCTTTCAGTGTCTCCAGAGCTAGGGCTCGTCTCTACCTGTGAGTTTCTAATCTCCTTTCCTTTTCAGCCCTAATTGCCTTTTCCTTTTCAGCCTTAATAGCCGTTTTCTTTTCAGCTCCCTTCAAGACAATCTCCTCTCCAGGTATATAGGTACTTCTTCCCTCTTTTTCAGGAAGAAGACGGCTGCCTCCCTGGTTCGGGACAGCCCTGCTTCAGGTGGTATTTGGTAGGTGAGGTGGCCGCCAACGCGGCTCTGCCCCCCTTGGGGGTCTTTCGTCCCCAGCCTTTCCTTTTCAGCTCCTGTGACCGGCGGTCCTGCCCCCGGGTAAGTGGTCTTGCGAGTGTTAGCTCATAGTCTAGGATGTAGTGCTTCCTTCCTTTTTCGCCGTAGGCGCTGCCGTTATTTCTCCCGTTCTTTGCCATCTCTCTGTTACTGGGACGCTCTCTGCCTCCCTGGTATTTGCACATTCTTCTCTGGTTCCCTCCCCTTTTCGGGTTTCCTCTCGGCGTGTTCCCCCAGCATGGGGCTCCTTTCCTTGGGCTCTCCCATCCCCGGTGTTGCATGCCTGACGGCTGTAGCCCATTGCAGTTCTAGTTCTCATGCCTTCTGTGGCATTTTTAGTCTTAGGTTAGTTTTAGGATACCGCCAATGCTGTGTTCTCTTTTTATGGTTTGTAGCTTTCTAGTTCTTAGCCTCTAGTTATTTTATATAGTCTAGTTATTCTATATAGTCTAGTTCTAGTTATTATCAAAGTTCTAGTTATTTTATATAGTCTAGTTTGTTCTGGTGCCCTCTGTGGCTTCTTTAGTTTTAGGTTTGCTTCAGGACACCGCCAACGCTGTGTTCTCCTCTTAGGGTTTGTAGCTTTAGTTTTAGTTACTTATTTCCTTGTCTAGCTTTATTTTCTTGTCTAGCGGTAAGTGTTATACTCCTTTCTTTAGTGTACAAGTTTAATTCTTTTTCCTTGCCGTTTTATCTCTTGTCTTAGGCTATTGTTAGTATTCTTCCCTTGCTCTCCTTTCCTCCTCTGGTCCGTTCCTGTGGCACAAGTGCCTCTCCCGGCTTTGGCCGATGCCTCCTTCTCCTCTTTCTCTCCTATTTCTTAGGTTAGGCTAACACGGCAGTACGGGTATAAGTCCGGGTTACGACGGCGCATCTTTAAGTTGCATACTGCCTCTGCATAACTACTGAGGGGTAGAAAGTTGGAATCCTCTGCAAATCACAATCAAACCTCTCTGTTGCCATAAGCATGGCTCCTCTTGGCTCTTTTGGGCGGTCACTGCATTCGTAATAATTTCGTTCCCGCACCTCTTTAGTGCCCCATTTTCTCCAGCTGGAGTAGGGGGCATGCTTGGGTCGCCTCGACTGGGGAATCCCTGGCCGGGACGATCCGAGCTCTGTTCACATCTTCTGGCTGCTCTCTGGGTGATGTGTGTGTGGTCAAGGGTCCTTAAGCTGCTTTGCCTAACTTTGGCGTTAGTCCTGCCCTGGGATTTCGGTCTGGTTTTCGACCACATTGCCTCTTCTGGACCTCAGACGGGTCGTCTGTGGACGACTCTCAGCGGTGGAAAATCAAACCTGAAGGCAATGCGGCGGAGCAGGTTTCCACATTGCTGTCTGCCAGTTCCGCTTGGAATACACTGTTGTTGCTTCCCAGCTTGCTGCGCCAAGAGAAAACCTTCCGAAAGCCTTCCAACGACGCCACGAACGCACCCCCTACTTCGGAGTCCCGGTTTTGAGCCGTCGGTAAAGATATTATGTTTAGTGGGTTTGCCTACCTTATTTATTACTAATGTAGTAATGATACCCACGGGTTTATTTTGGTTTCATAGTCCGTTGGGACGAATGTTTGGCCAAAAACTAAAACCCGGACTATTGCCGACTCATATTCTGCTTTAATTCCTATTGGGGTTAGGCCCGTCAGTACAAGTAATGCTGAAGTCGGTGCTGTTCTACAAGCTCTCGAACTTGCCAGGGCGAAGTGCCTTTGGTATTTTGCCAAGATTGCTATGCAAGTTTTGTTTATACCTGTAGCCCATACCGATGCTGCATAGAGCCGGATTTTTTCAACTACGCACTCATACCAAATTTTTACGAATTTCGGATTTACTCCCCACGTTTTAGAAGAAACTCTGTTTAACAAATTAAAGGTCCTGTACACTTTTGCTACTTCTGCTTCGCAGTGCGGGATCCATGAGAGCTTATTTTGAAATAGGATTCCTAGATACTTGATGGTTTCAGAAGATTTGATCTGGTAGGTTTCCACTTTAACCTTTTTCCACGTTTTACCGTGGCCCCCATGAATCTTCATAGTTCTGGATTTTTTCCAGTTAATGACCAGAAAGTCTTCGTTTGCCCATCTGTTAAACCTATTTGCTGACTCCACCACATTGCTTTGGAGTTTGGCTAAGTTGTTGCCGTTGATCAGTAGGACAAAATCGTCAGCGAAGGGTTGAATCCTTCTGTGGGCTGGCCAGGGGATGCTGAGGGCAGAGTCTGCTACCACGTTCCACAGGAGCGGGCCGAGACAGGAGCCTTGTGGGCACCCTCCGAAGATTTGCTTCGTCACTGGAGTGTTGTTCTCTTCCAAAGTAACATATCTGTCCGTTAGAAAGCTTTTGATGAGGTTGATTAAGTAGCCAGGACAAGTTGACGATTCCAGATATTTGACTATCGATGGCCAGGACAGGCTGTCGAATGCACCACTGATGTCAAACGAAACCATTACGGTGTAAACTCCTTTGGTCTTGTCTTCCTGAATTCCATTAAGCAAGTTCTGTAGGGAATGTTCCGTTAAGATCCCCGGGTTGAAGCTGAATTGCTTGGGATGCCAATTATTGTTGTTATGGAGATGGTGGTACATTCTTCCATGGATAATCCTTTCTAAAAATTTTCTCAGGGCCGGAAGAAGACAGCTAGGTCTGTATGACTTGGATTCACTAGTTGGTTTTCCTTCTTTGTAAAACAGGACCAAGATTGCTCTCTTAAGAGGAGTTGGAAAATGTTGCAGTTCAATGCACTTTTTGACGTAGCAACGTAGCAGGGCCGGATTTACTATGGATTCTTTTTAGAAGGGTATAATCTACTAGATCATAACCCGGTGCTTATTAATTTTAATTTTACCCGGTATTCTAGAAATTTTCCCTTGAGTTACTCCTGGGAAGGCTGTTTTGTCTCTGTTGTGATTTAGATTTTTTGTGTTGGAAAGGTGGTCAGTATTGTAGAGAGTATCCATGAAGTCTTCCAGGATGTTGGGAAGGTTCGCTTCTGAGGTCAATTGAAGTTTGTTAAAAACCGAGCTGGATGGACTGTTTTTGTTCGTGACAATTTTAAATTGTGAGCCGAATGCGTTTGTTGTATCAGAGCAGAACTTTTTTCAGGTGTTATTCCTGGCCTTGATCACTTCCCTTTTATATTTGGCTCTTTCTTTTTTATAATCCAATTTGTATTTTTCTTTGTTTTCTAGGTTCTGTTCCTTCTGGTACCTACGTCGGAGGGCTCGAATCCGACTCCTATTAGTTTTCAGTTCTGATGACCACCACTTAGGCTCTTTCTGTGTTTTCTGTTTCCTATACTTATAAATCCTGGTTGCCGTGTCAGTGCTCTCCCAGGAGTTCCTCCGTTGCCTGGTCTAAGTGTTGTGCACTGTTGATTAAGTTTAATTTTCCTATCCATTGACTTGTTAAATTTCTGATTGACATCCTAAATCCCTTATGGTTTCAGAATTTTGTTTCTAGCCTGTGTCTGGAGCTATCGTTTTTAATGCCCTCGCCGTCTCGAACTTGGAACGTAATGCAGTTATGGTCACTAAGAGATATCCCATCCAAGACTGACCAATTCGTGATGTTGTTAATTAAAGTGCTTGTCGCTGCCATGATATCCGACCATCCCTTGCATGACGGAGTCTGAAAGAAGGCCTACTGCGCAGAACGTTAGCCACGTTTAGGTTTTGAACCAGCAGGAAATCTGTCAAGGCTGTGCCCCTTCTGTCTGTATCTGAGTAGCCCCAAAGAGGTTAGTGGGCGTTGAAGTCTCCACAGATCAGGATTGAGTCACTTAGCGCTCCGAGTATGTCGAAAGCCTAGACCGTCCGACTCATCCGAAGACATGGAGCAGCAAGATGGGCGGCCGGGCGCTCCGAGTATGTATAACAGGTCCTGCAAGACTTTGTCGAAATCCGCCGAAGGTGGAGCATATGTATTGGTAATAAATAGCTTGGCTTGCCCTTTTTGGAGAACTATAGCTGTAGATTCCTGTGCACTTTGTATGTTGATGGGTGTGGTTCCAATATTTGTTGCTATTACTGCTTTGTTGTTCAAAGAATTATGACATCTCCAGCTATTGCCAAACCCTATTGGCCTGCCTCTGTTAGTATTCATGTAAGCGTCCTGAAGTAGGATCATGTTAATTTTATTGTCGCTGAGGTAGGCGTTCAAGAGCACAGTCGCTGCCCTGCTGTTCCTCAAGTTGATTTGTAAGAATTTTATGAAGTTTGGCTCCGCATTTTGGGATGGACGGGTGTGAATAGTTTCGGACGGGTGGTAATTAAGTAATTGTACATAAAAACTGAGTATCTTCATATATGCATGCAAAATTGCATATTTACAGAAGCTACACTAAATTTGGTGTTAAATAATGCCAAATGTGGAAAACGAGATACTTCTCAAACAATTAAAAATAATTTTTGAATCCTATGATGGCTAAAGTTTATTAAATTACAAGGCTTAATTGAATTTATATGTTTCTGAATTTCAAGAAAGTTAAAGATGATTTAATAAATTGCATTTCTAATAACTTATTATTGAAGATCCAGAAGTTTTTACATTTTGTTCGTGTTTCATTAAATATTTATATGTAACTCAAATTAATTGTTATTGAAATTTGAAGTTGGTAACGTGGTAGGACTGAATTTGTCAGTTCCCATAGAACAGAGGTCCTGAGCATGTTGCTCACGAGCACCATAATGCTTATGGACCTGTATTTAGTGCTCGTTAGAGAAGTGTCAAATGTCACTAAAAGGAGCATTAAGTGTATAATGTCACTAAGACGAACACTAAAATCAAAATTTTCGAAAATTTTATTTTTTGTTATATAAATATTTAATGACCTTCAGTATTCATAAACCTGTCTCACTATTTAGTCAAGGAGTGGTAGCAGTCTCTGAGGTTCAAACTTCACGCTTCTACTAGTAACTATGAATCTGTTGAAATTTAAAATTAATTAAAGCAATTAATTATTAGAGAAATCTGCTGCATTTCTGGTGCTTTTCACATTTTATCCATTATCCCTCCTTTGTAATAAGAAATTAAATTATTTGCGTTAAAAAACTAGTTAAAAGGATAAGTTTAGTAAGTTTGATAATATGTACAACTTTGATAATATTAACATTAAGTACAGTTTGATAATATTAAGTACGGCATGCAACGTTAAAATAATGGAGATCTAGTACCGTGCAGAATAACCATGCTGTTTTCTCTCTGGTGAGTGACCTGATAACCGATAAACCATTGTTAACTGAAATGACCATTCAGTTAACTCTTCAAACACACCCTTGACGTGTTGTTGTTGAGACCCAGACCGTCCGACCTACCAGAAAGGTGTTGAAGACCCAGACCGTCCGACTCATCCAAGGAATTGAGCAACTATTTGGACGGCCGGTACCAGAAAGGTGTAAGGTAACTGTTTGGACGGCCGGGAAGAGCCACCCAATTTTACCGGAACCCAGTGGGAGGCATCCACAGGAACCGTACCCTCTGTCCCCTACCACCAACATCTCGGAAGGACTTACGGACCCACGACATGTTTAACGTGATCGTACTCCGCGTGAACACGGCGACAGTTTTGGCAGCGGAGGGAATCGAACACGGGCCTACCGAGTGCAATGCCCGAGCGCTAACCACTGGGCCATCGCGCCTTACACCTTTGACGTGTGCAAAAGTTATACAATAAAATTAATGCGCACACTCATTGATTGTTTCAAAGCTGGACCAAGTCTATTTTAACATAAATGATAACAGAAAATTAAAATCGCAACAAAAATTACTTTCTTCTACAAAAAGAAAGCTTGTTGATTGAAAGTTTGTCCATAAGTACACACAAAATTAGTTAAAATATATAATCTACATGTGTGTATACCTGCATTCTATAACTATTTACTACCAAGCATGGGGTGGTTTGCGTAAAAAGGTGATGGTATGGATTGTTTCAAATATTGGCAAATAATTGATCAGTTGAACATGCAATATAATTTATATATATATATAGATATCTTTAAAAATGTTTAGCCAAAAAAGCACTGGAAAGTCTGCTGAGATTTTATAAACAGCAAAAACTTAATTGTGTTCATTTAGCCTTTCTGACATTTAACAAAATATGCACTCTTTTAGCATGTACGCTTATATACGATTGATAAGAATTTGATATTTTTGTAAATACTTGAATTTGATATAAAACAATCTTGAAATGATGTTAGATTACTGTTGAAAGAAAGTATGCGTTATTATACATATTAAAATATAATACTTGCTTGATTGATATTTCATTGAAAAATTATATTCAGCATAATAACCATAAAAGTATTATAGCGTAAAGAAAGAAAAAAAGATGTAGCAGAAGTTAAGTGACGAGAAGGTTTTGCGTCCTATAGGCCCTGTCTTAGCCCCGCCCATACGTACTACGTACACTTCGTCTGAATATATGTATCCGTTCGTGTTTTCTTGTCCCATTGGCTCTGCTCTTATACTCTGCCTCGAGAGTCTAGGAGGCAGTGCTCGCCCTCCTAGAGATTTGCAGAAATAAAAACTTCTTTGGAAGTTGGCAATATATTCCATTTGTGTTTTGCAATATGTCAGCTGCCGTTGTTTAATTTTGGAAATATTTTAATTGTTTTCAAGTTAAACTCTTTTCATATTGAACTTAAAGCACATCTGTATATTATCAATGTTTTTTTTAGTAATTGAATCCTATGCGGTGTCATGTAAATTTTTGAACTAATATGTAGTTTTGTCAAATGAAGATGTGGCATATTTTTTGTGTATTCAGCCGGTGTTATGTTTAAGCTGACTTTCAATTACTGTGCGCTATGAGTAATACAAATTGTTACGAACTTGTATAGTCTCATCATCCTACATTTATGATGACAAGAAGTGTGATTGTAAAAATATGAAGAGACGACGGGAAGTAATACCGTCTGCATCTCCATCTAGAGAACCATCCTTCCAGTCGTATATGAAACATTTAAATGTTTGTTGCTATCCCTGTCCAGAACGTTACGATTCCAAAATGAAAAGAGTGGACAGTTTTTGTACAGTCAGACTCATATTAATGTTTTTGAGGACATTTGGACTTGTACTTTTATATTATTGTTTTTCTATAGGGATTACCTTTTATCAAAAATGGTTTATTCAGGTCAGTATTGGTAGATTATTTAATTCTATATGTGCTGTTACCTAAACCTCTATTATCATTTGAGGTATGGCATTTTTTTAAGAGAGGAGGGAGTAACAATTATGAGGCTTTTGTAAACTACGGAAATATATGTTGTTGTTGTTGTTCAGACCCAGACCGTCCGACCTACCAGAAAGGTGTAAGGTAACTGTATGGACGGCCGGGAAGTGCCACCCAATTTAGACCGGAACCCAGTGGGGGAGGCATCCACAGGGACCGTACCCTCCTTCCCCTACCACCAACCTCTCGGAAGGACTTACGGACCCACATGTTTAACGTGATCGTACTCCGCATGAACACGGCGGCATTTGTGGCAGTGTGCAAATGCCGCCGTGTTCAGTGTATGAATCTCAACATTAATATTTTAGTTTTGAAGGTAGTAAGTGTTATCACGACGCAAGAATGCTTGACACCAAAATGTATCTTGTTCACGTTTAGATTAAATGTTAGGTACTGACATAAATATCACTTTCAAATAACAGACACCTTCCTTTAATGGACATTGTTTTTAACTTTCGCCCCAAAAGTATATCTGGTTCTGTTTGTCTACAAATACCAGGTCCTCTGAATTATGAATATTGGTTTTAGTTAGAAGTCCTGAAAATTCAAATGCTGACTTAGTAGCAAGTAGACAGTTTGTTTAGTGGCCACTCTATTGCATTTTTTTTTTGTAAAATCTGAGTAAGATCATATATATTTAATATATGTATTAGGGATGTCATGAAACCAAAATAGAACTTGGTAAAACCGGATAATAGACCCCCACTCATTTTTCTAAGTACAAAATTGCGCCAAGATGGCACGTCTCCCCGTGTTTTGAAATTGACTCCTCCCAACTGAAGTGACGTACTTTCACGTGTTTTAAAATAGGCTCCTCCTACCAAAATGACGTCGTATTCTATACTTTTATGAACTGGAATTTTGTTAAATGATATTGCAATTGAATATAAATAAAAGTGAATAATACTCATAAAAATATTACAAAATACGATTTTTGTGCATTTTAAAAATATTGCGTAATGGCAGACGTATAAAAATATCGCGTAATGGCAGATTGTACTTTAACTAAATTTTAGAAAAAAACAGAACTCAGAAAAACGTTTGTACTTTAACAAAATTTAAGAAAAAACAGAACTTAGAAAAACGTTTGTACTTTAACAAAATTTAAGAAAAAACGATACTTAGAAAAAAGTTTGTACTTTAACGAAATTTAAGAAAAAACAGAACTTAGAAAAACTCTTGTACTTTAACAAAATTTAAGAAAAAACAGAACTTAGAAAAACGTTTGTACTTTAACGAAATTTAAGAAAAAACAGAACTTAGAAAAACGCTTGTACTTTAACAAAATTTAAGAAAAAACAGAACTTAGAATAACGTTTGTACTTTAATGAAATTTAAGAAAAAATGATACTTAGAAAAAAGTTTGTACTTTAACAAAATTTAAGAAAAAACGATACTTAGAAAAAAGTTTGTACTTTAACTAAATTCAAGAGAAAACGATACTTAGAAAAAAGTTTGTACTTTAACTAAATTCAAGAGAAAACGATACTTAGAAAAATGTTTGTACTTTAAGAAAAATCAAGAAAAAAACGATACTTTAAAATTAAGAAACCCATTTTAAAACACGGAAAAATACAAAAGACAATTTCAAAACACGGAATAAACAAAGAAAAGAACTCACCTTTATGTAACGGATATCCATATTTTTAATTACATCCACACCGGAACACGTTTTCTTACACGTACATTCAACACCGCAGCACGTTTTCTTGAACATACACATACATTCAACACCGCAGCACGTTTTTTTGAACATATACGTACATTTAACACCGGAACCTGCATATTTATTGAAAATTTGCGTAAAATGTTAATGTCCATGAATTACGAGGAATGTTTTAAATATGTATTCCAAAAAGTTTATACGTGTTTAAATCTTTGCAAATCGATCGAAAAAGATCTGTAAAAACAAGAGTCAACGAATTCGATCGAAAAAGGTCTGATGAAATGCACAGAAGACTATTACTGCCTATTAAAATGCAGATTCCCAAATAGACGCGCGCTGATTGGATAAACGAAGTCGTGGGCTACCAGATTGGCGAAGTATCCGAAATGAAATTGCAACCCGATTAATCGCGCCAACTTGGCGCGGGATCGTACTTTGAAAAATGAGTGGGGGCCTTTTTTCCGGTTCGGCCTAGAACTTATACTATCAAATTACCAAAGAACCGATATCGATTAGATTGCTATTATAATGTATAACAAATTCATAATTGCTGTATAAAAATTATTTCAGTCATAGTTTATAGTCATTTGTGTGAATATTAAAAAACAAAAGTGAAAAATATAATAAACATGTTAATTAATAAATATTTTATATGCTTTTTTGAGAATCAGTAAATGAATAATCGTGAAATAAAAAATAATTTACATTAATGTGCACAGAATGAAACAATTGCTCTATAGGAAGTAGAAAGAAATTGTATAAAATATAAAATCTTAGATTGTAATCACAGATAAAAAAAGAATCTAAATACACGAATAAAAAAACCATATTTTAACCAAAATGTTTCTATCTATGGTACTTCTAAAAGGAGCTTCATTTGAACATTGCTAGTTATATCTGTGTTAGCAAATTGTTGTAAACATCATTTAATAATCCTCTCTGCACATTTGTAGTGGGAAACATTTCTGGCAACCTTTCAGAAAATCGTCTGTCACCATGGTTATGTAATGGTTCAATGAAAAATTGCTGAGGAGGCAGAAAGCAAAAAAAATGGCTATATACATCAACTGATGAATAAACTGAGAGCGAACCTGTTGTGAGTAGGGTCACCGACAGGTAGGGGCAAAATGATGTTTTGCATATGGACCCGTGAGGCTTGGGGCCCCGGGCCGCATAAGTAGTTTACAAATAAAAGGTCAATATTCAATAACTTATAAAGAAGTGGGTAATTGGGGGCATTTACTGCATAGGGGCCTGAAAATTTTGTTAGTTGCACTAGTTGTGAGCCTGTGTCTCCAATCTGATCTCAATAAAAAGTTGTAATTTATGCAATTGATTAAACATATTGTAGCACACCACAGGGTATGCTATGCAATTAAAAAAAAAATTACTTATTATACACTGAAGTATTTAAGTATGTAAGGAAAAAAAATCACTGTTCCAACATGAACTACAACCTATCTGTGAACTTGCCACTTTGCTAGCCGACGCTCGATAATTGGAGCTATCCAGGGATCACACTCATACTAGTATTTCAGGGAGATAACTCCTCCCCCCTCCTGGGTGTGGCTAATGACACCATAAACATAAAAATTTCATTATTGCTATTTTTTCATAACAGTGATTGAAATGAAAAGTTTCGTGATCATTGAGCTATAAATAAACTCTTTTATGCATGATTATGTTAAATTTTGTTTTATGTTGCTATGTTAAGAAAATATAAGATTTTGAATAAATTTCAAAGTTTTTACTCAAATTTCAAAATATCCTATCAAGTTATACGATTTTTCGTTTACAAAGCTGAATATAAAGTTTCGGGGAAATCTATATTTGTGGGAGCTGTCATATACAGAAGAAATAAACCATAGACTGACATCACATTAAAAATAGTCAAAATATGTTCAGGAAGGTCCTAAAATGTATACTGGCATCAAAATCTCGAAATCAAAAAATTTCGTGAAAACAATATTTTCTCTGTATTTTTCTTTTATATGAGAAAGTAAAAATAATAACTAGGAAATAAGTTTTATATAGAAGTAAAATATATATATATGTACATTAACCCCACACTTAAGGCCCCTGTGTACGATTGAATCAATAAATTGACCGTTCAAGATCTGCCTATATAACTTTCAATTTACACTAGGCAATTTATTGAATAAACTGTTTTCTTCACACCCAAAAACTTGATCTGTTTACATGGTTCAACTTATTGAATATGCAACTTTCTTATTATTTATCCGCAGTTGGCTTACGTTCAGACTATCTTGTTGTTTATAATATTTTTGATTACTTCTTTGTTATTTGCAAATGCGTTTCTTTTTTATTTTTGTAAATATGTTGCTTCTGTTTTTTCTTTATGTGTCAGTACTAATGTGCTATATGTTTTATTTATAAATATGTTTTTTCGAGCGTTTACAATGTCGCTTCTCAGTAAGAAGTTTCTGCCATAGGTGGCTTTGGAATTTGTTTTGAAAAATAATAAGGAAAATTATATCATGACAATAAGCATCTGTTAAATAAAATTGAATAAACATGGCATAAATTTCTATGAAAAAGTTTTTCATATTAAGTTCATATTAAATTCATGCACAATACAAGTGCCGCTGGCGCCGTCTATGTATGAGTATTGTAAACTAAACAAATGTAATAATTATGCTAAATAGTTGAAGTTTTTAATAATAAATACTTAATTATCTTACGACACTAATTGCCAACAACACTAATTGGATGTTAAATTTCAATGAAAAATATTTGAAAAATTTAATTTTGATATCTTCCTATAAAATTAGATAGAAATATAGAATGCTACATATAGTCCCTATATGCAGAATCTCTGAGAGAAAAACAGTCTTTAAAGAAAAATTAAAATGAAATACACTAAATTCAAATTATTGAAATTAAAAATGCGTAAGTAGTAAATAAAAAATATTTGAATAAAGTTATCAAAAATACAACTCATGTACGAGCAAAGTAAAAGTCGGTGGAGAAATATAAACAGGACTCCTGATGTCATACACAATGAGCATTCTAATTTGTCAGTTACAGTCAAGAAATTGTATGAATTGCAAAGGTTCGTTCAAGAAATTGTACTGCCAACTTCCATTCCACACGCTGCAAGTTCGCACAATAAGTTGGCAGTTCAATTTAATGATTCAACTTCTTTCATCATGTACAGGGGCCTGTAACTTTTATACCAACGTTATCACAAACTTGAAATCACAGCCATCATGATTACTAACTTTCCCTCCTGCTCTGTTTTGTTTTGACTATGACTCAATGTAAACACTTGGTGAAAGCAGTATTTTCACAAAAGGGAAACATCGGTGAATCTTAATCCGAATAATTATATTTTTAAACATTGATTTTAGAGCAATAATTTTTAATGATTTAAAATTTCCGAAACCTTTTAGCCCAAATTGGCACTAAACAAAGAATAATTGAACAAAACATTTGTAAAGAAAGAGATACGTGCAATTTATCGGACAGATGAAGGAAAGCACCATTCATGATTTTTCCATCTCTCTTTCTACTTTATTTTTGTTTATAAGTTATAGGAGTTATTTTTCTTTTTCCTTTTCCGATTTGAGTAATGCAAACTGAATTTAACAGGAAAAGATGTAAGTTAAATAAGTAAAGAAAATAGTAGGATAATGAGGCTGAATATTGAACTCTATATTTTAACTTACGTACAATAATGGTTATTCATATCCTTTGCAATAGCGAATTAATCAAATATGAACCAGATAAGGAGAATAAAATCGACCCCAACCCTCCGATAGATTAATTTTAGAAGTGAGTAAACATTTTCTGGCATACATATAAACGTGAAAACCGATGGACATGTGGGGACACCTGAAAACCGAATTTTAAAATTTTAATTATTTTTTTTTGTTATTTAATGTTTTATTCGATTTTGACCGTTTTTTGCCTTTTTTTCTCCACGATCCAGACGTTGTAGAAAAAAAACAAATCACACCACCGGAAAGAGCAGTCAATTACGAGTAAAAATATATCAATTTCAAATCTCGGGGACAAATTTTAATATTTTTTAAAGATTTTAAAACAAAAGTCACTTTCGGTTAAAAAAAACCAACTTTCATTTTAAATCCTCCCATTGTAGAAACTACTCATAATTTCGACTAATAATTTACATTTTTAGAAAGGTTAAAGATCTGGCATTCTTACAAGTCCAATCTGGGCAAGAAATAATGAAAATTGCCCGCAGGATTGCAATTTTAAAGACGTCATGATTTTATATTTCTCGGCAATCCGCTAAGTTCTTCAACAGCATCCCCCCCCCCCCCCCCCCCCCCCCCCCCGCAGCAGTAGTTTTTTACCCGTCTCCATGAAGATCGCTCTTTCGGTTTTAAATGAAATAAGAGCTTAGCATATGTATTGGATACATCGGGTGAAATTATTATATTTATGTGATATTTTAAATGGATATTTTAATTTATGGATATTTTGAATAATTTAAATGATTGAATTATGGTGATGTATTTGAAATTATTATATTGGTGGAACGATATGGATGATTGATAGAACGATATGGATTTTTTAAATGGATATTTTAATTTATGCATATTTTAAATGGATATTTTAATTTATAGATATTTTAAAGGATGAAACGATGGAATGAGGATGATGGAATTAAGAACTTAATTATAAAATTTAAATTAGCGCGCTAGAATTGCACTCGGTAGGCCCGGGTTCGATTCCTGTCACTGACGCGGAGTACAATCACATTAAACATATGGGTCTGTAAGTCCTTCCGAGAGGTTGGTGGTAGGGGAAGGAGAGTACGGTTCCTGTGGATGCCTCCCCCACTGGGTTCCGGTCTAAATTGGGTGAATAAAAAAAAAGTTATGGAGATTGTCACGGAGGGCGTAGTAGCCCAGGGGTTAGCGTGCGGGAATTTCACTTGGTAGGCCCGGGTTCGCTTCTCGCTACTGCCAAAACTGCTGCCACGTTCACGCGGAGTACGATCACATTAAATATGTGGGTCCGTAAGTCCTTCTTAGAGGTTGGTGGTAGGGGAAGGAGGGTACGGTCCCTGTGGATACCTTCCCCACTGGGTTCCGGTCTAAATTAGACAAATAAAAAGAAAGTTATGGAGATTGTCACAGAGGGCACGGTAGCCCAGTGGTTAGCGTGCGGGAATTTCACTCGGTAGGTCCGGGTTCGATTCCCGCCACTGCCAAAACTGCTGCTGTGTTCACACGGAGTACGATCACATTAAACATGTGGGACCGTAAGTCCTTCCGAGAGGTCAGTGGTAGGGGAAGGAGGGTATGGTTCCTTTGGATGCCCCCCCACTGGGTTCCGGTCTAAATTGGGTGGCACTTCCTGACCGTCCAAACAGTTACCTTACACCTTTCTGGTAGATTGCGCCAGCGAGTTTGCAACGATCAAAATTTGCCACGGTCAGAATTTTCAAGGGTAGCGAACAGGCTGGTCGCTTAAGGCGGCTAGTCTCAAATATTTATTGATCATGTTGTTCAGCATTTATTGATTAGCTTTTTCAGTCTTTGTTCAACAAAGAAAACTATGACTTCAAAATAGTAATGAGCATTTTATGAGCAAGATTTTGTCATAATTATGTAAATAGTTTGTTCCTTTCAAATTATATATTACTGGAAAACGTATCTGGCATTGCCAGAGGGCTACGAAGACTACAAAATTTGAAGACAGCATTGGATTACAGAGTTACCCCCATAATTAAAAAAGGACAGAGTCCTGATACCAGGAAAAGGGCACTTCTTAAAAAAAAAGGTCACTTCTTAAAAAAAGGGCACATATTTTTTATGAAAATAACATTTCTGCTTGGGGTTTCTGTGACAAAAATCAGAACTTTGCAAAAAATGTAAACACTTTGGATACTTATGCATCCAAATCTAATAGATAAAAATGTAAATACATTTTCTTGTGTTTCCAGAAATAAGATCCAGATTGTGAATATATAAAATTAATTTCAATTTTTTAATATTTTGAACTTTTTTGAAAAAATATCTGTCCGAGTAAGTTCATTTTGCTTCCTTTCACTAGAAATATCTCCGAAACCATAAAGAACAGATATAAATAGTAAACAACAAAATGAGGTGTATTAGTTTTGGTATAGATACTACTATGTGAAAAACCTTAGACATGTTTTCTTTATATTATTTACTAATTTATACTACTTATTTTGTTCAAACCTAACCAATTATTATGTATTAGAAAATTTAGTTTGTAAAAAACCTCATACCTGTAAGTGCAGTAAATACTGTATAGCATAGCAGACAAACAGATTCTTCCTGTTATTAATATAGATACAATAATGGTTATTATAACACCTCCCACTGAATTTCACATGTTAAAAATATATATTGGCTACATTTGCCATGGAAAGAAGATCTTCCCTATTGTTTGCAGTAAACAGCCAATTTGAACACTAACAAAGTTTCAAAATTTAATTTTAGAAAAATCTAATTAAAAATTTGGAAAAAAATCATTTGAGGTGTATTAGTTCTGGTATAGATACTACTATGTGGAAAACTTTAGACCTGCTTTCTTTATATTATTTACTAATTTATAATTTATACTACTTATTTTGTTCAAACCTAACCAATCATTATGCATTTTTAGAATCTTCAAGTTCATTTAATGCCCTAATTTTTTTAAACAAAATAAAGTTATCTCATACTTATGCACAAATGTTTCATCAAGAAGTAAATAACAGATTGAGCTGCAACAATCGTGACATTTTAAATAAATTACAGCTTTCCCACACATTGGAAAATCAAAAATACTAAAATATTGAAATTATAATGTATAAATATACTTCGAATAGAGCTCATCCAAAATCCTATTATATACACTTGTAGGGCTTTCAAAGAGCTATATTCTTGAACATTGCTCACAGGTGGCACTTTTAGTTTTTGAGATTGCATTACAAACTTGAAAAGGGGAAGAATTTCATTCTTCTTCAACTTGACAAAATGATTACTCAAAAACTTGCAATTACTCAAAGAGTTTTTATTTAAATATAAAATTAGATTTACACAGTATCATCTATACTTGAACTAATGCTCCTTACTCCTTAAAAGCCTTTTTTAAAATTTTTGATTAGATGTTTAAAAATTAAATTATAAAATGTTTTAAAATGTTCAAATTGGCCAATAGGGAAAATCTTCTTCACCCCAGCTTATGTAGACATAATATCAATTTTAACATGTGACAACACCAAAGGAGGTATATTATAATAAATGTTATAAAATAGTTAAATAATAGTCCAATATCCAGCTTTGCTTAATTATAAATGAAACTGTATAAAAAAATCTGATGTGGGTAGCACATGACTTTCCTTATATAATGCAATGTGTTTACTACTTTTACAGTAAAAACAAAATAGGTTATTCTTATAGTAGATTTTTATATTTTTTCCAAGATATTGAATTTTTGTCAAATAGTCGTTATTTTCATTGATTTAGCGTCATTTTTATCCGTTTGGCGAGATTTTCTTTGATTTGGTAACATTTAAAAAAGTCTCCAAGTTGGCGGCATTCCACCTACTTCATCGCCAAAATCTCGCTAAGCGTTATGGATAGAGAAATAATTTATTCGTATAGCAGATAAATGATTATTGACGTTCAAATACAAAAGTATTACTCAAAGTATCTTTTTTCATGAATGGAACAAGCTAGATCCATGAGAATGATGTCACCAAATTTATCGCATGATATTACATATGAAAAAGAAGGTCACATGTTTCTCAATAGGAAATGTTTTTTTTCTATTTTATATACTTTTTTGATAATTTTATGTAGTTTTTGAATAAATTTATTTGAAAAATGTTCAATATCTCGAGAATGGTTCATGCTAGCATTCTAAAATTTATGTTAATCATTTTCTAATGAAAAATTACATAAGAAATGTCTATTTGTGTAACTTTATTGGAGGGTTTGATTTTTTGATGATTTTTTCAAAATTTCACTCGAAAATTTAGGGGGGTTCTGAACATTCGATTGCATATAAAAACAGTAAGCTTCTAGTATTCACGGATTATAATTTTTGTACCAAATTTCATTCAAATCAGTCCATTCGTTCGTCAGTTATCATCTCCACACACACATACTTTCACACACACACAGACTTTCACAGACACCTCAAAAATGTTCTATTCGTGATCAGGGATGCTTGAAACGTGCCCTCCCTTTGAATTTTCAACCGCGTCACAATACATTCCTAATACATTAATGTATATAAGGAAAGCAAAAATCAGTTTATAAAGCTATTAAAGGAGAAATGAAGCTGATAGATTTTGATGGGCTGAAGAAAATCAGCCCATCAAATTATGTTTCAGCCAAAGAAGAAATGCAAAACTTAGAGCCAATTAAATTGTTATTTTCAAAGTCCTATTGTTAACAATTTTGCAGTTAACAGCTATGCTTAGAGCGCAGATGTACTGTGTAGGTGCAGCTGTACATAATAAAAGAAGATGTCTGTGTGTTATGTGCAGACTATAGCAAGCAGTCTAAGAATCTTAGAAATTTGGTACCCAGGTATTTCAGGATCTGGGACAATGTGCCTCGGTGTAATTTTTCTTATATAAGCAGGCGTATTATTAAAGTGTTCTTTAAATTTCATTCACTAGATTCTCAGAAATCAAAGAGCGCTTTATCAATATGCCCACCAGCCCACCTATAACAAAAAAATGGAAATAAACTGCTGCATGGACACATTACGCCACAACCCCTGGGTAACCCCAGGTACATTTTATAATTAATGAGGGAGGTGGATTTTATAATGAGAGAGGTTTCTATAATAAATGAGAGAGGTTTTTATAATTATAATGGGAGGTGTGTGTGGCCCACATATGACTGGGGATATTTTGAGTGCAAAATCTGCAGGATGGCAGATTGAAAGGAATCTTTAAATGCAACTGTCATTCTGATAATGATTGTGAGATAAGTAAAAATAATTTAGTGGCAACTGACACTTTAGATATTTGGTAGTAAGTTACCAATAGATATTAAGGATTAAGAGACTGAACATTATGCACACAGATGATCTGTGTGGGTACAGTTAGTATTAATATATAAGGATTTAAAATGAGTCTGAAAGTTGCCATGACCTTTATAGCAGAACTTATCATACATGTTTAATGAACTATGAAGCATGCTTGTCTAATAAAAATCATAAATCATATTTTTTCACACATTGAAACACAATCAACAACTTTTTATAACATGTATAAATACCCCAAAATTAATCTTGGATTTTCTAACAAGTTAAAGAATTTTTTAATTAGAAAAATACTTAATTTTTTATATTAAAATTTAAAGGTTTGAAATTCGTTCGTAAGTTCATCCAAATAAAATTTGGAGAATTGAGAACTATAACTTTTTCTCTTGAACCTCCCTAAAAGTGTTTTTGGTTATGCCACTACCACCTCCCCCCCAGTTGTCGCATACTGAACAAGGAAGAATTTCTTTTGTGGTGAACCAGAGTATACATTCAAATATAGACCCACTTAAAAATTCATACACAGTAATTAAAAGAAATATTAGAATGTGAAGATATCACTTCATATTCATACCAAAAATTAAAATCATGTTAATATTCAATTTGCTGATGCAAAATAGCAAAAATAAAACTCGATATAAAGATCATTTTTTAATCTTTTTGATGATGTCCTGGAATCTGTAATATTATTTTTGATTGCTAAAGAAATGATTTGTGTGAAAATCTCTCATAATTGGGTTTCAACATAAAATAACTAAAAATTTAATTCAAATTTTTAGAAAACCACTTGGAGGTCTCTGGAAACCTGACCTGAAGTATCACTCTGCTGAATTTTGTAGCTGTAGGTCACTTAGATTTTCTGCTATGTGACCAACAGACGAGCTGACAGACATCTTTTATATATTCATCCTATACATATATGTATTCCCAAAATAAATTTTTAAAAATATTTTATAATATTCTAATTTTGTATTGTGGTCTGTAATGCATTGTGGCCTTTCTTAATAAATATGCAACTCTTATTACGCCCCTGTTTTCATCTTTTGAGATACTTTTTATTAGTTAAAATATATAGATTTGTAATTTTTTAAGACATTAGGTCTTCAAGTTCCAATTTTTTCCACAAAGTTGGTAGCAGCTTTGAACAGGTTATACTTATTTAGTTTAAGTTGGTTAAGTGATTACTGAAATATTGCAATATCAAGAAAATTTTATTTGTGCATATTATTATTTTGTGCATATTTGTGCATATTACACCTTTTGTGCAATATATATATATATATAATCAGGATTTTTTTTATATGTAGCAGCGTAGCAAACTTGTATAACATTTGGTTAATTAGTTTCAGGAAAACGGGGGTCACATCAATTTTCTAACAGATGGATGCTGAAAAGTGTTTTTTATAATAGTATAAAATGAAGTGAAGCTAGTGCATATATTTTAAAAATAAGTTAACCGATTCATAAAACACAAAACCCACCTGTAAGGGGTGTTCCCAATGTCTTCTTCAATGTCTTATCAACATGTCTCCCATTTGTTCCAATGTCTTGTTAATGTGTCTTCCATAATTTACAGACACTGAATTTTTCAGAAAAATTGCAGTGTTTAAAAATTTATAAACTTGTTTCAGGGGGGTTCACCACTTATTTGCTAAATATTCTCCCTATTTTCAATATATCAATAAGTAATAAGTATATCCTCACCAGATTTGTCAATTTCTACTAATCAAATTGAATTGGAGCTCTTTGAAACAGGTTGCAAAGGTTTTGCTCCAACAAATATGAATTCTATTCATTCCTTAAAATATCATGTCATCTGCACTGATTTTATCAATGTAAAATATGCTTGCTTACTTTCAATAAATATTGATTTACTACAATCATTTATTTTTGCTGCTGCCTTTCTGTTGATTTATTTCTTCTAAATTTTCTTTCAATAATACCACTGCATCCCATCTTTTAAAAATTTGGTAATTTTGTATTATGAATTTGAAAATATATAACATTTGAAAATTTTCATTTTTACTTCCAGGACTTTCATTTTCCTTTGACAGTAGTCATATGCCATTTGGTTGTGAAATTTATTTTAGCTGGTCTTATAAGAACATTATATCAAGTTTACACAGGAAAACAGAGAATTGTTTTAGATTGGCCGACATATGTGAAGCAACTAGCACCTACAGGTTAGGCACTGTTTTGTATTATAATTGTATATGTATCATATATTTAGTAAAATTTATTTAATATTACTACAAATATAATTTTATTATAGAAAAATATACTTTGTAATATTGATTAGACATTGAAATTGATTGACTAGTTTCTCCTGTTTTGTATTCTAAATTGCAAGGGTCATACGCCAATCTCTATCACATTTTGTGAAAGAAAATTCAATGTGATGAAAGAAAATAAGATTTTGTAAAAATTTTGGCAATTATGAAATCTGCCAATGTTAGAATAAAAAATTGTGGTATACTATTCATAATATACCTATATTCCATAATTCCATAATGTATATTCCTAGGCTGTGGTTAGGCTGCCTGCATGTGCGGTCGCTGATCGAGTTGTAGTAGGAAACCTGCAAGTGGGCTTCCGTCAAATTAGTCAGACGGTTGTCTTCCGGTGGAAAGTAGCGTTATATTATGTTGGCTAATATATGTTTGACTGTAGCTGTAATATAAGAATAAATATGTTAAAAAGTTATTGTACATATTATTCCAGCTAACATGTAATAATGAAAATAATTTTAATAAAATCAAAGCCCCCAATTCTATCCTCCTATATGTATATAGGAGGAAAAAAATTCCATTTTTCAAGATCTATTTTAATGTTACATATGCATTAGTGAGATCTAAAAATAGTATATTTTTAATTTTTTAAAGTAGTTTATTTTTAAATATTTTCTTTCTTGATAAAGAAAAGTTATAAAATAATTATGTTTTATCTATAACAGGATTTTTTTTTTAATGATAAATGAAAAAAAAATCCATTATACAAAAGGAATAGCAGGAAAAAAGAATTTAAAATTCTTAAAACGTAAATTATTAAATGTAATAAATAAGAGTAAATTATTAAATTATAAGAACAAATTTAAAAATGCTTTTGAAAAATATATTATTAAATATTATATTAGAATTCGTATACTTATGAAAAACATAAAATACTTATGAAAAACATAAAATTAATAACAAAAAGAAAAAATAATTTATTCAGTTTATTATATACATAAAAAATGCATTATTAAATAATTAAAAAAATGAAAAACCGGTTTATAATTAAATCTTTTTTAAGAATATATTATTATATATAATATTAAAAATTATTAAAAAAAAATAGCCGCTTGTAATTGAATGGTTGAATATTATGAAATGGAAGAGACTGCTGAAAGATAAGTTAAGCATAAATTTAGTGCTATTAAATTATATTCCTTCGCTAGAAGTACTTGCGTAAATATTTTATATTTTTTCTTCACAACTTTACCAGCATTTTTCTGAGAAGGAGTAAAATATCACTTGTACCTCTCTCTTATTCTTTTTCTTCTAAATAAAGCACACACATGCAGGCCCATGGAAAGCGAGGGGGGAAGAGGCCCCTCCAGGCCCCTGCCCCCTCATATGTGTACCTAATTTTTCCTTTCCCGGCCGAGTTCTTCAGCATACCGGGCCCAACTTCAGCTTGGGTCTATTAGTTAGAAAATTTTATGATCAAATACTTCTTGTCAAGTTTCTTAAAAAGTTTGGAAAGATTATTATATTTTATTTTCAGAAAAATAGAAGTAGATAAAAGGAATTGCTCCATTCTTCAAGCTCTATTTTAATGCTATATATACATTTGTACGAGCTAGAAACCGTAAAATTCGACTCTTTTATTGGTAATTTATTTTTAAATATATTTGAAGAATTACAATTTAAATTACACTGTCGTCTAACATTAGTAAACTAAATATAATTTGCTACCTTCCTCCATAAGACAACAACCATCTGGTTAATTTGACGGTAGCCCGCTGGCAGGTAGCTCAATGCGCAGCTGCATTTGATGGCAACCAAATTACTTCATTTCCGCAACCACACTTGCAGGTAGCCTAACCACTTCGATATTCCTATGTGGTTTTTTCAAAACAGTGGTCTTTGGAATTTGAGAATTTATAAATAAAATAAAATTTTTCAAATGGAAAGTCAAAATAAAATTTGACACAATACTCCATTTGGCAAATAGGTTGGCGAAAGTAATAAAATATCCATAGCAACCCCTGCTAAATCATATACTAAAAACAATTTAAAAAAAAGGGCTAAGAATGACCTGAAAATCATTGTTACTGATATTTATTAAAACATTCAAAAGATAATTTAATTCCATAAAAAATATGTACTTCACGTGAGCTACATAATCAGCTGATTTAATCCTATGTAAAGAAATCTAAACCTTTCTACACTAAACAATTTTTTTTTAAAAATGTAACTGACCTCTATGTTTGGGGCATCTCTTACTGAAATCAGAGTGTTACAAAAAATGTAACCACTTTGGATGCTTAAATCTCAGAATCTAATAGATAAAGATATAAATAGTTTCTACTTGTTTTGTTGAAAGTTTGGTACAGATTAAGAGCATATAAAGATTATTTTAATATTCGGATTTTTTTTTTGTGTGAAAAACAAGTTGCAGTTTTTGTCCAAGTATTTTTTTGCTTCACTTTGCTTGTTTTCACTAGAAATATCTTCAAAACTATATAAATGGTAAGCAATAAAAATGTTCAATAGAATATCCATTTTTTAGATTTATAATTTGTTTTTACAAAATTCGTATAGTTTTCAAAGAATCATCTTCTCCAGTTGAAGAATATTGAAAATTTTCTGTATTTCAAGTTTGTAATGCTTCTTAAAATACTGTATATCTCAAAAACTAAAAATGTTATCTATAAATTATAAGAAGTAATTTATAGCCCTTAGAAAGCCCTATAAGGTTATATAATTTCATTTTAATTGGAGTTTTTGTTTTTTAAACTATAGTTGTTATAACTTTTCAATATTTTGAAATTTTAACCTGTAAATTTTCCAATAAGTTGTACCCTTAAGTTTTTCTAATGGGACAATGGGAGGGAAAACCGTATCATTTAAAATGACACAATGAGGAACTCAAGAAGGATCTCTTCTCACTGCCTTGTCCCAAGGGTCTCGAGGTAAAAAATATTACTGCTCTTCCCAACGGGACAATCAAACTTTCATGTAACAATCCTTCGGGTTCGGACCTCCTGCCCATCATTGACAACTCAGCTATTAAACAGAAATTTGTATACAAGATGGAACCTCCCCGTAAGGAGGCGCTGATTATTTTTAACATCCCTCCCAATTATGAGGAGGAGAATGTTAAAGCCCTGATCTCTTCAAACTGTTCAACCATAAAACCCTCAGACATTTCAACAATTAAGAATTTCAAGAACGCACGTGGATCTATTAACTGGGTTATTCTGGTGGAGGTTGCTAATGCAAAATTACTGAAAGAAGCAAGAAAACTGTTCCATCAGTTTAAATATTATTTCATAAAGAAGTACATTAACATCAGAATATGTTTTAAATGCCAAAATTATGGCCATGTGGCTAACTATTGCCCCTACCCTACTGGTAACTGTGGACGCTGCTCCAGCAGCAAACATGACCATCGTGCCTGTAAGGCCCTCATTCCGAAGTGTGTTAACTGTTCCACCGCCATCGCTGAGGCAGAGGATAGGGGATCACCCTGAACTGGAATATCCACCATGTGGTACACGATAAAAACTCTTGTAACTCTTACATCAAAGAAATTGAGAGGATCAGACTCCTCCAAAGGGAGCAATAACCTATCACAGTCATCGTATTATTTCATATTGTATATCTTTATATATAGTGTATATAGCTTTTTACATATTTACATTTTTCTCCACCTCTCTGCGCTCTGCCTCGAAATCACCTTTAAATGGTTCTAAAAATTATTCAGTTTAATTCCAATCACTCACTGACAGCCCATAGTAATTTATTTCAATTCTCCTTGGAGAACTCTATTGATCTGGTATGCCTGCAAGAGCCTTATGTCTCCAAGGAAGGCATTCTCCGCCCCCCCTCTGCCTTCTCCCAATTCTCCTCCCTCTCCACTAAAGCCACTATCATTGTTTTCAATTCCTCACTTTCCGCTAAACTAAAGTTCCAGTCCCTCTCCATTGTTATTATCGAAATTACATTACCTAATAATCTTACCATTAATATTGCTTCCCTGTACTTTCCCCCCCATTCTGAGATCAATGATTTAATTGAAGAATTTTCTAATCTTGATCTCCTTAATCCTAATTTTTTGATACTTGGTGATTTCAATGCCAGAGCTCAGATGTGGGGTACGGTGATTTCAATGCCAGAGCTCAGATGTGGGGTACAACTTCACTGATCGCAGGGGCACATGCATTATGGACTTTTGTTTGGAAAATAATCTGATTGTCGTGAATGACCCAAAGAGAGGCCCAACATTCGCTTCCCATTCAGACAGGGGTTTCCCTGACCTTTCCCTTGTAACTTTTAACCTTTATGATCTTCTCCAAAACTGGGAGGTCCTCTCGTGCGATACCCTTAGTGACCACAAATATATCCAAATTTCTCTCAACATCGACCCCGTTCCTGATTCTTCCTTTTTTCTAAAAACTAATTACAGCCTAGGCAAATTCCTATACAATTTTAAACCACTACTTAAAGACTTTAACTCATCACTGGATTCTGTTCACGACTCCACCATGCTTGACGAATTTATTAAAAACTTCATTCAGAAAACACAAAACTGTGCTCTAAACTTCATAAGGAAGAAAAAATCCTCTAAAAATTTTAATCTCAGTTAGTGGAGTCGTGATCTCGCTAAATTTAGAAATTTTGTTAACGCCCTTTTCAAAAGAATTAAATCACTTGAGAGGAACTCTGCTCCCCCCGATACCATTTCCCAGGCCAAAATTAAATACAGACAGAACAGAGCAAAATATAAACTTTTAATCATTAAAGCTAAATCTAATGCCTGGAAATCTCATTGTAGTAATTGCTCTGAAAAATTTGGCTCTTTATTCAAATACACCTTCCAAAAACACAAAAAATTTAACAAAATTAACTTAATATTTCAAGATAAACCTAACTTAGATTACAACGAAAAAATTCAGCATCTTTTGGACCATTGCTTTTCGGAAGACTCTTCCTTCACTACTTTTCCTATTCACGACATTCCTCCTGAGGGTTTGGGGTCGGTCTCGGATGACGAGCTCTCCCTTGTCTTTAACCATCTAAAACCTGGCAAAGCCCCTGGACAAGATAATTTAGACTACAGTATATGGAAAAATTTATTCAAGACCTATCCCGCCCTCTTCACAAAAATAATTAACCTCATCTTTAAATTCTGTAAATTCCCAAATTCCCTAAAAAATGCCAAAGTTCTATTTATTTTAAAACCTGGTAAAGACCCTTCAGCCTGTAGTTCTTATAGACCTATCTGCCTTTTACCTACCTTTGGCAAGATAATTGAAAACTATTCATAAACAAACTAAACCTTTGGTTAAAGACAAACGGTTCTCTTCATCCACTACAGTTCGGTTTTAGGGAGTTACACAGCTGCGAAGGCGCTGCTCACGTGCTGGTCACTCGTATTAAATCGCTTCGGCCTTCGAGTCTCGTTTCCCTGGCCACGGTCGACATCAGCAGGGCCTTTGACAATCTTAATTGGAATGTTCTACCCTCTACCCTTGATAGAATTAATCTCCCCCCCCCAATTTAAATCATTTATCTACTCCTATTTACAATTCAGAACTATCTCATTTTCATGTAATAATTTAACACTTACTAAATCAATTTCTAAAGGAGCCCCACAGGGCTCTGTAATTTCACCCATCCTCTGGAATATTTACTTCAACAACATTTTAAATTTAAACAATGACCTTTATTATCTCCAGGCTTTTACTGATAATTTGGCCGTGGTCTCCTCTGGCAACGACATCCACACTGTTGTCAAAAACACTAATACTGTCCTTTCCCTTATTGAAACCTCCTTTGCTTCCTTAAACCTTTCGGCCTCTGTAGAAAAATCCTCATGCATTATATTTAATAGATCTCTTAAAAAACGTAAATATTACCCCCCTATTAAATTCCTCAATAAAACCCTCAAAATCTCAAGGTCCCTTAAATTTTTAGGTATCATCATTGATGATAATCTTAAATGGAGCCCTCATATACTGTATTTAAAAGAGAAATGTTTCAAGCTCTTTTCTACCTTTGGAAAGATTTTGGGCAATAACTGGGGTGTAAACAAAGCTTTTCTTAAAATTTGGTATCAATCTGTCATCGAAAAAATAATTACTTATGGCTCGGGTATCTGGGGTGGGAACCTTACTGGGGATCAAATGTCTAAACTTACTTCGTTACAAAGAATCTTTCTACTTAAAATTTCTTCTGGATTTAGAACATCTTCAAACATTTCTCTTTTTTCAATCACTGGAATTCCTCCCCTACATTGTGTCATTAAAACTCAATATTTTAAATATCATTTCTGGAAGCATAAAAACAACTTTTTTCCCGATCCTTCTTTTCCCGCCCCTGCACTTTTCGACTCTAATATTGCTCTCTCCGGCCTTCCCCCTTGTCTCTGCTCCATAAATTTTCCTCCCTGTCAACCCAATATTTTCTCTAACTTTAACATTTATACCGACGGCTCTAAGCTCGAGGATAAAGTTGGTTCTGCGGTTTGCGTTTTTGAGGGGGACTCGTTGGTCGAGACGCTTTTATACAAATTAAATAATGAGAACACAGTCTTTCAGGCTGAACTGGCTGCTCTGAGTGCGGCTTTTTCCTGGGCCATATCTAAAAATATCAATGTCAATATCTATTCTGACAGCCTTTCAGCCATTCTGTCTCTTAATTCCCCCAATATTAAATCAAGATACCTAAACGATATTAAATCAAAAATTTTACCCTTTAAATCCCTTTTTAACCTTTCGTGGGTCAAGGCCCACGCTAACATTCGGGGTAACGAGGTCGCTGATGTTAACGCAAAATTAGCCACTTCTACTGGTTCCCCTATTGCAGTTCCCTTCCCTTATTCCTTTTTGAAAAACCTTTGTAAAAATTACCTTCTTAATATTTGGCAATCCCTCTTAAACAATTATATTTCTCCCCGGACCCATGACCCTGCTAGGATCCTAACCTTTCTCCCCAAAGTTAACTTAAACATCCAAATTTACAACAAATATCTCATTTATTTTCTTACTTGTCATGGTCCATTCCTAGATTACCTCCACCATTTTAAACATAAAAGAACGTCATGCTGTACCTGTGGTGCTTATGGTGATGTGGACCACTATGTCTTTTCGTGTCCATACACCTCCTCTTTTCATCTGGTGGTCAAACCTTCTCCTGCTCATTGTGCGACCTGGTTCTCCGGTGTTAGCAAAAACCCCATTCTTTTAAATAAATTAAAAAACTCTGTTCTCATTGCGAGAGAAATCTCTAATAAAATTACTTAACCTGCCCGTGAGCACCCCTCTGCTTTCAACTTCTCGATCAGTGAGGTTTAATAATGCTCCCTGGGTTTCCCGCTGCTTGTTTTTGTACATATTAGTTGTACATATTAGTTGTACATCTCTGTATATGCTGTACTTGTATTTTTACTGAACATAGTTGTTAGCCATTTTACCATTTAATCATAATACCAACTGCATTTATTACACTAATTTGTCCTGGGGCGCAGTAGCCCATTGGTTAGCGCGCTGGAGTTGCACTCGGTAGGCCCGGGTTCGATTTCAGCCACTGCCAAAACTGTCGCCGTGTTCACGCGGAGTACGATCACGTTAAACATGTGGGTCCGTAAGTCCTTCCGAGAGGTTAGTGGTAGGGGAAGGAGGGTACGGTCCCTGTGGATGCCTCCCCCACTGGGTTCCGGTCTAAATTGGGTGGCACTTCCTGGCCATCCAAACAGTTACCTTACACCTTTCTGGTAGGTCGGACGGTCTGGGTAACAACAACAACAACAAATGTTGCAGCTCAATATGTTTTCTCCTTTGTGAAATATTGGTGCACAAGCATGAGATATGACAGGTAGGGCCTCTGACAGGTAGGAGCAAAAGAATATTTTTCATACAAACCTGGGAGGATTGGGGTTCTGGGTCAATAACTTCTAAAATAGGAAGTAGAGGGGTGCAAAATGGCTAAAAAATTTTGTCTGTGGCACTGGTCATGAGCCTGTGTCTCCAATCCAATCGTAATAAAATCTTGTAATGTATGCAATTAAATAAACCTACTGTAGTGTACTACACGGTAATCTATACTATTTGAAAAATCGGTTATTATACACTGAAATATTTATGTATTTAAACAATTTTTGTAAAGAAAAGAACTACAGTTTCGGCATGGATATGGACTATGAACTTCGCTTGATCTCTCCACACTTACTAGTATCTAGCAGAGGAGATCCTCTGAGATTGTATCATTAATGATCTTATGAACATGGCATTAATGATCTCATGAACACATCCATGCTGCCAGAGCATTTTGATGGGAGACAATTGGTGGGGGTTGGCGAGCAGGGAGCAGTAGCCCCCTAGTATGGAATATCATTTAACCATTGGTATCAAATTATTTAAAATTAATCAAAACTGACTTGACAATTAAACAAACTACATTAGTCACATAAATGTGCATTTTGAGTTTAAAAATATTTTATAGCCCATACTTCTCTCTCTCCCTTTCACCTTGGAGACAAATCTTTAAAGGGTGCCAAGCACCACACAACTAAAATACTGAATATCTCATAAATGTGCCTAATGTTGAATATTCCACAAGTGCATCTTCAACTAAATTATTGCACAGAAACTGGATATCATATAACTGTTACACTAGATATTCCATGCCAACGGCCCTACCGTGCTGAAAACACCGGTTCTCGTTAGATCACCGAAGTCAAGCAGCATCGGACGTGGTTAGTACTTGGGTGGGTGACCACTTGGGAACACCGATTGCTGTTGGCATATTTCGGGCATGGTAGCCCAATGGTTTGCACTCTGGATTTGCACTCTGCCACAACTGCCACCGTGTTCATACAGAGAACGATCACGTTAAACATGTGGATCTGTAAGTCCTTCCGAGAGATTGGTGGTAGGGGAAGGAGGGTACAGTACCTGTGGATGCTTCCCTCGGTCTAAATTGGGTGGCACTTCCCGGCCATCCAAACGGTTACCTTACACCTTTCTGGTAGGTCGGACGGTCTGGGTCTCAACAATAACAGCTAGGTATTCCATAAATATGTCTATAACTAAAACAAGAAAGATCAATCATGCATAAAGCATTGATTATGAAACACTTTCCAACTTCAGTGCAATTTTATTTAAACATCTCTAAAATACAATACATTCCTCGGTAATATTTTTAAAATTATCACAATACTACATTTATTTATTATATTTGAAAACTTAAAACTTCATCGAAAAAAATGAACTTCATTCAAATGACGGCATAGAAATATAAATTGCCTGATTTAAACATTTCTAAAATGTGATACATTCCTCGGTAATATTTTAAAAATTATCACAATACTACAGTAATTTATTATATTTAAAAACTTCATCGAAAACAAATGAAATTTATTCAAATGACGTCATCAAAATATAACACACTTGGCTCTCTCTATAAAAGCAGCATTTCATTTATAAACATTTTTCCATTCATTTCATTCATCACAATACTATAATAATTTATTTTATTTAAAAACTTAAGACCATGGAGACACAAGTAATTAAATTCTATGCTTAAAACTTTATCGAAAAAATCGTCATTCTCCTGTAAAATCAATGAATATTTCATTCATAACAGTTGTATTGCAGACTCCATGAGCTAAATAATTTTGCGTTAAAGAAATACAGCAATTCTTATACAACTCATTCTACATATTTTGCTGTTTACATTTTCCCATAAGTGAAAAGTAGGCTTCGTTGTAGAAATAATCAAAGTTGGATGATCATTTAAACTCAACTATATTGTAATTGCATTGTTTCAGTTTGTAGATGCACAGAATTTAAGCAAGAATAAAGTGTTTTTAGGATGAATACAACACTAAATATTGTTGGGTTATACCTTTGGATATTTAATTAATTTTAGAAATTTTGCTTTTGGTTTAAATGTGTTCAGGGGTCTTATTTACATAGTCATTCTCTTTTAGTTATTCATCTTCTAATTGTTTAGGTTTTTGATATTCTTTGTTCAAATAGGTTCTATTCCATAGGTTTTGTTTTAAAAACGGCAAAAGTTCGTTCTTTTTAGGTTTTAGCAATTTAAATTTATTTAAATTGGCTAATTTGTGATTCCATTTATTGCCCTTTTTATTCCCTTTAATTTGATTCCAAATTTATTGCTCTCGGTTAAAAATTGGTTAATTCATCGCAATTTTACAGTTTTATTCTATTTTCAGCTTTTTAAATATTTCAGAATCGTCCATATTTAAATTATTGCCGAATTCGTATTTTCCAAATCGTTTCACTTCATTTCTTTTTAATTTTCGTCTGCTCTAAAATTCCATTTCTCTTCTTTAAAGTTTCGAGTTTTTAATTGGTTGATCGTAATATTAAAATCGTCTGTCATTAATTATTTTATCGTTCATCAATAATTTTGTTTACAATCTGTGGCAGCGATGTTTGGCAGTATATAAGCAAATCGCGCACTTTTTCGATCTCTTTGCTTTTTGCTCTTTGCTCTTTGTTTTTTTTTTTGCAATTGATTAGAACCAGAGATGTAATCTGTTAAAGTTGTTGTTTTCAGCGCTTCGGCGCGAGCCGTAGTTCGAATTCGGCTTGAAATGTCTCATTATTCCCGGCTGTGATGTGTGTTTTGTTTTTCAAGATGTGGATTGATTTGTTTAGTTTATAATCAATCAGCAGTCCTTTGCCGCTGTGCTCTCTGATGTTGTTTATGTCTGGAAGCTGCGACGGAATGAAGAGTCATGCTAATTAGTTTCATATCATTTAAATAATGATCCAAGATGTTTCACGATTTATGTGATGTCGGCCGAGGAAGTCTTACCGGCCAATTAGAAATATGTTTATCTTGACAAGCTGCCAGTTCTATTTTATGATGAATGGAGTTCGCATTTCCGAGCCCAATTGACGGACACATGTTAAGTTCTCCATTTTGATGTCAGTAGTCCGGTGCGGCTGTTGAGAGAAATGATTTTTTTATTACTCGACGTCCAGCTGGTGTGGAGAATCTCTTTGGAGTTGAATCCCGTGGAACGGCCTTTTCCGGATTTTCTGCTGGACATATTGTGACCCTGTGCCATGGATTTTCCTCTTCTGGTGTTCTCTGGATCTGCTGCACGTTTGGTGATTCTGCCTCCCGCCGATTTCCGCCGTTTTTCTTGGAGCCTTGGTGATATTATTCCTTTTCCTCCAAATAATTATATCTCTCAATAGTTAAAATATGTTTATATTCCAATTGTTTTCAGTTTAATTGTGTTAGTAGAATAAGACCCCTTTAGACTTATATATTTTAAGTTGCGAATCCTGTGGTTATCTTTTTAACTTTTGTTCTAAATTTCCCTTTTGGCTAACTTATGTTCTTTTTATTCCAAATTTTAGTTTAGATAAATAATTGAATAAGTTTAATATTGTTAACTTTAAAATTTAATATTCTAACGTTTTTACTACCACTATACGACCGGCCATTCCATTCTATTTATTTATTTAAGTTGTTTATTGGATTTGTTAGTTAATGAGATGTAAAATATTTTGAAAATTATTTTAAAAATGAAGTTTAAAATTTTAATAAACGTTAGATTTTGAAAACCTAAAATCTGTGTCTTTCTTTTACTTAAAAATGTTTTTATTTTTTAGGTAAAGTGCCATTTTTAATATTTTACAAGAGTACATATTTGTACACGTAGGGAAACTGGTCAATAGGTCCTCTTTCAGTCCACTTTCAGTTTATTTAAGACTTTCAGTTTATTTTTAGAATGTTTTCAGGTTTGAGGAACTTTAGAACTTTTTTAGAGTGTATTTTCAGATCATTTACAAATATGATTTCAGATGAACTTTTGCAGATTACAGAGATGGTTTTTCAGGAATTTAGAATGTTTGTTTTTAATATATCATAAATGCAAGAAACCCCCCCAACAATTGGCGCCGTTTGACCAGTCTAGGGGCTTATTCATGCTAACTGTAATATATGTTCTTAATAATTTTTGTTCTTAAAAATGAAATTTCAGTAAAATGATTCCATGCTTGTTTATTCTAAAAGTGATTACAGTTGAGATTTTGATAAGATTTTAAACTAAGGCTGGGTATTTTAGAATGTTCTTAAACTAAATTAGAGTAATTTACTTTAATATTTTGATTAAAATTTTAGGATTAATTTAAATATTTTCATTTAGAATTTTTTGAGGAAACTTTTGAATTTGATTTTTTCATTTAGAATTTTTATTTAGGCATTCCTTAATGTAAGTTAATTTGATTTGAATTTTATTATTTGAAGTAGTTGGAAATTGAATTTAATTCATAAATTTAGGAAATTATAGGCATGCGGGGAACACACTTTAGAGTATTTACATTTTTTGTTCTAATCCCATCTCATTAACAAATCTTTTTTATTTTGATGTTCTTATAACCCACGCTCCCAGCAACACTTAAAATTGTTTTGATAAAATAGAGAAAAATTAATTGAGTAAATTTAATATGAGAATATTTTTTTTTATTAAGTTAAATTGTATAGAATTAAAGCAGTAGTTTTTCGACTTAGAATTTTTTGTATGTTCTGATTTGGAATTGAGTTTTAAATCCTCACTGATATGTGAATGTAGTTGATGAAATACTGGTGATTAATTGAAAAATTGGGTAATGCAGGTGTTTTTTACACTCCAATATGAGTGTGACATAAATATCAACTTGAGTTATCTTGTTCTTCACATTGATCATGTGTTTGGTTTTCACACTCAAATAGAGTGGTGATAAAATCAGTTTGTTTGTTCTTAATTCTGAATCTGATATTTTTTATACTGTCTTTAAAATTTTTTTTTGGTCGTTAAAGTGGATAAATTTATTTTATTATAGGAGAATTAAATTTTTTTAAGTGGAATATTTAAAATTGTGCAATGCAATTTGAGTTCTTTTGGTTTTAAAAATTAAATGGGGATTTGTAACATGATTTTTTCTTTGGTATTTTGTTTAAAGTAATGTGATACACTTGGCAGTTAGTGAATTTAAATGTACTACTTGATGGATATTTTTGTGCTATTTTTTTGGGTTCAAAAAAGATTCACAACCTTTGAGAGGACTCACAACCCTCGGCCCCTTGTCTTAATTTTTTTTTGATTTTTATGAGAATTGTTTGAGATTACCAGAGAGATACAGTTATGATATTTGAGTTTATTGTTGTTGAGAGTGCAAGATGTTGCACAATAATTAGTAGAATCGCGTTTATTGATATTGGTGTAAAATGATGCATAAGGTCATTTTAATGTATATTTGTATTTTGAACGATCTAATTTGCCAAGTAATCAGTTTATAGTATAATTTGTAAGCAAGTCGGTTAAATTTGAGTTCAGTTCCAAATTGTTAGGGAATTGAGTTTGTTATTTTGGGGGTAAATATTCCACAAATTTTTTTGTTTGTAACTTGAGCCAACTTTGATATTATTATTTAAATTGAAAATTATGCTTCGAATATTTGTTTTCTTTGTAGAGGAGGAGATGGTGATGAATTTGATGATTGTATTTATTGGTTGTTATGTTGAAGGTACCATTTCAAAATTTATTGTTTAGATTATTGGAATTCTTTGGCTGGTCCAAAGTTTTCGTTAAAATTTATGTTTATTCATGACAGCTAATGATATGGAGATCTGTTTATTATTTTTCTGTTTCTTCTCTTTGATGGCGTATTTGTTGGAGCATTTTAAAATGATTTGATGAATTTTCATAATGTAAAGTTATAATGAAGTTAGAGAGTTTAATGTTGAAATGTTGAATCTACATGTTTATTTTAGAGTTGAAAAATTTATGATACTTGATATTATGAAAGTGTTTAGTGAAGTGATTATTTGATTTTTGATTTATTTATAAGGAATTTGATTTTTATGTGATTTTTATGGCTCATGTTACAGCTGTAGTTGAGATTTAGATTTTTTTTTTCTCCTTCGTTTCGCGGAATTTTGTCATGTGTTAGCTAAAATTTTTCATTTTTCAAATGAAAAATTTTTTTGGGACGTTCGAAGGAGTTGTTGGGTTATACCTTTGGATATTTAATTAATTTTAGAAATTTTGCTTTTGGTTTAAATGTGTTCAGGGGTCTTATTTACATAGTCATTCTCTTTTAGTTATTCATCTTCTAATTGTTTAGGTTTTTGATATTCTTTGTTCAAATAGGTTCTATTCCATAGGTTTTGTTTTAAAAACGGCAAAAGTTCGTTCTTTTTAGGTTTTAGCAATTTAAATTTATTTAAATTGGCTAATTTGTGATTCCATTTATTGCCCTTTTTATTCCCTTTAATTTGATTCCAAATTTATTGCTCTCGGTTAAAAATTGGTTAATTCATCGCAATTTTACAGTTTTATTCTATTTTCAGCTTTTTAAATATTTCAGAATCGTCCATATTTAAATTATTGCCGAATTCGTATTTTCCAAATCGTTTCACTTCATTTCTTTTTAATTTTCGTCTGCTCTAAAATTCCATTTCTCTTCTTTAAAGTTTCGAGTTTTTAATTGGTTGATCGTAATATTAAAATCGTCTGTCATTAATTATTTTATCGTTCATCAATAATTTTGTTTACAATCTGTGGCAGCGATGTTTGGCAGTATATAAGCAAATCGCGCACTTTTTCGATCTCTTTGCTTTTTGCTCTTTGCTCTTTGTTTTTTTTTTTTGCAATTGATTAGAACCAGAGATGTAATCTGTTAAAGTTGTTGTTTTCAGCGCTTCGGCGCGAGCCGTAGTTCGAATTCGGCTTGAAATGTCTCATTATTCCCGGCTGTGATGTGTGTTTTGTTTTTCAAGATGTGGATTGATTTGTTTAGTTTATAATCAATCAGCAGTCCTTTGCCGCTGTGCTCTCTGATGTTGTTTATGTCTGGAAGCTGCGACGGAATGAAGAGTCATGCTAATTAGTTTCATATCATTTAAATAATGATCCAAGATGTTTCACGATTTATGTGATGTCGGCCGAGGAAGTCTTACCGGCCAATTAGAAATATGTTTATCTTGACAAGCTGCCAGTTCTATTTTATGATGAATGGAGTTCGCATTTCCGAGCCCAATTGACGGACACATGTTAAGTTCTCCATTTTGATGTCAGTAGTCCGGTGCGGCTGTTGAGAGAAATGATTTTTTTTTATTACTCGACGTCCAGCTGGTGTGGAGAATCTCTTTGGAGTTGAATCCCGTGGAACGGCCTTTTCCGGATTTTCTGCTGGACATATTGTGACCCTGTGCCATGGATTTTCCTCTTCTGGTGTTCTCTGGATCTGCTGCACGTTTGGTGATTCTGCCTCCCGCCGATTTCCGCCGTTTTTCTTGGAGCCTTGGTGATATTATTCCTTTTCCTCCAAATTCTAATATTTCTCAATAGTTAAAATATGTCTTTATTCCAATTGTTTTGAGTTAGCACAGAAATAAGACCCCTTTAGACTTATATATTTTAAGTTGCGAATCCTGTGGTTATCTTTTTAAATTTTGTTCTAAATTCCCTTTTTGGCTAACTGATGTTTTTTTTATCTAAAATTTTAGTTTTGATAAATAGTTGTATAAGTTTAATATTGTTAACTTTAAAATTTAATATTCTAACGTTTTTACTACCACTATACGACCGGCCATTCCATTCTATTTATTTATTTAAGTTGTTTATTGGATTTGTTAGTTAATGAGATGTAAAATATTTTGGAAATTATTTTAAAAGTGAAGTTTAAAATTTTAATAAACGTTAGATTTTTGAAAACCTAAAATCTGTGTTCTCTCTTTTATTTTAATGCATTTTTATATTTTTAGGAAAGTTCCATTTAATTACATATTTAGTTACATATTTGTAAATTTAGGGAGAAACTGGTCAAATGGTGCATTTTCATATGTAATTTTGATGATGTTTAGGTTTAAAAACTTTGAGAATTTGGAATATTTAGAAATGCTTTTAGTGTATCATAAATGCACTTTTTCTACCCAACAATTAAATACAACTTTTTCCCACCGAACAATATGGATTAAAAAGAACTTTAAAAATCACGATTTTGACACAAGATGGATGCCATATTTTATTTTGAAGTGGGTCACATGATCTCTTCATATAAGGATCATGTGATTGCTTCATATAAAAGGTGTAATTATTATTTTAATTTTTGTTTAAAAAACTACTGAATATATTTTGCTGAAATTTTTTTTATATATTTTATAGGATAATTTGAATATTTCCTAAAACTTTCGAAGCAATTTGTGAATTTCAAATCCGCTTAAAAAATGTTTGAAAAATTAGGTCCCATAGGGTTCAATGTATTTCATTTTTTCAACCCGGGTTCAATCCAAAACCAAGTAAGTGATATTATTTATTTATATTCCCATAGGTTCCACAGACCGTCTGAACAAAAAAAAAATAAAAATTTAATCTGAATCTAATTAAATCCGAAAAATTTCATTTTGATAAAGTCATTTTTGCGGCAGTTATCATGCTAACAGACAGACAGACAAACAGAATGAACAAAGTCATAAACACTTTTCAATTTTGTTGTAAAGTGTTAATAAAAAAGGTACTTATTGGTTATAGGGACCATGAAGTCAAACACGGCAACACGTAGAGACCACGCCAAATTCTGGTTTACACCAGTTGCTGATAGGGCGCGGTAGCCCATTGGTTAGCGCGCTGGAGTTGCACTCGGAAGGCCCGGGTTCGATTCCAGCCACTGCCAAAACTGCCGCCGTGTTCATGCGGAGTACGATCACGTTAAACATGTGGGTCCGAAAGTCCTTCCGAGAGGTTGGTGGTAGGGGAAGGAGGGTACGGTCCCCGTGGATGCCTCCCCCACTGGGTTCCGGTCTAAATTGGGTGGCACTTCCCGACCGTCCAATCAGTTACCTTACACCTTTCTGGTAGGTCGGACGGTCTGGGTTTCAACAACAACAACCAGTTGCTGATATTACAGAGACTCATATTACAGAATTTATGTGGCGAAGCGTTACCGGTAGGGATAAATTTAATGAAATTTTATTGGCAATAGCTAAGTTTTGCTGTCACAAATTTCAATGTAACACAATATATTTTTGTTAAGTAAAGTTGATCAAACCCCTTTATATATTAAATTTTAATCATTATGTTTGTAGTGAATTTCTCGTATCGGATTATATCGCCAATGTTTGCGTGAAAACTCAGAAAAGCAGTCACTAACCCATGGCGCTATAACCGATAAGTACCATAAAAAAATGTTGATTCACAGAGCAAAATAAAAGAAAAAAATCTTTATTATTTTTTTCAATATTAAATAATATATGTATGAGGCTGCCATTTATATAAAAGGAAGCATTTAAATTCATTCCGACTTGTTTTTGATTAAAAATAGACTCAGTTTATTTTAATAAATATTCATATAGTGTTCCTGTGTAAGCAACACCCCTGAAAGGGTTTAAATATGATTTCTGTTTCTTTTGCAGGTGTTGCAAGTGCTTTAGATATTGGACTCTCTAATTGGAGTTTTGAATATATCACTGTATCACTGTAAGTAATGTATTTTATGTCTATTTCAATTCTCATTGATAATTTTCCTACATAAACTTTATTCTTTACAATAAACAATTCCGGCACTTTAAAAAAAAAATATTCGATTTGAAATGTTTCAAAATGGACGAAAACATAAAAAATTTTATTCTCCAAGCTGTATTTAATTTTTTATTTGCATTCAAAGTTCACATTTCTGATTTTTGCAGGGAAATAGCCCATTTTGGCATGCATGGCATGTGACATCATAATGCCTTTTCAGATGTTCATGTCTTCGAGAATCTATGAACAAGTTTGTTTACATTCGAGAAATTCTGTCAATTATAATTGTTTCTTCCACTCAAAACTGCTGAATAGTTAGAAGTATTGTACTTTTTTCATGTGCATGACTACTAGTTTTACATCATCATATAAAATATTTATATCTACCAAAAAATGTTTGTAAAATATGAAGCGATAAAGCGAGATAGTAAACAAAATTCATCACTGTCATTGAAGAGTGGTTATTACATATGTAATGGTAACAAATCAGTGACTGTATAATCCAATTTTTAAAGATTTTCTATGAGATGTTATTTCTTTTATGAATTATTAAACTTTGAAAATTTTTAAGGGTGTTATCTACTGGCTTGACAATGATCTGTTTTGCTATTATGGATAAATTTAAAGCCAGATTCAAAGTGGATTATCAACTTTGTCCCCAGTTTAGTTTGTAATGAATTTTAGAGTTTATAAAAAATTCTCTGTATTACATTTTCTTATACCAGTATACTGCAGTCAGCAGTTACAATTTATTATTTTCATTAAGTATATGCGCTTTTGAAAGTTATAAAATAAATTTTATCAAAACAAAACTAAATATACAGGGTGAGTCAGAACTCTTGGGCTAAACTTTAAGTGGTGATAAATCACATCTAAACAAGGAATCTTTGTCATACAAAGCAGGGTCGTAATGCAAGAGGTGAACCACTAGACGTCGCTGACATTGAACGCAGTGACGACTGCGTCAGAACTAACCAGGGTTTAAGCTGAGTTTAAAATTTCTTTAGCAAAAAAGCTAAAACCTATTGTCTCATCTACGATAGACCTATCGACGACTTTGTTGCTAACGAGGACTTTGTTGCTAGGATTGCTGTTGCTGCCGGCGTTGTCCAAGATATACTGGGTGTTTTTGCTGATGTGCGCCGCTCGTTACGTCGCAGGTGTGAAGCCTACATTACTTCTGGTGGTTGCACTTTTGAGCAGTTTCTGTAATTTTGTCCATGCATTCTGCAATTTCTGTCAGTAAAATATACTTCGTGCCTACTCTGCCATTTTTGTGTTTCCTTTTTTTCACAAGAGAGTCATCATTTCCGTATTTCATGAGCTACCACCTAGCGGTTCACCTCTTACGTTACGACCTTGCTTTGTATGACAAAAATTGCTTGTTTAGTTGTGATTTATCACCCCTTAAAGTTTGGCCCAACAGTTCTTACTCACTCTGTATATATTACAAATTTAAAATATTGCACAAAATTAATAGAAATTAAATGGAAAATAATGAAGTTACTAAATTTATTCAGAATCATAAAAGACTTACTGTTTATTATAAGTAGGAAAATAATATAAGAAACAATTTGAAACTACTTTTAATTAAAAAAAAATTAATAAATATTATATTTAAAATTCTCACAAAGTATATTACTAAAATTTTTTTGCAAGAAAAAATTTATTAAATAAAAATAATATGCATACAAAAATATATATGCATATAAACATAAATATTGAACATAAGTAATTTTTTAATTTCTAGGGAAAGTACACTTCTCAATCAAAACTTTCGGTTGTAATTTACAGCTTATATAAAAAATGGTATAATTTTTTACATAAAAATTGCTTATATAACAAACTTATATAAAAAATGTTTTTTTGCACACAAATAATTATGGAGCACATTATAACAAAGAAAGAAAATAGAATTAAGCTGAAGTGATTTTGCATAAATAGCATTTTGTAAAATAAAACTCCAGTAAAGTTCAATAAGTTTATTTTATTTTTTTCTTTTTCTTTTCCTATTTATACCTAGCTAGCATTTTCAGTTTTCACCCCGATTTCTTCTGGATACTTTGACCATAGACTTCACCTCAAAATTTGAAATTAATTTACTAACTTGCTGTGTGATATATAAGTTAAACTCATACAATATATCTGATGAGATTTTACATTCAAGTTAATCTATAAACTTCTCTGGTGGTAAATAAATATGTACTTGGTTGCATATATTTCTATCTATTCGGATTAAACCTCACCAATCATTAAGCATCTTAGAATCCCCAAGTTCATTTTACCTCTTAATTTTTTAAGCAAGATAAGATATCTGGTGCTTGTGTACCCATATTTCACCAAGGAGTAATCTAAAGGCATTGTACTGTAACAATCTTGGTATTTTAAGCATTGCAAGTTTTCCACCATGTGAATACCCAGGATAGAAATTAAAATATCGAAATTTTAACTGCTCGATCCGAAATCCAATCATATACACTTGTAGGGCTTTTAAAGAGTTATACATTCTTGCTTATTGTTCATAGCAAGAATTCTTGCTTATTGTTCATAGCACTTTTAGTCGAAATATAAGCATTACAAACTTGAAAATCGGATCAATCTTCAACTTGACAAGACGATTCCTCAAACTATGAGAGCATTTTTTAAAAATAAATATGGATTTAGAAACTACATTTTCTAATACATATTTTTGTCATTTACCATTTATATCTATCTTTTATAGTTTCAATGGTATTTCAAGTAAAAGTAAGAAAAATGAAAAAAAAAACACTAGCTAGTACAGATACTTATTTTCTTTTTAAAAGGCTCAAAATATTATAATATTGAAACTATTTTTGTATATTTATAATTTAAAGCATTTTTTGACAAAATAAGATCAATTATTTTCATTTTTATCTATTAGGTCCGGAGACATTAGCATCCAAAGTGTTTACATTTTTCGCAATGCTCCGATTTCCACCACAGATACCCCAAATGTAAATATTATTCACATTATATAAAAAAAAAATTCTGATGTAGGCAGCACATGACTTTCCTTATATAATACAATGGATTTACTAGTTTTACAGTTAAATAATGTATAAGATCCACGGCGCTGTGTTTTTATTGTTGAATTGTACATTTGGTGATTTTCCGGATAACAACATGTAAAACTATTGCAAAGCACTCAATTAACTTATACTTCACGTAACTCTAAATGAACAATCATCAATATTGATAGCATCCTCAATAAGCAATATAGTCCATATATTAAAATAATTTAATAATTAATTCATCAATTAGACATAATTTTCATTAATTTAACGTAATTTTTGCAATTTTGATGATATTTTTGTCAATCTGGGGCGAAATATCGCCAAGTTCACAATACTTTGATAAATTATTCGCTAAGTGTGCCAAATGCATCACCAAGTGTTACAGACAAATGGAGAGAAGAGTACTTCTTATATACACTAGAAAAAACTTACTTTCCTTCCTGGGAAATTTAACTCAATATCCTCTCAAGGAAAATCTAATTGAAATTAAACTTTCTTTGTAATTGAAATTAAACTTTCTTTGTAGCACAGCATGAGTGGAAAAAGACAGAATAAAAATCAAAGTTTTTATTCAAAACATCAGAGTCATGCCTAGTAGTACAGGCTAGCTGCGGGAACAAGCATGCAGCTGTTAAACATATGTACAGATTTTAGAAGTTGGAAAACTAGCCAAGAAGTTCAGTTTGGAAAATCATCAGTAGACTTTACCTACCACTGTAAGTCATTCGACTTCCAACCATTTGAAGGTCACACACTGGAAACATAATTAAACTTAGTATATTTGTAGATGACTAGAATGAGTTTTACTCATTATTGAATTATGCATTAACGATTAAAATTGTAAAGCACTGGGTAAGAATTAAAGCTTTAACATCTACGTTACTAACATGATTAATAACAGATCAATAACACCCACATTTGTAATACCATAAATTCCTACATCCATACATCTCATACACCTCGTGTACATATCTAGCTCGTACTCAAAGAGATCAATAGATAGATTGACAGATCAAAAGATACTGATTATTCCAAACCGAACTTCTTATATATACCAGGATCTGTACCACACGGAATGATTTCCGAGGTCCATTCCTCAAATATACAAATGAGTTTGTGTATGCATCGGATATTCAGATTTACATGAAGACTTCTACTGAAAGAATGCTGTAAGTCATTCCCGAGAACAAGGTTAATAAGTCAAAAATAAATTGGTATTTTTGAACATTGCTCAGGAGAATATAATGAATCACGATCGTTTGTTGACATTCTTCCAGCAGGTATGCCCATCATATGAAGGAAATCAGAATTTGCGAGATATTACTTCCCATTTGGTGTCATTTTTATCAATTTGGCGATGACATTTTCATTATTTTAGCAATGTTTAAAATAGTTACCAAGTTGGTGACATCCCTCTAAATGTCTCGCTCATCGTTATGGACGGCCGGTCAGAGAAATCTATTATTCTTATAGTCTACGCTTATGTTCTTTCCAAGATATGGAACTTTTATCATCTAGTCATCATTTTCATTGATTTAGCATCATTTTTATTAATTTGGCAACATTTAAAAATGTTGCCAAGTTGGTGACATTTTGCCAAAATCTCTCCAAGCATTATAGATGGAGAAATAAGTTATTCTTGTAGCAGATAAATGACTATTGGCATCTAAATACAAAAGTATTGCGTAAAGTGTCTTTTTTCATGAATGGAATTAGCTGGATCCACGAGAATGATGTCACCAAATTCATCGCATGATATTACTTATGAAAAGTGAACCTATTTCACAATAGGTAATATATTTTTTTTTATTTTATATGAGTTTTTGAATTTTTTTTTGAAAAATGTGCAATATCTCAAGAACGATTTATGCTAACATTCTAAAATTTGTGCCAATTGTTGTCCAATGAAAAATTACATAAGAAATGTCTATTTGCATAACTTTATTAAAGGTTTTAATTTTTTGGTGATTTTTTCAAAATTTCATTTGAAAATTTAGGGGAGTTCTGGTCATTTGATTGCATATAAAAACAATAGACTTTCAGTATTCATGGATTGTAATTTTTGTACCAAATTTTGTTTGAATCGGTTCATTTGTTCGTCAGTTATCGTCTCCACAGACTCATTGACACACACACTCACACACACAGACATAATCTCAAAAACGTCTGATTCTTGTTCAGGGATGCTTGAAGCATGCTCTTCCGTTGAAAACTTGTATTTGAATTTTCGACACCATCACAATGCTTTCCTTATACATTATATGTATATAAGGAAAGTAAAAACCTTTCAAGAAAAGGGGTAAATTTTACCTATCAACTGTTACACCTCAAGTTTCAGCCATCTTAAAATATTTATTGTTTCTGAAATAGACCGCCTTCACAGAAGAATCAATTTTAGGCAAGCTGTCCGATTGCCCTTTAACAAAAACCAGGATCCATGTTTACAATAAAATAAAACAATCAGAAACGTTGCATCCCAGGTCAAAAGGCAAAATGATGTAACAGCCAATCACAAGGCGTTTTGTGTTTAAGTAGGTTTTGCATGTTTTCATTTTTACTTTCCTTATATACATAGTATAATGTATAAGGAAACTATTGTGATGGGGTAGAAAATTTGAATTCGAGTTTTCGCTGGGAAAGCATGCTTCAAGCATCCCTGATCATGAATTGAACATTTTTGAGGTGATGTCTGTGGAGACGATATCTCACGAACGAATGGAGTGATTAGAATGAAATTTAGTACAAAAATTACAATCCATAAATACTGAAGCTTATCGTTTTTAAATACAATCAAATGCTCAGAACACCCTAAATTTTTGAGTGAAATTTTGAAAAAAATCATCAAAAAATCAAAACTTTTAATAAAGTTACACAGACATTTCTTATGTAATTTATCCTTAGAAAACGATTGACATAAACTTTAGAATGCTAGCATGAACCGTTCTCGAGATATTGCACATTTTTCAACTAAATTTATCAAAAATCCCCATGAATTAAAAAAAAAAAATTAACTGTTGAGAAACATGTACACTTTTCATGTGTAATATCATGCAATAAATTTGGTGACATCATTGTCGTAGATCTAACTCGTTCCGTTTCATTCAAGAGAAAAGATACTTTTAGTAATACTTTTGTATTTGAATGTCAATAGTCATTTATATGCTATAAGAATAACTTATTTCTCCATCCATAACTTTTGGCGAGATTTTGGCGATGAATTTGGCTACGTGTCGCCAAATTAACTAAAATCTCGCCAAATGGATAAAAATGATACTAAATCAATGAAAATGATGACTAATTGATGAATATTCAATATCTTGGAAAGAATACAAGTATTTACTATAAGAATAACTTATTTGTTTTTTACTGTTAAAGTAGTAAAATCATTGCATTATATAAGGAAAGTCATGTGCTGCCCATATCAGATTTTTTGATATTTAAATAAATAACTTTTTAAAGAAATTTTTTCTTGGATATTTGAAATCAGAAAAATATTTTTTATAAATATGAAATGATTTCATGAGTTTAAAAAAATACTCCGGAATTGTTCATTGTGTTTTATTTTTTCTACAATACATTGTACGTATAAAGCAAAAGCATTGTGCTGACTGTTGGTGTTAAAATTCTTGAAAATGCATGTTTGGAGCATAGTTAGTGTTAAGTCATTACTTACTGTAAACATTTCGAAGCTTTTACAAATAGCGACCAACTTGTTGCTGAAAGTGGCTAGTAAAAAAATTAAACAATTACAGTTGTATTTTGTTACTTTACTATTGTTATTTTGTTACTTTATTATTATTTGTTCAGATAAACATTTAAAACACTTTTGAGGCAGAATTCTATTTAAAACACTTCTATTTAATTCACTGTCAAGTAATGGCAATGAGATGGTAGAATGTTGGTGGAGTTCAAAGTGGTATCGTAATGTTTGACCAAAATCAGATGAACTGATACCTAATGTGGGTATTATGACGGAACCAATAAACTGCTGAAATGAAGATGTAAGTGCTGATAAAATTTAATTTTGCATTAATTGATTGGATGATTTTGTGTTGGGTAAGATATGCTCTCCCGCCTTGTTAACAGAATGTCCTCTTTTTTTTAGCTCTTTACATGCATTTTTATTATTGTACAAATCACATTGTTTAAATGTATGAAGCATATTTGATATTCAAGTTCTTGCTATTTTATTTGAGGTTAAATGTCTCAAAATATATATTGAATTTATTTTTAGGTACACAATGACAAAATCTACATGTATTATATTCATACTTGGGTTTTCTTTATTATTTGGACTAGAAAAGAAGGTAATAAAAAATTCCTGAATATATACCTATATTTCTTATTTAGCATATCTACTTTTGCAATCCATGAAAGTTTATTCAGTGAAAGGTTGTCACATATATTTTGCAAACTCTTTTTAAATTATTTCCTTAGTATTTTTTTTTTATCTCAAAAATATCTGTTTAACTGCTTATAGTTAATTTTTTATTTCATAATTTCTTTTGAATCATTAAACTATAAATTTTAATGGAATCCAAACTTCTGTTGCCATCTGTAAAAATATTTCTTCCACAAAAACATGAAACTTATTTTCCAAGGCAGCAGTTTTTAAACTGGGGTTCACAATAGTATAATGAGAATATGCATGTTTTTGAGTTATTCTTTCTACGTCTGTTGTCTCTTACTTGTGTTGAAATTACTTGCACATCTTTATGAGCTTTTGAATGAATGAAATAAGGCTATTTTTAATGGATAGCAAATTTCAACTCAATGAATTTATGATTTCTCGTAGTTAGCTAATATGGCTTGCTTACTTGATGATATTTTTATCCATTTGAATGAGCTAAATTTGAGTTTAGAAGGTACAGCTGCAAATACATTTAAAATTTAGACAAATAGAAGCAATAACAAAAGAGATTGACTTTGGTTAAAACTCCCTTAATAATTGTGTATATGAGTCTTTTCCAACACTTAATTATTTCATGTAAACATCCAATAAAGAGCTGTCTACTAATCTATGGCAAATTTTCATCGGGTTTTTAAAAACTCTCTAAACTAACTTTAGGATTGGTTTCCATTTCCTAATTCTAGCAACAACTAGATCAGGATAGGGATCCATTTAACACAGGTAATAGTAATGCTGAACAGTCATTTCTGAGCAAGATAGTCTTGTTAATCTGTCGTGTACCATATCACTAAAGCTCCATTTCTTTAAAACTGATATCACAAATTATTTCTTATGTCTTAAATCTGATTACTTGTAAAAAGGAAAATTGATTAAACGTATATTTCTGCTTTTAACAACAAACTTGTTTGAACAGGATTTCTCAATGCTATTGTATGTAAAATTAAAGTACAGAAACTGTTTGAATGCATAATCTGATCTAAGAATGAAGCTTTAAACATTAAGCTAAACATCAGGGCTCTAATTTAAAAAAAACTTTTTCATAGTAAAAATAGATATGTATTATTTACTGCAATGCAAACTTATCATTTATAAACTATAAAGACATGTATATATATATATATATATATATATATATATATATATATATATATATATATATATATATATGTATTATTATAAATAAGATATACATATAATTATATATGTAAGATAATTTCTTTTTTTAACATTTTCCGAAAAGTGTTTATGACTTTGGTCATTCTGTCTGTTTGTCCTTTTGCATGATAACTTCCATAAAAATGACTTATCGAAATGTCATTCTAGTATGTTGTTGAGTTGGCCTATAAGATGCTTGAGAATGAAAATAAATAGTATCACCCAATTAGTTTCGGATTTAACTCGAGTTGAAAAAATGAAATACATTGAACCCTATGGGACTTAATTTTTCAAACATTTTTTAAGCAGAGTTAAAATTCACAAATTGCTTTGAAAGTTTTAAGACTTATTCAAATTATCACATAAAATGTGTAAAAAAGTTTCAGTAAAATATGTTGGGTAGTTTTATAAATAAAAATTGAAATAATTACACCCATGATATATGAAGAGATCACATGACTCATTACAACATAAAATATGGCTTCCACTTTTTTCCCACTATGTATACCGCAGATGTTTAAAGATTATTTAAATTCATATTTAGTGTTGCATTCGTCATAAAACTGCTTTATTTTTTGCGTATTATCTGTTTATCTAAATTCTGTGTCAATCCAATTACAATTTTTTTTATTTTAAATGATCTCTAAACTTTCTTTATTCATACAACGAAATCTAATTTTAATGCTAAACTATAGTATACAGTATGTAAACAAATCAAGCAATTATAAGATGAGTTGTATAAGAATTGCTGAATTTTTTTCACGCAAAATTATATAGCTTTGGAGTCTAGAAAATAAGTGATATGAATGAAATCAAGCATTGTGATTTTACATAGGCAGATGATTTATGAAATGAAATGGTTTGTCATAGTTGCAACAATTTCGAAGAACTAATTTAACATGAGATAAGCAAATGATGTAGTTTGTATACTGAAATATTATTTATTTACTTATTCATTCAATTTACATGGCAACTACAGATGAAATCCAGTTACAGTAACCACACAAATATAAAAAGAACAGGGCATAAAATACAAGAATACTAAGTAGTATACAGTGCTCGAAAAAAATATAAGGACAACATATAATTGAATGAAAATATACTTTATTTTCACTTTAACAAGATGAAATTTTGATATTTCTGACTTTTAATACGAAATTATATAGTAACATTTACAACACATAAAACAACAAATATGAACCAAATACAAAAGTTGACCTTATAAAGATTATCACTAAAGAAAATATAGAAAAAGGTATAAGGACCTGTTCTAAATTACTTAACATTTCTCTTAATAATAAAGAAAACAACCTTTTTTTTTAATTACTTGAATAAGCCAAGAGGTCATCGATGCTGAAAGTTCTTTTAAAGTGTCTATGGAAATGTTATTTCAAGCTTGTTTGTTGGCTAACACAAGATCCTGTTTACACTGATATTGTGTGCCTTTTTTATAAAGTTCTTGAGCTAGAAGGCCCCATAAATATTCTATTGGATTGAAATCGGGACTCCTCACCGGCCAATGAAGTAAATTTACTGAATTAGCTTTAAACCAGATTTGCACTCTTAGAAACGTGTATGGAAGCATTATCTTGTTGGAAAATATAATCTCTTCAAGTTATTAGTGGGGCCTCAGGTAACAAATGTTTGCCTAACCATATCAATATAATTATCAGAGTTCATTTTGTAGTTGATAAAGATTATGGGTGTGGTTCCGTTTGCTGCTAAAACGCCCCAAATCATTACTGTGTCTCCACTGTATTGATGTTTGGAAAAAACTTCTTGGTTTTACGCAGATTATATAAAAAATATCGAAAACCATCTGGCCCATCAAGATTGAACTTCTTTTCATCCGAAAAGATTACATCAATCCATTTTGGACTGAGAGAAATGTATTTTTTTTAAAACTCTTGTATTCTTTCCTTATATTCCTTTTTAAGAGGCGGACGTGACATTAACTTTCCATATCCAATATTTGGATGTTTATTCAAAACATTTTGAACTGTTCGTGTGGAACATGGTAAGTCCAAATTTCTTCCAACTTCATTTGCAGTTTCTTTTTTCTCACAAGCTCTTCTTACAACCATTCTTTTCTATCAGTGCGTTAGAATTTCTTGTCTTCCAGTTCATTTTTTCATGCCAAACATTCCAGGTTCTTTTAGAAAATTATAAACTACAGTTTTAGATCTTTAAATTTTTTTCAAAATTTCATGTGCACTCAATCCATATTCTTTAAAAGTAAGAATTTCCCCTTTTCAAGGTCAGACAGATGAGTTCCTTTTGGCATCGTATAAAAATTGAGAAATGAGGCAAGTGTGAATTTTGTTCAGAAACCCAGCCTTTATATTTGAAATGGTCATTTTCTGCTTTCGAATATGCAAAATTTACTATAATTTTAGATGAAAAAACTGTTGTCCTTATACTTTTTTCCAAGATCATATGGGTTTAAAATTTATAAAGTAAATTTATGCATATTTATTTTTGAAAAATTTAACTAATTTACATGTAAAAGAACTTAATTTTATCAATATTTTTACTTTAAAAAGAAATTTGCATATATTTTCATCTAAAAGATTTCTAGATTTGGGCAAGTTTTTGCTTGTCCTTTTTTTTACGTACTGTACATGTCAAGCGCATTAAAACAGGCTTTTTTAAATTGGGTGGAGTCAAATTAAAAAATCAATATCAGTACAATAGGTATTATGGAGATCAAAAGATTTATAGATAGAATAGCTCTTAATGTAATTGCGTTTAACAGTAGTATTGTGAAATAATTTTTTTTTCCAGTATTAGCAACAGGTATATAGAATTCCAGGCAAGAAAGTAAAATGGGGCAATCAATAGTATTATTTAAAACTTTATAGTGAAAGAAGAGGCAGAACCATTTTCTTCTTTTAAGAGATTAAATTAAATTTTTGTCTGAATTCACTAGTGTGCGTATCATAAGAATAATAGCCAGACATTCTGTATTTCATAGTACGTAAAAGTTTATTTTGCACAACTTCTATTCGTTGAGGATGCAGATTGTAGACAGGGTCCCAGATCATTGCACAATACTCCAAAACTGGTTTAACAAGGGTATTATAAAGACAAATAATAGTATTAGACCTAGCAGAAACACAATATTGTCTTAAGGTCAAGCCAAGTCTTTGGTAGTCTGTTTTAATAGTATTATCGATATGCCTCTGAAAGTTAAATGTATCATCAAAAGTGACACCCAAATCAATAAAACGAGTACACAGAGATAGAGGTAAATTATTTAAAATGTAGTTATAATTGTGAATATTATAGATTCTAGCAATGCCCATAACATAGCATTTAGAAATATTTAAATGGAGTCTATTTAAAACAGACCAGTTATACAGTTTATGTAGATCATTCTATATCAATTCACATTCAGTTAATGAGTTGATTTTCACATAAAGTTTCAGATTGCTATCAAACATAAGACATTTGGTAGTTTTAAAAATCTAGAGTATATCATTAATAAAAATTAAGAAAAGGACTGGACCCAAATTTGAGCTCTGAGGAACACCAGAAGAATTATTGTATAGTCTAGAGCAGTGCTCCCCAACCTTTTTATCACCGCGGACCTGTCAACGTTTGATAATTTTACCGTGGCCCGCTGAGGGGGGGGGGGGGGGACGTTGATTGTTTATATTTTAGATTGTTTTGATTTAGTAATTTTAATTTAATTGTATTTAAACATGCCTTCAAAATAAAATACAGTTATGCCAAAAAATGAATATAAAGTGATTTAACATTTTAACTCACTAGAACGCTAAATCAATGAGAACCCTGAGCTTGTTTCTTTGCATCGAGATGGTTCTTTTGGCGGGTAATAGGAGACAATAACACCCGAAGTGTGTTGCTTATGTCCAGTTTATTCTGTTGTTTTGTTTTGGTTGCTGTCACTGCAGAAAACCCCGCTTCACACAGATAGGTTGTCGGAAATGGCAATAGGGATTTAAGTGCTGTGGTGGCAATCTCAGGGTATTCTGCCATGACTTTAATTCAGAACACCGGCAGAGTTGTTGTCTCGAACGTAGTTTTAAGGCCACCGTCATTGGCAATCTCCAGCAGTTGATCTTCTTCTTCTTGCACAAACGTGTTAGATTCGCCTGATTTGTTGACAAATGGGTCGCGGATCCATTCCTTACCAGTTCATGGGTCTTTTGTGGTTGGGAAGTAGCGCTCGAACTCTTTTAAAAGCAAAGACATCATGCACCAACTGGGAGAATGAATGTTCAGGCTCAGTCTCGCTTAAATCCCCGCTAATGTCTGAAACATGTCCAAAATATCTCTGTTCACGCGCCGTCCCCACAACTCCATTTTGGCTTTAAATGCAGTTACTTTGTCTGCCAACTTGAAAACAGTTGTCACTTTTTCCTGAAGGCACAGATTGAGTTCATTCAGCAGGCTGAATATGTCACACAGGTAAGCCAGTTTTGCGACCTATACCTTGTCACTGAAATGTGCTGCCAGCGGTGACTTCTTTTCTGAGAGAAATCTTTGCAATGGCTCTCGTAATTCAAATACTCTGATTAACAATTTTCCTCTGGATAACCATCTTATTTCTGTGTATAAGAGAAGGCATCTGTACTCTGCGTCCATCTCCTCACAAAACTGCTTAAACAGGCGCGAGTTAAGGGCGTGTGCTTTGATGTGGTTAATAACTGTAACAACATCAATCAATACGCTGTTAAATTCCGGTGACATTTTTTGACTTGTCAGCATTTTCCTGTGAATGAGACAATGCGTAGATTCACTCTCAGGTGCAACCTCCTTAATCCGAGCAATTAAACCAGACAGTCGTCCGGTCATGGCAGCAGCTCCGTCTGTGCATATGTCGACATAAAAGGACCATTTTAGTTGTCCTGATATATAACTATCCAGTGACTTGAACAGTTGCTCCTGTGGTGTTGGTTGGCAAAGATAGTGCACATAATAAATCCTCATGCACATCCTCCTGATATAGATATCACACATAAACAAGTAGTATTGCCTTGTTGTCGATATCTGTAGATTCGTCAACCTGGAGTGCATACCACGGTGATGTATTAATCCTCTCCAACAATTGTGTCTCAATGTCTTCGGCTATTTCCTCAATGCGCCTAGTCACAGTGCTAGCCGACAAAGGCACATGTGCTATCTTTTCCACAGCAGCCTCTCCTAGAAGTTCACAGCAAATGTCTTTAGTGGAGGGCAAGATCAATTCTTCACTGACAGTGAATGGCTTTTTAGCTTTAGCAATAGGGTTAGCCACCAAATATGATGCTCTCAGTGCATTCTCTTTTATTGATGTGGTGGCCCTCATAAATGTCTTTTGTCCTTTGTGTTCCCGATTTTTTCTTTCAAAATACTCCAGGGGCTTGTCTTTTAATCCAGGGTGCTTGGTATTCAAGTGGCGAAGCAGTTTTGAAGGTTTCATTGCCTCATTAGAGAGCTGGTTGCCGCAAACTATGCAGAGCGGTTTTGGTGTGTGGGAATCACCTGTCCCAATAAATCCATATTTCAAGTAGGACTCATGGTATTGTCTGTTAAAAGTTACATGTTTCTTTGATGTTGAAGGCTCTTCATCTGTCTCTTCACTGGGCCTTTTCTTTTTCCCAAGGAAACTTTTTAACGACATCTGTTTCGTACTCATTTTTGCTAATTTGTGGGTTAAATTTGAGCAAACACAATATACACGTACACTAAGCACTGTTAAACATGAGAAAGTACCGGTGAACAGAGAGAAGAGCGATACACACCTTCTCTTTACCAAAGCTAGAACGCCACTGCCGCTAGCAGCCGCTCAGCTCCAGACGTCCCCTAAAACCGCCCTGATATCACGATATTTTGCGCATGCGCGGTATTGGTGTGGCTTTAAGTGATGTCTCTCAGCTCCCGGTTAACCTCTCCTTCATGGAAAGTCGCACAAACCTGAGAGAAATACACCACAGTAAATAAAATGGAAATAATTTAATGTTCCTTGGGTGGCCCGGTACCATTTGATCCATGGACCGGTACCGGTCTGTGGTCCGGGGGTTGGGGATCACTGGTGTAGAGTATAGTCTGAAGTACTTTGGCATTAGCCAAAGTACTTTACAGAATAAAGTCTATTGGTAATATACGAGTACAACTAAGTCAATAAATCAGTACTAAAACTATTGGTAATTAGTTTACGGGTTAATAACCCTAGATAGATATGAGCAAATGCTTTACTAAAGTCAGTATAAATAACATCCAGTTGCTTCTTGGTTTTAATAGCATCAATAATATCACTGGTAAAACAAGCTAAATTAGTTAAAGTTGATCGCATTGGCATAAATCCATGTTGGTAAGGAGAGATCCATTGCTTAAGTTGGGAAAAGATCCTTTCATGCATAACATATTCAAAAACCTTGGAAAAAGGGGATACAATGGTAATAGGTCTGTAGTTAAAAATATCATGCTTGTGGTTCTTTTATGTACAGCAATAATTGTGACATAATATTAACTGCAAAAGCATTGCAAACATTTATCAAATTATACTTTTGATGATATCATTTGAATAAAGTTCATTTTGTGTAACTAGCATTACCTTTTTCAATGAAGTCTTAAGATTAATTTTGTCGATGGCAATTTTTGAAGCAACTTAAAATGCAAATAAAATTGCATTCAGTTCGAAAGTGTTTTATAATCAATGCTTAATGCATGATTAGTCTTTTTTAAATTTTTGTCTGTTTGAAAGTTTTGCATTTGTGAGACTTTATAGTAGTAAGAATTTGTTATGTTCTAATAAAAAATGTATGTTCATCATATTTATAGTTTATAGAATGCAGGTAGTAATTTGTAATGAAGAAAGGTTCCTCAGACTATTCAAGTTTAAGAACTATTACTCTGAGGAGTGGGGAGTGCAACTAATCTGTTGGTGTACAAAACACACCATGCTTAATTAGAGCTTGTCTTATGCATTTCCCCAATAATTTTGTTGGGGCAAGTGATCTCTTTGAACTGAAAGGATACAAGTTCAATGATGTTGATCGTATAATTAGAATGCAAAATATTCAAAACTAGAATAAATTACACTGCCCAGGTCATAAATAAACGTCTGTTACTACTTAGTTTCTGAAGCACGCTATCTGCAAAGAAAAAAAAAATTCAAAACCTCTAAGAAACCTCCTGTGGAAGTTTCCTGTCAAATGCCAAGAACCCCATTCATATGTGCATCCCGCTCATCCCTCTTTAAAATGGTTCTGATCCAGACCAGGGAAAAATTGAATCTCCGTTAAAGTGCTTGATGGTACGATGACTGTATGCGATAACTTGAAAAAATTAAATTGCTTATAAAATTAAATTTTTCTTAAAATGCTTATATATATGCAGAACTTTTAGCCAAATTATAGAATTGTGCTAATCTTACTTTTTGGGATGTGACAATACATGTATCAGATCATGTAAAAAATGAAAATTTTGGGTGCATTTAAAAAAATAAAACATGAAAAAATTGTCCCACAGATTCAGTTCAAACATATTTGGAAGGAATGCTCTTTGATCTTTTTGATGGTGTCAAGATAGAAACTTGTGTGATAACGTTTTAGATCACTAAGTGATCTATTTGTGTATTGGACTAAAATATGAAATAACTAAAAAACTAATTTGAAATTAAACAAAAATAATGCTGAGGTGTACTTATTTGGATCCTGAAGTACATGTGTACTAAATTTCATAGCCGTACGATGCTTATATTTCTTGCTACAGACTGCACAGACACACAGACATTTACCTTTATTATGTAAGATATCTGACCCAATTTTGCCTTTAAAAACAAGATTTTTTATAGTGGTAAATATAATTACAATGATTATTATTGTATTGAATTTAAAGTCAAGGCAAGTAAAGGCATAATTATATCAGGTCCTTACCTGCTAAAATCTCATTATGAAATAGTCAGTTTTAGAGATGCAGAATTTTTGATTCTTTAAAATAATGAATATGATGAACGTGTGTTAAAGGCCACTTTTTATTTATTGACACTGTCTTCACTTTTCTGAAACTCCTGCAATAAATTCTTCTATTATTTGGTTGTCATCAGGGTTGTAGAGTAAGTGTCGTTAGCAGTTTGGTGTAGATCACAGAGCCTAAAAATATAACGATTCCGACTTCTAAATAAAACTATTTAAAACTAATTTTATTTTGATATATTTTATTTTTTAATTGTTTTTGAAATAGGTTTTAGGCAATAGATTAAAAAAAGTCAAATGTTTACCAATTAAAAAACTATTGATATGGAAAATTAAAAATTAGTTGCTATTTATATTGGTGTCAGAGTGGGATATTTGAAAATAAAAAGAGTCAAAGTTGAATTCAGAGTTGAACATTATAAAAAAGAGGAATCTGAGTTTGAGTTGAAGGTTTGCAATACCAACTCCATAGCCCTGGTTCTCATGATGGATATATTGTGGAGGTAATAACTTAACTTCCCCTAAATGCCAGTAAAACTGGATATTTACTTCGTTTTCTCAATAATAAAAAAGAAAAAAGAATAAATTTCCATATTATCGCCCTCTTCTGTGACCAAGCACTCTTGTTGAACTATTAGTCAACTGCTCAGTATTCAAACTTATATAGCCAACAAACAAACTTTGAACACAAATCCCATAAAAAGTTTAACCAAAAAATGTCAATATAGAAAATTTTATTGCTTTTGTCTGTGAAATACCATTTTAAGAAGAGAAATAGGATTATCTTAATCAGAGCTATGAAGAGATATACAGTCTGTCCCAAAAGTATAGAGAAAGTTACAAAATTTCATTTGTAAAAGGAACAGAGTCACTGCAACTATGAAAGGCAATATGTTTATAACATTCACAATTTTATATGATTATACTGCAAAAACTTACACAATTCACTAAGTAAGTCTGGCCGCCCAAATTGCTGCTCTTAGTCTTCAGATGAGTCGGTCGGCCTGGGCTTTCGACAATTCACAAAGTACAATATTTAATTTGAGAAAATTGAAATTAGAAGGGGGGGGGGGGGTGTACCCAAAGTATAGCGAATGCTTAAATTATGATGTCATATATTTACAAAAATTAGTCAACAATCTAAATTAATATTTAATTGTATTCCCCCTATTTAGTGTAACATGAAGTATACATGCCTTTCCAGGGAACAAATTAAATTTTGCATGAAATCAAGAGACATCTCATACCATGATTTCTGTCAAGTATGTACACAAGGGGGGGGGGGGGGGGTCTGATGGGATTACTGTCAGGGAAACATAGCTTTATATGGAAATTCGGAAACTTATAACATGTTAATTCCAATAAAGGCAAACCAGGCAAGTCCTCGTATTATAGTTAAGCGATGTGAATTTCTTAGTGGCACAGTGTCGTAATGAAATAAGTAGAAGTCAATTGGTAAACAAAATCCAGGTTTATTTAACAACATTGGAATCTAGCCAATATCATTTGGCAGTTGCTTTCACATAGTGCAGTAAAAAACATATATACAGGGTTTTGAGTTGAAACATTTTAGGAAGTCCACATTGGAAAACAATACTTACTAACTCTTTATTATGTCGTTCGAGTTCCACCTCTATGAGGTCACACTTTAGGAAAATGTAGGTTTAACAAGTATCTTGACTAGATTCGGTTCATGTTCAATATAAAATCCTTTAGTCCATTAAAAAAATAGAATCACCGGTTTGAAATCTATTCATGTAGAACAAACGAATACTCCAATATATTGTTCCTACACCAGACATGCCTGTTTAACTAAGGTCATTTTTCTTAACAATTAACATGAAATAATATATTAGCATGAACAAGAATGCACATTTATGGCGAAATTATTCAGCATAGTACCATTCTTTTCAGAACTACTTGTCTAACTCCCGTCTGAATAACTATTAGACAACCTGACTGATTACACCTACAGTCGATGTTTCCACCTACTCCTCGACTGCTCAGTCTACTTTACTGTTCTGTGTTCTGACTATGTTTCCAGCATGGACTTCCTATATACACGATGATCGGTACCTACCGGAATGAATTCCGAGGTCCATCCCAAAAAATATGCAAATGATATTGCGTATGCTGCGAATATCCAATCTGCTTGAAGACTCTTGCTGAAAGAATGTCGTGAGTCATTTCCGAGAATGAGGTAAGTAATCAAAAGAAAAACATTGAGTTTACAAACATCATCTGGAAGAAAGATGACTGGCAATCTTTTATACGTGTTCTTCAAGCAGCTGCAGCCCCTTCCTCTCCCCTTAAATTATAAAAGAAACTGAAATGGTAAATGAAAACTAACATAAGTTTCAAAATAAAAATTATATATTATATATTCTTTTAAAAATTCAAGTGATAAATTTTAATAGACTTTTTTACATGTACATTCTATAAAGAGTTTCATTTACATTAGAACTTGTAATAAAATGATGGACAGTATACATAGAATTCAAGAAAAGATCTTCTCATGTTCATTGACCATAGTAATTAATGTTGTGTTGTGCTAGCTGCCGTCAAAAATGTGTGTGTGCATTTTTCACCAATTCTTGTAAGCTGGCTCGTTTAATGATAAATATACCCTTCATGATGCTTGCTTTTTTATCCACTTTTGGTTTTGGTAAAGTGGCAACCCTGCTGGAAGAATGAGGCAAATTTATTTTTTTGCTAATGTTCGGTTCTTGAAGACATAGCGTACATCAATGTGGCATTTAATACATTTGTTTCATATTACTAGCAGATATTACAGAAAAAAATTGTGGTTTAGATAAATTTCCTCAAATCAAGTGATAAATGTTTTTTTTGTGATTTTCTCTTTCAAATAGTGAGGAAATGGCTAATCTCATAAAATATTTCAATGGTATTTCAAAAATGGAATAATTTATCGAATTGAATTCTAAGTAAATTTTATTCATTTTTAACTCTATAATACATTTCTATATATAGATCATTTAAATTATCTTAAACTTATGTCTTTTTACCAACAAAATTAAAAAATAAGTTTATTATTACATTTCTTTGGAATAGATTATGCCTCTCTCCAACAAGTCACATGATATGCTGGCGCATGAAATGGTAATCTGCTCCCCTACACACTTTGTTCCTCGTCACATGGTATATTGGCATGGTATGCTTTAAAATCAGCCAAAAGAACACGAGGGCACTGGTTGCCGAGGTGCACATTTCGAGTTTCAGAATGGGAAGAATTAATTCTATGACCCACATGAGGTCCATATAGTTTATTAGGCAGCTACGTGTTTGTTTTGCCCATACTTGTGAGTTAACAATTTTTTTTCTAATTTTTGAGATGAAGAGAACTATTGTTTCTTATTTTACAACCGATAAAAAACAGAAAGTGCCTGATGCGTCTGTTACTTCCCCCTTAACTAGTATTGAAATTTTTGGAGAATTGACAAACTGCAAGGGGTGTTGTAGTGTCGGGAGTGCTGAAATATCAAGAAACAGCGAAATATTTAAGAATGAGTCTGTCAAAGAATAATTATTAACAAATATGAATTTTGTAAATGACATTTTACTGCATGTTGGAGCTGAGCTTATCAACTTTCAAAAAGTAAAAGCATTTAAATGACTGTGTAACCCTCCTTCAAAATTACCACTTTCCTTTCGAAACTGGAAAAGGCTTTAAATGTCATTTCCAGCACAAATGGCTTGAAGATTATAACTGGCAAGCCTTTTTTAAAATTCAAAATGGTCTTTATTGGTCTTCCTGTGTACTTTTCTTGGATATAAAAGAGGTTGGTATGGACTCTTACCAAAGAGTCATGACCTTTGTATTTAAACCTTTCTACAACTTGAAGAAAGCAATTGAATGTTTCAAAAAATATGAATCAACAGTATATCATAAACATACAGTTATAGCTCAAACCAACATACTGGTTATTGTTGGGAAAGTATCGAGAAGCAGTTAGATAGCAAAAGGAAGAAATACACAGAAAAACATAGATTGATATTGGATGGAATCGTTGAAACTATTCGATTATGTGGCATTCAAAATATCCCTCTAAAAAGCCACTCTGACTGGGGGCGTGCTTATTTCGCTGTCAAACCTTCTGACAAACAATGGCAATTTTTGTAGCCCTCTTGGGTATCATGCCTATGGAGGGAATCTTGTGCTTCAGGATCATCTCACAAATAGTTCATGGAATGCTATGTACACCAGCCCAAGGATTTAGAGTGCTCTTATTGATTTTTTCCCCCACATCATTCAGAAAAATATTGTAGAACAAGTTCAAGGCAGTTGCTTTTATACAGTTTTAGGGGATGAAACAATGGATATATCTCAAATTGAGCGTCTTGCTTTGTGTAAGACACATTACTGATGTAGAACCCTTCACCATCAAGGAAGATTTTCTTTTATTTGTTCTTGTCTATGATCTAATTGGCGAAGCACTGACGGCAATTATAGAAGAAACTCTTATCAAATATGGTTAGACTTGATTAATTTGAGAAAGCAAGGTTACGATGGGACTTCATCAATGAGAGGTCAATTTCAAGGTGTTCAAGCCCTTTTAAGAAAGAAGTACCCCAAAGCTATCTACACTCACTGCATTTATCACTGTTTAAATTTATGCCTCATGGATTCCTTTAAAGTTCAAAGTGTCTGGAACGCGATGGACATAATATCAGAAACTTGCATATTTTTTAGAGTTAGTGCAAAACGTACAAAAGTCTTGAAAGATAAAATCAAAGATCTCGAACCAAATTGTTATAGTAGTAGAATTAAGACCCTTTGTGAAACCAGGTGGTGTGAATGTCCTGAAGCTGTAATGTTTTTTAAGAATATTCTTTTGCCAATTGCTTCAGAACTGGAGCATCTCAGCGAACTACCAGGCGATCATTCAAAAAAAAGCCTTACTTATTTTGAGTAATATATGCACCACATCATTCCTGTCATCTGTAGTTGTAACATCAAAATTGTTGGGATTGACTTATAATCTCTCAAAATATCTTCAAAAAGAGGAACTGGATCTTTTCAGTGCTGTCAACCAAGTTAGTAGGATTTAGACAGTCTTCGAAACAATTTCAATGTCGAATTCTATCCATTGTTCATAGATGTACAGAACATGGCCTTTAGTCTCAACATCTATATCAATTTACCAAGAATTTCTGGACTCCAGAGACACCTCCCAAACCCACGATCAACTGATCCCGAGTCTTATTACAGAATAACTGTCTACATTCCTTGTACTGAGGACATGATTTCCTTGTTAACTGAGCATTTTTTGATTCATCAAGAGACTATATCATCACTTCACTTTGTTATTGCAGCATTTTGTGATGTTTTTTTTGCAAAAATTAAGAAAGCTTTTGACTTTTTTAAAGATGACTTCATAGAGAAGTACTAAGATGCCCTTGCAGTGGAATGGGAATTATGGAAGCAAAAGTGGAAGGTAATCAAAGAAAAACCTATTTGTGCAATAGACAGTTTAGCTCAGTGTGACAAGCATCTCTTTTCAAATGTACATGTCCTGTTGAGAATGTTGGCTCTGTTTCTGGTTTCTACGGCTTCTATGGAAAGAAGCGTTTCAAGACTGAAATTAATAAAGTCATATTGGAAGAACACGATCAGCGAGAGTAGACTTAATGGTCTCGCTTTATTATCTATCCATAGAGACCTGGCTTTACAAATAACTAATGATGAAGTAATTGACTACTTTGCTGGATCTGGTGTGTGAGGCACCTTCAGCTCTTTTTATAAAAACACACACACACACACACACAAAATGAGTGTTCTTTATATTTGTATGTGTTTACTACATAATACATATTTAAAGTAAGTATAGAAATTATGTAATTTTTCACCTAATACACTTAAAGCAGTAATATTTATATTTCCATTCATTTATGATAATAAATAATTCTATCAATTCAAAATTTTTAGTCATGTCTCTAGTTCGGTGGAATTCAATACATTTTAATATCAAATATAGTGATATTGGTTTTATGGAACTTTGTACATTTTAATATCAATTATTCAAGTATGTGTATTTTGTTTGATACTCTGACTTACTATTACAGTTGAATATCCCACCAAACTGCCATTGCAGATAACTTTTTCAGATCTGAATTTTTTGCTGAACCTAATTTTTTTTATTTACATTTAAACTTGAATGATTATAAATGATATTATTTTCGATTCATTTTTTCATCATTACCAATATTGTTCCATTAAATAATTATAATTTTACAGTTTGCTTAAACTACAGAAAGTGAAAAAGGAAATTCTATTTTCTATATGTTTATATTAAATTATAGCTACTTACAAAACAGGACGACAGATTTGAAAGTGGTAATCATGAGTTTCAGCTCTTCCCCTCAAATCAAAATCCTTCATACGCCACTGCTTTCTGTATAGTTCAAGTCATTGACAGAGAAATACTGTTTTCAATTTTTGTAAACTTTGTGACTTAGCATTCCCCACAAATTTTCTATGGAGTTTTAATCAGGGCTAATTGTGGGCCAGTCCAAAACATTGATACTGTTTTGCTGTAACCACACATATGGCTTCTGGCCCATCACAGCCGATCTGTTTTATGTCTTAGTTTCAAACATAGCTTTTGCAACATTTTCTTGTTGATGATACTTCCTTCCAGAAGTCATTCTTCTTCTATGGACTACATTTTTAGAAAGTCCACTAGTTGAAGCAATTTGCCACAGACATATTGGGAACTGGTGCCATTTTCAATGTTATTCTATCATCACGAGTGGAAGTCTTCCAGGGCAGCTTTTGATTATCTGTTCATCACCAGATGTTAAAACTTTCTAAATACTGTTTATGGATCTGTTCAACATCTTTGGAATGTCTTTAGCATTATTTCTAATTTCTTTTAAACAATAAATATTTGTACTTTCATTTATTGAAAGTTCTTTAACTTTCATCATTTCAACAACATGCGTAAAAATTCATTACAGATCTGAATTCTGAAATCGAAATGCTACAATTCATATTAAAACAAATCAAAAGCAAACTATATTATATAAAGATGTTTCTGGTGGACAGCTATTTCAAATATCAGACAATATTCAAAAAACATATTTTGAAAGGGTATGAATTATGTTCTCTATACTTTTCGGATACCCCAATTTCAATTTTCTCCAAATAAATATTGTACTTATTGAATTTTGTGTAATTTTTTGCAAAATAATCGAATAAAATTGTGAATGTTGTAAAACATATTGCCTTTCATAGTTGCTGCAGTTACTCTCTTGCTTTTACAAATGCGGTTTTGTGCATTTCTCTATACTTTTGGGACAGTCTGTAATGTAGAGATATAATCACCTAAGCTAAAATATACATTTACTTTCCTCATGAGTTAATTTTGCAAATAATTTTCATCTAATTGAAAGAAACATACAAGTATAATAATTTCATTCATAACATATTTTAAATCTATTATATCCAGGCATAAACATTGGTATTGTCAGGCTGGATCAGGTGAATATCTGAAATTTCAACCCGTGCAAACATCTATAATTTCTAACAAAATGCAAATTGCAACCCTCATTACAAAATGTACTTGTCTCACAAACAGTGAAACTCACTATATTTAGATTCAAGAGTATTAAATTCATTATTCCCACAAAAGCAATAGGGATTATAAAAAAAACTAAATTTAATTTTCATAGTTATTAAATTACCAATGTGGTGACATTTGCCAAAAGCCACCAAATTGATGATATTGTGCCAAATTTGTCATTAAGCAGATATTGGTTTTTTATATATATAGTATATATAACTTTCAATTAAACTTTCAATTGTTGAAATAATGAGTCGAGATCAATCCGAATAATTTTAGTTTATAGTTTTTAACACTTTACAACACAGTTGAAAAGTGTTTATGACTTTGTTCATTCTGTCTGTCTGTGTGTCTGCCCTTTAGCACGATAACTGCTGTAAAAATGACTTTATCAAAATTAAATTTTAGTATGTTGTTCAGATGATCTGTGGGACCTATGGGAATATAAATGAATAATATCATCTAATTGGTTTTTGATTGAACCCAGGTTGAAAAAATGAAATACATTGAACCCTATGATCTAATTTTTCAAAAATTTTTTAAGCGAATTTAAAATGCACAAATTGCTTCTAACGGTTTAGGAAATATTCAAATTATCCCATAAAAAAAATTCAGCAAAATATATGCAGTAGTTTTTTAAATAAAAATTGAAATAATAATTACACTTTTTATGGGAAGAGATCACATGACCCACTTCAAAATAAAATATGGCATGCATCTTGTGTCAAAATCGGGATTTTTAAGTTCTTTTTAATTCATGTTTAGTGTTGTATCTGTCCTAAAACCGCTTTATTTTTCCTTAAATGGTGTGCATCTACATACTGAAACAACGCAGTTACAATATATTTGAGTTTAAATGATCATCAAACTTTGATTATTTCTACAACGAAACTTAATTTTCACTTATGGAGAACATAAACACCAAAAGATGTAGAATGAGTTGTATAAGAATTGCTGCATTTCTTTAACGCAAAATTATTTAACTCATGGAGTCTTCTGCAATATAGCTGATATGAATGAAACATTCATTGATTTTACACAGAGAACCAGACCAGTTACCTTACACCTTTCTGGTAGGTTGTATGGTCTGGGTCTCAACAACAACAGAGAACCAGACGATTTTTTTTTCGATGAAGTTTTAAGCATAGAGTTAAATTACTTGTACTTCCATGGTTTTAAGTTTTTAAATAAAATAAATTATTATAGTATTGTGATGAATGAAAGGAATGGAAAAACGTTATGAATGAAATGCTGTTTTTATAGAGAGAGCCAGTCGATTTATATTTTGATGATGTTATTTGAATAAAGTTCATTTGTTTTCGATGAAATTTTCAAATATAATAAATTATTGTAGGACATATTATGACAATTTGAAAAATATTACCGAGGAATGTATCGCATTTTAGAGATGTTTAAACCAGGCAATTTATATTTCAATGCCGCTATTTGAATGAAGTTCATTTTTTTCGATGAAAGTTTAAGTTTTCAAATATAATAAATTAATGTAGTATTGTGATAAAAAAAAAAAAAAATATTAAAAATATTACTGTGGAATGTATCGCAGTTTAGAGATGTTTATATAAAATTGCATTGAAGTTGGAAAGTGTTCCATAATCAATGCTTTATGCACGATTGATCTTTCTTGTTTTAATATAGATATTATACAATTTTAATGTTATACTCATTTAAAATTTGTAGCAAATGTATGCATATACATTTTGATTTTATGGAACTCTGAGTATCAATTAAGAAAAACATTTTTTTAAATCTTTCTGTGGAAGCTAAGAATGAGATGAACAGTTTGTATTTTAAATATGTAAAAATTTGCAGTATAACAATACATGTTTGGTTTATTTGCATGATTGTTTTTACATTGCCAACTGTACGTTTCAGAGACTTTCACTCATAGTAGTTGTGGCCCTGATAGCTGCTGGATTATTTATGTTTACCTATCAGTCAACTCAGTTTAAGTTGGAGGGCTTCCTGCTTGTACTTAGTGCCTCTTTTCTAGCTGGTTTGCGATGGACGCTGGCCCAAATGATTGTGCAACGAAAGGAACTTGGTAAATATGCATTTCTATTTCTTGTATTTCAGTTTCACGTTATCGTTTCTAGTAACTTGAAAATATTCATGCCTCAATATTACATTAATTTATAAATTGCTTTTGTTATCGGTGGAAGAGCTGGGTTTAGTTTCAGCCTCTGCCAATTTAAAACATTGCACCCCTTTTAACACCCCTTCCACTTAGCCCATATATTATCATACTTTAACATTGTGCCTTAAATTCCTCCAAACCTCTTTTGCCCCCCCAGGATGTGTGAACCATAGCTCCACCGTTGCTTTTGCTATTAATATTTATTATACAGGGGTCCATCCAGAAAAAATTTGAGACCGTTTTGCGGCCCCTTCACAAAATTCAAGTCACTAAAAACGTCCCCTTCCAAAATTCAAATTGCTAAAAACGGCCCATTTACAAAATTCATATCGATAAAAATTGTCCCTTTCACAAAATTCCGATAGATGAAAACAATCCCTTTGCAAAAATCCCGAAGGTACGATTCTTTGTAGTATGATCTTAGTTTAAAATCGTAAGCAATCGCAAAGTTACGGAAAGTCAGTCGATGCACAGTAAATGGTAAACAAAATCATGATAAAAAAACTGATGCTAGTTTCCTGAACTACGGCCTACTGGAGTAATATTGTGTGTCTCCAAGCGATGGTAATGGTAGAACTGATACTAACTAGGGCAAAGCTCACATTCTATGTGAATGTGAGGCCTACTCTGCTCACAGATTCGAACACATTGGTCATCATGTGATTGAACCCTGGGAGCTGAACGACATACCTGTCAAGTGCCTGCTTATTTTCGCATCGGCTACTGGTCTCTTTTCTTAGGGATCTTCATTTTCTTTTTGGGGTAGTACAATAGACCTCTGGTCGATGTGCTGGGCTCTTTTGGAGCCACCCACCTTCATTTCATTCATTCATTCATTCAACTAGGGCAAAACTATGGATATTTTGTGTAAATTTTTATTTCTTAAAACTTATATTGCTATTTTTAAAGAATTTGGTAAACAATTTTGAAGCTACTATTATTTCATCATCTACCCTGGATTTTGGTAAAACACTGCGAAAATGCTAATTTCGTGCAAACAATTTGACAATAACTGCAATTTCGATGCACGATAGTACGGTCCACCAAAATATTCCATTAAAAACAGTCTTTGAGTTCGCGTTTTTAGGTGTTTTCTTTTTTTTCACTTCATGTTGTATACTTTCTATTGAATATTTTGGTGAATTATTTCTTATTTTTAGTTTATTATGACTTAACACGTAAGTAATGTAATTTTTAAATCAACCCTTTGCTTAGTACTTTAAATTTTTGTTACTTTTGGTTTACAGCATGAGTATCAAAGCATTTTCTCAGCAATTTTCATTATTCAAGTAGATTAGCCCGAAACAATTTAATGCACAAAAAGTGTCTTTTATTTTAGTAAATAGGTTACTGAAGTTGTACATAAATATAAGCCTAATATAAGGTAAAAAATTTTTACATATATTTCTTGCGTGTTTTCAAGATGGGATCTATCTAGTGCTCCCTGCCCAATCATACACAGTCTCTACTTTCACCAATGAACTTTGCCATTTCTATAGTATTTCTTCAGTTATAGCACCAGTCAATTTTAACCTTGGCAGTCATTGGAGCACAATTTGGTATTTTCCATAAAAATAATTTACAATAGCATTTTTTTCACAAAAAAGGGACCCTGGTTAAAAAACCTGGATGGACCCGTGTTATATGTATTACTCTAAACCAGGGGTCGCCAAACTTTTTTGATCATCGACCCCTATATAATTTAAAAAACCAAACTTTTTTGATCATCGACCCCTATATAATTTAAAAAACCTTAATATTTATTAATTTATGTTCTATAAAGAAACTGATATTAAGTCAATTATAAAAAAATTCACAAATTTTACGATCATCGCGATTACGTATGTGTGATTTTCGTATTAAGAACTGTTTTTTCTTCGACCCCCAATCGACCCCCTGGCTCAGATCGACCCCCGCTTTTGTTAAATAGACCCCTGGGGGTCTATATAGACCACTTTGGCGACCTCTGCTCTAAACTTATGTTTTCAAACTAGTATGCATACGCCTGAGGGAATGCAAAAGGATTCAAATCGATCAAATTTGTTTTAACTTTAGATTTAGACTGAAATAAATATTTAAAAAAATACAAAATAGCCAGCTAATTGAATGACATCAGCCATCATGAGTTTTTCAAGGCATAAGCAGAGTGCATGCGGTCCTTAAGAGCTGCTCGATTTTTAAGGACTTTAAACCTGCTTAACTGTCAAAGTGCTTAAAAGTGTTTAACTTTCTTAACGATATTATAATTCAGAAATTACAATAAAAGTAGGAAAAATTGACTCCATTTAAAAGTGATGATTGCAAACTGCAGAATTTTTTCCATCACCATATGGAAAAGGGGTCAAAGTGTTTTATATTTTCCGGTTTCTGTTTCTTCCTTTGCCCTGGTAGAAATCCAACCCTGATTCCCTGAGTCTAATAATATATTACTACAGTACCCATAATCAAGGTGTATCCGAGAAATCACAGTTTTTTATATAACATTTATTTCATTTTAGTGTACAATTATATCCATTCCATACCCACCTGATCTTTCAATCAGAATATCTTTCTTCCTTTTTTTATGATTTATTTATAAAAGTCTCTAATATATTCGTGAAATGCTCACCTTTCCTTAATTGTGATCATTTGTAAAAATATTGTCAAAAATCTGCCAAATATTTTCAAGATCCAAAATATGTCAATATTGCTCAAATTAAAGGAATTTTTTATCATAAATGACAGACATTTTTATAAGCATTTTTCGAGGTATAGTGTTGAAATCAAATTATATTATATGATGTGAAGTTTGATAAAACTTCTTAATGATTAAACCTACCTTTTTCACAGTACTTCTTATTTTTTCCAAAGTCTGTAAAAAGTACTACTAATGGCGGTTACACATCAAATCCTCAAATCGATCAACTTATATAACAGAATGACAAATCAATGGATAACAGAATGACAAATCAATAGACACGCTCACTCGACTGTTACCACTTTATTTAATCATATTCGTACTGATAAATTCAGGGATAAAAATTACTTTAAAAGTCATGCAGGGGTATATGTTGTACCCCTTCTTTCCCCAGATAACGTTTATAAGTTTTATATAGGTAGCAGTAAACGTACGGTTGGTATTCGATTGACAGAACATGCTAGAGACTTTAAAAATGGTAGGTAATCGACTGCTCTTGCTCAATTAGTAATTAATGATAATTTTCAACCCCTGTTTGAAGAATCTTTTCTTTTGATCAGCTGTAATAATCCCCAGTCTATTTTGCTCTACGAATCTCTTTTTATTTATCTATATCGCACTTCTATTTTTAATTTTGACCCCATCCGTTTTAAGTTATGCTTGGCAACTCGTTCTTGATTCCATGCGAATCAAACCTTTACAAAGTTACTTTTAATTTATACAATTTAATTTTGTGTATTGGTGTTTAAACTGGCTTATGACAATATGCTTTCTTGATTTTGTAATTTTTGTAATTTTTAAATCTGGTATATGGATGCATAAAATATGTTTTGTGGTAATGTTAATTTTAGGATATGCAAATTCAGCTTGCCGGTAGTAGATTGTATTTAAGCATTTTGGCAATTTTTCTTATTTTAATGCCACTGAGGAAGGATATGATGATACCCGAAAGTACTCTGGCTTTTTTAAACTTTAGTGTTCTATTGATTTGTCATTCTGTTATATAAGTTGATCTGTAAAAGGTGTTTCATTTTTTAAAATGAAAAATGTGCGAGAACTTTGATGAGGTTTTAAATATTTTGTTACTTGTATAAATAACCAAGTTATATGATTTTACTCAAGTTAAATAATAACACATCTCATAAGTTTTTACATCCTGTGCAATACATGCTAATTTCCAGAGTATACATAGTTTTTAATGAAGAATTCCGACTTTTACTATATTAAGAATTTTCTCTGGTAATTATTAATAATTAGTATCATGCTAAATCACCATGATCAAACTCTGTTAACACATATTAATTTACTAGCCATATTTCAAATGGCTAGTGGTCATTCAATGTGACACCTACACACTTAATAGCAGTTGCTGATAATTTTTCTGAATTTCAAAAACCCTTTCAGATTGAAGCATGAAAATGGTACTCATTTTATAATTTTGTTAATATGTTAAATGGTTAAATATTTCTGTGTGTAACAAAATACCTTAATTGTAACAATTAAAAAAATTATATAGCATTATATTAATAAATTGGTGTCCTTTTTCCAGTTTTAATTGTTATCAGCAAAAGGGTATCAAATTGAGTTTTTGCTACTTCCGAGGAGCCAAGTGGTGTAAGTTTTTAAAAAAACCCTTTCCATCATCACTCTTCATTCTAATTTTTGAAATTTTATTCATTCATTTATTTATTTATTTATTTTTTTGTTGTTGATCTGGAAGCTTAGCCAAATCGAATGAGATCCAAACCAAGATTCTAGTTATAGTGGAAGTGCTCAATGCTTTTGAAAAGTGGTTTACAGTGTTTTAATTATCTCTTCACACCATCGCCCCTCTTTCTAATTTTTAAAATTTCCGATTTTTTCCTTGGTCACGAAGTTCAGACAGATCGAATGACACCCAAACCAAGATTGTAGCTATAGTGGTAGTGCTGGATAATTTTGATACATCATCATCCAGTCATCCAATCAGTCAGTTAGTTCAGTGCATTTTATATATATATATATATATATATATATATATATATATATATATGCATGATGAGAAGCAAATATTTATATTTGTGTTTTAGGAATAAATTTATAATTTCTGCCTGTAAAAATAAACTATCATATTGTATTTGTAGGTTTGAGTAACCCAGTTGATATGATTTACCATGTACAGCCTTGGATGGTCATAGGTCTTTTGCCTTTAGCAGCTATATTTGAAGGTGATTTTTTTTCTCATTACAAAGATATTGGATTTGATAATATAGCATTACTGTTTTATTTTCAATGTTAAGAAAAGCAATTGTGATAGTAGAAAAGCGATTGTGAAAGTATATGGTGTGAAACTTTATTTCACAATCGCAAGAAGCCTACTGATTTTTAGTAAAATTGATTTGTAAGGTGATTTCATGTTTAGTTATTATTTTTTACACATGTTTTTAGAATTCTTCATTTTGTGTAGGTTCTTTACCTTAAAGAAATCATCAGTGAACAAATTATGAATACATATTTATGTATTATATGAAAATCATTAGCATTACATATAAACTTATTATCTTTTAGATGATATACTATTGTATATTGCTCGTGTTTCTCCTTCTGTAATTCTCTTTGACCCTGAATAACTGAGCCTGAAGTGGAAAATTATTTTATTTAATTTTAAATATATAAATTTAGATATTTTTATTTACATTTAGAAATAATATGTAAAATTAAAGATTCTGACCTTTATATTTAAAAAATGCATTTACATATAGGGATGGAAAAAAGTTTAAGGACAAGCAAAAAAAATCTCCAATTCTAGGAAATTCTTAGAAAAGTATGCTAAATCTATATGACAGTGACTTAAAGTTATCTTGCAGTATCAGAACTGTGTATAATCTATTGCAAAGTAATCCAAATGTTGGGTATGTAAAATTAATGATTTTCTGGAAATCTAGTGCTTCACCACTAGTGTTTTGTTTATGAATTGGTCTGATTTATTTATGTACATGGGTTTTGAAATGAATTGAATTATTTTTGCTTGAAATTTATATACTTATTTGTAAAATATGTTAATTTTAGTATTGATTTATTCGATTTACCCTATGCAAATTTTCATTCATGATTTCTGGTTGTATAAAAGCTTAAGCCTGCCAATTCCTTATTATTGTCACTTATGATGGACACTATGTTGTCTGAAAGCTCTATGGCATTTTGAAAAACTTTTTCTGTACATTAAGATGGTGTATTAAATACAGTTTACAATACATATATTCTTTGCTAAAAATATTATGTAAAATTAAAATTACATCCTTCTTTTACAAAACAGCATATGAGACACAGAATTTGCAAAGAAACATGCTACTTTTGGATCTAAGTGGGAAGATGTTGCTGCTGTTTTGAACAAAAAAAAAAGTTCACTTTTGATGGATCTGATTGTTTTCCGTACAACTGACATGAACTCATAAAGACAAGGCCTATTTTCAAAGTATCAATTTGGAAGTGAATCCTTAATTATGTGGGATAGTTTTGAAGCAATAGAAACTATTCAAATTGTTTTCATACAATGTAAAACCATTTCAGATGCATTCTTTATGCTAGCTGAAAGCTATCATACAGAAAGCTAGCATACAGATTACATCTGAAGTGGGTCTCTACTTATCATCCATGGAGAGTTCCAGCAGGACAATGCTTCAATTCATATCTCTGCTTTATAAAAATCATGATTTCAAGCCAATTCCTTAGAATTTTCTCAACAGTCCAGCCAAAAGTCCTGATTAGAACTCTGTGGAAAACCTGTGGAGCAATTTGGTCCAGCGTATTAACAATAGGATTTTTATTGTTACTCGTTAAAATATGTATGTCAAAGTTAACATAACTCAATTGATTCTTTAAACCAATGTTGCAGGGTGGTTTAAAGGAAAAGTAGTAGACACGATGAAAAAAAGTAGTGAAATCTCCTAAAACTTTGCCATTGAATGTTCTAAAAAGTTGATTGCTGACACTATCCAGTGATGTTATTCACTGTGATGACACTTTATGATGTAATGTTTCACAGTATTTGTAGTTATTTTGCATAATAATAATTTTTTTTTTACTTTTCTTTTCTTTTTTACCTATATAAATAAAATTGAAAATCTGTCTGTCTGTCTGTATGTTTGTCTCATTATCACAAGAGAATGGCTAAACCAAATTTGATGAAATTTTGTGAGTAATTTGCCAACATTTGAATCATTTTAAACCATTTTAAAAAAATTGCCAAGTTGGCAACATCCTGCCAAATTTTTTGCCAAATATTACAGACGGAGAAAAATTCTGTGTCAAAAGAAGATCCACCATCTTGTTTCTAAATAATTTTTAGTAAAAGGAAGTCATTGGACATGTTTATAGAATGATTATCAAATTAGCATGTTTTTATTTCTTGCCAATCCATTTTTAGCAATTGTTCTGTACTCATTTATTCAACAAAAGTACTGTGCATTCATCAGTGCACGAGAACCAGCAAACCCGAAGTCCGAAAGAGGAATGGGTCGAAAACCCAGGCCGTCCGACTCATCCAAAGATATAGAGCAGCAAAAATGGGCAGCTGGGAAACGAAAGAGGAATGGGTGCAAAAACAAAAGCAGAGGGGATTATATACCTAATATCTGGATTAGGAGAGAGCCAATCAGAAAGCAGCATGAAGAACAGTCCGTGAAACAGCTGTATGCTACGTTATTGTATTATTTGTGTTTATATATGCTGCTTAAGTTTTCCTTAGAGAAAAGAGAGTTTGGATTTTATAGAATCCATTAGCAGCATAAGTAGGGCTCAGATTACTGTATATTCAGAGTTATAATATAATCCACAAGATGGGTGCTTTATTTTTTTCTAATAGGTGATACTTGTTAGGATGCACTATTTATAAGAATTGACAAATACTTATTTATTTCAAAACAATTATTTGTATCTAGCAGAAACTGTTCTACTTTAATTTGATTTAAAATTTCATTAAAAAATGTATTAGTATGTATTAGTAAAAAATGTATTAGTAAAAAAATTATTAGTAAATGTATTAGTTAAAATATTAGTAAAAATATTAGTAAAGTATATATAGTAAAAATATTAGTAAATGTATTAGTAAAAAATGTATGACTTTCTTTTAATGATAAGCATTTCATTAAAAAGCACACACACATATCATGACAAATCTTAAGTGGACTGTCTTAAGATTATCCACTTAAGATTTGTCAGTGTACTGACTATCTTTAGATGGCCTCACAGTGAAGTTATTTACCAAGAAATTTCCTAGTTCACTAACACAAACTTGCAAATTCATTAAAATTTTAATTATTTTTTAATCTTTTTCTATTTTTGTGTAGGTATCCCTATAGCCACGACAGAGAAGGTGTTCCGTTATAAAGAAACAGGGATCATGCTGACTACACTTGGGTACATATTGGTTGGTTCTGTGCTTGCATTCCTGATGGAGCTTAGTGAATATTTGCTGCTTCTTTATACTTCAAGTCTGACTCTGTCCATTGCAGGTGTCATTAAGGTAAGCACAACATTCGGCAGAAGCATCTCCTTTTGCTTGTGGTGGTTCAGAAAGAGAAGCTAATTAAGAATTTGAATTTTTTTGTGTTATTATTCACATCTAGTGTACCATTGACACTTCATGAAAGTTCACAATGATGCTGGCATACAAAATATCAAAAGTTGCCACAAAAGTTTTGAAAGTTATTTTTACTCCTTTTCTAAGATTTGAGGAGTCATTTTTCAAACTAGGGATTATTTAAAATATAAAGGATATACAATATCAGTCCTAGCAACATAACGCTGATAAAAAATTTGTTTTTAATATATTTACATATGATTCTAGATAATCAAAGTTGAAAATAGCCGTATTAAAAAGTGTAGATGGAAATTTTCTAAAAATTATATAAAAATAAATGGAAATCTAAGCCTTTTCCTGCCTATCATAATGAAAAGTATATGAAATCATTTGAAGATAATAGGTATAATGTCTGCTTTTTAAATTGTGTGAGTGTGTACCTATTTAAAATATTATATGGGAGGTCTCGAATTTTTCTTGTTATGTATTTTAAAAAGCCATGGAAATCCTTACATTTCCCCCCTCCCCCTGGGAGATGGGATAGATCTATGGGATAGATCCATAAAAATAATTATTCAAAATAAAAAATGTATGTCTTAAATGATGCAATGTATGATTTAAAATGCATCATAATTTCTTTACATAATTTGACATAAAAGTATGTCAAATATAGTGTTGAGTCACATTATTGTGATCATCTATCTCTTACTTTTGATGTCAACAGCACATAGCCAATGAAAGAAGGCATGTGTCATGAGCTGGTTTGGTGAGTATGTAAGGTGTGTAGGCATTCTGAAAACATATCACTCATTGCTGTCATGACTAAAAGGAATGATATATCAGATTTGGAAAAAAAATTATCGGTTTCGTTCCAATGGTGGAAGTATTTCCGAAACAGTGCAGTTTGTGAACTATTTTTGTGCTGCTGTGGTTGAAGTGCATCATCAATGGAGAAATGGCATCATTGCAAATAAGCAATGTGGAAACTGCGGAGCACCCTACGCCATTGATGTGAGAGGTAGGTGAACGTCGGCTCTGAAGGTTTATGAGGGCCATTTGCCGTGCTACAGTAGAGCAACTCATTGGCCGAATGAATCAGGGAACTACTGGAAATGTGTCTCAAACGATAGTTCAGAAAACCTTGCTGTGTATGGACTTCCGAAGCAGATGGAGTGTTTAGGGTTGATTTTGAAATTAGCTTGTTATGACACAAAGAATACATTTGGATTAACTGACATGCAATTGGGAGGTTTGAGGCAGAACCGTCCATTGTTACCAATTTCTTTTCTGTAGTTCATTCTGTCATTTCTCGTTTATGAAAATGATTCCAAACAAATTGAGCAGTTATCCGGAAATCTGTTTCAATGTTGTCTTAGGCCTACAACATCTTCTGATGACTAGTACATCTTATTACTACCCAAACACAATCACCGAGCAATTGCACAGGTGTCTGAGCAATGGTCACCACAGATATAGAAAAGCTGATATCTGTCATGGCTACATGTCAAAGGCTACATGTTAAAATTCACTATTTCCAGGTACCATAAGGTTATGCCCCTTTGAGCCAGAAGAGTATAATTAAAGTGGTGTCATCACAATGTAACTTGGACATAAGCGCGATGGTCCAGTATACTGTTCGCTAGTCATGATTTGCCATAGATTTATACAATAAACATGTAAGGATCTTGGAGGGAATGAGTAACACACAACCAGCCCAATAACATAATTGAACGTCATGCCTTTAGTCGTGTTAGTGTGTCGGTGTGGACTGGATTTTCTTTGAAATATCGAACTGACTTGCTCATGTTCATACGGGCACTGTAATGATGATAAAGGGTTGGAATCAAGTTCTTAACCCTTTTGTGAGACTTTATACTGCAGCAGTGGGTCCAGATTTTCTTTTGATGGATGATAATGCTTGTCTACACAAAGGAGAGCTGGTGGATGAGTACCTTGAGAGCAAGTGTATTGCTCCTATGCAGTGGCTAGCATATTCTGAGGACTTCAATTTCATCGATAATGTTTGGAATGCCCGTGGAAGAGCTGTCTGTGCCTGTTTATCCCCCTCAACTACTGTCCAAGAGCTGAAAACTGCTCTTATACAGGAATGGCAGTTATTGCACTCTGCTGCACTGGATCACCTGATTGAAGGGATGAAATGTTGATCTGAAGCATTTGTTAAAGTCAGGGAACTCACATCCCATATTAAGGCTTGTTTGGTTTGTTTGTATAGCATACAAAATTATTTCTGAATGCACTAAGTGTGAAGTAAGAACTTAAAGGGTAAAAACATACCTAAATATATTTTTTTATTTTATTATTATACTCATAAATATATTACTCAATTGACAGCTTTCTTAAGAAACTTGGAGTTAATCAAAAGCAGAATTTTTTTATTTATGTTAGATTTACTGCCACATGCTTAACTTTTGGAGGCAGTATATATATATATATGAATTCAAAAGTCTAGAATTAAAAAAGAATCAAGATGAAAAGGGTAAACATACGGGCAATGTGCAAAAAGTGGGCCAATGAGGGATTGTGACTTCATTTAAATCCCAGTTATTAGCCAGGTACATGGTCGCGACAACCACTCCCGGAAGCCTACATGCATCCATAGTAAACCCCAATGCAACCACAAATACCGAACATGAAAGACCCAAAAGATTATCACTAAACACTCTATATATAAACAAAAACTAAAACTACACCCGTAAGATATTCTCTCTCACACTCTAAAATCCCAATTTAAAGATAAACTTTTAATAGTTAAAAACTATACCATATAAAACACATAAAACCCCATAAATTATGTATAAATATAAATATAAAAACACTTAACATTAAAATCACTACATCAATAAACACTACATCTAAACTATCTCGATAAAATCACTCAAGCAATGTCATTCCATTTCTCTCTACATACAAAGGTAAAAGAACCCATCTTAGATAGATACTTCGTTATACAGTTCTTCTTTATAATAACGTGTTGCCATATGCAAAAAGGTTAATTTTAATACTAGTAGATAATATCAATTATCTTGTTTAGATGAGATTTAACATGATGTCTACATGTATTGTATACATGTCTTCTTAGGAAAATCCTTGGATATCCGTTTTTTATGGCATGTTCAATAAATGTTTTGTCTCATATTTTTCATATATTTTCATTTCCGATAATGCGTTGATGTCTCCTAATGCTATTAACTATAATATTTCAAAAAATATTCTTATGTAGATTTGATTCCCAAGGCATTAAGCTGTTAATTTCAAATTTGAATGTAGTATGTTTGTCATAGATATCAAATTCTAGTTTTTCTTCTTTATTGTATACAATATTTAAGTCTAAGAAGTTAATACTACTGTTATATTCATTTGGCATTTGTATCAATTCCAAATTATCAGAATATTCGCTAAAATCGAAGACGTAATTTGGATCTGTCGTAACGGCCAACAAATCGTCAACATAACGGAAATAAATAATGTCATTATTCAAATGTGATACACTTTCAAATTTATACAGATAAAGGTCTTCCAATGCTGAAGAATGGGTATTCCTTGCATTTGTTGGTAAAAATCGGTTCCATTGTATAAAATATTTTCGTATAATACCAAGTTGAGCATGGCCTTAAATTTACAATAATCCAAGATTGACTGTATTTCAAATTCCTCATATATTTGCAATAAAAAACCGTACAATACTTTCAAATTGTCACGATTAAAAAGATCCCCAAAAGTTGTATGATTTAAAATATAACTTATATGGATGTTCTTTTAAAATATTTACCACTTCTTGACTGTTATTTATTATGCAATTACCCATCTTTCTGATCTTCTTAATAATAGGTTGCAGAATCCGCAATAACATAGCATTTGCCCTTGTAAGGTAAGTTTTAAAACCCACAGTCACTGGTTGGAATTTAATCGGATCCTTATGTAATTTAGGAATCATAACGGTATATGGGTATCTAAAAATTTCCAGCTTTATACCCAATTGCTTATATAAAGCCCTAATTTTATTATCAATTGCCAATTTAGGCAATCTAAATTTTTTATACATTTCTTTATTCTGATAATGCTCTTCTATAAGCTGAAAGTATGAAACACCACAAGTAAATGCAAAATTTGTTCAATCCTTGTCCAAATATATAATAACAAAATTCTTCTACAACGCTTTGAGATTCTGGTAATCCAGATTAAATCTTTTTACGCTTTTATTGTCTTTATAAACAAGGCCTTAACAATCATTAAATCTGTTCAAAATTACTGAACGCCATTCATCAAATACCTGTAAGGGTATGCTATTTTTTACGGCCATCTTATAAATAAATTGGTCTATTTCCTTAGCAAAAGAATTACCTATATTATAAAAATTCTGTTTTCTGTATTTTGCTCCCAATTTGAAGTATTCCTGCCATTCTCATTTTTTAAAAAAATCTATATTTCCACTAATAATATGACCATGTATAGAGTCTTTATATTCACTCGTTTGACAATTACATTCCCCTATTTTGTTGCTGTATATATTCTTGCCAAATTCATTGTAGTTAAAAACGTTTCTGCCATTCATTTTTATATACCTATAAGTCGTAGCGAATTTAAAGTTATTGAATGGCAAAAACTTGTTACAACTATTAAAAATATGATTCATTGGAATGTAGTCGAAAGTCTTGTTTTGAAATGTAATTGTACAATTCCTTTTTTAGTTCTTTCTCATTGTTGCATTCTAAGTCAATGTTTAAAAACAGAGCTCTAACTTTAAAGCAATTGTAAATAAAAGACGTGTTTGCCTCTCGATACATTACATGTCCTTTACCGCCATCCAAAGTAGGCCATTCACTCCATAATCTCCATATGTGTAATAAAAAATTTTTTCGTATACTCATTATACAGTTTTTAATCAATTTTTCACAGTATCTAGGTTCTCCCAAAATATTTGATATAAATTCGATAAAACATTTTTCGTGTGAAGTATATGTAGATTTCTTTACCCTTCTACCTCGTTTTCCTTGTTTATTTGTTTTACTTTTTTCTCTAAATGTAATCCCAACCTTACTGTTCACATAATAACCAAGGTTGTACTGACAATTAAATTTGATTGTGTTGAGACCATATGGAAAATAAGTCTGAAATTGCTCTATGTGTTGGTTTTCCCACCATATTCGATAGTTCAGTTTTATGACTATATCAGTGATAGAAACTATAACACTGCCAAAGCTGTGTTCTTGAAAATGCAGAATTTCCAGACTGTTTTCATAAGTAGCACTATTAAATCGTTTGATTTAACTTCTGTTCAAGTTTATTCGTAAATTTATACGGTTTCCTGTCTGTCCGATATACATCATTCCACATTCCCTACATTTGATACCATAGATACAATTAAACACCTCACAATAAACTTTGTAATCTGATCGATCGCTGATTTGTAGAGGATCAGCAAGCCGACACAGTTTGCATCTCTTTGATTTACACTTCCTATAAAGAAAGGTATTGATATTACGATAACTAAATCTATAATTATTCTCCTTTTCATACGAATGACTTGAGTGTTTCTTCTTGACAACTGGAATTAATGTTATTTAGTTGTAAACAAGGCTGCTTGACACATGGTTTGAAATAATTCAAAATAGTGTTCATTCCTTACTACAAGATTTCAGGTTACAGGCTATTGATCATGCAATTCCCTGATAAACTGCATTACCAAGCAAATGCAAATTATATAATAATATGCAAAATTGCTAGTCACTAATTATAATATGTTGTATACATCATAATCAACATTCATTTTATACTCTTATTGAGGAGTAGTACTAACAACAAATCATAAAGCATCAAGAAGTAACATAAACACACCCCAAAATTGTATCAATAGTTCCCTCGTAATCCGACAACCCCATATAATATATATCTCCATCATAATCACTCAAGAAAACCATAGCCAAAGCCAACCTTCTTTACCTTTTTACATTTAATACTTTTTTTGTTGGTATCAACTACGAAAAAGCTTTAACACTCCTCTCATTGAAAATATCCTTTAAATTGGGATTTTAGAGTGTGAGAGAGAATATATTACGGGTGTAGTTTTTGTTTATATATAGAGTGTTTAGTGATAATCTTTCAGGTCTTTCATGTTCGGTATTTGTGGTTGCATTGGGGTTTACTACGGATGCATGCAGGTTTCCAGGAGTGGTTGTCGCAACCATGCAGCTGGATGATAGCCGGGATTTAAATGAGTTCACAATCCCTCATTGGCCCTCTTTTTGCACCTTACCCATATGTTTATCTTTATCATCTTGATTCTTTTTTAATTTTAGTCTTTTGAATTTATATTTACTAACGTAGGGAGAAGTTGCAGCAAATGCTCAAATTCTTCATGTTATATATTGTTTATAGGCTTTTATAAGCTTTTATATGTTCTTTTTTAAAAATGTAATTTTTGATCTGTATATATATATATATATATATATATATATATTAGTGGATCATATACTATTGCAGTTTGTGTTGTACAACAATTATATTATCCAAGGTGATAACATATATTTACAAACATTGGTGTACTTCAAAGGGACTATAGTAGTAGTATTCTAGCTAACTTATATCTTTATTATTATGAATGTCATTTTTTCTCTAATTCATATATTATATATCGATATTTTGACGACTTAATTTGTATTATCATTGATGATTCCTATCCAATTAATATTGTTTTTTACCCCTCTAACTTAGAATTAATCCCTAATGAACCTAGTGTTAGTCAAACTGTAAATTATTTAAACCTAAATTTAGATACCCTCAATAATCATGTTATTGCCAGTCTATATGATAAAAAGGACTCTTATAACACCACTATCATTAAGCTGCTATCATATCGATCTTGTAATTCTATTTAATTGTTTAGAAACATCATTTTAAATCAGCTGTTTCGAATACATCAACTTTCTGATCCTCAGTTTCATTATTTCCACAACAATAATCTTAAACGTATTTGTCAAAATTACCACTATCCGGAAGTATTTCTAAATAATATTATTAATAGTTTCAAATACACCACGTAGTAATTTTACAAATGTATTATTTATCCTGGATTGGATAACTCATATTTGTGAATTTCACTCATTCTTATCACCTGTCTTTCCACTAGGCCTGAGTCTGATACTGTTTACTATTTTTGAAAGACTACTTTCCACTTATCCTGAGTCCTATATTGATTACTATTTTTGAAAGTCTACATTCAAAAACATTTTTCGTTCACGTTCAATAGTATATACATTCTAGTATCCACTTGCTTTAATGAAGTGAGGTAAAATGTTCTGCCGTATGTTCCCTTGCGAACATTTCGACTCCACGTGGAGACTGTATCTGTAAATTTATATTTCTGTTCTTTATATTTCTGGTTTTTAATTCATATGGTTTATTATCTCTCCTTCCACTAGCCAGTAGATAGTTCCAATGGTGTCCATAGTCAAATACTATCACAATTGTCAGAAACACTGGCTATTCTATCGGATTTAATTTGAATTGTATGGCTGTCTTTATGAGAATGCAATTTTGCACTAATTGCCATTTTTATGTAGTTTCAATTGATTGTTCTCCATGTCTTGATCTTTAATCTTGAGCTAATTATTATTGCCTTTTCTCATTTTTTCTATGCTGCTATATATATTTATATATATACCTGTTTAATTGTGATTTATGTATACTAATATTCCCCTCATCCCCATTTTGTTATAGTGATAAGTTTCGTACGATTTTTATTCTTAGCCTTGGTTTATAGTTATTTATTTGTAACAGATATGCTTGTGATGGTTTTTTTTATACTTACCATAGTTTATGAATAGTTTTGATAATAAAAAACTTCGATTTATATATATATATATATGTGTTTTTTATTTTTATTTTTTATTTTTACATAATTCTTATTACATATTTCAAATATATATATATATATATATATATATATATATATATAAACACTGCTACAAGAAAACTGCTTAGTCAGTAACAAAAAATTCACTGTAACCTGTTCTGAGATGATTGGTAATACACATGCTTTTCCAGAAGTACCACAGTACTAGGGGTAGATATATTTTCATTTTATATTCATTATATTCTTTTGATATTACTTTATAATACTTTGCATCCTCATTTCAATAATTAGCCACAAGCTGGTGTAACAGAATATTTTATATTCATGTTTGATTTTTTTGTGTATTTGATCCACTTTGTCTTTTCTTCTACGTCGGGCCATTTACATTATTTCTGTAATACATTTTACAGTTGTGTAAACAGAAACGTAGAATCAGCATTAATGAAACATGTATAGCCCTTGATAACGTACATGGTTTCAGAAATGCTTTTCATTTTCATATTCATTTTATTCCTTTTATATTCACTAGATTCCATTTATTCAATTTCCAAACTTCTTGCATAGCTCATCGTGCTACACTAGGCTTCTGATTTGCAAAAACCTTCAGTTTACAAGCAATTTTCTTTGGTATTTCTGGGGTATATATATATTACAAGTAATCATAAAAATCTTCAATTATATATATATATATATATATATATATATATATATATAGGTGGTTCTAAAAGTAAGGTAGCAAGAGCTCTCATGGGTGCACAAATTTGGCGTGCGATTTAATTTCCATGTGTAGATAGAAGAGACGATCCCAGCATTCAAACACCACCAGTAGATGGAGCTAGTTGTGCTGTAGCACTCCAAAATCTCAGTTAGAAAATGGAGGCATTGACGGATACATGGTCGGCGATTGAAGTGCAAAGTGTAATAAGGTTTTTGTGTTTAAAGAAAACGTCCTCAGCTGAAATTCATCAGCAACTAGTGAAAGTTTGCAGAGCGAGTGTAATGTCACGAAGACAGGTGTGGTTTTGGTGCAAGGAATTCGATAAAGGCAGAACAGATGTGCGAGACGAGCAAAGGTCAGGGCGACCAAGCACTTCTACCACAGATGACAACGTGTCCTGTGCCGAAGGTTTGATTCGAACCAATCGTCGCATTCATGTGAGGGAGATTGCACTAAAACTCAACATCTCCATTGGCAGTGTAATGGATATTGTGCACAAAAAATTGGGCTACCCGAAGACATGTTTTCGCTGGGTACCGCAGCAACTCTCAGATGAGAATAAAGCCACCCGAATGGGGTTGTCTCTCCGGCACTTAATGCAGTATCAGGCAGAAGGCATTCCATTCCTGTACTGTATCGTTACAGGAGACGAAACTTGGGTGCATCATTTGACACCTGAGACGAAGAAGGTATCAATGTCATGGAGACACCCCTCGTCTCCACCCCATAAGAAGTTTAAAACAACATCATCCGCAAAGAAAATTATGGCCACAGCCTTCTTTTGGGACCACCAGAGTGTGCTGCTGGTTGATTTCCTCACCCGTGGAGCGACCATCAATGCTGCCAGTTATTGTGCTAAGCTGGAACGGTTGCACAAGGCAATTCACAGGACATGACCAGGACTGCTCTCAAAAAATATCGTGTTGTTGCACGACAACGCCCGACCGCATATGGCCTTGGTTACATGTGATTTGGTACAGCATTTCCGATGGAATGTACTGGAACACCCACCCTACAGCCTGGATCTTGCACCAAGTGATTTTCATCTCTTCGGACTGTTGAAGAAGCACCTGGCAGGTCACTGTTTTACAGCCTATGCCCAAGTTCAGGAAGCTATCGTTGAGTGGCTCCTCGACTTCGGCCCTGATTTCTTCTATGCCGGTTTTGATAGATTGGTTCACATATGGAACAAATGCTTCGATAACCATGGTGACTATGTGGAAAAATAATATGTACCAGTGCCTTGCTAACTTTGTGTATCTCTTTGATTTCGTGAATAAACCTTTTCTCTCACAGGACTTGTTACCTTACTTTTTGAACCACCCTTGTATATATATATATACACACATGAGTATACACACGTAATGAGAAAATCAAGTAAATTTGAATTTCTTGCGACATGGTGCATCACAAAATAATTTTTATATGTTTCACTATCCTAAAATAAAAGATTAAAAAAATATATATTATAACTGGAATTACCAGCATGTTGCATGAGGTAACTGAAATCTGCCATATTTACTTTTACCCTTTTATATGACTTTTTTAACCTAAATTTATTCTAAATGTTGCCAAAGAAAAAACAGCTAAGATATCAGGCTGGCTGCTATTTATTTATATGAAAGCTGTTTAGTTGAGCTGGTAGCATCTTATAAATGTTGCCGGGGCTTTTATGGGAGTGAACCTTTTGAATATAGTATTCTGTGAAAATGCTAGTCACTAAGTGATAAACTAAAGTACACCAAGTAAGCACACTTGGATTCTGCATTAGAAAGTGATAATTCACTAAAAGATATTTATGGTGAAAATTTTTAGTACTGTGTGTATCTTTAATTTTTATTTTATATTTACTCTAATTTGCATGAACATATATTTTTTTTTAGGAAGTTTGCACACTTTACCTTGCAGTACGATACACTGGAGATCACATGACTACCTTGAATTTTATTGGATTGATTGTGTGCCTTATTGGGATTTCTATTCATGTCATTATCAAAGCTCTGCATTCCAATGGTAAATAAAATTTTGAAAAATTATGTGCATTTTACTCAATTATTTTTTTTTTAATGGAAAGTTAAATATGTTGAAAATAAATGGGTATAAATTTATATTTGATGTTATATAAATATTTAATTACTGTAATTTTTTGTATAAAAGCCATGATATTTAAATGTTTTAAAATTAATATTTTTTCTCCTACAGTGTAAATGTCAAATTTTAATCCCCCCCCCCCCCCAGTCCCTCCTGTTGCCAGGAGCGTGCCTAATATTCAAGGGCAATGAAGAAATTATATATTCATTTCACTGTTGTTGTGAAATAACAGTTTATTGCTAAAAATTAAGTCAGTGCTGTTTGCTTGAGTTTATCAATTAGAAGCACTGATATTATATTTTGAAAGACGTATTCCCCGCCTTGTTTTCAAACACAGGATTTTCAAAATGCTCCATAACTGACTAGACACTATAATAGTTACACGATTCAGGTTCACTGTTACAGAAAAAGTTGAATTTGTGAGTAACAAAGCAGCTGCCATAATTTTGAAATTGACGAGAGTGTGTTTGTTCACCAGTGATTAGAAAAATTACGTATGGGAAAGCATACCATGAACAAAATGTGTTTGCTAAAGTGGAGTTAGTGCTTTCTCAAATTTCAAAACAATTTGGGAAGTTAGGATTAAAAATCAAAACAAAAATCAGAACTTTCAATTTATAAAGCAAAGATACTTGCTGCAAAATTTATACCAGATGCAGTAATTTTGCTCAATTTTTGTGGCCCTTTTACAAGAAATTATGGTATATTAATATTTATTTGTCATTGTGTTTCATGGCATTTAAATTCATTTTATAATACCAATCATTACGAGAGTCAACCATACTGGCTAAGGTTTTCTGTTTTGAAGAAAAAATTAATGCTTCTCTCATTTACCTTATGAATAAAGTTAGCATTTGTCTAAAAGTTTTCAAAAGCAAAGATCTAATTGCTAATGACTTACAGGAAGGGGAAAAATTTAAATACCAGACTGATGGTATGAAAGATTTATTATAAATTTATCTTTCCTCTACTATTACACAAAATCATCGAGTTCTAAAAGATAAATTTTTTGTCATATTTTCATGCAAATCACAGCCGATGGGGCCTAGAAAATTTATTTTCTTTTGAATTTATTGTTTTATGTGCCATATTACTTTTCATTTTTAAATGATTGAAAGTAATATTGTTAGGGTTAGTCCTTACACACACATACCTTAATTGCAAATATTGCACATAATGTTATGATCGATTACCTAATTATGGTGTGATATAATGAATAATTTTCTTATGGAAGTCTTGCAAGCCTTTATTTTAAAACATAAAATGCATTGATAAGGAAACAAAATTTTATTGAAATTCTTATTTCAGCATTGATAAGGAAATACTTTAATTTATGATTGTATCATTGCATTATGATTACATCATCCATTGACATAAATGCAGTGTAACATTCATGTCAATGGATGATTTTTTCCTATAAATGTCTTCCATATTAACTAAACATGATGTATCTGAATTAACCTGTTTGTAAAATATGTTATTTTTTGTGATTGTCTTACACTAGGGGGTTAGACCATGGGTGCCCATACAGGTGGCAGACTCAATCATATGACATTCAACATCAAATGACTTGATACCTGATTCTCCAACTTTGAGCATTTAGTCAGGGACAAGTACCCCTTCATGTCTCCCTATGGGTGCCCATGGGATAATATACTCTAAATATACTATGCAGCTCTAAATATACTATGCAGCTCTATGATAATATACTATGCAGCTCTATGATAATATACTATGCAGCTCTAAAGTTTTGCATATATCTTTAGAACCAGAAACACAGTTGCTCTCCTTTATTTCTAATAAAAATTTGTCTTATTAATTTAATTAAAAAATTTGTATTGTTTTCAAATAAAAATAAACCCAAATAATAATTTATTGATATATCACACTGATAAATCCTTTTTTGCTTTTAAATTTATATTCTGTACTTACTTATGGAAGCAGATGACATTGCATACAATTCTGCAATGTCATCTGCTTATGGAAAAAAAATGGAAAGATTATGGAAAAAAACCCTATAAAATTGGTTATAAACAACTTAAGACTTCACTATGCTTGAACATTATCATATACCTCTGATGAAAGTTTTGTGCCCGAAAGCGCTTAACATATAAATGTATTTTACATCCCTTGTGCTGAAATAAATTTTTTAATGCAAAAGTTCTTTAAAATATATTTATTTTAAGAATAAAAGTATTAATATTTTTTTTTCAATTACAAATATAGAGATACAATTTAAATTTTAATATGTAATTATTTATCTTGCTGCATCTAAAATTCTAATTTTGTTAAGTTTTCATTGATTTGGTTCACAGTTTGTTAAAAGCTCTTAACTCCTGCTCTACATAATTTTAGCACAGTATAGTTTATTTCATTAGTAGCAAATTCCAAAACTTTTTTTCTCTTAATGTCTGCTCTGAAAAAATGGATTTGACAAATCTCAATAATGCTAAACACAAGCAAAATTAATGTTATCGTATGTTGTTACAAAACTTGATTTTCAATGTCATGCTTTAAATTATAATTATTTTTAATGGATCAAAACTGAGCACAATGTAATAAAATCTATAAGACATGAATTTGCCTTCGCCCCCCACCCCGGAATTGAATATTAACTTAAAATGAACTTCTTTGTTTGCCTTTGTTTAAAAGATTATAACACCTTCCTAAACGAATTTCATAATTTTATTTGTATTGCCTATTTAACAGGGTTCTCCCCCCCCCCCCCCCCCGGAATTGAATGTTAACTTAAAATGAGCTTCTTTGTTTGCCTTTGTTTAAAAGATTATAACACCTTCCTAAATGAATTTCATAATTTTATTTGTATTGCCTATTTAACAGGGTCGTTCCTCCTTCCCCGACAAATAGGACTGATCCATTGAGATGGTATGATGAAGCTCTATTTTCAAAATCATTTCCTATAAACAATTAAATAATTTTAATTAGTGAAATGCAATCAGTTAAGTCTTTGGCTCACAAATACTATGTGATTATGATAAACAATGTACTCAATGGTGACCTGTTACTTATAATAATCTGAATAAGAATCAAAGCTGGATAAAGACATAATTATATTAAAAGACATTAGCACAAAAATTCTGTATCAGAATCAAAATTAAATTATCAACAAATTAGTTAGTCTCCAAACTGAAATTTCATGTATGGGTTCACATATTGCTATCCATTCAATTTCACATGTATCAAATTTGCTAACTTTGTAATGTGAAGAAAGGAAAATTATATATATATATATATATATATAGACAAAGCCACTGGTAAGTGTATTAACACTACCAAGTATTAACACTACATAACACTATCAGGCGTATTATCACTGCCATTGTATTAAATTTTAGCAATTATCATTAATAGATCATTTCAAAATTAATAAAGTTTATAAATAATAGTTCTGGTGTTACTAATAAATAAATACAACTTGCTTCAGCTTATATTAATGAATTTAACTGTAATTTAATTTGATGTAAATCTAGTATGAATTGAGTACCATTTGGTTAAAATACCGTCTCTTAAGATAAAGTTTATTGCCTAACTTTTGGTCTTGGAAAAGTTGAATCTTTTTCTCTAGCATGTTTATTTTATCTTTTAACTGAATTTTCATTAAACTATTAAAAAAAGTGTATTCGGAAAAGTAAGAAAGGGGAAAATGCAATTTTTTTCATTCATATTAACAGCTCTCAGACTATTTTTATAGCAAGAATACATTTTTAATGAAAGAGGACCAGTACCTTCTTTTAGATCTATTTTACATAGGCCTTTGTTAGGTGCATTTTTCCAAAAAATTACTAAATATGTGTTAACAAAAGCTCCACCAGCTGTTTTTCAGAAATTTGTACATACATTTTAACAATATATTTTATCAATATTTTAATGTTTTGAAAATTTACAAATTCTTAATGTACTTCTCATAATTTTACTCTGTCCCATCTGTTTGTATAAATACATCATATGTAATAGAAACAGCAGATTGAAACCTTTTATGGATTCTAAGAAAAATGTACCTTCTAACATCGAAAAGTGAGTTTTGAGATTAACATATATGTTTAAATTAAAAAAATTGCAACTTTCGCATTTATTCAAAAACTAGGCACTGTATCCGCCATTGCCTGGGATTTAAAACAGGAATTAATTAAATTCATTAAATTTTCCAAAAAGCTTAATTGCCTGTTGCACGAGCACACTTTTAAATTCCAAAACAAAAATGCGAGCACATGCTTGTTCTAAATAAGCACCTGATTGCATTTTTGACCACTGCTCGAATACATAATACACATTTGATCCAATGTTGGGTATTTCAATATTTTTACTTTCCCTGCAATACATGGTAATGTATAGGGAAAGTATTGGAATCATATCGAAAATCGCAACTCGAGTTTTTGACCGATCTACATATTTTGGGACCTCTAGAATACAAAAAAAGTTTTTAGCGTGACGTCTGTGTGTGTGTCTCAGTCTGTCCGTGCTGATTTTGTATCCACTCTAACTAAAAAACTAATTGACCGAGTTTCATAAAATTTGGTAGGTAAGTAACTTGTGGGCGAATCTGGTACTGATTAGTTTTGGGTACGATTTGGGATAAAAGAACCCACCTTTTTTTGCAAAATGGCCTTCAAAAATTCCCTGTATCCACTCTAGCTGGAAAACTAATAAACCAAATTTCACAAATTTCGGTAGATAAGTTGCTTGTGGATCACCCTGGTAGATTATATTTTGGTACGATTAAAAAAAAATAATAATAATATGCCTTTTTTGCAAAATGGCCTGCAAAAATCATCAAAATCTAAAATAAAAACTACATACGCTTAAATATATTAATTAAATACTTGTTTTATACTCAATTTTTAACGAAGAAAAGAATAAGACCAACCCCATTACACTAGGACTAGCCGTTCTCGAGATATTTTAGTTTTTTCGTATTTTCTCTACCCCACCTTTGAAAATAAGTTCAGTTACCAAATGAGAACGAAAATTGAATTAAAAGTGAATTAAATTTAATTAAAATAAAGAGAATGTGGATATAAGTCTGCAGTGAAAGTCATGTGCTGCCCACATCAGATTTTTTATTCTAGTTACAGTTCAAAATCCAAATAAATTCCTAAACATATGTCAGTTTCGACCTTACTTTCCTACAGCATTCTAAGCTTCAAGAAGTTAACTTTCGATCGCTCTTTCCTCCATATGTGGGAATAGAACAGTTCTGGTGGAGTCTGCTGCTTGCTAGGTTCATTAAAAACATCTAAGACATGCTTTGAACAAGGAATTTATAATTAATCAACACATGGGTTTATAAAATTTTTTTTTTTTTGAGTAGTTTGTGATATATTTAGGAGCTGCTAAAAAAAGTGAAAGTTGGATGATGGTACGTCAATTAGTATATAGTTTTAGTCAGTTTTAGTATATAGCAATATAAAAATCTGAGAGGTTTAAGATGTATGAAAAATATGATTTTTTTAAATTCATTGAAATTTGTCTATACATCATATGGATCTAAATTTTGCTACACAAATCATTATTTTTAAAGTTTGTTTGAAAGAGAATTTTTTTGTATCTTTGCAATAGTGTCAAGAGGGAAACACTGACAATATTTTATGTCACTAAGGAATCAATTTTTGAAAATGTCGGCCTAAATTGGGGTAAAACATAAAATAACTAAAAAACTAATTTGAAAATAAAACAAATAATGCCGAGGCGCACTTGTATATATAGAAAAATACCTGTGTGCCAAAATTCATGGTTGTATGATACTTACATTTTCCTTTATTAAGTTAGATTTTCAGCAGAATAGAAAGGTTCATCAGGATATTTATCTTCTAAAATATTTTCTAGCATTGTTTTATCTTGTTTCTTTGTTAGTGGTTTTTTCTTTTTTTAATTTCAACCATTTCCTATTGTGTTACTGAGATATTTAAAATGTCAAGATGTTTTATAACTTGTACATAATTTGCTACTGGTTTATTTCTTGTAGTCTCAAAACAATACATTTTATAATGTTTCCTTTATTAAAACTCGCAGAAATTTCATATACACCAAATGTCAATGATTTGAGTAAAATAAACCATATCACCTCTGTGAATTTACCATATCACAAAGTTTTCTCTTTCCATTTTTTATTTCAAAATTTTCTCAGTTAAATATCCATTCTTTTTGGTACTCAAGACCAGATAACATTGTTTAACGGCATTAGAATTTGAGATTTTCCCATGTGTGCACTTTTTAAGGAGATCTAGATTTTCCAAATCTCTAAAAATCGGTTTAAATTCACCTATTATTATAGGTAGAATATGAAAGTAAGTGATGGAGTCATAGTCCATCCCAGAGGCTTCAATGACACAGTAGTGTCTATGCTTTCAGAACACAAATCGTGTTGAGGGTTATTATTGTTAGAAAGCAAGTGAAAAATTTCAACCTACATGACTGTTTTCAATTCTTGTCAACATTTCTTCATATTTCCAAAACCGTAATATTTTTTTAATGTCCAGAATCACTGAATCTGTTCTTGTCACCCAAACTTTTACCATATCGCAGAGTTTCCTTTTTCCATTTTTTATTTTAAAATTTTCTCAGTTGAGTACCCATTCTTTTTGGCACATGCCTTATGCATTCAAGTTTCATTATAACTTCATCTCCATAAGACTTGGATGCTATGACAAATGCCCTTAACCAGCATCTAAATGTAGAATGTATCATATATTGTACTCTGCTAAGAATCTCTTGAAAATTAACTTCTCTCCTGCAACTTCTATTCCAATACTGATTCCAGCGTAATTGGCTTGACAACTTGTTTTGTGAATACTTCTTATCCAGTTTGAATAATGACAATATTTCAAAAAGGTTTGGCAATCAATCCCTTTTCCAGTGTCTATATTGTAGCAGTCATTGAACCATTCTGGGAACTCATTCTGTGAACCATCTTGCGACACACATCATTATGTTCAACTGTGTCTTTTACAGCTTTGTCTATTGTATTTCAAATGTTTTATGCAGCAGGTTCTAAAATACCTACTTATTTACGAAATTTTGACAGTGCCATTGAACAGTTCATCCCATTGCAAAATATTTTACTAATTACTTGACCCTTGTCTGTGTATCTCGGGTATGCACATATCTAGTATTAATTTCATAGAATTTACCTTCATGGCTCGTTTTAGAGTTGTAACATTAAAGCCTTTATTTGGAAATGATGCTGTGCTAACTAATATTTGTAATTGGATTGCTAAAACTACTTTTTACAAGTTAATAGATAACCGTAGGCATTCTGCTTTATAAGTAATTTCAGAAACCAGTTTATTTATGGGATATGTCATGTATAATCATTACATTAGAAACAAAGTTTTGTTTTTAGAAAGCTGTGAACTGACAATCATTCAGTTTCGATCTGATTGTTCAGGTAGTAATAAAATATCATTGTGCTTTTTGCTTTTAAAAATAAAAAATAATGTAACAATGCCTCTTAATAATAAGGTAAATAAAAATCCATCAACTCGTGCAATAAATATGTGACATAAGAGATCATTTCATGGAGTAAAAGGATTCTAACATCATGGTTCAATCAGTTTTAAATCATGATACATTCTAACTTTTGTTTATGAAAAGTTAAAATAAAAATTAAATTAACCATTAGAATCTGTGTCAATATATTTTATTTTATAGTGGGATACTGATTGGTATGTGCGCTATTATATATGCTTCAATACTTGCTCATTGATGTCACATGTGAGAGAGTACTATTTAAAAAAAGATATATTTTTGGCTATTATGTCACAAAATTAAATTTTTCGAGCCCAGTGACCTATATTTTTGGAAAAAGGAGCTCAAAATCTATAAAAGCTCTTCAACAACATATCATGACTGGGTTCTTTATGTGCAAGTTGTAAGGTGTCAAAAAATCATTTTTCATTAGTGTCATTGGGACAAAAAATTTCAAAGTGGCCTCAAAATGGCCTTAATCTATTTTCTTGGAATCAAATATTATTTGCCCATACATCTTTTGATTCTGTTTACGGTATTGTGCTCTTCGAATTTGAGCTGCGAAAATGATTTGGCAGATTTTAGTGTTGTTCTTGAGACCCAGATCGTCCGAGTTACCAGAAAGGTATAAGGTAACTGTTTGGACGACCGGGAAGAGCCACCCAATTTAGACCGGAACCCAATGGGGGAGGCATCCACAGGGACCTTACCCACCTTACCCTACCACCAACCCCTCAAGGACTTATGGACCCACATGTTTAATGTGATCGTATTCCACGTGAACACGGCGGCAGTTTGGGCAGCTGAGGAAATTGAACCCGGGCCTATCGAGTGCAATTCCTGTGTGCTAACTGCTGGGCTACCACGTCCGACAGATTTTAGTGTGGATGCTCTGCTATTCATATATATATAATTATATATTCTCTACATTCCAGCCACATTTGAAATAGCAGAAACCATAAAGTTAATTTTTGTAATTTCATTTGTATTTTCCTAGTCATTGAATTCTTCATATTCTTTAGTAATGTTACCCAGCTTCCTTGTTAATGAAGTTTCACAACAGTAATAGGAAGTGAAAAAAAAATTATGAAATTGTTTGAAAACAGAACTTTTTTTTAAATACATCTAGTGTTTTGATTTCCTTATGCAATACATTGTTGCAAAGCTAAGATTCCAGGAAAACTTATAAAAAACAACAAAATTGGATTTTTAGTCAGTTTTAAAGCACTGGTCCTCCTTAAAATATCAATTTGAGATACATAAACTAAAGTTATATAAACAACCTATTCTTTTTCCATGTTTATTAATTAAAACTACAAATTTATCTATAAATCTTATTAATTATAGAATAAACTGTTAATTTTTTGATAAATCATTTATTTTCATTGTTGTGAATTCAGGATTGTTCAGGAATACAGAGTGTTGTAAACATAAATTTTGGAAATTATCATTGTCACTAATTTAATTAGATCGATCTAATGTGATTGGCAATTTTCATTTTTATACTCAAACTATATGCTATTAATAAAAATTAGCGTTACTCAAATGCTATTAGAAACAGCTGCAAAATGGGTAGCATAAAATGACATTTAATCAAATGAACTAGTTTTGAAAGCTAAATTGAACTTTCTTCTTAAGTACAAGTAACAAATCTTAATCACAGAACCCACTTGTAGGAGGCACTTTCAAAATTAGAATTACACTCAAATAACAGCAGCCATGCTTTGGTTTCATGCTTATTATGCACTCATCAGCATCGAATAGCTGATACTTGCAGTAGCAGCAAGAAACTTGCTATGTGCCACAATTTTGTAAATCTTTATGGAAAAAGACAAATTCAGTTATACTATGTATTCATGAAAAATAAACACAGGTCTCTCGAAGCTGCAGTTGTTAAGTTTATAGATGAAATAGACTATTAACTTATAGCTAGTTTCTAACAAATGTTTTATTATATTTTAATCTGTATATTTTGTATTGTATTTTATCTTGCACGCTGTTACTGGGACTTTATCCTGTAGCTTGCATTCTTTTAAACAAATAAATGAAAAATTAATTTAATAAATTGGAAGCCAATGATATATATGGCAAGACTGAATTTGTCAGTTTCCAGTGATGTTTGAAAAATTGTGAAATATAGCAAGTTTTGTTTCTGATATCAGCTTGCTTGTTGATATCAGTTATTCCATGCTGGTGAATGTATAATAAGAGCAAAATCAGTTGGATACAGCAATGGATCCATGATTGTAAGTGATATATCAAGGGAAGGAAAGAACAGTCAGTGTCCTTTTTCTAAGAGTAATTGCTCTCCTGAAGAAGGAAGCTTGTTTTAGCTTCTGAAAATTAGTTCATTTCAATTATATGCTGCTCATTTATTCCAATTTATTTTAGAGGTCTTATGCTAATGCTTCTTTCATATTTAGCCATTACTTATAAATCAAATGACTCCCTATTCTGTATATCTCAATTTCTAAGCAATATTTATTATTTATTTGCACATTAAAAATTGGGACACATTTTTGAAATAATTTTCAGATATTAAATTTTTTTGTATCATTTATATTTTGATTTTAATATGATAATCTGATTTAAAATTTATAGTTTCTAACATAAAATATACATAAACTACAAACAGTTTATTTCATTAATTTAATTTTCCATGCTTAATTCAGTATGGAAGAACATGTTTTGAATGTTATCCTAGCTTGCAAATAAGGGCTTGCATGGCCAACTGTCTTGTTGCATGATTCTGAGTCTCTTTACTAACATGTCCTCAGGTAAAGACTCTTCCTCTGTGAGGTCTTTTCTGGCATCCTGCTCTATTAATCTCTCTGCCCTTGGACATAAGGTATATTCTTTAATAATCTATTTCAAACTTATGTTTTCCCATCTGCTGTGCAATTCATTTTTTTCTCATTAACTTATGGAACCCTAGTTTGTTGATTTTTTGAAATTTTTTCATGTTTGCAAGTCATAGATGCTGAAAAAGTGTCTATGTCTTTTTTAAAATTCAATAAGCTAATCAGCTTATGTTATAATATTTATGTGAAGTATTTACCTAAATTTTATAAACTAGATGATGTTCCCATTTAATGACAGGGTGTATAAAGTTATGTATAGAATTCTCTCCCAACCATTCATCTACAGAATTTGCATTCCTAAAATCTCTGGACCATGCATCTCTCCTGATCGATACTATTTTGCTATGTGACATTTTAACAAAGCATATTTGCTATATAACTCTCAAAGCCCCCCCCCCCCCCCCACTCTAATATAATGTACTTGTCCCATGAACAGTGAAGCTCACTGTATTTTAAATGAAAAATATTAAATTAATAATTCCCATAAAACAACACAGATTGTCGAGTAAATGCCATTTGATTTTCAGAAATAGTGAATTGTCATTAACTTGCAATATTTCTATTTTGTCATCAAGTATGATAGATAAGGACTTTTCTCGCGAACTGGTACTAGAGCAGTGGTATAGCATGATTTCAGATAGTGGGTAGTTTCACACTTTTTACTGCTACCCAACACCTGACTAAAAATGCCTCAGGTATTTAATTATTAAAATTGCTTTGAGATATTTATTAATTAAAAATATAACTTTTATGCATTCATGGGGCAAAAAATATCAAAATTGAAATATAACTTATATAGACAACTGATTTTTATTTAAATGTTAATTTCATTCATCTCTATAAACAAATTTTGTCAATTACAGTTTTTGTAAACTTATATTTGGATTTTTCTGAGTCTTTGTGGAAGATTCTTTTCTATCGATAGCAAATCAAACTTAGTCAATATTTTTTTATCTCAAAGCAGTAGATCTGGTAAAAGTCTAATTCTTTTCAAAGTTGACAATGTTTCTATCATTATTGTTGGTATTATTAGAATAAACAATAATATTCTAGCAATGCCAACTATAACTTATAGCTATATAAGATGTAGGGGCTTATTATGAATTTCGTTGTCAGGAGCTGAGTTTAATATGGTTCATTTTGTAAACTTATTGTAGCAAGTGCCTATTATAAATTTGCAAAAGTAAAGTAAATTTTGTCTCGGGAAATTTTTCTTTCATCTGTTTAAATATTTTTGTTTCCAGAAGAGTTGTAAAAGTTTTCAGAAAAATTTTACAATTTCGTGTGAAAGGGCTTACTTCCAAAAGATGTTTTAATTAACTCCTCCTCTATAATACACTCGCATATCATACAAATCTTGGAAAATACACTAGAAGAGTCACACACTGCATTGAAAAGACAAATAAAATAAAATATTGAAAGGGCAAGAATAAACTCGCAATCCATCTTCATTGTGTTTGCTCTTTTAACTGAGATGAACCTGGCTGCCTATCTGCTCTCTTGTTGGTGTAAATAACCTTGGTATAGCACATGTGCTTTGTCACATCTTTTGTTCTCTGGGGAATAGCAACTTTCTTGAGATGAACTCCGTTGCTAGTTTGCTTTTGAATTTCATTGGGATATGCTTTGTGGAATGTTACTAGAAGAGTCACACACTGCATTGAAAAGACAAATAAAATAAAATATTGAAAAGGCAAGAATAAACTCGCTATCCATCTTCATTGTGTTTGCTCTTTTAACTGAGATGAACCTGGCTGCCTATCTGCTCTCTTGGTGGTTTAAATAATCTTGGTATAGCACATGGTCTTTGTCACATCTTTTGCTCTCTAGGGAATAGCAACTTTCTTGAGATGAACTCCGTTGCTAGTTTGCTTTTGAATTTCATTGGGATATGCTTTGCGGAATGTTACTAGAAGAGTCACTCACTGCATTGAAAAGACAAATAAAATAAAATATTGAAAGGGCAAGAATAAACTCGCAATCCATCTTCATTGTGTTTGCTCTTTTAACTGAGATGAACCTGGCTGCCTATCTGCTCTCTTGGTGGTTTAAATAATCTTGGTATAGCACATGGTCTTTGTCACATCTTTTGCTCTCTAGGGAATAGCAACTTTCTTGAGATGAACTCCGTTGCTAGTTTGCTTTTGAATTTCATTGGGATATGCTTTGCGGAATGTTACTAGAAGAGTCACACACTGCATTGAAAAGACAAATAAAATAAAATATTGAAAGGGCAAGAATAAACTCGCAATCCATCTTCATTGTGTTTGCTCTTTTAACTGAGATGAACCTGGCTGCCTATCTGCTCTCTTGTTGGTGTAAATAACCTTGGTATAGCACATGTGCTTTGTCACATCTTTTGTTCTCTGGGGAATAGCAACTTTCTTGAGATGAACGCCGTTGCTAGTTTGCTTTTGAATTTCATTGGGATATGCTTTGTGGAATGTTACTAGAAGAGTCACACACTGCATTGAAAAGACAAATAAAATAAAATATTGAAAAGGCAAGAATAAACTCGCAATCCATCTTCATTGTGTTTGCTCTTTTAACTGAGATGAACCTGGCTGCCTATCTGCTCTCTTGGTGGTTTAAATAATCTTGGTATAGCACATGGTCTTTGTCACATCTTTTGCTCTCTAGGGAATAGCAACTTTCTTGAGATGAACTCCGTTGCTAGTTTGCTTTTGAATTTCATTGGGATATGCTTTGCGGAATGTTACTAGAAGAGTCACACACTGCATTGAAAAGACAAATAAAATAAAATATTGAAAGGGCAAGAATAAACTCGCAATCCATCTTCATTGTGTTTGCTCTTTTAACTGAGATGAACCTGGCTGCCTATCTGCTATCTTGTTGGTGTAAATAACCTTGGTATAGCACATGTGCTTTGTCACATCTTTTGTTCTCTGGGGAATAGCAACTTTCTTGAGATGAACTCCGTTGCTAGTTTGCTTTTGAATTTCATTGGGATATGCTTTGTGGAATGTTACTAGAAGAGTCACACACTGCATTGAAAAGACAAATAAAATAAAATATTGAAAAGGCAAGAATAAACTCGCAATCCATCTTCATTGTGTTTGCTCTTTTAACTGAGATGAACCTGGCTGCCTATCTGCTCTCTTGGTGGTTTAAATAATCTTGGTATAGCACATGGTCTTTGTCACATCTTTTGCTCTCTAGGGAATAGCAACTTTCTTGAGATGAACTCCGTTGCTAGTTTGCTTTTGAATTTCATTGGGATATGCTTTGCGGAATGTTACTAGAAGAGTCACTCACTGCATTGAAAAGACAAATAAAATAAAATATTGAAAGGGCAAGAATAAACTCGCAATCCATCTTCATTGTGTTTGCTCTTTTAACTGAGATGGACCTGGCTGCCTATCTGCTCTCTTGGTGGTTTAAATAATCTTGGTATAGCACATGTGCTTTGTCACATCTTTTGCTCTCTAGGGAATAGCAACTTAGATAGCAACTAGCAACGGAGATGAACTCCGTTGCTAGTTTGCTTTTGAATTTCATTGGGATATGCTTTGCGGAATATTACTAGAAGAGTCACTCACTGCATTGAAAAGACAAATAAAATAAAATATTGAGAGGACAAGAATAAACTCGCAATCCATCTCCATTGTGTTTGCTCTTTTAACTGAGATGGACCTGGCTGCCTATCTGCTCTCTTGTTGGTGTAAATAACCTTGGTATAGCACATATGCTTTATCACATCTTTTGTTCTCCGAGGAATAGCAACTTCCTTGAGATGAACTCCATTGCTAGTTTCCTTTTGAATTTCATTGTGATATGGTTTGCGGAATAGTGTTTGTGTTAAATATCTAAGCTATTTGCTCTAACAGTACTAAGAAAAATAGTTGAGAAAATATGTTAAAAATAATATAAATAGTTGGTCCATTTGAAACTAATGACCTAGATCCCCTCGAATATACACCACTGTACTATAGTATTCATTTCCTCAAAATTTTTCAATTTCATTCCTTAGTTTTTAGTTTCACAGAACCCTTTTACATTTCATTTTAATTCTACTTCACCCTCCCTATTGTTTTGTATCTCCACATTGATCATAGCAATATTTTTATACTATCAAAAATAAAGAAGCAAATGCAGTGATGTTTGAAATAGAGGTTGTGCATGATTGAATTTGAATTATAAATAAAGTAAAAAACTCCTTTGTCAAATAAATATGTGTCTGCATTGTTGTCTCTATAAGATCTTATATAAGATCTCACATGACTTTGACTGTACACTATGGTAAATTCTTCTGATGAATTTTAAAGACTTTATCACTTCTCTGAAAGTACAGTTGAATGCTGAAGACCTAGGTCGTCCGACTCGTCCAAGGACTTGAGTAGCCGTTTGGACGACCGGGAAAGGAAACCAGCAGGTGCCGGTTTCCAAGGACAGTGACCAACGGTCTGGAGATTTATTTAAATTCAGAAGTGAAATTACAATTGAAGAAATATATCACATAGACAGACAGTTTTACAGACGAATCACAAGACCGTTAACAGAAGAAAAGAAGCAGCAGTACAACACAAAACAACAGAAAATTTTAAAGCGGGAAAAACCCAAGTGGGAAAAAACCCGAGAAAACCTAACAAAATATAATTATATATAATTAAACCATAAATTGTTTCAGGTTTTCAAGCTGTATATTTCTTAATTAAAATATTTAACTGATATAAGTACATAAGATATATGGTATAAACAATTATATAAGGTATAAGATAAAAGGTATAAACAGCATTTAAGGTAAATACAAAATAAATGGTAATCAAAACAAACAGGGGAATATACAAAGGGAGAGGACGAAAGAGAGAACAGGGCAAAGAAAGAGAAAACAAAGCGACAGAGCAACAAACCAGGGGAATCTACAAAAAGGAGGGGACGAAAGAGAGACCAGGGCACATAAAAGAGCAAAAACAACCAACAAAACAGGGGAATATATCCCAGAGCCCATTTCTAGAGGAAAGCAACTCCGAATTGCTGAAGACAGAAAAGTTCAAAACAGGTTAAATATTGTAGGAAGCACCCGGAGAGCAGATAAAAATTTAGCACAGTATGGCTACCATAAGGGCCAACAGGTCAATATAAAGCTCCACGCCGTACAGCCATAAATAAAGTTTTTAGGTCGGAAAGACGAATTCTAATGCTTAAAAAGGCTTCTCAAGCTGGATCACAGGTCGAAATATTTCATTCCACAGCATGGAAGCATGAATCAAAAACACATAAATGATCATTACTCAGGAAGTATAAGTCGTAAAGCGAAAACACAAACATATTAGTGAAGCTAAAAATTAGCTACATCTTTTGATATAACACACATGTTGAAACGTGAAATCATGCGACCAAGGTTGATAGTCGCTGGAGCCCAAAAAAGAACAACCGCACTCGATGAAAGCTGCTCCGGCGACCCTCTGAAAGTACAGTGTCAGAGCAACAAATGCAACCCTGAACTCTGAAAAATTCATGTATACTAATTCGACCATGCTGAATCCAAATCTGAAATCCGTTTTTCAAATTAACCCTTGGATCTGGAGAAATAGCCTCTTAAAATTTGGCCTTCTTTGCTATTTTTATGTTTATAATCTTCGGCTGAAGTCGTTTCCACAACATAATGCAATTGCATAGTTATGAGATTTTAATGCTTAAAGAAATAGAAGGAAAACTGTATTCAGCTCACAGAGTGAGAAATTATTCCACCTCCATAATTCAGCTGAATAGGAAAGTTAATATTGAGAGGTCATCTCAATTAAGAAATTCAGAATATGAATATTTAAACCATAGAGTTGGAGAGACTTGCTTCCAGCTTTATTTTCAAATCCATGTTTTAAACAATGCAATGAATGCAAAGTTTGTTTACAGATAGATTGGTTAGAGCTAAATTGTATGACCCATAAAGTTAGAGAGTGTTAGTCCTTTTACTTCCATAGTATGACCAGAAATTGAAAACTTCAGAAAAAAGTTTGAGGTATTAAGCTTGATAACCATGATTAACTATGCCAATTACACAATGAGGATGTAATCATTCTAAATATGTGAATTGAAAGTATTTGATATTACACAAAAGAAAATAAGTTCCTTTAGACAAAAAAGTTTGATTTTCATGTTTTAGTTTAGTTTGCAGTTTTTGAAAGTTTTAAATTAAAAGTTAAATTTTCATATGTTATCACCCACTTCATGTCCCATCATTTTCTGCAATTGAAGTTCACGGCTCAGAGCAGATCAAAAAAGAAAAAAATTCCGTTCATCTACAGGAATAAATTAATTTCAGCTGAAAGTAAAAATAAAATTGTATATGCTATTTTCATTTGCATCTGATTCAAATCAATTTTTTAGAGCACACTTTTAATATTGAACTAATTCTATATTTAAAAAAATTGAAAATTTATCTTTAAAATTCACGAAATTAGAAAATCACAAATTTTATAGTACTCAAGGTTTTTACCAAAATTCTGAGACATTGTTTGCAGAGCACCTGTGATGGGAAGTGTTTGCATATTTAAAAATTAAAAAATTATGCATTTGTAGTTGTTCTCAACAATTTGCCACGCATACGCACAAATGTCCACTGCACTTCATTACCAACCGAAGAAAGAATGGAATTGAAAATTTTTATTTTTATGCTTTTGGTTGAAAATTAACAGAAAATTAGAAAATAGGATGATTAAGAAAAAAAAATATTAGAATGCGAAGATATGCATTCATATTTTTGCCAAACTATATAATTATGCTAATCTTCATTTTTTGAATATGATGAAAAAAAATTAAAATAAAGCATGCATATTTTGATGTATTTAAAAAAACTAAATAAATAGGAAGGAATTTATCCTATGGATTAAGTTGAAAGAGCTTTAAAAAGAAAGGTCTTAATTCTTTCTGATGATGTTAAGATGGAAACTCTGCAATAATATTTTCAATCACTAAGGAACCGATTTGTGTGAAAATCACTCAAAATCATGCTTCGACATAAAAGAACTAATTCAATTTTTTTTTTAATTTCACTGAGGTTTGTTATGTCATGAGGTCTGTTATGTTTACCCAGTACTGAATTTCATGGCTTCCAAAGCTTAGCTATTCTGCTGTAGACAACACACAAATGCTGACAAATATTTTGTTTTATTATGTACTAGAAAATGTACCCAGCATTGCCTGGGAGTTAAAGCAGGGTAGTTATATAAAAGAGATACATAGATAAAATACAAAATAAATAAATTTTATTTGCATAAATAACATCGGGCATGATATGTACTCCCCCCCCCCCCTTCCTACAAAGCCAAAATACTTAACTTGCAGAGATTCTATGTTAATGGGCACAATTTAAATATATAGGACACCGTAAATAATATAATTTTTATATATCCAATACAGATAACACCATACTCCAAATCTTAAACACTCTTTCTGCAAAGCAGAAAAAAAGAATAAAATATTTAAAACCTCTAGCAAAGAATCTGAAACAGGATTCCTCCAGAAGTTTCTGATAAGGGAGCCGGCTAGCATATCGCTCATCCCTCAACCTTTGAAATGGGTGTGATCTAGAGAAGGGGAATTTTGCATTTCTCACTTAAAAAATTACAATAATTAAAAGGATGTTTTAGCTAAAATATAGAATTCTGCTAACCTTAGTTATCAGATGCAATGATATATATATATATATATATATACATATATATATATATATATATATATACACATATATATATATATATATACATATATATATATATATATATATATATATATACATATACATACACTCATGTACAAAAGTTAAGCATAGTTGTTGTTTATGTGAAAATTTCAGGAAATCTACATTGGAATGGAAGGCAATGCGGTATGCGGGTGTGATAGGGTTATAGAAGAAGAAAAGAATGCAAAACAAGGATAATAACGACTTTTATTATCCAAAGAAAAGGGTTGAAAGAAAAAGTGTCACAATACGAGTGAAACCTCAGTGAAACAGAATGATTAAAACAATGTGATGCTGCAGTTTAATATGGTGTGTGAGCCACACATGCTGCACAACGATTTCCCATACTTTCAATGAGGGTTTGGATGAGTTGTGTACTTAAAGAATTCCAAGCCTCACGGAGAGCAGTTTTCCATCCCGGAATTCAGCTTGGTGGGTAGCGGAGGGCTGCAAGATGTTTCTCGAGCATATCTCACACATGCTCTATTGGATTCAGATCAGGAGAGGTGGCAGACCACTGCATATGCTGGATATCTTCAGTTTGAAGGAAGTCGTCGACCAAGGCCGCACGGTGAGAAGGCGCGTTATCAGCCATGAATATGAAATCAGGACCAACAGCACCTCGAAATAATCAAGCGGTAGGCTCAAGGACTTTGTCTCTGTATCTTTGACCAGTAATCAACCCCATGTCAAAGATGTGTAGGTCTGTGCGGCCGTCTATCATGATACCTGTCCAGACCATGACTCCCCCAAATGTAAAACAATGTCTTTCCGTAATGTTTCCCAGGTGAAAATGCGTTCCACGTTCTCTCCAGATTGTGGTACGATGAGAATCAGTTTGCAGGCTAATCTTGAACTTGCCACTGAACATAACACTCGACACGTCACATGACATTGCCCACTGTTGTCCACTCCACTGCCGATGTTCCAAACTCAACTGTAAATGCACACGTTTCTTTGCAGACGTCAGGGGGATGCAAACTGCTGGTCATCTGGCATAGAGACCAATGTGTCTGAGTCTCTTGTAAATAGTTTGTCTCGAAACAGTGACTCCTGTGGCGGCTGTTGAGGCTGAACCTAGTTATCTAACAGAATGGTTCCTGGTCGCACAGTTATCACCAAATATCGGTCTTTCCGAGTGGTTTTTACCCTTGGCCAACCTGGTATTGGTCGTTGGGTAACATCTCCAGTGGTTTGTAACCTCTGCTGCAGTCTGGAGATCACACACTGAGGCACATTCAGAATTCGAGGTACTGACTTTAAAAAATTTTTGGGTGCTCAAAAATTAAAGTGTCTTTAAATATTTTTAATCGTTTGGAAAAATGGTAGCTTATCATGAATTTTATGAAGTCTTTACAAGGTTTGCAAAATTGATCAAGATGAAACAAATGCAGAAACCTATGCAGAACTTATACATCAATTAGTACTTACATTCATCAATTAGTTACACACATGGTACCAGAGTAGGAGCCCAGGCGGCTCTTTGGTTTGGGGCAGCAGTAGACGAGATTAAACTACACTTACTCGCTTCCTCAGTGGTCATCTGTCATCAATGAGTTTTATTGGTGGTAGTAAGCATTTCGAAATTTGCACTACGTGTTCTACTGCTCAAGCCTCCCCTGACCACATTTTATCCTGTCTGGGGCTCACCAGGCAGGACCTGGCTCAAGACCCCCTTTTGGTGCTGGACTTTCTGAGAGTGAACGGGCTTATGGACCTGATCTAGCATTGCTGGTCTTGGGGATGAGAAACAACAACAACAACAACATTAGTGAGTCAGAGGTTGACATGGAAATGACCAATGATGCAGATTATAGTGAAGTCACAATAGTAATGGAACTATTGAATAAAAGCTGTGAACTTTTGGATTTATCACTAATAAAGTTCAATAGATTTAGCTCTAAGAGGAAACTTAGTTATATGCAAGTTAAGAAATTAAGTAGCCACGTTGCTACTAAAACTGCTACAGTATTGGGTATTGAAAGTATTAATAAGCTACAAAATTCGACATTATTTGCCAAAATTGCACGTTTATGATGGAAAATTATTGAATAAGTTTTCTTTAGATGCATCATTTAAAGAAAACGTGCAGATTTTAAAATTAGTCCAAGATTCATGGATAGTCCAACAAACAAAGACATGTTATATTACTACAGAGAATTTAGTTAAAAAAAACAAGAAAAATTAAAAGAAACAGAAGGGATGTTATCAATGCCTAGTGAGATATAAGTGTTAAATTAAATTTGATACTATACAAAAGTTACTAGTTTTTATTATAACAGTCGTATGTGTCCAGGAAGAAAATATTGCATATCTATACCAAGTGAAAATGGGAAAATATTAAAACAAAAGAGATTACTTTTGCATAATTTAAAAGAATTATATGCTGCATTTAAAGAAAATCATAATGAAATAAAAATTCTATGTAAATTTTGCACACTACATCCAACAGAATATGTAACTGTTGGAAACAAAGTTATTCATTCTGTACGTGTTTGTATATACCATCAAAATATTAAACTCATGCTCCATGCCATCCATATCAGTGAATATATTACATCATTGTTTATTACACTGAATCAGAAAAGTATGGTGAGCTGGTGTGATAACTGTCCATCTCCAGAAATTTTGAATTCCAGAAAGAGTACCAATGCATCCTAATGAATTAGAAATTAATGTGTGTTTTGTTTGTATATGTTATGTTTATGTATGCTTATGGCCCAACTGCATTATATATATGGCCAAGACCTTTAGATGTGTGCCAAAGATTTTGATACTTGCTATTAGATGAAATTGGTTTAGGAGCCAGTGGCCACTAGGAAAAACTGGGTATCTTCAGCTCTACTGAATATAAAAAATACCTTTTTATAATTTGAAATAAGAAAATAAAATATAAAATGGATAACTGTATGGTTTTTAGGAATATTTTTATTAGAATGTTTCAGCGCCCCAGAAATTTTACATTGATTTCCTATACATATAACAGTATTTCTTTAGTCATTAAATTAAATATTACTATCCTAATTGTTTTTGTGCTTAAAGCACACATACTAGTTAGTGTGTTGTTGTTGTTGAGACCCAGACCGTCCGACCTACCAGAAAGGTGTAAGGTAACAGTTTGGACGGCCGGGAAGTGCCACCCAATTTAGACCGGAACCCAGTGGGGGAGGCATCCACAGGGACCGTACCCTCCTTCCCCTACCACCAACCTCTCGGAAGGACTTACAGAGCCACATGTTTAACATGATCGTACTCCGCATGAACACGGCGGCAGTTGTGGCAGCGTGCAAATCCAGCCCGCAAACCACCGGGCTACCGCGCCCGAAATGTGCCAACAGCACGCGCTGTTCCCAGGTGGTCACCCACCCAGTACTAACCACGCCCGATGTTGCTTAACTTCGGTGATCTAACGAGAACCGGTGTTTTTCAGCACGGTATGGCCGTTGGCTCACTAGTTAGTGTGTAGAAAAATTCCTATGTTTTGTTTTTGCTCATTATTTATTTTTAAAAAATATATATTTTTAAATGATTAAAGCATCACATGGAAAATGTATATATGTTTTATAGCTATTTTTCTCTGTAATAAGAAATATTACCTTTCTAATTTTTTTTGTACTTAAAGCGCACATATTAGTTAATATTTGTACAAAGTTTCAGAAAAAAATATTAGGGGCCATTTTTTTTATAGCCCATTAAACTTGACTATCCATCCGAAGGTGATTTTTGCAATTTTCATGTAATAACGATATTAAAATATATATATTTTTATTTTTTGATATAGCACTTATATTCCTGATATTAATAGCTTCAAATTAGTACCAGAATTATTTAATTTGAACTATTAGTTCTCAAGAGCTATTACATTTATAAACATTGGTACAAAATCCAAGATGGCTGCCATTCGGCAAAAATGGCCATTTTTCAAATGCCTGTATCTTGACAATTATTGCGATATATACATTATAAATTCAGATTTGGGGGTTTTATTACCATGTGTATCCATGGTAAAAATTTTAAAAAAATCCGTGACTATGGAGCAACAAGTTTTTCTTAAAATGGGTGTTTTCACATGGAATGGCCCCCTATCAGGGGCATCTCCAGACCTAAATCCAGGATCGACAAAATCTTTGATTGCAGTCCTGAAAGATGGCCGCTGACATTAGCAGCTCCATTGGCCACAGCAATTTTTGATATCCAGACCAAAGCGAGCTAGAACATCTGTTATTGCACATAACAAACTCTCAGAATTTGCATACGGTGTTTCATAAAATCCCATAAAAATTTCATGCACATTAAACTGTTCATCGGTTACCCGGAAACACATCAGTGTTTGTTCTTTCAACGACACATTTCTTATCTCATCCATTATGATAGCATAACTACTAGCATTTTTGATAATAGATACAAGATGCAGTTGTACTTCCTTAGCAATAATACTCAGGATTTCATTTAAAGCTTCATGGGATAACCATTTGTATTTAATCCTCTACAACCACGTCTTTAAATTTGGTACATCATTTGATCTTAGAGTTAATAGCTGAAGTATATTTTAATTATCATCATCATGCCCACTAATTGCCAGCCCTTGCTTCACTAAAAATAACAGAGAAGAAATTATTTTCAACAGAGCGTCTCTAGCATCTTCCATTTCCATTCAGAAGATGTATGCACTGACATTTGTGCCCTTTTTAATTTCTACACATGATAAAGCTAAAGCTTTCTAAACATGATAAAATAAAAAAAAATGGTTAATGATAAAATTTTGAAGGGTATGCAGCATGCAGTCGGCGTCTATGCTTACAAGTAGGAAACTGGTTCACTGATGCTGGTTACTATACTGGGAGTGTGATTCCAAGGTTTGGAATACATATTATCGACGGGTTTAGTGATTTGACAATTTCTTTTCTTTGTTCACATAATATTCTGAAAAATTGGCTTACTTGACTACTAATCATTGTATGTACATTTTAAAAAATCCAATTTTATATCAACTGCTTAAAATTTTAGTATTAAATAATTTTGAAATTTAGGAATATAAATTAATAGAAAAATTTTCTACCGGTACAAACTTTACATACACATTTTAAACATTCTATTTTTTACTGTATTTATGCTAAATTAGAATACTCAAATGTGAGGAATTTTAAATGAGGTAGGATTTGGAATTACATTACTCAACCATACTACTGCCCAAGTGCAGTTTAAGAAATACTTATTTTTATCCAATTAATGTTTATTCCAATGTAATTTAATGTAATGAACTTGAAAATGGAGTTAGTTTTTGTTGCAAAACAACACAGTACTTAAACTGTGCATGTGCAATTTACGAAGAGCAAACCTTGTTGGAATTTGCATTAAGTTTGCTACACTTAAGTGTTTATGATAGTAATTATAAATATAATGATAAATAGCATTACATGTTTAGATTGTGTATAAGTATGTATGTATGAATTTTGAATAATCTGCTTTTTGTTAAGAAGTTAAAATCGCTTTTTGGATGCAATAGTATACCAAAATAGTGCAAAAAAAGTGGATATGCAATATATAAACTTGAAATTTTAACCCATGTGAATGTTAAAATATGATACATGCAAAACTGTTTTTTAAAATAATTTCCAATAATCTTACTTTGTTTAATATTTATTTTTGCAAAAAGCACAGGAAAAAATGAACACAATAGAGCCTTAAAACCTTTTTCCATAAGTTAACATGGAAAAGAATGAGGTGTGTGACAGAGAAATGAGTCTTTTAGCAGTGTTTACTTTTCATTTTTCTCATGCGTGTGTGATAGTGTTGTTGTTAAAACCCAGACCGTCCGACCTACCAGAAATGTGTAAGGTAACTGTTTGGATGGTCGGGAAGTGCCACCCAATTTAGACCGGAACCCAGTGGGGGAGGAATCCACAGGGACTGTACCCTCCTTCCCCTACCACCAACCTCTCGGAAGGGCTTTCAGACCCACATGTTTAACGTGATCGTACTCCGCATGAACACGGCGGCAGTTTTGGCAGTGGCTGGAATCAAACCCGGGCCTACGGTTAAACATGTGGGTCCGAAAGTCCTTCCGAGAGGTTGGTGGTAGAGGAAGGAGGGTACGGTCCCTGTGGATGCCTCCCCCACTGGGTTCCGGTCTAAATTGGGTGGCACTTCCCGACCGTCACTTCCCGACCCCGGTGTTGAAGACCCAGACCGTCCGACTCGTCCAGAGGACTAAGAGCAACTATTTGGACGGCCCGACCCCGGTGTGTGATAGTGTGAAAGAGGTGCATGACTTTTGATGTGAAATATATTGAGTGTATTTATGTTGCTTTTTCTGTGTAACTTTCTTGGTTTCCTGCTTAATTCTTATATTTTGTTTATGGTTTCATTTATTTTTATGTATGATTTGAAATCATGTTGTAAAATGTTTGATACTTAGTTTGTGCGATATTTGTTTAGTATTGAAAAATGATTTTTATTAATATTTTTATTATAAATATAAGCAATGTCTCTTTTACATGCTAATGCATATATATTAAATACATTTTAAATAGATTTATTGTGTTAAACAAGAGCAGAGTGTTAGATATATTTGAAAAAAAAAATCAAGTTGACTTCATATTTCTTTATTTTTAAACATATCTAAAATTGTTATAAATGGTGTTTGATCCATAATACCCAAATGTAAAATAAGGTTTTTGGGATTTTAAGAGAAGCAAGCAGGGCAAATGAATGGAAACTTTTATAAAAAGTTTCATTTAAAATCAAGGTTGTATTTTGTGTAAATATAATGTTTGTATCAAGTCAGGATGCTTGATGGTTTTGCCCATACTGTAGTCATTATCTATTGCTGCACTGATTGTACTTTGACTTTCTGGCTCTTATTTTATCCTCATGTCTCATTTTAACATCATGCAGCACATGCATATTCAATAGACAATGGCACATGCGGATAAAAAGCTAGATTAAAATTACAACCACTAACGATGTCTCATGTATGGGTAAAATGTATCTGGTATCTGTATTTGACACATGTCATTTACACAGAAAGGCATCTTAACTTTATCTCACAATTGTGTTTTATTTTAAATTTTTGCCTTAATTTGATTTTTCTATCAAGTTGATAAACTGTTCAGTTTTTATTCATTGCTTAAAATTACAAAACTGTATGCAACTCTTAGATTGAAAATTGTATGCCCCTGTAAATAAATACTTTTATGTACGATAATGTCGTAAAAATATTCTTTATATTGTTACAAAATGTATCCTCAAGAATCGTGGGTGTGCTATCGATACAAGAATGAGTCCCAGTTTCTGGATAACTGGCGTTTATTCCCAAGCACAAAATAAACAGGAACCATATACAATCAAACAGCACTTAAAAACTCCACCAATTTCACAGAATAAGCGATATTATTCTCAAAATGTTGACGAAAGTAATTTTACAAAACAGCAGCAACTATTCTCAAAACATGGACAAAAATCACAGTCCAATGTAACTTGTGTCATATCCATTCATCAACTCCCTGAAACTGAGGGATGAGTCCTTTTTATAGTCTCTCCATAGAAACTTCTGGAAATCTCTATATCTCAAAGAATAATCATTCTATCGAGAAGTTTCTGGAACATTCCAGAAGTCTCCAAATGTCGCCAAATTGGCGATAAATAGCCAAATCTGGCAACCCTTTTTCTAATTGGGAAATTCTGGAAACCCTGGACTCGCTCCATCCGCACGTCATGCACTGGATTTTCTTTGCCTGTCCTTCGAGACAGACAAAAGGGGAGGCACCAAACAGAACATTGCACATTCCAACAATATCATTAAAAGTACTTATTTTTTTTTTCTCATCAGAAATGATCTTTTCTCAAACTTTGTACCAAAAATTTATCACACTTGTTCAGATAACAAATTATTTTTCCAAAGCAAAACATGAATATATTTGGAATATGGGGATTGTCAGTCAAGTCAAAACTGTTTGCAAAAGTAATACATTTTGAATTTGATATTTAATGTACAGTAGAATTAAAAAGGAACCTTCAGTGAAGTAGGCAAAATTTTCCAAAAGTAGCTGTTTACAATCTTGTCATTGGATCTGTCTATTTATTGCAAGATTTGTTTTACAAATTACTCAGCATAAAGGTAAAACAAAAATTTTGGCCAAAACTATTTTTAAAGGATTTTACCTTTGTTTTTTTTTCCCCCTAATGTTCTCAAAAACAAACAATGCTGATTTATACTATAATATATGAATAAAATTGTCTTTATTACTGCACTTTAAGATTCGTTTGAATTTTGTTAAACAGTAAAGAAATTGACTTATTTGTTTTCACACTTAGATTCTGAGAGTGAAAAAGAATATGAAGGATGGCAGCGTTTACTAGATCGAAGTGTTACTGACCTGGATGAAGATGAAGAAGATATTATTTTTGAAACAACACCTATAACTCATTTATAAAAAGTATTAGAAAAAAAAAAATATTGATCTCAAGTTTTTGTCGAGGTTATTGCTCAATTATCATTTTGTTCCTTGTTTAATAATTGTTGCATAATTTATTGATTTTGTCAAAAAATTGTCTTTTTACCAAATAAAAATTGGTTAACTTATAGTTTAGAGAGATAAATTTCAAGTGATGGCAAGCCTGGTTTATGTGTATAAAGTTAGAATAAGTAGAGTTATTTTTCAGATTCACCTGAAGAACTTGTGATAATAATTTGGCTATAGAAAAATTCAGATATTTTAAAAATAAGGAAGAATTATATACAAATCAAACTTTTTGTCAACATGCTTCTTAATTTTGTAAATGCCAAATGTGCAATGTTTATATTAATGTCCATCTATTTCTTTTAAACCAATTTTGAATGTGTTTCATTTTGAAGAATCTTTTGCTGATTGCTGTGTTAATTACATCACACTTTTTAACATTACTACTCTCCACCTTTTTAACTATTTTCCTTATGAAGACTAAAACGTCTATTAGGAATCTTAAACTTTCTTATTTTCTCTGTTTAGCTGAGTTTTGAACCGAGTCTTCTGATCAGTACCCATTGGGTTGTACTTTACAAAATAAAGCATAATATATAATCCACTGTAAAGTTGTATACAGAAATTACAAAATGAAATGTAAAATTCAGTTCAGATATTTAAAATTCTACTATAATTGACATAGAAAGTATGCATGCATCAAATTTTGTAACAATAGAAATATCGTTACAATATCTTCCACTAATTTGTGAATTGTATAAATTTATTATATTATTTAATTCAATGTAATTTGTTTGAACACATGTATCATAACAAGCTTTCATATTTATATATGACCCTCCAGATGTTGCACATGCTCAATAGCAAAAACATTAATTGCATGCAAAAATATTAATTTTGTGATGCTCTGACTATCATATTGATTATAATTCTTGCTTTCTATGTAAAATGTAAAACTTTTTGCATGAAATGAGATTATTGAAAGAGACGTATTCTGACTCTTCCAAAAAAATTGAAGGCAGTGTAAGAGTTCTATAAAATTGTTAATTTTGATATACAACATTGAAAAAGTTTACCATCCTGGTCCTAGAAATAAATACAGTAACATACCGATTACCCAAACTAGTCAGGACTATAGGTCGTTCAGATAATTGAATTGATGATTTAAAAATTTTCATATCTATTTTAAAGGTATATGTTTATCCTTTCCTTTACATTAACCAATGGGGTATTTTTTGAAAATGCTCCATTATGTTGGATATTTTATGAAATACTTCTTGAATTATGGCTCTTTAGAAAACTGGACCCCATTCATGTTTTGCAAAATTCCTGTAGCCACTGTTCCAATTTTTAAACAAAATGAGAAAGGTCACATTTTGCTAATTGATTTCACATGAAATGACCCATTCATTATACAGTTTTATAAATTGTAAAGTGGATTTTGCATTTAAAACGCAGTTAGATATAGCAAGTATACATGTTTGCATTAACCACATGTAGAGATCACTGTTAACTTTTTCATTGTCATACCTTTTCATTGTCAAACTTTTTTATTGATGTTTGCTCCAAACTTCTTCGTTAATGATCCATTACCGAAACAAAATTCATAATGGAATCGTGATTTCTATTCATTTCTGAAACTGCTGATTTTCTAACATTATACTTAATTGTTAATTTACTTCCTCTTTCATCATTTTTTAATCTTTTGGACACCTTTTTTTCCCCTACCTTATGACAGAATGACTCTTTCTCTTTCCAGGCACCCTTTTTTTTTAATTACAGTCCAGCAATGTCTGGTTTCTAAATGCTCTGCACTTTGTAACTCATTGTATCATACATCTATTTTTTTTTTAGACCCTATCTCCCATTCCTTTTGTCTCAAAAAATCCATAGTTAGGGAGCAATTTTAACAGCCTTTACTTGTGGGAAAAATTATTTTGTTAAATCATTCAGTTTGTTAGAACATTTATTCCCTGTAGAGATAATAAAGTTTCAACGGAAAAGATGTATGTTCAGATAAATGATCAGTTTAGATAAATCTGTGCCCTCGAGTGTAATTATGTTTTTAAATAAATGTTGAATTTTATTTATCTTGCCATTAATTTTTTAAATAACTTTTTTTTAAACCTTTGATGTGAAACTTATTAGATCTTTCAATATCAAGTTTGAATACAAAAGAAATTTTGCAACATATTTATTATAATAATGCTTGTTTTTGCTTAATGAAAAACTCTAGAAAACCTATTTTTAAATTTATATTCTGTTGAATTTCTATTGGAAAGCCCCCAAAAATATTAAATAAGTATCAAGCCACACTATTCCAGTAGTTAAAAGATTGAAGTTGGAAATTTTTTGTGTTTAAAATATGTTCTCAAATCTACAATGATTTGTTAACGATTTTATTTCTGATATAGAATTGGGGAAAACTGAATCATAATATTGTGAATACATGGTATAATTTGTACTATTTTGTTTCCCTTTTTTTAATAATGTTTTAAAGGAGTAAAAATATTTTTTCATTCCTTTTCCAATACTATCAGTCGCAAGCACAAAAATTTTTGGAAGAAGTGTGATAATAAAAGTAATTGGTAGTTTTAAGTTTTGGTACAAAATTAATTTTATTTTGTTTATATAATTTCATACCTTAACCTTGGTAACTCAACCTTTACAGCTATGCTATCGAGATAATGGCATGAAACTGGAATTATGATTGCCAGGGTTTTTTTTTTTTACTTGTACTATTAGAAAAATGCTGGGCTTAAAAAACAAAAAAGACCCTTTCTAAATTCACCTTTCAAATAAATGCCTCATGAATTTTACTGAAAAATTTCAAGTTTACTTTTAATGGACTTTTTTCTGGATTTTATGCACAATATGTCAAATTATATGCACAATCTGAAACATGTTGCACATTGAGCACAGAATTTTAATCTGCTTTTTGATTGATTTTTTGGCAGTAATATGTTATAATAATAATTTATAATATTTTATAATCTTGAAAAATGTATTGTTTTATTATTACCATTTGATTGTGTCTAATTTATATGTGGATTTTCACTAAAATTCGATTTATTTTCTCATTTTAATACTTTTTGGTCAAAATACCTCAATTGGATAAGTGTGACTTGTATTTTGGTCAGTTCACTCAGCAATTTTTTTTCAACTAAAACTTAACTTTAAATGGACTTGTATGAAAGTTTTCTAATTTCGATCGTGAATAATTATTTAATTTATTGTTGTTATGATTTTACACTTGTTTATGAAATTGAGAAGTTTTTAAAGATGTAGATAATGTATAAATACACACTTTTAAGAAGATCACTTACCTCGATGAATGATACAACACTTTTAAATAGTAAAAAGGAGGAGAAGTAGGGCTAAGATTAGAAACTATTAAGAATTCATTAAAAGGAAATTACTGTATTTACAAGAAGTCAGAATGATAAATGGCTCAATTGACACTTTTAGAGAAAAATTTTTACAAACTGAAGTTTAAAATGGAATAAAAATGTTATATTATGTAAGCTAAATAATGAATAAGTTTAATATAGCTTGAAGTAATGAAAATTGGGAGTTACAAGTTATTGACCATGGCTCTATGTTGCACACATTTCTGTATATTGTGTTGTGAGTTTTTTTTTTTTAATAAGTCAGTAATTTTTTTCCCTTTGTAGTTATGTACTTATATATGCTTGTACAAATTTGTATATGTGATGGATTTTATATATTGTAAATGGTAACATTTATGATAAAATGACATTCCTTTAAAGTGTGGGCCAAACCTGGTAGTCAATTCATTTATGCTCCTTGTCTAAATGTGTATACTAAAATGATGTTTTGATGTATAGCAAGCTGTATTCTAATATTTGTTTGGTTCCTTATTTTAACTCTTTAAAGAACACATTCTTAATTACACTTTGTCAAATTAATGATTACAAAAACTGAGAAATTTATTGGGTTTTATCATTTTTATTTTCATGTAGATGCTGGGTCTCTGTGAATATAATTAAGAACTGAAAGGCAAGGAGTAAGGGGGTATATAGCAGAAAAAAAAAGATAAAATAATTCATGTGTATATGTGCCAATATGCTTTTTAAAGTTAAGGATCAAAGTAATTACTTTTTACATTTTTATATAACAGGAATGTAAAAGAAAATTTGTGTACTGTATTACCATTTTATTATATCTAGCTAAAAAATAATTTTAGTTTTCCAGCTAATTTTCTTCTAAATCATATATTTACTATGCATGAAATTGCATGTTAAAAAAAGGTAAGATTTTATATTAGTTTCAAAGTTATTTTGTAAAATGTTTCAATTGATATGCATTATGTAACATAACCTAATCCTATATGGTGTGATACTGATACAGTGTCCTATTGGCACATTTCCTATGCAAGGCCAAAGTTAATAGAAGTTAGTTTATTAAAGTGCTTTATTAAGTAAAAAACCATAACAATGAAAAATTATTGAAATTCACAGAAATTTGATTACAAATGACAAGATATGAATTTTTATTATTATTTTTTTTTTTTTTTGCATTTACATGGTTGAATACTATTTTTGCTTCTGCTTTGTATTTTTCAGATTTAACTGAATGTTCTTCATACTTTTTCAAAAGCATAATGTAGGTTTTTATTTTCAAGTTCAGTGATTTTACCCATTAAATTTTGTTATAATGTGGTGGACATGCCTATGAAAGTTTTGTTGTTAAAGTAAAAACAACAGATTTATCTGTAATTTCATTTGCTAACTTCAAAAGTAACATTCTGTTTTATGTATCATACACAAATGTGCAACTTATTTAATATTTTAAATCCTTCATAAAATATCTCCAAAGTATACATTTGTAACGGATACCAATGAAAACTCATATTTCTAGAAACTTGCACAGTTTTGTTTCAGAATAGATTGATGATTTCCTTAATTTTTCTGACCTAAAAACAATTAAAATATAAAATATATCTAAATCTTGAGGGATGATTATTTGGTATGGGAAAAAACTCTTTAAGGTTGAGGGACCATATGTATGAAATATATAACATTATCGATGTGGAGTTTTTATTTTGTATATGAAAATAGCAGAAACAGTTAACTAAACCTTTTATTCAAACACTGATAAAGTGTAGTACCATAATATACCTATTTAATGCTATATCTAAAAGTATTTTGCTTAAATTTTATGTAATTAACAAATTAAATGAGTATAAATTTAATTGAAGCATTTATTACATTACAACCATTTATTTATTGGCTTTTTTTTTTTTTTACCACATTACAATTGTCTGAAAGGGCTTATTTTTATTTGTCAAGTTTTGTGTAATCGACAAACCTTGTAAGTTATTATTATTCTTAAATTTAGTATTAGGATTTAGGTACAAAATAATTTGCATGAAATAATATGCAAATAGAGCATAAAATAATTTGATTTTTGATTAAAAAGTATAAATAAATATGATATATTGAACAAAAGTATTAAAAAAATTTCAGCTATATATCATTAATATTTTCAAAATATACCTAATTATTAATAATAACCCAAATAACAGCTTTATACACTACCCGACATAGAAAATGCAACACCATGAAGCTTTGGCCATATAATTATGTAAATTGTGAGACAGACACAGCTGGCTCATGTATGCAAATGATCTGAAATGCAAGTAAGTCATGTGATTAGAGCATGGGATAAAAGAGATGGAAACAGCAGATAAGCCAACAGTTGTTATTGTCTGTCACCTATGGAAACCCATTTTCTAAGCTGTTTTTCATTTTGGAAGACACGTGTTGTTAAAGAAGTGTCTGGCTGATGCCGCCGAAGCCAGTTTCAGCATTTGTATGAGTATGTGAGGGGATTCATTTTAGGCCTGCGTACGGCTGGGTGGTCGTGCTGACATATCGCCGCTGAAACATGCGTATATGTGTCCACTGTGCAAAGAATTTGGAGAAGATGGATTGAAGAGGGGCACGTGAATTGTCGCAGTGGTACAGGTTCATCCAGATGTACTTCAGCATGCATTGATCGACACATTCGAAGGCATGCAGTGGTGGCCCCACAAATGACTGTTGATATTCGGCAGAATTTGCAGGGTACATTGGATGTTCCAATATCAACGAGAACAGTTTCTGGACAATTGGCCAAAAGTGGCTTGCACTCAAACCGTTCTTTACAAAGACTGCCATTGACTACAAAACACCAACACGAGAGTTTGCAGTGGTGTCAGGACCGAGCCTCTTGGACGACTGAATGGGACAGGGTTATGTTCAGTGATGAGTCTTGGCTATGTTTGTCGAATGACAGTTGCCATGTGAGAGTCTGGGGGCAACGTGGAGACAGATCCAATCCTTCTGCTACTGTTGAATGCCATACTGCTTTACAACACGGCATCATGGTTTGGGAATGCCATCGACTTCGATAGCGGATCACCTCTGGTTCGTATCAGAGACACAATGATGGTACAACGATATGTGGATGAAGTGTTGCAGCCGGTTGCACTGCCCTACCTTCAGCAGTTGCAAAATGCTATTTTTCAGCAAGATAATGTGCAACTGCACATAACCATCGACAGACAAACCTTGCAAGGTATCCAGGTGTTTTCTTGACCTCCACTGTCTCCAGATCTCTTACCCATGGAGCATGTATGGGACGTGATTGGCCATTGTTTGACTGTCCTACCTCAAACAGAGGATGACCCATGGAGGATGGTTGAAGGTATATAGTCATCCAGCCTTCAGGAAACTATCTGTCTGCTCATTGCATCTGTTCCTCAAAGGATTGCTGCTTGTATTGCCGCAAGAGGTGGTCCTACTTCCCACTGATTACCCTGTCTATGCAATTACTGTATTGCATTATCCTTCAGGTATTAACATCACTTATTTATATATGCCATCTCTGTCTGTGTGTCCTTTATTACCACACTCTATTCTCTCTTTCATGGTGTCACATTTTCTGTGTTGGGTAGTATAGTTTTTGGCATATTGGAAATTTATGAATCTGGTTGGGGTGGGTTGAAAATGAAGTAGATGTATTTTATTATGTTGTAGTAGTGGGATATATTCACCTTTAGCATTTATATTTCCTTTTATCTTGCCTTTCAGTAGTTGAACAGCAAACAAAATCTCCAATTTAGAGCACAATAGGTTGCCTGAAAAAACATAATATAAACTAGAGAGAAGAATATAAATTTGTAATAAGGACGTTGAAAGTTTCTTGTTATAACATCTATAATTTATTTTATTTTTTTTTTGTTCATATTTCTAGTGGGTTATTTCTTTATTTGTTTATTTATTTTAAATGACGACAGAAACTTGATGAAAAATATATTTTTGAAATTTGATATTTTGTGGAAATAATAGTTCTAAACTTTATCGAAACAGGCCACCTGAGTAGTGAAATAATATTGTTATTTATGATATGCTGTTAAAACCACTTTTCTAAATAAATTTCAATATTTTTTTTTTTAATTCAAGTTTATTAGTTTTGAAAAATGCACACATATTCAGCAAATCTTGTGTATGTAGTGTTGTAAAAAAGTTAAGTATTGAGGGTTGTGTGGACCAATTAATACTGGGATAACCACATTTGCATGTGTTCAATTTTAAGTTGTTTTATCTTAATGTAGAGTGCCTATATAAGAAAGAGTACTGTCATATGAGGTAATAATTTCTGATTGGTCGAAAGCATTTCATACATTGCTTCGGGCTTCACCCGAGTTTTCCTTCATTGTCTTAGCATTGAACAACACATGAAGAACTAAAAAAAAAACTTGAATTTTCAATGAAAATACAAAGGAGAAATACTTGATGATATATTTTCACTGAAAAATAGATAAATGGACTTATTTTTGTTTAAAAAAGCTCATGAAAATACATTAAAAAGGTTTTGTCCAGTTGGCTTCTTGTTTGGCAATATTTGGTATGCTTTATGTTGATTGAATTCCTTGTCCAGCAGAAGGCAGATCGGAAATAGCAAAGATATTTAACTTTTCAAAACTACTGTCACCAGAAATATATGTGTATTAAATCTTATAAAAAAATCATCCTTTGGTTGTTATGTTCTAAAGCTAGATTTTTTAATGTGTCAGAAGCTCCATAATTAAGATACTGGTGAATTATAATAGTTGTAAATGGGAGAAAGTATTTAGGAAAATATGAGTATTAAGGTTCCAGACCAGAGAGAGAAAATAATTTTTATTACAGGAAAAATATGCATGTATATCCAGCAAAATTTGTTTAAAAAGAAAAAAAAGTAAGTTTTGTAATAAGTACTGAGTTATACGTACCGTTGCTATAATTTGTGTGTTACTTGTAAATTCAAATTTACTTCACTTAGCAAACATTATTTACCACTACAAACTTTGTTTTCCTTGGATTACTCCCGCATAGCAAGTTAGTAAAAATAAAAGAATTGACATGGAGAAGCCAGCTTAGCAATTTTTGCCAGTTCATAGTAACCAAGATGCGTTTTAGATCACCTTATTCTGGTACATAAATGGTAGCAGTGCATCCACAGTATCCCTTTTGTTACCACTTATATAGGCACTCTAAATTAATGCAATTTCAAAACCAAACCAAAACCTTATATGGACCAATAATGGGACTACCACATTTTTGTGTGTGTGTGTTCAATTTTAATGTGTTTTAACTGGATCCAATTTCGAAACAGTTTTATAAAAAAGGTATTTTAGATTTTAACTACTTAATTATTGACTTCTGAGACTTGAGGAAATAAGATCCTTACAAGCCATTACTTAAAGCTCAAAGAAGCATTGTAGCTTTGGTGTTATGTTCCAATAACTTTTCTCGGGATTAATCATGAATGATTTTATTTATATCTTTAGCATGGAAGTAATAAATCATTAATGAAAATTCAAAATAAATAAATAAATAAAGAACAATAATTTTCTTTTTTAAATAGGGGGGAGGGGTTAGATTTTCAATTTTCCACCTTTCTCTATGCTATCCCTTAAATGCAAAATCTATATTAAGTGCTAATACTGAATATAGATAAATATTTTGTATTCCTGTGCATGAAGTAAAACAAAAAATTTAATTAGTTTTGAAAATTTTTATTAAAAAGTTAAAGAAAAGAATTGGAATAGTATTGTGTTTTTAAAACGAAATTTTATATGAGACATAGTTTTAAATGCCTTGTGATATTATTGATTTATTAGCATTTAAAAAAATTATCATATTTTAACTTTTGTTATTGGTATAATGCATTGATCAGCATTTGTTTATTTTATATATTTTATTTTAATAACAGCTTTCTGAGTATCCTCTTTCAATTTTTGTCTAGTCGTATTACTAGTGCCAATACCTTTTTCAAAGTCTTAGCAACCAAAAGTAAATATTTTTTTTTATAATTTCTACTACATGTTGATAAGATGCCAACTAAATATAAATTAATTAAATTGGAGTTAATGGGTAATTCTGTAGCATTTATATTATTAAAAGTCTGTGCACATGTGGATATTTTTATTGTATATATTTTACATATATTCTGAAAAACATTAAAATCACATTCACATATGTTTTTCACACATGAAAAATGCATTCCTATAGTATCTTAAGCACCTTTATTTATTCAAGGTTTTCTGAATTTATGTTTGTACGGTTAATGTCTGGGATGTGCAATTTATGTTTGTATGGTTAATGTCTGGGATGTGCAATTTATGCTGCTGGGTCAGATTCATCTCCTGCACATAAATTTTGCACATCTTGTAACAGCTGACTTTGTAATATGTGAACTGTAAGCATCTGATAATGATTGAGTAATTGCTTTTACTATAGAGTTTTTTAAAAGAAGTTTCAAAGCTTAATTGTGTCTCTTTTCAAATTAAGCTTGCTACTGTGCATCATGAATTTAAAAATTTATGTTCATTAAAAAGTCTAATCTGATTGTTCCATTAAAATAAATGTCAAATAAACATACTATTTATGTATATATATATATATATATATATATATATATGTCGAATAATTTTGCATGAAATAACTAGATTTCATAGCAATATACATTTCAGGGATATACTTGAAATTGTCTTCTATCAAAAATTGTTCTCTGAGATTGTATCGAAACATTTGCATTTAAGTTGCATTCACTGTGTGTTGACTGATTATATAACAGGTCATTGCAATGGGTTTAGTAATATTGTTATGGAATTATTGGGGTTATATGTTAAAATACAATCATCCTTTTGTGACGTACAGTAGACTCAATAATTGTAGGTTGAAAGTTCACCTATGAACAAAATTGCATATTATCCTGCAATCATATTAATGATTACCAGTTTATGCATGTTTTAGATTTGGTTAAATTAATAATGAGTCTGCAAGAAATATATATACATATGAAACATATTGTTAAAATTTTTGCATAATAATGAAATTGTATATACTATATTTATTGAATATTAACACACACATGCTCTTGAATTTTATAAATGGGGTTCACTGCTAATCATTGAATGGAAAATTAATGTTTGTCTTCTGCAAGATTGTTTCTATTTTAGTGTTCAAAATTTATTTAAAACTGTGAAACACCTTCGAATCAACTGAGTTATGTATTAAGTATTCATAGAGCACAGGTGAAACCATAATTATCTATTTTGTTATCCAAGGCCTATTTTTTGTCTGGGGCAGACTACAATTTTTTGAAATACAGAATGTTCTTAAAACCAGCTTCACATTCTGGTGCAAACATGTATCATAGACAAGCATATGTCCGAAACATATTTTTGAAGCAATTTGCTACAAAATCTCATTGAAATATCCAACCAAAATATTAGAATTATTGATAAATACAAAATTTTATCTTCACATTTTTACCTGATTTGTGTCAAAGTCAGGTCCAACTGCCTTATACCTGACCACTTGTATTAGTATAATTTTCGGATAATGGCCACTGTATTTTATATTTGTAGTTTTAAATGCTTATCTTCCTTTAAATAAATAATACATTTGCAGTATCCTATAGTATTCAAACTTGTGAAAATTTTGTAAAAGCAATTAAATGTGTATCCAATTTCTAATATTGTTTCAGTTTGTGCTACTCATTGAATTTACAAACATATAATTAATAAACTATTAAATTAAAGACAACCAATCATAGGTTCAAAAAGTCATTTAATAAAACCACCTTTCTTGATGTACATAAATTTACAAAGCTAAAGCACTTTCAAGCATCACCATGCCCTTTATCAGTGGCATACGTCATTGATGAGGGGCATGATGATGCTCGAAAGCGCTTTGTCTTTGTAAACTTATGTACATCAAGAAAGGTGGTTTTATTAAATTACTTTTTAAACCTATGATTGGTTGTCTTTAATTTAATAGTTTATTAAAATTGGTGTGTATCCATTCTAATTACATATAATTAATATTGATACATATTTAAAAACTTCTTAATACTCCCAATCCCTCTCTGAAGAACTCCTTATTTCAAGTTTAACAATTATACTCTGTTGCAGAGTAGTGGATGGTTCAAAATTGTGATGTGATACTATTTTCCATATTATCCAGATGTCTGAGACACTCATGACATTTTCTGAATTTTGTTACTGCTTTTCATATGTGGTTTTTGTGTTTCTGGACCTGTGATGAACTAATGTATCTTGAAAGAAAAAGTTCTAGTCTTGGAAAAAAAAAATGATCTTTTTAATGTACAAAATGTGTAATAGTAATTTATATGAATAAAACAAATTTATTAAAATTTTTATTGTGTTCCAATAATCAGTACATAAATGTTCATCATGCAGGAATATGTTTTTTTCCCTTACTCCTTGTGTTCAATTTTTTAATTTTTGAAAAATGTTTGAGGATAGAAATTTTGCATGAATAATTCATTATTTTCTCAAGATCAATTATTTTGTTTTTATATTCTTAATGATAAATTATTTATATTTTCTATAATTGATAAAAGGCTTGATAGTAAATATTATAGATGGACAAAACTACATAACATTGCTTAGTATTTCCATTCAATAGAAAATTACCATATATTAACATATTTTTGTTTTGGAGGGGGGTTCTGGGGATATGCATCTTGAGGAGGGATTTGGGGACATATGTACTGAAAATCAGCAAAAGTTGTGCATTTGCATTCTCATCTTGGGGAAATTTGCTTGAAAATTTTTAGTTGTGGGTAAGGGCTTAAATCCTCCTTAAAATCACATCTTCCTATACAGGGTGAGTCTAAAAGATGTTACCACTTATACGGGCAAGACAATATCATGAAAACTTTACTGTTTCTAAATATAGCAACATGACTTAGTTTGGAAACAGGGACGTCCCAACAGCCAAGCAGACCAAGTGACCGCTTGGGGCCTCATATTTTGCAGAGAGCCTAAAAATTTTGTACTGTATTTTTATTGGATCTCTCTTGGTTTTTTCATATTTTATATAATTCTGCATTTTATCATTAGTTATTTGTGTATCAGTTTACAGTTGTCTTTACAACAGTTTGCTTACGACTTTTTTTATTGGATTGTAGTTGAGCATATTGAGATCAGGATACTATAATTCCCATAGTGCACTTACTCTTTATGTGATTTGGTGGTTTTAATGTAGGCTCTGTAGCATTTTATATTTGTTTTGCTGTCTTTGGATTTTGGTATTTTGTGAGTTAAATAGAGCTTAATGGACTTCAACCTAAAAGCATTTGCATAATCAGTATTTCAACTTTCTGCTTGAACTGAAACTGTGGACCTGGTATTAGATGGAAAAACTGTGCTTATATAACCAAGAATTGTCCATTGGGACAAGGTAATTTTGGGGTTTGGGAATATTTTTATATTATCAGCAGGGTTCCCAAGATATTGTTGACCCCAGGGCCCAAAATTCTATGCCAGAACCTAAAGTAAAAGGACTAATTTAATGAATCCATATTTATTTTTGAGCGTGTAAATATAAGCTAGACAAATTATGGGATAATTAATTTTTTAAATTACATTATCAATTTTCGGATTTGTGATGTTTTACTGCATATATTGTTCAGATGGGGCCTTCATGAAAGTTTGCTTGGGGCTTCAGGTAATCTCAGGAAGTTACTATTTAAAAGAAAGGAGGAAGATTACAGGCTGAAGAAGTACATTAGTTTTATTTGCAATTAATGTTATAATAATAACAGCATTTATTGAATAAATAATAAAAATATACTAATTCCGTATAAGTTGTAACATCGTTTTGACTGACCCTGTATGTTACCCCATCATTTGATGGACTTAACTCAGCTATTAACCTGTTAAAGCCTTATGGAAATTCTAAAAATTGCAGTAGGGGTGCTCTTACTAGTAACAGTAAAGACAATTATTCTTGCCAATAATATTTTCTACTCACCAATCGTCTTAAGCTCCCTACAAATGCAATAAATTGCTACATTTTTCCATAAAGAATTGTCTAGTGTTCATTTATCAGAAATTAAACCCACTTGGGACAAGTAAGATTCACATTACCATATGAATTGTAGCCTTCGATATTTATTTTTATATTTCAAAACGAATTATTTGAAGTGATTAAACTTCTTACTTTTTAGTTAGATATACTTTGCTTATCTGCCTGCTTTGTTTTGTGATAACTCCTTTAAGACTTATTTTTTGAATGGATATGTGGTGTGAAAAATGTTTCACAAGCAAAGTTCATTGCTGAATATTGGTCGGATAAAAATGAAGCATGCTGCACCTCCTGATATACATTGCCTAAAGTTAATTTCTCCAAAACTTAACTGAATTGTTTTTTCTAATTTGGATATGTGGTGTAAATTAATGTTTCAGGACGAGTTTATAGTAGAATGTTAGTCACATAGAAATTGCATATGCTGTGCCCTCTTCACTGATGTACTTTAATAATAACTCCTCTAACATTTGCTTTTATTTGAATTTGTGGTGTAAATTATTTTTATACAGGCTAAATTTAAATTCATAACTGAATGCCGGTCAGATAAAAATTCACCCTCATTATTGATATCCATTATTCAAAAATGACTCATTTTAAGCTTCATTTTTATGGAGGGGTATATGTGTTGTAAATTATATTATGCTGGTTGAGTTTGTCACTGAATGTAAATCTCATACTGCGTCTCAGTTACTGATATACATTGTCTGAAGTTAGACACTCCTCTAAAACATAACTAATTTTTTGAAATATGGAAATTTTTGTAGATTAATGTTTTACAGTGTTTGTTGCTTAGCCAAATAGGACATACATTAAGCAAAATATATATGTACATATAAATGCTAAGCACAGTCATGAAATAGAAACCGATTTTAAAGAAATGTTTAAGGATGGCTGATTTGCATATTTTAATAATTTACAAGCAGGATTCCATTCACAGTGCACTTGCTTATGCCCTGCTTTGAAACACAATTAATTCTTATGACATTTGTAACCATGGTATATATTAGTAACTTACATATCAAATTTGTTGCTGAAGATTATATGAAAATTGCACAATTAAAATTTTGTTTATTTTTGTCTGTAAGTCTTCACGCATCAAAATTTATAAAAATTGTAATGTGTTATCATTAAGTAAAAAACTTGAGCAACGTATTTAAGCACAAATACGATAATGCATCATACAGCTATTGCTGCATTTTTTCCTTATTTGTGCTTAAATACCTTTCTCAAGTTTTCCTTATAATACGTTATGTTTCAGTATTTCTTTTACGGGGGAGAGGGGTATATTTTAGTAGGATATACATGCAGGGTTAATTGTTATTGCAAATTAGCACTTATTTGTGATGAGCTGACCACCCATTTTGCATCCTCAAATTTATCAAGTCTTACTGCATTTGACATATATTCACTTTTGATGTGAAAAACATCTATGGTTGGGGCATATCTGACTGAAATCGGAGCGATATGAAATGTGTAAACACTTTGCTTATATCTTCGAATCTAATCGATATAAATGTAAATAATGTTTACTTGTTTTGTCAAAAATAGGCTACAGTTTATGAATATATAAAAATAATTTCAGTATTTAATATATTGAACTTTTTATTTTTGAAAAATACTATGTTTTTGTCCGAGTGAATTTCTACTTCACTTTGCTTACTTTCACTCGAAATATCTTTTAAGCTATAAAAAGTAGATAGAAACAGTAAAGGACAAAAATGTTTAGTAGGAAATCCAGTTTCTAGATCATTAATTTCATTTTACAAAGCTCTTTCAGTTATCAAGGAATCGTTTTGTCATGTTCAAGAACATTAAAAATTTACCATTTTTCAAGTTTGCAATGCTATCTGGAGAACTAAAAGTGTTAGCTATGAACTACTATAAGAAGTAATTTGTAGCACTTTAAAATTCCTACAAGGATATATACACTCCCCTCCAAAAAAATAAGCACGAAATGCAAATTCTTAGATCACGTACGAATGAATTTTATTGGACGAAACTTGCTGTATACTTCCACGGCCATCCCATCCACTTCTAATATCCACAGACACATGCGAACCATACACCCCTCCCAATGAATATTACTCTTTCTTATACTATCAAAATATACATACTATACCAACCCCTAAGATAATGCCTCGACCCTGTAACACACCAACTTATCACGTTTAATGTCTCGGACTTTTTATCTCAAGTTTTCAATTTCTGGTCATACAATGGAAGCGGGACTAACTCTTTCTAACTTTATGGAAAATACGATTCAGCTCCAACCAATCTATCTATAAACAAAGTTCACATTAATTGCATTGTTAAAAATTTGAATTTGAAGAAAGTCTCTGTAACTACATGGTTTAAATAACTGGAATGACCTCTCTCAATATTAACTCTCCTATTCAGCTGAATCGTAGAAGTGACTTCATCTCTAACTCTATGAGCTGAATGCAATTTTCTTTTTATTTCTCCAGGCATCGTATTATTTTCTGGCAACGCCTTCGGTCTGAGATTATAAACACAAAAATAATAAAAGCAGCCAAATTTTGAGAGGCTCTTTCTTCGGATAAAAGGGTTCATTTGAAAAATATATTTCAGATTTGGATTCATCATGGTCGAATTAGAGGTTTTTTTCAGCCCTCGGGGCTCCATTGGGTGTTCTGACTGCGCTTTTAGAGTGGATAGAACTTAATAGTAAATGAAATACATGTGCATTATATCAATGCAAAGTTTTCCAAGATATCTAGATGTGCAGAATTGGAAAAGTAAACTTTTAAGGGTATGTGAGTAAGAGAAAATACATTCTTTAACATTTTGACATCTATATATATATAAAACTGAAAACCCTCACTCACTGACTCATCAACGAATCTTAAAAGTTACCGAAGTTAGAAACTTGAAATTTGGCAGAAATGTTTTCTTTCTTCATCCTTTCTTAGCGCGTATGGAGGCGCACTAAGAAAGGATATTGTCCTACGACAATTTTAATCGTGTTAAAAACGTGTTTAAAATACGATATTTAACATTAATTTCCATATATCTAATTGCTTTCAACTAATATTTTTAATAATTTCAAATGTGTCATTTTCTAACAAATATTAAATTAAACGTAGAATGAACCCTGTGGGCAAATAATAAAAACCAAATTAAATCGTAAATGAACTTGCAAATTTGAAAATAAAAGTTTCTTCTCGATATATTGCCAATGGCGACATAATTTCCCAAACACACTCCGGACACGGAAAATTTCAATACGCGCTTCAAGTTTATATATCGCCTGAGACACTATTATATATCACCTGAAACACACACGGATGATTTTTTCCCGGACTATTCCTGGTGTAAGTAATCATTTTACGGCGAAGTGCGGAATAACAAGAATTGAAAATTTGTTTCTATCCGTCTGTTATGACCGCTTATAACTCTTGAAAAGTCCAGAGGATTTTCATATTTCTTTCACTGGTTTATTAAGCTCTAACAAGGAGAAAATTTATAGCTAAAAGTGTTTTGTACCGATTTAATATATAAAAGTGTGATTTTGTGCCGGTTTAATATATAAAAGTGTAAAATTACGAAATACGTTTTCAAACTAAATATCTCCTGAAATAGGCAATCTAATTCGGTGAAACTTTTGCAAACAATAAAACTGGATCCAAGGAATGCTTGAATATAAGTTTTGTCCCTCTACACCTCCCCTCAACAAGACGGACGTTAATACGCCTGTTTTGTAGCTCCGTAATGACCAATTTATTCAAATACGGCTATATTTCAAACTGTAGCTATTTATTTACACGCTTTTTTGACTCATTCGCTTAGCTTAAGCTTTATAAATACATTAATGTCTGAAATATTTCAGATTTTACACCACGTAAATTTTAGGTTAGTAGTATCTCGGGTAAAGTCGGTTATCCCTGCTAGTTGTTTTATAAATCTCTGAACTATTTATGCAAGTTTTATTTAATTAACACTGTTATTAAGCAACGAAATATTCATGTCTTATCGTTTTATTTGTCTTTTAACTTTTTGTTTGATAGAAAGGGGGAAGGAGCGAAGGCACATGTGTTGTTTGCGGACAAATTTTCAAGGACAAGGATTTACTTATGTAGGATAAAAAATTACTTTAGCATCACGAACATGGCCAATATTTTGATGATTGATTATCACCTTTTCATGCAAATCCTCATTTTACATTGAGGCCCAAAGAACTCATGTGTACATGGTATAACGCTCAATGTCGCATCATTACTATATCGTAATTATCCGATATTTATTTCTTCTCACCCCTGAAACTCTTATAAAGGAAAAACAATCATTACGGTTATAAAACACTTTCGTTCTGGTGACCCCGGGTCCATGACTAAAGTGACACATTTGGCGATATATTACCAAATTGGAGAGTTTAAGAAATTTTGAAAGTCGAAGCCTATTTGTCTCAAAGTCTCCTTTTTCCATTTTTACTTTCCCTGCAATACTTTTTACTTTTCCTGCAATACATGGTAATGTATAGGGAAAGTATTGGAATCGTGTCGAAAATCGCAACTCGAGTTTTCGACGGATCTATACGTTTTGGGACCTTTAAAATACAAAAAAACTATTTTTAGCGTGACGTCTGTGTGTGTGTGTTTGTCCTTCTGTCTGTGTGAAATGTATGTATCCACTCTAACTTAAAAACTAATGAATCAAATTTCATAAAATTTAGTAGATAAGTCACTTGTGTGTGACCCTGGTGCTAATTAGTTTTTGCTACGATTCGAGATAAAAGAATATTTCTTTTTTGCAAAATGGCTCGCATAAATTGCATGTATTTACTCTAGCTGAAAAACTAACAAATCAAATTTTACGAAATATAGTAAATAAGTCGCTTGTGGGTTACCCTGGTGCTGATTAGATTTTGATATGATTCGGAAAAGAATAATCTGCTTTTTTTTGTAAAATGGCCCTCAAAAATAGTCAAAATTTAAAATAAAAAATTACGTATGCTGAAATATATCAATTAAATACTTGTTTTATACGTACTTTTTAACGATGAAAAGAACAAGACCAACCCTATTACACTAGGACTAGCCGTTCTCGAGATATTGTAGTTTTTTTCGCATTTTCGCTATGTCACTTTTGAAAATAAGTCCAGTTATCCAATGAAAACGAAAATTGAATTAAAAGTGCAAATTCAGTGTAATTTAAAATAATTATTTGTATTATTTTGTGCAATTAAACTCAACAAACAAAGAATAAGATCAACCCCATTACTCTAGAATTTACTGTTCTCCTCATTAACTGTTCTCGAGATATTTTAGCTTTTTCGCATTTTTGTGCAGTTAAACTCAATTTAACAAATTATTAAAAAAATAATGAGAACGTGAATTGCAGAGAAAGTCATGTGCTGCCCACATCAGATTTTTTAACTGCGGGGGGGGGGGGGGGGGGGGGCTGTCACTCAAGCTCGTCACATAAGACTGATGCACAAGTAGGAATAAAACGTTCAAAAATGTTTATAATATTTCAATTTGATTTTTGCTGCAGTTTTAGGGTTCTGGTAACCCTTTATAAATAAAAAAAAATCGCCTCTGAAATGTTAATGTCTAAAATTTTGATTAATAAAACAAAATTTTAAAAAGCAAATACTTTTACTGACTGGAATACACAAATAACATTATAATCGGAGGATATACTGTAGTAGAATGAATTAATGATATTTTTTAAGTTATATTTCCTTGGGTTGCGTTAATTTAACAATTAAATTTCACAATGTTAACGAAAATTAGTTGTTTTTACTTTTACTGCAATGCATGGTGTATAGGGAAAGTATTGGAATCGTTTCGAAAATCGCAACTCGAGTTTTCGACGGATCTACACGTTGTGAATCTCTAGAACACGAAAAAACTATTTTTAGCGTAACGTCTGTGTGTGTGTGTGTCTGTCTGTGCAATGTATGTATCCACTCTAACTCAAAAATCTAATGTACCCAATTTCATAAAATTTTATAGGTGGTAAGTCACTTGTGACCATGGCACTGATTAGATTTTGATACGATTCGGGATAAAAGCACCCGAAAAAGTTAGGTTCGTTTTTATGAAATGCGCGACGTTCGCCGGCTAAAATGACATTTTTATAAATTGCGATTTATTTTACCGTATTTCATTGTTTCACAATAAATATAATACGGATTTATAATATTACTAAAATAACTTTAATTACCATTTAAAATAATTGAGAAAAGTGTCTTCTAGTGGCAAAGATATTTAAAGAAATTTTTTCAAAATTTAGGATTTTAAAGTGGTTTTAATAATAAATGCGCGGTTATTTTTTGGAGAAGATTAATTCATTTTAATTAATTATTTAAACATATTTAGAAAAAAATATGAATCCCCAAGGGTAAACGAACTTGAGCATTTTTGGCAGTCTGTCTGAGGGCCATAGCCCAAATGGCCCACAGGCATTTGAGCAGGGGCCCATAGTGTGATGCTGGGAATTTCAAGACACGGAAGCAAGCCTTCCTGAAGCGATTTAGGGAGCTCACGGCATTTCTAAAATCATTTACTTTTTCTTATATTTCCTATTTCTTCAAGAAAATGTTATTCTGCAGAGACATTTTCTACCATCTAAAAAGTTTTGAATCTACCCGATTATTATGATAACTGGCAGTATTGCAAATGTTTTCATTTCAGAATTATTTTATTCACTGGTATGAGAGCTATGAGCTAGCTTATCAATGCGATTATTTTCATCTTGATATCGTCCCTTTCATCTTATGATTAGCTGCCCCTGCCCCTTCTTTTTGAAATTGAAACAGATTACGTCACTCCTCAGTATGATTTTCTTTTCGGGGCGATGACGTCATGTATCCCTCAGCGCCATCTGCCGGCAGCGTTCGGCATCACCGCATCATCTGAGAGAGATCATTTTCTCCAGCGTGCTCTTGTGACTCTCCACTTCGATGTATTGCGCGTTCCGCATCTCTGTTTAGCTGTTTTTTCCTGCCGAACCAATTTCAGTCAACGAGACTGAAATGCTTCTTCTCAACCTGAAAAATCGCTCAGGATAGAAAAGGGTATTGTTTAAATCTTCCACATTGATTCATACATACTTGCTTGGATTTTGATTTAACATCAGGTGACGGATAAATACTAAAATAAAGGTAAGATTTTTTTAGAACGATCCGAAGCTAAAGTATTCTTTCATTATCGGGTGTTTTATTTTTTATTCTAATATTTCACGTTTTTTGGTTTTTAACACGTTTCATACAAACGTAAACATTATGAATGAACAAAAAGTTTCAATGTCGCATCCTTGAAAAAAAAAATAATTTGGGTTGAGTGCAGATTGAAAACAGAGCATGCGTGGTGCAGGGGCGTATTTAAAGGAAGGGGATACACTCCCCCAAACTAAAAATTATGGGATAAATTTCCCTTAGATCATGTTGTAAATTTGCAAGATATTGTAAATCTTGCACTTTTACTTCATTTTATACGATATTCCCCAAACTCCGCTTAAATATTTCTTCAAAATACATAACTGGCACGGTGTAAATTATTTCTATTTATGGTCGTAAATCCGTTGCTAATTTTGTGTAATATTTTACTTTGCAATAAAACTAAATATGGTCACTGAATAATTGCAGTTATAAAGATTTTTAAATTTAATTTTTTGCAAGATAATTTAAACCCACTATAGATGGATGTAACCGCAATGTCTTATTCAGAATTTCCCCCTATTCTTTAAAGTTATGTATCTCGTGCAATATTATTTTTCTATTCATTGCTTCTTTATTGTATTCATAAGAGATTATTGTCTCTGAACAATAAATGTTACAACAGGTTTGAGTCTCCCCCCCCCCCCCCTGCTGTGCGATGTGTTAAGTTTTCTTGATAGTCCAAATACTTGTGTTTTCTCATTTCCTCGGAGTCATGGTGTGGTTCTTGCATGCCGAATAACCTTAACTTCCACTACATCGATTTTTTAAAAAATCGCGGGGTCCCTTGCAAAACCTGAAACAATGGCCTATTCGTTTGACGTACAATGTTTTAACTTGCAGAGTAGGCTGTACGAAAAATTTTCATGAGAAATGTGACGAATCTCTCCACATTTCTCTTGAAAATTTGGGCCCTGCTGAACGAGGGCTGTGTTTTGAAACATTATAAATAAATATTAACACAAAATATATGAAAATTAATTAAGTTCAGCAACGCAGACAGAAAAGTATTTGCGCATTTTTCTAGTCACGTCGATGGTTCGGATTTATCGTTTTAGGATCGTTATTATCGTTATTTGCAAAATAAAATTCGTGATTGGTGTCTAATAAAAGTTTTTTTTCCTACAAAAGACTATAGAAGAATAGATATAAAAAATAATTCTTTAATTATTAAATTTTTTTAATAATTCTTTAATTATTAAATATATATATATATTAATAATTCTTTAATTATTTGAAAAAAAAAAAAACCACACGCAAACTACTTAAAATTTACTATCAGAATAATCCATTTCTCCGTCTGTCTCTATAAGGCTTGCCGAAAAATTTGCGGGATATCGCCAACTTGGCGACTTTTTTAATGTTGCAATATTGATTAAAATATCGCCAAATCGATAAAAATGACGCTAAATCAATTACATTAAATGTGTTTAGTTAGGAGATAGTACTATAATGATGTTTCAGTAGCTTTTGTCTGTCAGTCTAACTGTCCCACTTGGCTACAAATTTGGCAACATTTTTAAATGTCGCCAAATGGATCCAAATATTTTCAAATAAACGAAAATGTCTCCAAATTGATAAAATGACACTAAATTGTTAAAAATGACGCCTAATTGATGAAAATTCAATGTTTATCAAAGTTCAATTTCCTTGATAATCCCTGTTGCTTTGTGGGAATTATTATATTTAGTATCTTAATAAGCAATTTCTCCAACCGTTCGTCAAAAAATTTGGCGGGATATCGCCAACCTGGCAATTTTTTTTAAATGTTGCCAAATGGACAAAAATGTCATCAAATTGATAAAAATTTCGCCAAATTGATAAACATTACTAAAAATCAATGAAATGAATTGTGTTTTGTTAGGAGATAGTTTTGCAGTGATGTTTCGGTAACGTTTGTCTGTCATTCCAACCGTATCAGGAAAAATACTTGTCAAAGGGACCGTACCCATCTTCCCCTACCACCAACCTCTCGGAAGAACTTACGGACCCATATGTTTAACGTGGTCGTACTCCGCGTGAACACGGCGGCAGTTTTGGCATCGGAGGGAATCGAACCCGAGCCTACCGAGGTGAATTCCCGCCGCTAACCACTGGGCTATCGCGTCCTAGCAAATTAGTTGTGTGAACATTGCAAATATCTATTCACTAAGGAAATTGGTGTCGCTTTTTCTCGGACTATTTAATTTTGTTCGAGGATTGCGCAACTCTAAATGTTTCTTCCCAAATATTGACAAAGAAAACCAAAAGTAAGATATCATAGCTTTATGTAAGAAAGAATGAAGCTTTATATAAGAAAGAATGAACAGAAAGGAGAAATACAACTAACATATGCAACGGTTACCTTACACCTTTCTAGTAGGTCGGACGGTTTGGGTCTCAACAACAGCAACTAACATATGCCTAAACATTTCGCTTTCTGATTAAGTGACTTATACAACACACTGTTATTATCCGACATAAAAGTATTTGGTTAGTCCCTTGATTTTAAGTATCAACCGGTTTCAAAAGTAGCATTGCTCTGTCTTTTTATCCTGAAGAAGAAGGCTGCTTTTTACTTCCGAAACCAGTTGAAGCTTTTAATCAACTGCTTATGCTGTTGTTAAGTATTTTTTTTTTACAGACTAATTTAGACAGCTTGTTGAAGAGTAATTTTGTATTATTTTTTTATTATCTTTCAAATAATCATCGACTTCGTTTCCTGCTCACGACGCTCACCCCTTTTCGATTTGTACATATCAAAATATCAAAAACAGTAAAAGTGCCTTTTCATTCCTATTACAGATTAAAGCCCCACTTATCTATATGATACTAGATATTTCAGTCATCATGATTGGAAATAAAGATTAAAAATATTCTTTCTTGGTTTTACTGGTGAAGATTCAGTAAGTCATTGAAATCTCATAAAGTTTACCTTTGAAAAAATAAGTTGAAAAAACAAGTTTACCTTTGAAACGTTCCAAGCATCCCTGATCACGAATCGAACATTTTTGAAGTGTGTGTGTCAGTGAGTCTGTAGAGACGATAACTGACGAACGAATGGACCGATTCGAATAAAATTTGGCACAAAAATTACAATCCGTGAATACTAGAAGCCTATTGCTTTTAAACACAATCGAATGTTCTGAACCTCACTAAGTTTTCGGGTGAAATTTTGAAAATATCATCAAAATATCAAAAACTTTAATAGAGTTACGCAAATAGACATTTTGTATGTAATTTTTCCTTAGGAAACGATTGACATAAACTTTAGAACTAGCATGAACTGTTCTTGAGATATTGCACATTTTTCAAATAAATGTATCAAAAAATCACATGAAATAAAAATAAAATATTAACTATTTGTAAAATATGTTCACTTTTCAAATGTAATATCATGCGATAAATTGGGTGATATCATTCTCGTGGATCTAGCTCGTTCGTATTCATAAGAAAAGGTACTTTGAGTAATACTTCTGAATTTGAACCCCAATAGTCATTTATCTTCTATACAAGTAACTTATTTCTCCGTCCATAACACTTGGCGACGATTTTGGCGGAATGTCACCAACTTGGCGACTTTTTTAAATGTTGCCAAATTAACGAAAATGTCGCCAAATGGATAAAAATGACGCTAAATCAATGAAAATGACGACTCATTGACGAAAATTCAATATCTTGGAAAGAATATAAGTATCTACAATAAGAATAACCCCTTTTTTACTTTCCTTATATACATAATGTATAAGGAAAGTATTGTGACGGGGTCGAAAATTCAAATTCGAGTTTTCGACGGGAGAGCACGTTTCAAGCATCCCTGATCACGAAACACGAAAAAAACATTTTTGAAGTGATGTCTGTGTGTGTGTGTGTGTGTGTGTGAAAGTATGTGTGTGTGTGTGTGTCTGTGTGTGAAAGTACGTGTGTGTGTGTGTGTGTGTGTGTGTGTGTGAAAGTACGTGTGTGTGTGGAGACGATAACTGACGAACGAATGGACCGATTCAAACGAAATTTGGTACAAAAATCACAACCCGTAAACACTGGAAGCCTATTATTTTTTATACGCAATCAAATGTTCAGAACCCACTTAAATTTTCGAGTGAAATTTTGAAGAAATCGTCAAAAAATTAAAATCGCTAATAAAGTTATGCAAATAGACATTTCTTATGCAATTTTACATTAGAAAACGATTGATATAAATTTTAGAACGCTAACATGAGCCGTTCTCGAGATATTGCAAATTTTTCAAAAAAATTATCAAAAAGTCATATAAAATAAAAAAAAAAATTTCCTATTGAGAAACATGTTCACTTTTCATATGTAAAACCATGCGATAAATTGGTTGACATCCTTCTCGTGGATCTAGCTCGTTCCATTCATGAAAAAAGACATTTGAGTAATACTTATGTATTTGAACGCCAATAGTCATTTATCTGCTGTAAGAATAACTTATTTCTTCGTCCATAACGCTTGGCGAGATTTTGGCCACGAATTTGGCGGAATGTCGCCAATTGGGCGACTTTTTGAAATGTTGCTAAATTAACGAAAATCTCGCCAAATGGACAAAAATGACGCTAAATCAATGAAAATGACGACTAATTGTCGAAAATTCAATATCTTGGAAAGAATATAATTATCTACCATAAGAAAAACCTATTTTTTTACTGTAAAAGTAGTAAATTCATTACATTATATAAGGAAAGTCATGTGTTGCTCACATTAGATTTTTTTTTACTGTAAAAGTAGTATATTCATTGCATTATAAAAGGAAAGTCATGAGCTGCCCACATCAGATTTTTTAAAATTAAAATGTGATACACAATAAGAAAATAAAATGTATCGTATTAAGAACTATTTTGCTTTTCAGGAAAATGAATCGTGCCATACAAGATAAGAACTATTCTTAAATTAATAAAAATGGGTTGGTACTTTCTTTTGTCGAATTTCATTATTTCTAACTGTTTTGCGCTCCATCTGCTGTAAATGAATGCCATAATGCTATTTATAAAAATCTGATGTGGGCAGCACATGACTTTCCTTATATAATGCAATGAATTTACTACTTTTACAGTAAAAAAAAATAGATTATTTTTGTAGTAGTTATTTATATTCATTCCATGATACTGAATTTTCGTCAACGAGTCGTCATCTTCCATGTCGTCATCATCAATGAGTCGTAATTGATTTAGCGTCTTTTTATCCAATTGACGGGTTTTAAGTTAATTTAGCATCATTTAAAAAAGTCGCCAAGTTGGCGACATTTCGCCAAAATCTCGTCAAGCGTTATGGAAGGATAAATAAGTTATTCTTACAGCAAATAAATGACTATTGACGTTCAAATGCAAAAGTATTACTCAAAGTATCTTTTTTCATGAATGGAACGAACTAGATCCACGAGAATGATTTCACCGAATTTATCGCATGGTATTACATATGAAAAGTGAATATGTTTCTCAATAGGAAATATTTTTTTTTTATTTTATATGACTTTTTGATAATTTTTTTTAAAAATGTGCAATATTTCGAGAAAGGTTCGTGTTAGCTTTCTAAAATTTATGTCAATCGTTTTCTATTGAAAAATTACATAAGAAATGTCTATTTGCGTAACTTTATTAGTGGTTTTGATTTTTTGATGATTTTTTCAAAATTTCACTCGAAAATTTAGGGGGTTCTGAACATTCGATTGCGTATAAACACAATAGGCTTTCAGTGTTTATGGATTGTGATTTTTGTACCAAATTTCGTTCGAATCGGTCCATTCGTTCGTCAGTTATCGTCTCCACAGACTCACTGACACACACACATATTTTCACACACACACACACAGACATCACTTCAAAAATGTTTGATTCGTGATAAGGGATGCTTGAAACGTGCTCTCCCGTCGAAAACTCGAATTCGAATTTTCGACCCCGTCATAATACTTTCCTTATACTTTATGTATATAAGGAAAGTAAAAATGGATTTATATTTAGAAATAGTATTTATATATAATACAAATAAAAATGATATATATTCTGAATGTAATACTTTTTATGATACTTTTAATGTTTCTTATTCTGTTTTAGATATTAGTTCAATATATCGTCTACACAGTGCCATCTCTATGGGAAGTTCGCTTTTAACGGGGTTCTCTATGGGAAGTTCGTTTTTAACGGGGTTCTCTATGGGAAGTTCGTTTTTAACGGGGTTCTCTATGGGAGATTCGTTGAAAAGTGTTTATGACTTTGGTCATTCTATCTGTCTGTCTGTTCGCACGATAACTGCAGTAAAAATGACTTATTCTGAAAGAAATTTTATTATGTTATTGAGACGGTGCGTGGGATAACTTAGAAGAAAAATGAATAATATCACCCTCGGATAACGCTTGGTGAGATTTTGATGACGAATTTGGCGAAATATCGCCAACTTGGCGACGTTTTGAAATGTTGCCAAATTAACAAAAATCTCGCCAAATGGATAAAAATGACGCTAAATCAATGGAAATGACGACTAATTGTCGAAAACTCAATAACTTGGAAGGAATATTAGTATCTACTATAAGAAAAACCCATTACTTTCCTTATATACATAATGTATAAGGAAAGTATTGTGACGGGGTCGAAAATTCGAATTCGAGTTTTCGACGGGAGAGCATGTTTCAAGCATCCCTGATCACGAATCAAACATTTTTGAAGTGATGTGTGTGTGCGTGCGTGCGTGCGTGCTTGCGTGTGTGTGTGTGTGTGTGTCAGTGGGTCTGTGGAGACGATAACTGACGAACGAATGGACCGATTCGAACCAAATTTGGTACAAAAATCACAATCTGTAAACACTGGAAGCCTATTGTTTTTATACGCAATCGAATGTTTAGAACCCCCTAAATTTTCGAATGAAATTTTTAAAAAATCGTCAAAAAATCAAAACCAATAATAAAGTTACGTAAATAGACATTTCTTATGTAATTTTTCATTAGAAAACGATTGACATAAATTTTAGAATGCTAACATGAACCGTTCTCGAGATATTGCACATTTTTCAAAAAAATTATCAAAAACTCATATAAAATAGAAAAAAAAGTATTTCCTATTGAGAAACATGTTCATTTTCATATATAATATCATGCGATAAATTGGGTGACATCATTCTCGTGGATCTAGCTCGTTCCATTCATGAAAAAAGATACTTTGAGTAATACTTTTGCATTTGAACGCCAATTTATCTGCTGTAAGAATAACTTATTTCTTCGTCCATAACGCTTGGCGATATTTTGGCGACTTTTTGAAATGTTGCCAAATTAACGAAAATCTCGCCAAATGGATAAAAATGACGCTAAATCAATGAAAATGACGACTAATTGTGGAAAATTCAATATCTAATAAGTTATATAATATATAAATATATAATAATAGTTATATAATATATGTCGAAAATTCAATATCTAATAAGTTATATATATATATATATATATATATATATATATATATATATAACTTATCTCTTCGTCCATAACGCTTGGCGAGATTTTGGCGACGAAATTGGCGGAATATCGCCAACTTGGCGACTTTTTGAAATATTGCCAAATTAGCGAAAATCTCGCCAAATGGATAAAAATGACGACAAATCAATGAAAATGACGACTGATTGTCGAAAATTCAATATCTTGGAAAGGATATTAGTATCTACTAGAAGAAAAACCTATTTATTTTACTGTGAAAATAGTAAATTCATTTCATTATATAAGGAAAGTGTTGCCCACATCAGATTTTTTTTTTTACTGTAAAAGTAGTAAATTCATTACATTATATAAGGAAAGTCATGTGTTGCCCACATCAGATTTTTATTATTGAAATCATTTTATTTATTAGCTGCATTTGCGCAATAAATTAAATGAATTTTGCATTGCCATTCCTATTTACTCATTTTTTACTTTTGCATATTTGCAAAGTATCCTTAATTTAAGTTTGCTTCGGTATTTATAAAATATATATATATATATATATATATATATATATATATATATATATATATATATTATTTCACCCTTTGCGCGTTTTGGTGCGGCTCTCTTTACTAGACAATTTTGAAAAATTTTATTTTTTCCCAGGATTTTATTGAATAATTGACCTGTGTAAAAAATTTGAAGTCTCCTTCTCACTTAAAAGAACGCTTTTATCATTTATTCGGCAAATCAAACGTTTTGTTATGGAGAAAACCCTAGAGTAGCAAATATTGAAAATCTAAAATGGCGCATTTTCTTTTTTATGAACTATCTACCCATATAAATTTGAAGTCTCTATCTCATTGCAAAGCATATTTTTCTATCATTTCACTTTTCGAACGTTTTGGTGTAGAGCATCCCCTCTACAGAACATTTTCGAAATATTCGATTTTTCCAGGAGGGGTTTATCGATCGATCGATCCCTGTATTATGGTGTACCAGATTGCAAGCATTTATTTATTCGGGAAGTGCCTAAAAATGCGTGACAAACAGACGGACAGACGACGCTTAGCAATTAGTATATTATATATATAGATAAATACATTCATTTCTATTTTATTAAATTTTTGAACAACGATGTGAACAAGCTGAATCGCGTTCTCTTGCGTCACCTGAGAGAGTGTCATTCTTCAATGCTCAGGAATGCCAATAATGTATACAAATCCATAGAAAATCAGCGATTGCAATCATTCGATTACAGCCACCGTGTTATTCGTTCCTATTTCATACACTCAAACACTCATAAAATAAGCGAAATCAAAGTAGCAAAAACCTTGAATGAAAATTCCATGATGCGTGAAAATTTTTATTTCTCAGGTGTCATCCATTTTTAGCGTCTCGCTCAGAAACTCGAACTCTGTTGACTCTGTGACAGATTATGTTTGCTTTTCTCGTCAGAACCCTTCATGGTATGCCAGAACATAAAACTTTCATCCACCCAACGTTGTTTCGGTGGAATAGAACATGTGTTTGACATATTCCATGGACACATCTTTCATTGTTTCATCTCTTTATCTACTTTCTATTTCAAGTACACAAAATATCGAGTACTTTTATACCTGGAAGACTTACTTGTATGTGATTAAATATTTAATTTCCACACCGTTGTTTTCCCGAACATTTTCGAAATTCGAGATATATATAGGAGCACACACGCGAGCGACGTTTTTAAGATCTGAACACAATTCAACCCTTTTCGGAATGATGTTTGTTTATGTGTATACATGTGTGTATAGAGGGGGGGGGGCAGAGATTCGTAATGTTATGTCCTCTTGCGAGCCTGCATAGTCATATTATTTGCTGCATTATTTTGTACTATGTCTGGGTTTTTTTTTCTTGTATATGGGGGGGGGGGGGGGAGGCAGTCAAAAGTGGATGGAGCGTGGTTTAAAGTATAGACAAGAGAACTAAAAATATCTGAAGTGAGATTTTCTCCCATTCATATATACCTATATTGTTGGGGTCCTCTTATGTATTGCTCTTAAAGAAGTTCATTTATTTATACCCTAAAATTCCCAACGCTGTAATATATACTTGAAGGATCCCAAAGCATATAAACTGAAAGCATATAAACTGTATACCCAAAAATCTGAACGATCTTTGGGTATACAGTTTATATAGTGTTCTTGTCGGTTTCTTATAAAGCTGCTATGTTTTACCCGTATGAAACTTCATAAACCAACTTATTCTATTCAATAGCCTACAATCGTTACATGTAAAAAACCCACTCAAGCAGTGAATATTATAGCTTCTTTTCTAGCTTTAGTCCGCCCGAGTTATTCTTTTTTTAAATTCATTGTTTCAATTTGCCAATGAGTCGCCGTCGAACTTTTCGAATTTTTTTTTTTCCCGAAAATTAAAAAAGAAGTCATAAAATATTAAATTATATTTTATACGTAATTATTTAAAACCGAATGGCAGAATTTAAAAAAATGCTAATATGTAGCAATCTTGAGTTATTACATTTTTACTTTCCCTACATATAGTTGTGTAATGTATGAGGAAAGTATCGTGACGGGGTCGAAACTTTGAATATGAGTTACTGAAGAGCACGTTTTAAGCATACCTGAATACGAATTGAACGCTTTTAGATAATGTCTGTGGCCACGATATATCATGAACGAATGATGCGTTTTGCAAATAATAGGATGCGATTATTACAAGAAGTGAATACTGGAACACTATTAAATTTAAACACAATCGAATTTTCGGAAGATCCTCAATTATTAAATGATTTTTTAAATATTCATTCAGATATTAAGACTTTCAATAATGATACATAAATAATCGTTTCTAACATAATTTTTCATTAGAAAACGAATAGCACAAAATATAAAACGATAGCACGAACCATTCTTGGGATAATGTACGTTTCTCAAAATAAATTTATAAAAAAAATGACATAATATCAAAGAGAAGTAGTGAGTATCCATCTAATAGGTTCACTTTTCATATACAATATTATGCGACCCATCGTTATTACCATTCTCGTAGATCTAGTTCGTTCCATTCACGAAAGAAGACACTTTTTGTATTGTAATATAGTTTTTTTATATTTTGATGCCTAAGAATTCGCCAGCAGTCATTTATTTCGCAGAATATTAATTAAATACCAATTTCATTTGGATGAACGGAACGACTAAGAAGTCAGTGGATCCAATACAATCCCAAGAAGACTCTCATTTTTATTTGTTTCCTACAAAATCGAAATCAGTTTTTGCTTGTAAAGCGAAAGTCACGTGTTAAAAATATCGAAGTGTGACCCAGTCCAACACTTCGATTTTAGTATATTTATAAATAGGAATAAACTGTATTCAAAATCGTGCTCTTCTCCCGACGCTTCAAATTTGGCACCGAGGCCACATGCAACCCGTGATGCTGGAAGGAAGCGAGATGCTGATTGCATTTCCGATCTGGATAAAGTTACGGTTAGGAATGGATTGGCGCAGTTTGACTTATCTGTGACGGGAATAGTTATGGATCACGTTCCATTCAGATCACGCATCGCTTCAGTATCGTTTTTACTTTCCCTGCAATACACGGTAATGTATAGGGAAAGTATTGGAATCATGTCGAAAATCGCAACTCGAGTTTTCGACGGATCTACACGTTTCGGAACCTCTAGAATACGAAAAATCTATTTTTAGCGTGACGTCTTTGTGTGTGTCTGTCTGTGTGTGTGTGTCTGTCTGTGTGTCTGTGCAATGTGTGTATCCACTCTAACTCAAAAACTAATGGACCAAATTTCATAAAATTTGGTAGGTACGTCACTTGGATGTGACCCTGGTGCTGATTAGTTTTTGGTACGATTCTTAAAAACAGAACCCGCCTTCTTTTGCGAAATGGCCCGTAAAAATTTCATGTATTCGCTCTAGCTAAAATAATAATTGACCAAATTTCACAAAATTTGGTAGATAAGTTACTTGTTGGATACTCTGCTGCTGATTAGAATTTGGTGCGATTCGAAAAAGAAGAACCTTTTTCTACGAAATAGCTCGCAAAAATGTCATGTATCCACTTTAGTTAAAATATTAGTTGACCAAATTTCACAAAATTTGGTAAATAAGTTAGCTGTGGGATACTCTGGTTCTGATTAGATTTTGGTACGATTCAGAAAAGAACAACCTGCTTTTTTTTTACGAAATGGCCCACCAAAATCTAAGAAAAAAAAGACTAAGTAGTATATGCTCAAATGTATCAATTAAATTATTGTTTTATATGCAATTTTTGAAGAGGAAAATAATATAACACACTCCATTATACTTTCGGACTAACCATTCTTAAAATATTTGAGATTTCTTGCATTTTTGTTACGCCGATTTCGGAAAAATGTGCAATTACCAAATAAAAACAAAAATTGAATTAAAAATACAAATTTAGTGTTATTTAGTTCAATTAAACTCAATGAATTATTAAAGTAATAAAGAATATATAAATTTGAGTCTGTAGCAAAAGTCATGTGCTGCCCACATCAGATTTTTACTTTCCCTACATAGTTTAATGTAAAAGAAGAAAAGTTTGATGACAGGAGTCCAAAAATGGGAATTTTCGAGCTTGCGCCGGAGTTGCACGTTTTGAGCATCCCTCAACTCGGATCGGACATGTGCGTCGCCCGAGGGAAAGGGGATCCGATGTATTTCAAACAAATGAACAATTCCAATGCGATTTGGTAAGATTGTTAGGATCTGTGATGACTGAAGTATACTAGTGACTTTATCAAATATTCAAAATCTTATATTTTTGAAAGTTAAAAAGAAAAACTACATAAGCAAACATTTTTAAATAAATTCTATTTGTGCACGATTTCGAAATAGAGAAAGAATGATACTAATTTTAGAACGCTGGCATGAACCGTTCTCGAGATGTTGCATGTTTTCCCCGATTCATTTCTCAAAAGTCATGAAGATTAAAATGTACTAAATGGGATTAAGTGAGTTGACTTTTTATAGAGAACAAAAAAATGCGCTACAATTTGAGCGAGATCATTCCCATGCAGATAGCAAGGGCCATTCTCGCGTAATAACACTTTTGATAATGGTGTTGAGCGATGACGCCAGACAAGTAGCTCAAACGGGTGACTGGGAACATCAAATCAGCGCCGGAAGTTTTTGAAGTTTTGCTGATCCCGATAATCCTCTTGTATACAAAAGCAAGATTGTTTGACTCAAGACCCATGTACCTGAAAAACACCATTTATTACTTTCCTTATATGCATAATGTATAAGGAAAGTATTGTGACGGGGTCGAAAATTCGAATTCGAGTTTTCGACGGGAGAGCACGTTTCAAGCATCCCTGATCACGAATCAAACATTTTTGAAGTGATGTCTGTGTGTGTGTCAGTGGGCCTATGGAGACGATAACTGACGAACGAATGGACCGATTCCAACAAAATTTGGTACAAAAATCACAATCCATAAACACTGGAAGCCTATTGTTTTTATACGCAATCGAATGTTCAGAACCCCCCCTAAATTTTCGAATGAAATTTTGTAAAAATCGTCAAAAAATCAAAACCGCTAATAAAGTTACGCAAATAGACATTTCTTATGTAATGTTTCATTAGAAAACGATTGACATCAATTTTAGAACGCTAACATGAACTGTTCTCGAGATATTGTACATTTTTCAAAAAAATTATCAAACAGTCATATAAAATAAAAAAAAATATTTCCTATTGCGAAACATGTTCACTTTTCATATGTAATACTATGCGATAAATTGGGTGACATCATTCTCGTGGATCTAGCTCGTTCCATTCATGGAAAAAGATACTTTGAGTAATACTTTTGTATTTGAACGCCAATAGTCATTTATCTGCTGTAAGAATAACTTATTTCTTCGTCCATAACACTTGGCGAGATTTTGGCGACGAATTTGGCTGAATGTCGCCAACTCGGCGACTTTTTGATATGTTGCCAAATTAACGAAAATCTCGCAAAATGGATAAAAATTACGTTAAATCAATGAAAATGACGACGAATTGTCGAAAATTCAATATCTTGGAAAGAATATTAGTATCTGCTATAAGAAAAACCTATGTTTTTTACTGTAAAAGTAGTAAATTCATTACATTATATAAGAAAAGTCATGTGTTGCCCACATCAGATTTTTTTTTTTACCTGATTGGTAAAAAATAAATGGTTTTTTTCTAGTATTTCAAACAAAAAAAAATCTGGTGTGGGCAGTACATGACTTTCCTTATATAAAGTAATAAATTTACTACTTTTACAGTAAAAAAAAAAAAAAAGAAGTTATTCTTATAGTAGATATTGATACTTATATTTTCTCCAAGATATTGAATTTTCGTCAATTAGTCGTCTAGTCGTCATTTTAATTGATTTAGCGTCATTTTTATCCATTTGGCGGGATTTTCGTTTATTTGGCAATATTTTAAAAAGCCGCTAAGTTGGCGACATTCTGCTAAATTCGTCGCCAAAATCTCGCCAAGCGTTATGGATGCAGAAATAAGTTATTCTTACAGCAGATAAGTATATGACTATTGGCGTTCAAATACAAAAGTATTACTCAAAGTATCTTTTCATATGAATGGGACGAGCTAGATCCACGAGAATGATGTCACCCAATTATCGCATGATATTACACATGAAAAGTGAACATGTTTCTCAACGGTTCATATTTTTTTTTTAATTTATGGGATTTTTTTATATATTTATTTGAAAAATGTGCAATATCTCGAGAACGGTTCAAGCTAGCTTTCTAAAGTTTATGTCAATCGTTTTCTAAGGAAAAATTACATAAGAAATATCTATTTATTTGCATAACTTTATTAAAGGTTTTGATTTTTTGATGATCTTTTCAAAATTTCACTCAAAACTTTAGGGGTGTTCTGAACATCCGATTGTGTTTAGAAACAATAGGCTTCCAGTATTTATAAATTGTAATTTTTGTACTAAATTTCATTCGAATCACTCCATTCGTTCTTGAGATATCGTCTCTACAGACTCACACGTACTTTCACACACCTTTCTGGTAGGTCGGACGGTCTGGGTCTCAACAACAAACAACATACTTTCACACACACACAGACATCACCACAAAAATGTTCGATTTGTGATCAGGGATGCTTGAAACGTGCTCTCCCGTCGAAAACTGGAATTCAAATTTTTGACCCCATCAAAATACTTTCCTTATACATTATACTATGTATATAAGGAAAGTAACAATATTTTAGGTTATGTACTTTTCTTCAAAATGAACCATTAATTACTAACTTAAAAAATAAATATTTGATATAGAAGTAAATGTTATGTTTATTTTTTAAAAGTACTACTATTTCGTTTCAGCCATTTTTGTGCTTTGAATCGCATTAAAAGCTTTTTAAACATTTAATCTTACATTGCTGAAATCAACCCAAGAAATGAATTTAAAAATTTGCAATCAATGAATATGTCCGGTCAGGCCCGTGACGATTTTTTTTTTAAGATTAAGCTTTGAATTAAGTCCAATCGGAGCCAGATTTGTGAAGCAGATATGCGGTCCAACCCTGCCTTTAGCTTGGGCCGGGTATCAGTCCATAGGACGGGCCCCAGGTTGTTTGATAGAAATTATTTTATTTAAATTAGTTGATGCGATCATAAATAAAATTCTGTATATAATTTAATAGTTTATAATATATACATATACATTAGAGTTCTCAGAGTATCAGATTATATCATAATACCTCTATAATTAACACATTTTTATGGATAGCATGCATGTACAAATTATTTTTATATATCTGTTATCAAAGAGGTACAAGAATTTTTATTCTACAAGATGAAGTTTAATTCACTGTGATCTCAAATTTGATTAGTTAACCATATGATAGGTCTCCTACTAATGGAAAAAAACCCGCTAAAATTAAAAGCAAATTAAATCAATCATAAACCTAAGGTAATACCACAAATCATCAAACATATAAGTCTGTCGATTTTCAGTTGAATCGTAAGAAAATTTTCATTTTTGTTATTTGAGCTATCAATATATTTTTTTTTTCATTCTTGAGGAGAGTCGTATATTTCATATATTAGGTTTTTATTGAGATAAAGATGTTTTACTTTATACAATTCTTAATTGTTGTTGGATATCAATTATTACTTCGACGGAAACAATTTACGCACTTTTATTACTTTCCTTATATACATAATGTATAAGGAAAGTATTGTGACGGGGTCGAAAATTCGAATTCGAGTTTTCGCCGGGAGAGCACGTTTCAAGCATCCCTGATCACGAATCAAACATTTTTGAAGTGATGTCTGTGTGTGTGTGTATGTGTCAGTGAGTCTGTGGAGACGATATCTCACGAACGAATGGAGTGATTCGAATGAAATTTGGTGCAAAAATCACAATCCGTGAATTCTGGAAGCATATTGTTTTTAAACGCAATCGAATGTTCAGAACCCCCCTAAATTTTTGAGTGAAATTTTGAAAAAATCATCAAAATATCAAAACCTTTAATCAAGTTACGTAAGTAGTCATTTCTTATGTAATTTTTCCTTAGAAAACGATTGACATAAACTTTAGAGCGCTAGACTAAACCATTCTCGAAATATTGCACATTTTTTAAATAAATGTATAAAAAAATCACATAAAATAAAAAAAAATATTAACTGTTGAGAAACATGTTCATTTTTCAAATGTAATATCATGCGATAAATTGGATGACATCATTCTCGTGGATCTAGCTTATTCCATTCATAAGAAAATATACTTTGAGTAATTCTTTTGTATCTGAACGACAATAGCCATTTATCTGCAATAAGAATAACTTATTTCTGCGTCCATAACGCTTGGCGAGATGATGACGACGAATTTGGTGAAATGTGGCCAACTTGGTGACATTTTAAATGTTGACAAGTTAACGAAAATGTCTCCAAATGGATAAAAATGACGCTAAATCAATGAAAATGATGACTAATTGACGAAAATTCAATATCTTAGAAATATTATAAGTATCTACTATAAAAATAACGATTTTTTCCGTCCGTAGCGTTTGCAAAATTTTAGTGATGAATTTGTCGGAATATTTCCAACTTGCTGGCTTTTTAACTGTTGCCAAATTGACGAAAATGTCTCCCAGTTGGTAAAAATTCTCCAAATTGATGAAACCGACGCTAAATCAATGAGACGATAACTAATTGAGTTCAATATCTTGGAAAGAACATAAGAGTAGACTATAAGAATGACCCATTTCTCCGTCCGTCTGTACGTAATACTTGGCGAGAAATTTAGCGTGATTTCGCCAACTCGGCGACTATTTTAAATGTTGCCAAGTGACAAAAATGTCGCCAAATTGATAAAAATGACGCCAAATGGGAAGTAATGTTTCGCAAATTCTGATTTCCGTCATATAACGGACATACCTTCTAGTATATAAGAAATGCTTTTCTCTCCGTTTGTCTGTAGCACTTTCTGATGTATTTGGCGGACTTGGCGAATAATCTAACGACATATCGCCAATTTGGCGATATTTCACTCCATATTGACGAAAATATCGTCAAAATTGCAAAATTGATGCTATATTAATGAAAATGACGCCTAATTGATAAATTAATTTTTAAAACATTTTAATATATGGACTATATCGCTTATTGAGGATGCTATAAATATTGATAATTGTTTATTCAGAGTTGCGCGAAATATAAGTTAATTGGATACTTTGAAATAGTTTTATGTTGTCATCCGGAAAATCGCCAAAAGTACAATTCAACGTTAAAAACACAGTACCGTGGATCTTATACATTATTTTTTAACTGTAAAAGAAGTAAATTCATTGCATTATCTAAGGAAAGTCAGGTGTTGCCCACATCAGCTTTTTTCACTTTGTTGCTTAACTTTTGGACATGAGTGTACGTATACACGGATACGACGGACATAAAACTAGATATAAGGAACTGCTGACATCAGTCGTGAAAATGATATCCTTGTATTGTTCTAATAATATGAATGATTTTTTAGTTAGTGGCAGCTGAAAATGCACCTCAGCAGGTGGGGAAAGTCACAGGTGAAACTAAACTGGTTCCTGCGATTCCTTGCTTCGAGTGAAAGTCAAGGTTCGGTCACATTTTAACATCCTCTTTAAAGAAGTATAACAACCCATGTTATACTTTTCCAAAGATTAACATGGATTACTGTTATACTAGATAAAAAATCTGATGTGGGCAACACATGACTTTCCTTATATAATGCAATGAATTTACTACTTTTACAGTAAAAAAAATACGTTTTTCTTATAGTAGAAACTTATATTCTTTCCAAGATATTAAATTTTCGACAATGAGTCGTCATTTTCATTGATTTAGCGCCATTTTAATTCATTTGGCGAGATTTTCGTTAATTTGACAACATTTCAAAGAGTCACCAAGTTAGCGACATTCTGCCAAATTCGTCGCCAAAATCTCGCCAAGCTTTACGGACGGAGAAATAAGTTTTTCTTATAGTAGATAAATGACTATTGGCGTTCAAACACAAAAGTATTACTCAAAGTATATTTTCTCATGAATGGAACGAGCTAGATCCACGAGAATGATGTCATCCAATTTATCGCATGATATTACATATGAAAATGAACATGTTTCTCAACAGTTAATATTTTTTTTTAATTTATGGGATTTTTTGATACATTTATTTGAAAAATGTACAATATCTCGAGAACGGTTCATGCTAGCGTTCTAAAGTTAATGTCAATCGTTTTCTAAGGAAAACTTACATAAGAAATTTTTATTTGCATAACTTTATTAAAGGTTTTGATTTTTTGATGATTTTTTCAAATTTAGGTGGATTCTGAACATTCGATTGCGTTAAAAAAAAAAGAGATTTCCAGCATTCGCGTATTATAATTTTTGTACCAAATTCATTCGAGTCGCTCCATTCGTTCGTCAGATATCGTCTCCACAGCCTCCCTGACGCACACACACACACACAGAGAGAGAGAGACAGACATCACCTCAAAAACGTTTGATTCGTGTTCAGGGATGCTTGAAACGCGCTTTCCCGTGGAAAACTCGAATTCGAAATTTTGACCCCGTCACAATACTTTCCTTATACATTAAACTATGTATATAAGGAAAATAAAATTGTTGGTAAGCAAAATGTTTTCTGCTGGCTAGTTGCCGTATGCGTGCGTCTGTCATATACGCAAATTTGTGGCTACAGGTGGTTTCTTTCGCCGAATATGCTAATTTTTCAGTTTGTTGCTTAACTCTGGAACATAGTGCACATGTACGTATCGTCTTCTCCCAGAATAAGGCACCTACAGATGCACGATGAGCGACCGTATGAACCCAGGCAAGTTCATTATCGTAACCGAAAAGTTGGTAATTAAGCAGCCATGGTGCAAAACTAGAAGATTCAAACAAAATTTAGACGACGGATCTGCCTGTTCGCAATGAATGCAGATTCACACAGGTTCTTCCAGGGAAGGATCTCGGAGCCTCTATTATATCATCCTATTTTGCCTTTGGAACAATGCTTATATATTACTTTTCTTATGTATGTATATAGTATAATGTATAAGAAAAGTATTGTGATGGGGTCGAAAATTTGAATTCGAGTTTTCGACGGGAGAGTACGTTTCAAGCATCCCTGATCACGAATTGAACATTTTTGGGGTGATGTTTGTGTGTGTGTGTATGTGTGTGTGCGTGTGTCAGTGAGTCTTTGGAGACGATATCGCACGAACGAATGGAGCGATTCGAATGAAATATGATACAAGAATTACAAGCCATGAATACTGGAAGCCTATTGTTTTTAAACACAATCGAATGTTTAGAACCCTCCTAAATTTTCGAGTGAAATTTTGAAAAAAAATCATCAAAAACTCAAAACATTTAAAAAAGTTACGCAATAGACATTTCTTATGTAATTTTTCCTTAGAAAACGATTAACATAAACTTTAGAATGCTAGCATGAACCGCTCTCGACATATTGCACATTTTTCAAATAAATTTATCAAAAAATCCTATAAATTATAAAAAAAGATTAACTGTTGAAAAACATGTTCACTTTTCATATGTAATATCATGCGATAAAGTGGATGACATCATTCTCGTAGATCTAGCTCGTTCCATTCATGAGAAAAGATACTTTGAGTAATATTTTTATATTTGAACGACAATAGCCATTTATCTGCAATAAGAATAACTTATTTCTCCGTCCATAACGCTTGGCAAGGTTTTGGCGACAAATTTGGCGGAATGTCACCAATTTGGTGACTTTTTAAATGTTGCCAAATTAACTAAAATCTCGCCAAATGGATAAAAATGGCGCTAAATCGATGAAAATATCGACTAATTGACGAAAATTTAATATCCTGGAAAGAATAAGTATCTACTATAAGAATATCCTATTTTTTTTACTGTAAAAGTAGTAAATTTATTGCATTATATAAGGAAAGTCATGTGCTGCCCACATCAGATTTTTTTTTATTTTGTATAAGGTTGACGTCCCATACATTTTGTGTTTTTGAATATATAATGCACTTTTAATTATTTATTTTCATGTACAGAAAAGCAATAAGTAAAAATAATTTAATGTAGGCAGCACACGACTTTTCCTTACATAAACAATGACTTTGCTTCTTTGACAGGGTCATTATGGTGAAAGAAGATCTATGTCACACCCTTTTTACTTTCCTTATATACATATAATGTATAAGAAAAGTATTGTGACGGGGTCGAAAATTCGAATTCGAGTTTTCGACGGGAGAGCACGTTTCAAGCATCCCTGAACACGAATTAGGCGATTTTGAGGTGATGACTGTGTGTGTGTGTGTGTGTCATTGAGTCTGTGGAGATAATAACTAACGAACGAATGGAGCGATTCGTACAAAATTTGGTACAAAAATTACAATCCACGAATACTGGAAGCCTATTGTTTTTATACGCAATCATATTTTCAGAACCTCCTAAATTTTCGAGTGAAATTTTGAAAAAATCATCAAAAAATATAAACCGTTACTAAAGTTACGTAAATGATCATTTCTTCTGTAATTTTTCATTAAAAAACGATTAAAAGAAAATTTAGAACGCTAGCATGAACCGTTCTTAAGATATTGTATATTTAAAAAAACATTATCAAAAAATCATAAAAAATGAAAAAAATATTATCTATTGTTAAAAAATGTTGACTTTTCTTAAGTAATATCATGCGATAAATTGGGTGACATCCTTCTCGTGGATCTAGATAGTTCCATTCGTGAGAAAATATACTTTGGGTAATACTTTTGTATTTGGACGCCAATAGTCAGCTATCTGTTTCAATAATAACTTATTTCTCCGTCCATAACGTTTGGCGACGAATTTGGTGCAATATCGCCAACTTGGCGATTTCTTTTTAAATGTTACCAAATTAACGAAAATGTCGCCAAATTGATAAAAATGACGCTAAATCTATGAAAATGACGACTAGATGATGAAATAAGTATTAAAGTATTTTAATATATGGACTATATCGCTTACTGAGGATACTATCAATATTGATGATGGTTTAGCGTTGCGCGAAGTATAAGTTAATTGAGTATTTTGAAATAGTTTTACATGTTGTCATCCTGAAAATCGCTCAATGTACAATTCAACGATAAAAACACAACACCGTGGATCTTATACATTATTTTTTTTACTGTAAAAGGAGTGAATTCATTGCATTATATTAGGAAAGTCATGTGCTGCCCACGTCAGATTTTTGACATCGTCTCTACACCACATCCATTGAAAATTGGACCCCGCTTTTGGAAACGTAAATCCAAACAAAATGAATCATTCATATTGAAGTGTAAAATCCCCATTAAAATGAAATGAACGTGTTGGAGGGTATTACAAATCCCTATCACTATCCACGCAGAGTTGTTTCCCGCGTCCTTTCATTTAATATAGACATATTTGTCCTCATTTGTATATGTACTTTTCTTGAATATATGTAATGACTCTTTATCCACCCATGTTCAAAACTCATTCATGTGTATAAGGAACTTTCTGCCACTCGCATGCTCCAGGTCATTTTTAATTTCCCCAAGGCTTCTACCTGTATTTTTAAGTCATTCAACTCGGATTGTTTGACAACAAACTCATTGGAGCGCGATTTCAATGTCGCGTGACGCTGTCTCATTATCGCAGATCTGACATGTTGGTCCTCAAATTAGGCGATAGCGTTACGGTATTGATTGTGGTCAATAAACACAGTAGAGTAAATTTAGCTTTCTTTTAGCACTAACATCTTAAGCGAAATCTTGATATATGAAAGCTATATTCTGAATACTGTACATTTATAACCTAGTAGACAAGATTAATAATAAATTATGTTATATCGTCTTAAAAATGGAGTCAATCGCTCTCTCACCCCCCCCCCCCCTCCCAATCACACGCACACACTTGCTTCTAGGGCAATTGTATGTCTCTTTGACTATTGTATTGAGCAATGCTGACTGCACATAAACAAATGCTTACTTACCACTGAATGGCTGATATATCCAACGCATAATATTAACATTTAGCAATGGATATATATGTATGCACCCGATTTCATTTGAATCGCTGGATTTGTTCGAGAAAAAATGCCCATAGACACACACAGATATCATTGAAAGTATTATTGATTCTTGTTGAGGGATGATCATAACATCTCGATCTATTCAAATCCAAGAGTCAGATTTTTGATGCCATCACAAGCATTTTCTTTTACATATACTATGTGTATTATAAGGAAAGTAAAAATAAAAAAGTTATATCTGATACATCATGTTTAAATAAGAAGTATATAAATGCAGAGAGACTTTCATTATTGCTTTCTCATATGTAGTATTGAGAAAGTGTTTTCACGCAAATTTTTGATTTCGAGATTTGATTGCCAATATATGTTTTAGGACCTCCTCAGCATGATTTGACTATTTTTGGAGTGATGGTCGCCTGTTTATGTCCGATTTCTTGTATACACAATACCTGCACAAATATGAAGGGATTTTCACGAAACTTTATATTCGGTTTTGTTAACGAAAAATCTGGAACTAGATGTAATCTTTTGAAATTCGAGCGAAAGCTTGGAAATGGATTCGAAATTTTATATTTTCTAAACATGGCAGCATAGGACAAAATGTCATATAATCATACATAAATATAGATTATTTATGACTTAATGATAACGAAACTTAATAGTTTCAATAATTGTAGTGAAAAAATTGCCTTAATATGTTCGTGAAGTTATTAATTCCCTCAGGGAACAAGTTCCTCCCCCCCACCTCCAGAGACTACATTGTCAAATACGGTATCACTCAAAAGATCTTTTTAAGTTCTTTAAATTAAAGGGTAATATGCTATAATTGTGATCATGATACAACAATACTGATTTATCACATTTTTTTTTTTTAAATGGTAGAAAAAAAAATTACAAGCTGCTTAAAAAAACATTTTGATATGAGAAAGTCGAGTTGAGCAACACACCAGTTAATTTTTATTTCCTTATGAAATTGTAGGGAGACGTTCTGTTTTCCAGAAAATTGATGAATTGAAGATTTTATCAAAACACCACGTTTTAAGACTTCCTGAACTCATTTCGAAAGCGCTTAAAATGATGTCCATTTCCTTCTCTTTCAGATTCACAGACGTCATTGAAGAAATAGTTAATTCGTTTGAGTGATTCCCAGAACATGTGTGTAAGTTCATAGCATACACACATGTTCTAAGCATCTTTGTTAAGCTTTTGCTTACGGGTGGGATTGCTGACAGATACATTGCACCTGCTGCAGCAGGTGCAATGTTTCTGTCAGCGATTTCCATGGACGCCAATGTCTGCAAAGGGGGATAGAACTGTTTGGGATAGGGTATGTCAAATACCTGTCTTTTTGAGAGGTTCTTCGGTTAGTATTAACACTGTTCCACCCGTAAGCAAAAGGTTAACTGCATAACGAATGCATTCAATGCATATGTTTAGAAAGAAAAACTATTGTGGCCCATCTCGCTTTAATGGCGTAAACTAATCTATTTCTCATCATGGGACGTGTAAGATATATACGCGTGTTTCTCGTTTCTACTCATGAGGGCATTAACGTGTTCACATCGTAGATGCGAATCATTTTGAGTGGAAAGAATTTAGATATTTGCAGTTTGTTTCCGAATTGATTTTGCAGCTTGTTTCGGTTTTAAAATCCTACCATTGCCGAAAATCCAACTTCACAGATGTAGGAATATATTCCTATATTTCACATATATGTGAAAGGGAGAAGTGAATTCAGAACTTCAGTCGAAAGAATTGGTTGAGGGAAGGTCAAGTTCTTTTATTGATAATTTTTCACCTCTTTGAGGAATTAAAACTATAAAAAAATTCCTCCAATACGTTCCATTGACCAGACTCAAGTTTGCAGTGGGATCGCCAACCGATTTCCACATCTATATGTTATGTGCCTAATTTGTTGACCTCTCTTTTTTTTCCCATGATGCTCTGTTTTTAAATGATAAAATATTATTCGCATTCAAAAACTTTTCAGGACCCACAATTTTGGAAACGTTGCTATATCCAATCCGCATCTAGTCTTTGTAAATAAATGTATTTTTCCCCTTATTCATGATGACTGTTTTGTATAGAACAGAAATTAGAACTTGAAGATTTTATATCTACACTTTTCATCATTCAGTTATATGCGATACAGTTGCTACGAAATCTTCGGCTGTCTGGATTTCGTGTTAACAGTACGACTATTTTCATAACTGTCATATTTTGCGGGATGCATTTCATTCCAGGTGTAGTCACGCCATGTGTTGGCTAATGACGTGACCTTTAACCAAAAATGACGGTCTGTGGTCACGCTATTAAAGAGGATGGTCAAATAGACCGCCATCACTATTTCAACTGATTATCAGCTTATTAACATGTCATTGGGAAATAAATGAATGCTAAAAAAGTATTACTTTTACTTACCTTTTACTTTCAATTATTTTTTGTTCCGTATATTCAATGATTTCTTCACATATACACAGTTTACAACAGGACACTTATGAAAACACCTTTATCTTACATTTTTACTTACACTACAATACATAGTGTATAGGGAAAATATTGGAATCGTGTTGAAAATCAGAATTCGAGTTTCACCTCGTTTCGAGTCCTATAGAACACGAAAAACTATTTTCAGCGTGACGTCTGCGTGTGTGTCTGTCTATCTGTCTGCGCAGCCGTGTAATATATGTATCCACTCAAAATCTATTTGACGAAATATCACAAAATTCGATAGGTCACAAAGTCATTTATAGGTGACCTTGGTCCTGTTTAGATTTTGGTACGATTCGAAAACTAATAATCGGATATTTTTAGCGAAATGGCCCACAAAAATCATCCTAATCTGTAATATGGAAACTAAATGTACTGAATTGTATTACATAAATAATTGTTTCGTACGTAAATTTTGACGACAAAAAGAATAAGACCAACGCCATTTCTCTAGGATCAACCGTTCTTTAGATATTTAATTTTTGGTAAGCTGGCAACTTTTCATAATGTAGTATGTCGCTAGATGAGATAAAAATGTTTTAAAACTGTATATATATAATTGAATATAATATCGAATAAATATATATGCAATTTTGTGCAATTTAACGCAATCCAGTGAATTATGAAGGAATTGAAGAAAAAAATGAATTGAGCTTGTAGGGAAAGTCGTGTGTTGCTCCCGTCAGATTTTTGTAGTGGTATCACAGAGTAAATAAAGGGGATTGTTTAACAGACCTATTTCATTGCGATTTACATCATGACAAATACAGTAGGCAAAGTTATATCTGTTTGATCTATCGTTTTTAATGGGTTTTCAACCACTGGGGTGTTGCAACGTATCATCTGGAATTCACATGATGTAAGAATGAATCAGGATTTATGAATAACACTTTTATTTAAAGCACATATAAGCGTAAATAGAAACATTCATTATTTACCTATTTTGCAGATTCCCTAAACGACCGCCAGGGAACAGTGGCGGTGCCTGCATAGGCACTGCAGGAGCGACAGTGCTCTCTCTTCCTCGCAGCCTGGCGTGCAGCTTCCTACTTGCGCATGCGCACAACAGTCAAACACCACACTGCTGGAACTGTGAAGCGTGATGTTTGACTGTTGTGCACATGCGCACATAGGAACCTGCATGCGAAGCTGCGAGGGAAAAAGAGCACAGTCGCTCCCGCAGTGCCTATGCACGCACCGCCACTGCCAGGGACAATAAAACAGACATTCAGTGCTCAATAGATTCACAAAACAGATGATTATATTCTTAAGACATTGGCGTATTCCCGATTCACTTTGACTCGTGTCACATCAACAACTATTAACTGAAAGATGCCCGACTTATTTACCGTCTGTGAAAATGTATAGAAAAATGGATGTACCTTGACATATTCCTAATCACTATACAAAATTTGAGCGGTTTCTAAAAGTCGCCGAGTTGACAAAATGCCACCAAAGTCAAGTAATCTTCAAATAATAACAATGGTTGCCTGTATATATAGTTTTTCGTCGGTGATATGCAATATGCCGTGAATACACTTTAGGTATTTGAAACACTAATCCAAGTTTGGGTCGCAAAATGAGCCTCGTTAGTGCTAAACATAGGTGCTTTAGGTTTCGAATGTGTTTCAAAATTTTGAGTTTAAAGCGAAAAAAGTTGGAAACCACTGCGTTAACACTCGAACGACGTAAGCGGTCATTTTGACCGCGTAACTACTTTGAGAAACGATTCCTCCAAAACGGCTAATCCCAGAACATTGAAATTTTATGACTTCTTTTATTTTCTTAAAGTTATTGAAAACAACGCAGAAGAAAATTATTCTAGGTTTTATAATAAGAGAACAAATCAACGATTTTCCTAGAACGACGGCAGCGGTCAAAGTAGTTATGCGGTCAAAATGACCGCTTCCGTCGTTCTAGTGTTATATATTTACACTAGAATATATAACTGCAATATAATATATAACTTATACACTAGAATATATAGCTAAATTCGCAAAATAAAGATGGGACATCCTAAACATATCGTGTTTTAACCATACGTTCGACGCCGTTCAACTGGCATTTTTTATGGCTAAAAGAGATTTGCCTGACTTCATCTATCCTATGACCATTATTGAGACAAAAATGGAATTTTCTCTAATGAAATAGATGATGCTATATATTTACTTTTGCTGTGTTTAAAACGTCCCCGAATTTTATATTGCGATCTTAAAAAAGATGTAATCTGATGTGTATAATTTAACAGCAGCTTCTTTAAATACTACACATCGCGCCAAAACAAATAAATATACCTACTGAAGCCACACCCATAGAAAGAGGAATCATGTGGTCCATACGCGCATGCGCATAATAGATGTGTACATCCTGATGTGTGATCATAGATCACAGGAGATTTTATCTGTATCGTGAAATGATTTTAGTTCAAAAAGGCGATCTGAAATTTGAGTATGGTGTTATCTGTATCAATATTATTTAAACAGCGGGCACTTATTTAGATCCGAGCAACGTAAGATGATTCGTTCTAGTAAATAAATAAATAAATGGAACGATGGGTCTTATCACAAACTACTCTGTGCTTCCTAGGCTTGCATGTGCAGTGCGCAATAAAATCCACCGCTGGATTATTTTGATTATTCTAGCCACTGACTCACTACGTTCACGTGTAGTTCATAGTAACATAACCACATATTTTCCTTACAGAAGTTCTTACAATCTAAGTACCCTTTAAAAAAATCTTTTCACTTTGCAATCCTAAGCCGAACTGCTTTGTACCCATTTCTCTCTGCAGATCATTATGTCGCCATATTTTTTATTTTGAAGGGGGGGGGGGGGGGAGGGGGAGGGTAAGCAAATTTTAATTCCCATTTCCCACAGATATGATTTCTCCGAACTTTGATGATTTCCTGGGGGAGGGGGGTTTTGACACCCCATCATGACGATGCCACTGCTGCAAATAGCTTTGAATACCTTAATTATGACGTTCCTTTGCATTTAGATCATTTTACTTGTAATTATTAAAATAAAAATAGTTTCCAGAGGTCATTGGTCACACCTGATTGGAGTGGCCCATCATGATCTGCACGGGAATCACGTCTGTGGTTCAGTGTTCACCAACCAATCGGCTACGGGTGGCCAAATATTCGCACGGATGTCCTGTCGTTCGCAAATTGCATCTGCAGAGGGACAATTTAATAGATTCTACATAGAAAATACAAATAATCACCCAGAAAAGAAAAAAAAAATACGCTTTCTCTACGGTCCAAACTGGGACTTTCACCCTCCTAAACCATTCATCGATTGGGTGTCGCTTAGCAACACGAGGCGGCTTGCCAGCGGCCACACCTAATGCCGTACTCCCGGAATTTAGTGAGGGGAAAGAAAAAGTTCCGTGATAATTTTGTATCATAACATGACAGGAATTAATACCTCAACTCAATAAAATGCGGAAATCTCTAAGGAAACGGGATACAATCCAGGACATACTCGAGATGGATGGTTTTCCACGATTAAAATGAAGTACAATGGACATACGGAAGCCAGAGTTTGTAATAGTTATAATGTTCAGATTATATCATGTGACAGGAGATATTATTTAAAATTAAACAGGTGTAATAAATACTCAACGTGCAGCCGAACAGTGATCGCTCTGCCCTTTTGATTCATATAAGTGTCAAGTTCGAATTCCGGTTCCCGTGGAAATATCCTGAGTATGCAATGCAAGGATGTTCGTAGTGATCAGAAATTCACTTAAAACTGTAGGTCTTTGTGATGTGAGCTCCAATGAGCATAAAAGACATGCCCATCTTCTTTATTCCATGTCGTACGAAAACTCGTTTCGTATATACGCCCTAACCACAGACAAAGGCCTTAGAATATGGCAAGAATTTTCGTTAAGAACTCGTAATATCTGCCATCGCAGTATTTATTACTGTTTCATCAAAATAATGCGAAAAGCAGAAATTTAACAAACCAAAATTTTCTAAAAGTGCTTTTGTACATTACTGTAAAACATTTTATTTTGAAGGATAGATTTTTTTTTTTTGAGGAGGGAGGGGGGGGGGGGGGTAATTTTTTTATATTATTACTGTTAGAATTCGTTTACTTTGAAGTTTTCGGATGGAAAACCACTTGGGGAAATCACCCACTCCGTTTGAAAACTATGTAAAAAGCTGTTAAAAATGAAAAAATAGAAATAATTGCCGTCAAATATAGACATTTTGAATCCTCTAGAAAATAGGCAAGTAAAACTATTTTCTTATGTAAAAATAAAACATTTAAAAATTAAAATGTTTAGATATTTTATTTTTGAATTTATTTCAAGTTATTTCTGAAATTCAAACTATTTCTTACAAATTTAAATGTTAAATATTTTAACCGTTCAAGTTTGTTTTAAAATAATTCGAATTATTAAAAGAAATTTAACGTGAACGAACTATTTTCAAATTAAAATGTTTAAATATTAAGTATACCTTTAATTTACTTTAATTTTTCTTTGAAAAATCAAAGGAGTCCGCCTCCTGCTCGCTACTCTCTCAAAACCCCTGGTCTTGGTATAAACGCATCAAGATTTCAAACGAAAATAGCCACGCTTTTCATCACTCAATCAATTTCATCCCTGTGAATCTACAATGTAAAAATCTAATGTGGGCAACACATGACTTTTCTTATATAATGCAATGAGTTTACTACTTTTACAGTTAAAAAAATGGTATTCTTATAGTAGATACGTATATTCTTTCCAAGATATTGAATTTTCTTCAATGAGTCGTCATTTTCATTGATGTAGCGTTATTTTTATCCATTTGGCGAGTTTTTCGTTAATTTAGCAACATTTAAACAAGTCGCCAAATTGACGACATTCCACCAAATTCTTCGCCAAAATCTCGCCAAGCGTTATGGATGGAGAAATAAGTTATTCTTACAGCAGATAAATGACTATTGGCGTTCAAATACAAAAGTATACTCAAAGTATCTTTTTTCATGAATGGAACGAGCTAGATCCACGAGAATGATGTCACCATATTTATCGCATGATATTACATATGAAAAGTGAACATATTTCTCAATAGGTAATATATATATTTTTTTATTTTACATGATTTTTTGATAATTTTAAAAAAAATGTGCAATATCTCGAGAACGGTTCATACTAGCGTTATAAAATTTACGTCAATCGTTTTTTAATGAAAAATTACATAAGAAAAGTCCATTTGCGTAACTTTATTAAAGGTTTTGATTTTTTAATGATTTTTTCAAAATTTCACTCGAAAATTTAGGTGGGTTCTGAACATTCGATTGCGTATAAAAACAATAGGCTTCCAGTATTCACGGATTGTGATTTTTGTACTAAATTGCGTTCGAATCGGTCCATTCATTCGTCAGTTATCGTCTCCACAGACTCCCTGACGCACACACACACACACAGACATCACATCAAAAATGTTTGATTCGTGATCAGCGATGCTTAAAACGTGTTCTCCCGTGAAAAACTCGAATTCGAATTTTCGACCCCGGCAGAATACTTTCCTTATACATTATGTATATAAGGAAAGTAAAAATCTGCGTGATGTCATAATGAAAGATAATTATCATAAATAAGCGCCTCTTTTGTCCCCCCTTTCTGGTTATTAATCATAATTGTCATCAAGATTTTTAAAATGATGCGTTAAAAATACATAATGCTGGTTTTAATTTTTTTTCTTAATTTTTTTTCAATTGATTGAGTAACTCACAAATGTGATAAGGCTTTCACACCTCTGTGTTAAAATTGTATATTAAAGTATTGTTTTATTTCTGTGTGATTGAAAGTGTCAATTTCGAAATGTAAATGTCTTTTCTACATGTTTTCAATTACATTGACTTTTAAGGGAAGTGAACTCTAAAATCGCAAAAGTGTTTATGTTCCAGAAAAATAGTAATAGTTTTGTATTTTCGCTTCTCAGTCGCTAGTTGGGAACTTGCAGGTTTTGCGCACGCGCGCGTTTGAAAAAGGATTTTGGAAGCAGTGTGGAAGGAGTCGTGGAGAAATGTAGACGTGTGTGTTTGATTCGCGTATGATCGCGAATTTTAAGAAAAGGTGGATTAATTTTGAAAGTGGAAGGATGTGATTAAAATATGTAACATAGTTCGACAAGTTGTGCGTAGAGTCGTTTGGCTCGGTTCAGAGATGAGTCACTCGTGTTTTTAAATGAATCAGCCTGGTAGTAATGGAATAATGAGTCTTGTGAAAAGAGAAAATGGTTCTTTCACTGGTCGGCTTGAATCGCTAATAGGGCTAGAGGGAAAGCTCATTTTACAGCGATTTGTATTTGCCTGACTCCTCCTTGTGTCCTAAGGTACGAATCAACCAATCTCCGTAACCAACCAAGATGTCGAATCGAATTCCGCCAGCATGATGTTGTGTAGTCAAGTTTCCCGACCATTATGGATTTTGTTCTGCGCAAGAATCTCGATGAGTTTATGCCGAGAGTCCATCCTGATATCCTTTCCCATGGTACAGAATTGTAAATGTTATATTTAAAAAGAGACGAGGTAAAGTTTTATATATATTTAGTCTTCCACCTAACGAATAGAGTGTTAATTGTCAAATCCTCGTGAGCATCGAATCATTGATGATGTTATATGAAAATGTCGTATATGTTCAAAGTATACAAATGTCGTATATAAATGTCAAGTATAATGTGAGGAATATTGTGTTTATTTTATGTATCAGAAAATATGTGTATTCTCTTGGTTCCTCTTCCTCCAGGGGTGTTCTTAATGGTCACCCTACCGAGTGTAACTCTGAGTTATTGCGAGAAATGCTTGTACTCCACTGTTTTCGATCAACTGCCTTGTTATTTCATGTTTAATAAATGTGTTTGATTTCAAAACTTTGTCTTCTCTGTCGAGTATACCAAAACGTTCGCGACACAAAGAAACGATTGGTTAAAAATAAAATGCCACCATTTGAATGAAATATGTTTTTAAAAAATCTCATAAAATCCAATCATGGATCGTTGACCGAATTTAAAGCATTTAAATATCTTTTCTAATGCTGAAAGAAATAATTTCTTTAATAATTTAAGATATGATCCTTCTGCATTATCTTTTGAATTGCGAAATTATTCTTTTTAATATATACTACTCTCGCCAACCTTCGATTTCAGTGTGTACCTATCAATATTTCAAAACCAAAACGCGTATTTGCTTAAAGTATATTTGATGCACGCAATGCAAAATGATCTTCACAGTCAAATCAACGTACGATCTGTTCGAGTTTTGTGGAAGATGCGATTAGTTCGATTTTCATAAGAGGTATGTTTACTATAGAGATATAAGTTTGAAATTGTGAACAATATTAGTTATGTAGATTTCGCTATAGAAAGGAATCGAATGATGCTCGCTATGAAAAATGATCTTCATAGTCAAATCAACGTACGACTGAGCTGCTTAAATAGATATTTGGTCGAACTGTTGTTAATCTCTAATTTGCATCCCATCTCCGTGAAATTATTTAAATTATACATTTAAGGGGACGGTGGACGTTGAAATGAGCAAAAATCGACTAAAAACAGTTTTAATATATAACATTATTTTACACTTCTATAACATTTGCTTACGGGTGGGACAGCGTCTATCTCAAACGAAGAAAAACTGCTGCAGCAGGTGCAATGTTTCTGTCGGCGATTTCCATGGACGCCAATGCCTGCAAAGGGGGATCGAACTGTTTGGGAAAGGGTATGTCAAATACCTGTGTTTTTGGGAGGTTCTTCGTTTGGGATGGACGCTGTCTCACCCATAAGCAAAAGATTGAATGCATTTTTTTCGAAACGGAATTTTCAAAGGTTTTACATTTTTAAAATGCTCCATGCGTCTTAATTTTTGTCTGAGATGCATGAAATTCGGCAAAATGACACCTCTCATACTTTTTAATGAAACTGGTTTATGCATTTCATAATTGGACTTTATTAAGGTAATTAAAAGTGAATAAGAACCTAATTAAATGATGAAAATTAAGTTTTAATGCAGAAAAATATTTTTAAAAAATTAACTTTCTAAGGGATTTAAAAATGAATACCCAAATTTGTTCATAATGTGTTTTTGAGTGATCATAATGTAAAATTAATTAAAAATGTGATAAAATGGCACGCAAGGAGCATTTTCAAATTTTCGTTAAAAAAAATTAAATTAAAAAAAATACAAAATTATAACAAAATTGTAAAAAAAATTATTGGTATTGTATATAGTAATGTTAAGAGGAATATCTATACAAATTTTCACGTTTCAAAGTCAATAAATAAATAAAAAAAATTTCAACGTCCACCGTCCACTTAAAATAGAGTTCAGCCAAACACTCATTTAAACCTGCATCTGGACCCTAGATTCGTCTAACACATTTATGGTCGAGCGACTGAGCAGAGGGAAGTTGAGGTTTGTGAGTTGCAGAGATTTGTCCTCACGCGGACCATCCTGGGTTTTCCTGCTTTTCACGGGAAACCTCTTTACGTGCACCCTGATCCATTTTAATTCGAAGTACACTTATTCAATCGCAGCATAAGATTTAAAAAAACCGGAACAGAAACTGTATGAAATTTAAATTTGATATTAACACAGATAATACTTTGCTGAATCATTGCGCCAGTCATGAGGCCTCCGTACTATTACCAATGTATTTTCTTTTTATTGGCTTATGTAGTTATATGAATGGTCACATGGACGTCTATGGTAATCTTATAGGGGAAGTGGAAATGACGGCATAAATTAATGTTTTCTTTTTAGAACAGTCTTTTGCTTAACATTTGTTGTGCAGAGGACTGTTCTAAAAAAAAGTTAATTTACAGAATTGTGTTATCAGATTATTTTTCCTATAATACAACGTATATACGACCAGGTTTTTCCAGAAGTCTTCGAAAGCTGTTACCTTCGGCCTAAGGCTCTTGTTGTACCTTTTGCAAAAACCCATGGTATACTTTTTGTGTAAGAACATTGAAACCTTGCTTCCAAAGTGGCACAATTCAAAATCATTCCTTTTGAGTTATCACTATGATTAAGTTGGGTAAATATTCCTGCTCATCGGCAAAAGTGTGATCATTTTCTTTATAACGAGCTCACAAAATCGAACTTATATCGTTAGGAAAGATTTTCGGAAAGGGATCTGCAAAGTGACACTGGTTGTGTTCGATTAAAAAGCATCCTAACTCGAAAATAAGTCAAATCTGAGTTGCAACAAAACAGTACTACACTTCAAAAGAAAGATTCCATTTTAAGTATACGAACAAAGTATCAAACGTGCCGCAATTCATCTCGCTTCTTAAAAAAATCTTACGCTCTTTCTCTAATGGATAACTCCTTTTGCTTTGGACCCGATCTAGCACTCTTTTTGGATGCGTCCATTATATTCAGTGCTTTGGCATCAAAATGTTCAGTTCAGAACTCTTAATTCTGCGTAACATCACTAATATTCGCTTATCTTGGCTAAATCCAATTTATAAACGACCCATATCTAAGCTCGTTGGGACTAAAGAGCCTCCTCCGACTCAATCCATCATAGATACGAGTCTGGAAAGACAGATTTAGGATTATTGAAGCCAATCCAATTTTTTCCATTAAAATTGTTTTCTTCTTCGCTGTACAGTCGTTGGAATTATTAAGAGCTCTTTAGCTGCAATCTCATCATTGCAGCTCAATTAGTGAATAGCTCTAAAATGAAACACGGATTTTACACATTTCTCATTATCGTTTCTATTGTGAGAGTGGGGTGGGCTAGAGATCGATTAAACTATGAATAAACCAACCACTTAGTGGGAGGAACTTTTTCTGTGGCGCTTTTGCTACAGTATATAGATATGTATAGGATCGGGGATGAAATGGGCTCTATGGATAGACGTATTTGTGTACATTTTAGAATACGAAGACTATTTTTAACGTGATTTACATCTGTCTGTGTCATCTACTTGAAATCAGAAACTATCTCAAGAAATAGGACGAGTAAGTAAGTCACACGTGACTCTAGTGCTGATAAGATTTTGGCACGACCTGGAAAAAATGAACTATGTTTTTATTTTAAATAACGACCCTCCAAACTATTTGGGCTTCATTGTTTAGGAGTTATCATGAGCCGTTCATTTTAATTTTTGACGGGATGCGTGATATCTCGCGAACAAATTAAGTCGATCGAATGAAATTGGATACGATTATGTCGATCGATTAACATCAGAGGTCCTTTGGCTTTTTGGACGAGAGTGACCGGAGAAGGTCCAACCTTTACGAAAAATTTTGTTTTTGAAAATCGAAAAAAAAATATGCTAAACATACGCGTTAGAAAAATACTTATTTATATATGAATGCTTATTAAAAAAAGCTGATGAAATCTTTTGCGGAGCATTTTCGTGCATCATTCTCGAGATATTGCGCGTTTTTTTTTTTATCTAAAGTTGAAAAATAATCATAAAAAAAAATAGGTTCAGTATTTTCAAATGAGTGAACTTTTAATATCGTTAACCAGACATATATAGGCATATCGCCGTAAAGGGGTTATCGTGAGTCGTTCTCGAAATAATATACATATCACGGCGGTTCGTGCATTCATTCTTAAATAATTGTATCTGCACGTCTTAGACTTACACGCGCATGCACACCTACGCTCACGTAAATGGACCTTTTTTCCCAAAAGTGTTCGAAATGTATTCGGGAGGTTTCGAAACACCCGTTTTCGTCAAAATATATCGAATTCGAAAATGTTCGGGAAAACAATACTTTCTTCGTACAATAGTATTAGAAAGCAAACATGTATAATGCCGTTCACACTGAAGTACGTTTCAACGTTTATTAATGTTTGTACCTCCATTTTGTTAGTACGCGATATTTACATTGTACTGACAATTTCAACTCAATTCATTCATTTCTGACACAAAACTTTAATTAAATGAATGCCGGTCAGAAAACGAAGCGATAGACAAGGGTTGCATACGCCACGGGAGGGACAACCCAGTGGTTAGCGCGCGGGGAATGCACTTGGACGACCCGAGTTCAATTCTCTGCTCTGCCCAAATTGTTCACGTGTTTACGCGGAATACAAGCACGTTAAATATGTGGGCACGTTAAATATGTGAGCACGTTAAATATGTGAGCACGTTAAATATGCAAGTTAAATAAGTCTTTCCGAGAGATTAATATTAGGGGAAGGAGGGTACAGTCCCTGTGGGTGCCGCCTTTACTGGGTTCCGATCTAAATTGGGCTGTACTGTGCCGGCCATCCAAACAGATACCTTACACTTTCGGGTAGGCCCGACGGTCTGGGTCGAAGAAGAAGAAGGTCTGTATACGCAGGTCGCGAAATGCCCTATCTCGTATTTGGTTATTCTGATCCAAAATGAAACACATTCTGTCACATGAATCACGCGCGATTTTGATTGCCTATACAACTTGTAAGCAATCTGTCATGGGGTGCATTGTGCACGTTTCTCATTCTTTGCGAAAGTGAGATAAAAGTATCGAAGGCGGGCTAGTTGATAACCGTTTATTTGATTGGGAAGTACCTTTCGCAATACCTTGCAAAGTTATACGATTTGGAGAACTGGATTTTCTAGATTGATATTTTCAGCAAAAACTGCAAATATTGTAAATTGTCTTCATTTAATACACCATCTTGACGTACAGGAAAAGTTTTTCAAAATTCCATAGCGTTTTCAGACAACATAGTATCCATCATCAGTGGCAATAATAAGAAATTGACAGGCATGAGCTTTTATACAACCAAAAATCGTTCCGATTTTTGGTTGTATATTCCACCAAAAATCAATTTGGTTGTATAAAAAATCATGCCTGTCAATTTCTTATTATTGCCACTGATGATGGATACTATGTCTTCTGAAAGAGCTATGGAATTTTGAAAAACTTTTCCTGTACGTCAAGATGGTGTATTAAATGAAGACAATTTACAATACTTGTAATATTTGCTGAAAATATTAAAATATTTTAGGCGTGTTTTGCCATACTTAAGATAAATATTGTATCGAGTCCCGTCTGTATTTGGACTGTCTCGCAGGATGGCAATGTTTTTACAAAAAAGTTTAAATTCGAAATTTGAACAGAAAATCACATTTTTAAATCACCCAAAGACGTTTAGGACGCTTTTATGAAAGTGGTTTGTATATGCCTGTGAAATTCGAATAAGATCATCTAAGAACGAAATTTGGGGCGCAAATTGATTAAGTAAAAACTTAGAATATGATCAACCCACGATAAATGGACAAAATCGGCAATATTTGAACCATTGCAAATATTCAAAAATGAATAACCGTTCGCCACTTCTATTGATAATTTTCTAGCAGATCTAACAGAGTATCTCCCCCCCCCCCCCCCGCAACCAATCTTCCGAGACCCAATCTTTTTTTTATATCTTATTGGATACTAAAATTTTTGAAGAATGTTCCTAAGGGGATACATTACTGGGCACATTAAAAACGTGGACGTACTACTAACCTAGTTATGTGGAAATTTTTAAATTTTGGAATTTAAAATGAAATAAAAAAAGATAAAAATGCTTCATTTTGTTAACCTGAGTAGTCCTAGTTCTGTAGAAGAAAGCGAATGGAACGGTTTTCAAATTTGTAAAACCAACTTGTTAGCAAGGAAATTTTCGCTTTCAAAACAACACTATGAGAATTATTTTATTTCAATTTTACAATATGAATCGAGTGAACAAACTTCCAGGAGGCTATAAATACCAGTTTTAAAAATATTTCAGTGCTTTTGAAAAAGGGGTTCAATCTCTTTTCTGGGATTATTGCGTATAGAATACATACTCGTTTGATACAATTAAACATGTTAATCTTTTTTTTTAAATTTTAAATTCAAAATTTTTAAAATGCCCCTTATTTGGTAGCATGACCAGTTTTTTTTTAGAACGAGAACATCTTAACACATTTTTAGTGCCTCTTAGGTATACAACTATGCTACTATCACTTTCGCTATAGAAGCAATTTTATCAAAATAATGCATTTTGAATAGTTTTTGATAAACTTTCTTTGTATAAAAAAAAGCACTTCAGAAAACTCTAACTCTATCTTCTTTCACAGTTTTCAATAAAGTATTTTCTTATTCCTCAGACAGACTTAAAATATGTTTTATAATAGAGTATATTTCACTCCCCCCCCCCCCCTTTTCGAGTTCCATTGTAAATACATTTTTTTAAACTAATCGCGACAATTCTTAATGTTAAAATTGAAGCTCGCTCTCCAAATGTGTTCTACAATACATCCGTTCTAGACGTGATTACCTAGCAATTGATCAAATCGAATAGATTGTGGGGGAGGAGAGAGAGAGGGGGGGGAGGTGGCTCATTCAACGTCTATTTTCAGACGCGTTCAATGTCTTTTAATTTATCAATAGGATTTTTATTAGAAACAAGATGACGGATGCAACTTGTTTGATACAAGACCTCTTTATTTCGTTAATATTTGCCGAAATGTTCACAGCGGTCACACCATTTACAAATCATTTCTTTTGTCAGTGTCATGTAGATGATTTATACATAATTTATTTTACTTTCTTATACTATAAAATATATATAGTATAGAGAAAACATTATTTTCACGAAAATTTTAGATTTCGAGATTTAGATGTCAACATATGTTTTAGAACCTACACAACACGTTTTGACTATTTTTAAAGTGTTGTCCCGTGGTAAATTTCTTGCGTGAACGATAGCTGCCACAAATATTAATCGATTTTCGCGGAACTTTATATCCCGGTTTTGTTAAAAAAAAAAAAATCTAGTACTACATACAATTTTTTGAAATTTGAGTGAAAACTTTAAAATGGATTTTTTTATATTTCCTTAACATGGCAGAATAGGGCAAAGCGTGTCATAATCATGCATACAAGAGATTTTTTAAGATTTAATAATCACGAAATGTAACAGTTTTAATTACTGTAGTGAAAAATATCCGCGATAAAAGTTTTGTGTTCGTAGCATCATAAGTCTCCACTCGGGAAGCTGGGGAAGGGGGGGGGGGGGGGGGAGAGTACAAGATACATTCCTGGGGGAGAACATTGTCAACATTGATATCAATTAAAAGATATTTTCAAGCTCTTTAAAATGAAGGGTAACATAGTATAATTTTGATTATTTGGACCAACGATAAAGGCTTTTCAAACTTTTTCTTGTAAAATTTGCAAAAATAAATAAATAAATATATAGGTTTTTTTGTACATTCAGTAGTTTATGCATAATTTTTCATTAAAATCTTTCAATTTTTATTCATAAATATATATATATATATATATATATATATATATATATATATATATATATATATATATATATATATATATATATATATATATATATATTTCCATTTGCTTGAAGATTTGCTGATTTATATTTTTATTTTGTAAGCTTGTTAGAAAGTTAGGTTTTTCGAGTTACAGCTTCTCACTTTTTTTTCATTGGACTTATATATATATATATATATATTACTTTTATTGGTCATAAAAATTTGCGCACCAAGAAGTAATTGTGGAATCGTAACGAAACTTGGTATGAAGATACGTGTCAGGCAGATATGCAAATGATTAGAAATACAGCATGATTGCGCATTGTGTACTGTCACCAGAGGGTGTTAAACTTCGTTCTCTCTGGCGCAGAAAAAAGTTACACAGAGGCTTTTTGCCTATACTTAATCTGTTACAGAGGGACGCTTTTTCATTAGGGATGCCGTTACGCCGCCATCGAAGACAATATGATCAGCTGTCAGAGTTCGAGAGGGAAAGAATCATCGGGATGATGGAAGCCGGGTGGTCAACTTGGCCAGTAGCCCGCCACCTAAGTCGTTTCGACTGTGAGGAGGTGTTGAAACCAGTGGACGAGAGAAAGGTCGCACACATGGCGGCCAGACTCAGCATGTCCTCGGCAGACCAATAGCCTAGAAGAGCGTCACATCACCCGAAGCGCACGCACAACGCCAACTGAATCATTGTCCGCCATCCTGACACAGGCAACACCTTCACTACGGGCCCCTGTGTCTGTCCGTACCATCGCGAGGCGCCTGGCTGAAGGACATTTGGTATCGCGTTTTTGGTATCGCGCATTTCGTGTGCTGCCAATGACACCCACCCACCGCCGTTTCCCTTGGAGTGGTGTCGCGCTCGACGGGATTGGACCGCAACCAAATGGAAGCATCAGGTCGTCTTCAGCGACAAATCGAGATTCAATTTGGACAGTGATGATAACCGTGTACATGTGTGAAGGCTCCGTGGTGAACGCCTCAATTCTACCTTCGCTTTACAGCGGCACATCTCTCCCACAGCTGGTGTGATGGTATGGAGTGCCATCGCATACGACACCCGGTCACCTCTAATATTGATCCACGGAACCATGACAGCCCAGTGGTACGTTCGTGACATCCTTCAGTCACATGTGTTGCCACTTATGACAGGGATCCTAGGAGGTATTTTTCAACAGGACAATGCTCGGCCACACACAGCAAGGGTGTCACAGGAATGCCTCCACCACATTACCACCCTTCCATGTCCTGCCCGATCCCCAGATTTGTCACCGATAGAACATGTCTGGGATTACTTGGGACGGAAAGTTGGATACCTACGAGTTTGTTCGAACTAGAGGCGCGTTTACAAGAACTGTGGAATGAGATGAAGCAGGACACCATACGGGACCTGTATGCCTCAATGTCCGCCCATATCTCATCGTGTATTCACGATAGAGGTGACCCAACAGGGTACTATAGAACCTCCATTCATTTGTTATTTTTTCTGTAATAAATGATCCTTTTGCTTTGATTTTTGTATCACTTACTTATACTAACGTTGATCTCACATGTGTATATAAAATTTCGTTCGATTCTGACAACTTTTTCTTGGTGCGCAAATTTTTATGGCAATGAGTGTATACTGTATATAGTATATACATAAAAGCTACATAAAAATGGATTCTGATATGAGGAAGTCGAGAAGTAGGGCCACACTCAAGTTAATTTTTACGGGTGTATAAAAGAAACCGGACACATCAGAATTGAAAGGAAGGCCGTTTACACATAAAGATATCCTTTTCCTGTTCCGATAGCCACGATCATGCGCTGCCCCAATAGTGACAGACTGCCGATCCCAAACTCAAACAAGTAGAGCTCGAGATAACGCAATAGTATTAAAACGTGTCAATTTGTCAGAGATAGGTGAATACGAGTGCTTTGAAAGAAAAAATGTCTACATCTAAAAGAATGTCGTTTAATTCATTTCATTCAACAGTTACAGAATTCTTATCAATCGATGAGATATAACATGGCGAGTGATCATTTGAAAATAATGGAAAGCAAAATCGGGTGATAATCTTTATTGAGAATTTTTTTTTTTTGTTTTTGTTTTTTTCATTTTGAAGGATTATACTTCGTTATAAACAACTATGTAGCAATATCGCGCGGAGTAGATCTTCATGATTTTTACTTTCCCTACATTATAATGTATAGGGAAAGTATTGTATATAGGGAAAGTATCGAATATTCGAATTCAAGTTTTCGATTGAAAAGCACGCTTCAAGCATCTCTGAGCTCGAATCAAGCGATTTTGAGGAGATGAGGTGTGTATGTTTGGGTGTGTGTATAATGTGTATGTGTGTGTGTGTGTCCGCGAGTCTGAGAAAGAGATATCTCACGAACGAAATTTTCGAACGAAAGTTAGCACACATATTACATCGGGGAATACTGGAAACCTATTGACTTTAAAAGTAATCGAATGTTTGGAAGGACCCCTCTCCCCCTAATTTTCGAATGTAATTTTGAAAAAATCTTTAAAAGATCAGAACTTTTAATAATATTACGTAAATTATAATGTTTTATGTAATTTTTCATTAGAAAAGAATGAGACACGCTTTAGAAAGCTAGTATGAACCGAGATATTGCACGATATATAATACAACTCAAGATATTGCACGTTTTTCTAATAAATTTCTCAAAAATGTTACATGAAATTTAAAAAGTATTAACTATCGCGAAATAGGTTCAATTTTCATGCAATATTATGCGACACATTTGTTAACATCATTTTTATGGATCTAGTTCGTTCGATTCACGAGGGAAGATACTTGTGTAATTAGTTTTGTACTTTTGCAACCAACAGTTCGTCAATAGTCATTTATATATAAAAAAAGCTCTCCTTTTTATCCGTGTGTGGCAAATTTGGCGACTGCTCTCGCGAAGTATCGCCAACTTGGCGATATATTGTCCCAGACTGATGAAAGTAGAGTCGAAATTACAAAAATGACACCAAATTATTAAAATATTTTAATATATGGAATATTCTGCTTATTGGGGAAGCTATCCATATTGATTATTGTCCATTTAGAGTTACTTGAAATATAAGTTAATCAGATACTTCGAAATAGTTTTACATGTTGTCATCCGGAAAAATGCCCAATGTACAATTCAACGTTAAAAACACTGTGCCTTGAATCTTATGCATCGTTTTTTCTCTGTGAAAGAAGTCAATTCATTGCATTATATTGGGAAAGCCATGTGCTGCCCAGCCTACATCTAATTTTTCTAATTGTCAATTTCGATTAGAGCAAAATAGCAAAATAGATTATCATCCAGTTGTAATCAAGAAAAGTGACAGATGTTCGTGTACTATTCAAAGCCAAAAATAGTGCTCCCTGTATTTTGTACATATCATTATTCCCCCCCCCCCCCCATCAAGGAAGCAAAGTCACTGCACAATGTAAAAAAAAAAAAAAAAACCGACATGACTTTTTGTTTAATGTAACATAGTTTCTCTTTCTAAGTGGGGAGTGTCTTGTCAAACTTATGGATTGGAATCTGTCTAAACGTATTAACTGAATGTGGTTTTCATGGGACGTCAAGCTTGGCGATTCGTTTGCTTTGCATCCTTGTGGTATGGTACTTTGAAGTATCCCTACAAACTATAGATTACTATCGACACAAACCATCGATTTTGTGTTGTCAGATAGATCCAATATTCATTTGGACCGATCTTCCGCTTCACGTGAGTTCCGGATTCATTTATAACTGAGGTATTTAGTTGTTTATTCTATTTTTCTTTGTTGGATTACATTCATTTTAAATGGAGCGTTTTATGCAAAGAGGCTGTGTTTATCTACGTACGAACTTTTACATTTTGTCAGTGATGTGAAAATGATCTGAGATTTCTCAATCTCTACTAAAAACATTCAATTGTAAACGACTGTAATATTTCGTCTGATCTGTTTAAATAACGTGAAGGTCAGACGTTTTTATTGTGGTAGCAGTTAATTCAAAGATATAACGTTTGACACACATTTTCCTAGGTTAAATTTATGAAGAGGTCGAAAACATACTATTTTGCATATCGTATATTTGCATATCGTGCATGTTGTATTTCTGTTATTCCTTATCTGTGTATCCCTACTATTCTTCTGCTGTCTGATTTTTACAAATAATATTTTCATAGTGTCAAGTAAAACACCTATGGATTTATTTAAATAAGACCCAGTGTTCGCAGGAATCACGCTCCCAATGCGGCAATCAGCAACGATGAACCTAAATTTGCATTTATTAGTGTAGCACACCAAATAGCCTCCTGAAAGAAAGAGGGTTCTGCAGCTTGAAATGTTCATATATCCTAAGTAGAAAACTTTTGATTTGTTAGCGCAAATATAAATTACATTTATTAGCGCTCTTTAGCACGGAATAGCTTATAGTTTTCGAACGGAATCGGGTTCTGTAGCTTTAAATGTTCATATATTCTAAACCTTTTGATTTAACATAAAAAATTACGTTTGCAGCACATCTTTGTTTGATACAAACTCAAATATATTTGTTTCTCTTTTGCAATTTAAATGCAGCGAATTGCATGTAAATGTATTGGTTTTATATAGCGTAAAATAGTATTTAATATTAATTTAATTCAAAATGACTTCGAATTTTCAGTTTTCCATTCTAATTTTGGCGGTTTCCCTAGGACGCAAACTCCATAACTCGAATTTTATAAAATGGAAAGATCTTGAAAACAATTGATTCTAGAATAATAGGAGTGAATACATTAGTTTTCTTTTATTTATTTATTTATTTTTAAGGCTACATTTATAAAAACATTGAATCTAAAAAATAAGTTGGTATTGATTTCAAATAAATAAGATTAATGTTCACAGATAGAAATACAAAGTAATTTAAATTTATCACACTGAATAATACGCACTTCAGAAGAACTATAAACAGATTTTTTAATAAAGCAAGAAGGGGGAACAATATGTACCTTTTTAGAATGCATTAATAATTGAAGCCGACAAAACAACTTAGTTAATTTAAGTTTTAATTTAAGCAGTTTATTACACGAAATTGACTAAGATTGCATGTTTTCAAAAAAAGCAAGGGAAAAAATTCCTAATTTGCATAAAAAGTATTTATGCAAATTTGTCATCTTTACTGGTCTATATATGAACGATCCTTTTTACTTTCTATGTAGCCACTGATGAAGAGCGTATTAACGCTCGAAAGCGCTCTGGACTTTTTCCATTTTGTACGTCTTATAAGAAGTGTAATAAAAGACCTTCTATCAAAGTTGTGTGCTTAATTTTATGCATTGAATCTATATAGTATATAATTCATCATCATTATTATATTTTTTGGATTTTTGTTTTCTATTCCTATTTTTATCATTTGTAATAAGTCTGATTAGCACCAGGGTCAAGTTATCTATAGCTGCTAAATTTTGTATAAATCCGATGGTTGGTTTATTAGCTCGAGTGCATACACTGCACTGATTCGTACACATAGGCATTGGTTAAAAATAGTTGATTCAGGTTTTAAGGTGCCTGAAACGTGTGAATGCATCGAAACCTTGAATGCTAACTTTTGATATCATTTCAACTTAACTTTCGATCTCATTTCAACCTAATTTTCGATCTCATTTCATTCTACAATATATGGTAGGTAAAGTAATGGATGGTTTACGACATACATGACATAGCCCCTATACTAATGAATAAGAAATAACCTACAAAGGCAAATTATGTGACCATACATTCTATCTATCGGATCACCTTCAATATGTCGGATGTAAAACGTCTATTAATAAAAAGAAATCACACGAAAATATTCGTCCTATAATTTCTAGAATCAGAAGTAATGTGTGGTCCATTATTGCTCCTAGGGAGTTAGAAAAGCTAAACGTCTTTCTTTTATGGCCGTTTTATGGCTGACAGAAATGCTCTTTCTGGCTTCTCTTCAAAGAATGGCGAAGCACGAAACTTCACTAAAGGCAAGTTTGAAGAAAGCTTTAGATGGCAGGCTGAATTGTATCAGTTCTTGACATGAACTCTGTTTTTACTCTTATATAAATTGCAGAATTAGTATAATGGTCCCTTCGGAAATAAAATTCCGAGTCGACGCGTTTTGATCAAAACAACGAATCGACACGTTTTGATAATCCCTATTTCGAATCAAACGTTTCTTGAGGTGAGATATATGTATAGAATAGTCTGTCTATGAGATCCATTGAGCGCGTTAAATGAAATTTTGTAGTAAATATTACAATCCTACGGATGATCGTTTACTATTGTTAGGACGTATTCTCTGGAATCGCAGCATACACGAATTACTGGATAAAGAATAATTTATCTGTAGCACCAGCAAGTGTAAACAGAAACAAGATACATAAATTAAATCTCTAGCTCTCTAACAAGGCCCTAAAACAAGGTACAATAAAACAACCATTTAATGAACTCGTCCACCAAACAGGAGATTAGATTCTCAAGACACTCGCTTATTCATAATTCACTTTGACTCGTATCACGTCAACTCATTTTACTGAACGATATAACTAGCTTATATACCCTCTATAGAACATTCTGAAATATAAACTACATCACTCAGGAAATTCTTAACCAAACTAAAAAAATCGAGAAGTTTTCACACATTGCCAAGTTGGCGATATTTTCAAATGTGTCTTCAAGGTCGAGCGACCTGAACCCACAAGAACCGAGTCCCCCGAATTCAAACAATAATGCTTGATATTTTAAGTATTCGTAACACTGTTTTAAGGATAGTTGATGAAAATATAATTATAGTCTATTATGATAAATAAATTAATCACAATTATATAGCATCCTCGTTTTAAAGGACTTGACATTTTTTTTTACGATGGGTGCTAAGTTTGATAATTCTCCCCTCTGCCCTGGGGCGGGGGTAATTTGCCTCCACGAGGCAGGTTACAAACGTTACGAACAAAAATTGTATCACGGCTATTTTTCACTACAGTGATGGAAACTATTAAGTTTCTTGATCGTTGAACCATAAACAAGAAAGATCAATCATGCATAAGCATTGATTATGAAACACTTTCCAACTGAAATGTAATTTCATTTAAAAATTTCTAAAATGTGATACATTCAGTGGTGATATCTTTTACATTATCACAGTACTACAGTAATTTATTATACTTAAATATTTAAAACTGTATCGAAATATAAATCATCTGATTCTCTATGCAAAATCAATGAATATTTCATTCATATAACTTGTATTCCAGACTCCAGAGCTAAATAATTTTGTGTGAAAAAAATTCAGCAATTCTTATGTCATTCGTCTTACAATCGCTTGAGATATTTGCATTCTGCATATGTTAAAATTAGGCTTCGTTGAAGAAATAATAAAAGTTTAGGGATCATTTAAAATCACAACTATTGTAATTGCATAGGCACGGAATTTAGATACACAGATAATACACAGATACACAGATAATACACAGATACACAGATAATATATGTGTGTATGTGTATGTACTCAAAGTATTGGAATCGTGCCGAAGATCGGAACTCGAATTTTCAAAGGATCTACACGTTTTGGGACTTCTAGAACACGAAAAAACTATTTTTAGGAAGACGTCTGTGTGTGTAAGGATGTATCTATGTATGTTTCTGTATGTCTGTGTGGATATTACATTCACTCTAATTGAAAAACTAATGGACCGAATTTCATACAATTTGGTAGGTATGTTTTTTGTTGGAAATCCTGATGTTCATTAGATTATAGTACGATTCGTAATAAAAGAATCTGCCTTCTTCGCGAAATGGCCGCAGAAATTGCCTTTATCCACTCTAGCTAAAAACTAATGGAACAAATTTAACAAAATTTGGTGTATAATATTTCAATAACCTACAAGTGATTTATATACCAAATTTAACAAAATTTTGTATATAAATCATTTGTAGGTTATTCCAGTACGATTCGGGAAAAAGGAACGAGCTATTTTTGCGAAATGGCCCGCAAAAATCGTTATATATAAAAATAAAAGACTACCTGTGCTCAATTATATCAATTAAATTCCTATTTTATACGTGATTTTTGACACCAAAAAGAATAAGACTAACCCCATTACTCTAGGACTAGTCGTTCTTGAGATATTCTAGTTTTTTCGCGTTTTCGCTACGCCACCTTTGACAATAAGTCCAGCTATCAAATGAGAACCAAATTTAAGTTTAACGTGTAAATTCAATGTCATTTAAAATACTTATGTTGTGCAGATAAACTCAAATTATTATTGAATAAATAAAGAGAACGAATATGAGCGACATGTGCTGTCCACATCAGAATTTTTAACAATATTACAACAATGATTTATAGAAGTGAACGGGGAATATTTTCAGGCCATTTCGAAAAAAAAATGTATGATCTATATTTAAAGATCCATCAAATTTTTGTCGAATAAAATGTTCAACAAATTTAAGCTGTGTACCAAATTTTAACTCTCTAGGACGTAGGAAAGTGCATTAAAAATGCCATCAAATAAGTATATCATGAAGAGTTATATAAAATTAAAAAAAAAATGAAAAATTGTTATCTACCAAATTTATTTTAAAATGTAAAGCCTCTCCCATATATAAAACGTTTAAACAAATGGAAAGATATTTATTATATAATATATCTCTCTTTTCTTTCTGGAAGATATCCCAAAGTCAGAATTTAATTGAATTTGTTATTTTCCCTATATTAAATAATTTTTAATTAAAAAACTACTTAACATATTTTACTGAATTTTTTTTTTATATATTCTATGGGATAATGTGAATATTTCCTAAAAATTTCGAAGGAATTCGTGAATTTTAAATTTACTTTAAAAATGTTTGAGAAATTACGTCCCATAGGGTTCAAAGTATTTCATTTTTTCAACCCGGGTTCAATAAAAAACTAATTGGGTGATATTATTTATTTATATTCCCATAGGTCCTGCAGATCGTCTGAACAACATACTAAAATTTCATTTTGATAAAGTCATTTTTACGGCAGTTAATATTAGAAAACGCGAAAAAACTAGAATATCTCAAGAACGGCTAGTCCTAGAGTAATGGGGTTAGTCTTATTCTTTTTGTTGTTAAAAGTCAAGTATAAAATAGGAATTTAATTGATATAATTGAGCACACGTAGTCTTTTATTTTTATATTTAACGATTTTTGCGGGCCATTTCGTAAAAATAGCCCGTTCCTTTTTCCCGAATCGTACTAGAATAACCTACAAATGATTTATATACCAAATTTTGTTAAATTTGGTATATAAATCATTTGTAGGTTATTGAAATATTATGCACCAAATATTGTTAAATTTGTTCCATTAGTTTTTAGCTAGAGTGGATAAAGGCAATTTCTGCAGGCCATTTCGCAAAGAAGGCAGATTCTTTTATTACGAATCGTACTATAATCTAATGAACATCAGGATTTCCCACAAAAAACATATCTACCAAATTTTATGAAATTCGGTCCATTAGTTTGCAATTAGAGTGGATGTAATATCCTCACAGACACACAGAAACATACACAGATACACCCTTACACACACAAACGTCTTCCTAAAAATAGTTTTTTCGTGTTCTAGAAGTCCCAAAACGTGTAGATCCTTCGAAAATTCGAGTTCCGATCTTCGGCACGATTCCAATACTTTGAATACATACATACGCACACACATATATTATCTGTGTATCTAAATTCCGTGCCTACGCAATTGCAATAGTTGTGATTTTAAATGATCCCTAAACTTTTATTATTTCTTCAACGAAGCCTAATTTTAACTTAGGCAGAATGCAAATATCTCAAGCGATTGTAAGGTGAGTTACATAAGAATTGCTGAATTGTTTTCACACAAAATTATTTAGCTCTGGAGTCTGGAATACAAGTTATATGAATGAAATATTCATTGATTTTGCATAGAGAATCAGATGATTTATATTTCGATGTAGTTTTAAATATTTAAGTATAATAAATTACTGTAGTACTGTGATAATGTAAAAGATATCACCACTGAATGTATCACATTTTAGAAATTTTTAAATGAAATTGCATTTCAGTTGGAAAGTGTTTCATAATCAATGCTTATGCATGATTGATCTTTCTTGTTTTATTTTAACGACTTAGGGTCATTTTAAAATGCGCGGAGTCGTTCAATGGATAACGAAATTATTTAAAAACGAAATTTGATTTAATTTAAAATAATTATTTGTTTCACGTGTAATTGATTACGGTGAAACTAAAACGAATGTATATATAAAAAGGAAAAACAAACTGTAATTTGTAAATAAATAAAATAAAATAAATTTGTAGGGAAAGGTATATGCTGAGCACATAAATCTGCTATATTGCTTTCCAAGTTAGGCATACTCTGCACGACTTTTCTACCCCAAACGTTATCAATGACACTTAATTAGATTGAGTTAGGGTATACAATGTGATAAAATGAATTTTTCTCTTACACAAATAAAAATAAGAAATTTTTGAAATAGTCTTTATAGGGAGGTAAATAGTGTGCATATTTACATTTTGGCGGAACTATTGAGCAATTTCATCTTCTTTTGCAAACTTATTTCGTGTAGTCATACGAATTTTCGGAATCTATAGAACCGAAAATGGATGTCCTTAGTGAACCCTTATCTCCTCTGGAATGTGATGCTGAATCCATATCAGTCATCATCTAAGCTATGTCTGTGGCCCATAGCTAAATTCATACCACTTATCATATAGCCAATCTTGCAAAACGGATGTAAAATAAACATTTTTGAATCGAAAATAGAAAAAGAATCGAACGTGAAAACACTTGGTGACCCCCCTCCTCCCATATTCTCCTCCGGAACTTAATGCTGGATCCAAATCAATCATCTGAGCTCTATCTAAGGCAGATTCTGAGAAATAGATGTTTGAAGGAATATTTTTTTGCATAACACTAATGGCAAAATTTCTGCCACCCATTATGTTTTGTACATAAAATTTGAAGAAATAAAGGATTCTCCTTTCGTAATTCAGAGCTTGGATTGTTTGGATGTTGTATGAACGTTTTGTATAATCGTGGATTCATTTGACTAAAGTTTTGAACATTTAACTGTGAAAATACTGTATACGACATTTGATTGCCCTATTTCCTCGTTTCACTTTCTGTTTCCGCCTGATACATCTTTTTTGGCGTCCGTCCTAGACATAATCCTCGGGTAAAGATATGCATCTGAATTGACGCCCACAGTGCTAAAGAGCCCTTCACGCGGTCGCAGTTATTTTGGGTCTCTCCTTACAAGCATGATGGATGTTGTCATACACATAGGGGATATTTGAAATATTTTTTTTTTAACTTTAGTGTTGCAACAATAAAATAAGCCTCTCTCAAACAGCGCCATTTATGGAACATTAAAGATTATCGGCCAATGCAAAATAAGTCAAATTGGTTCAAAAATCACCACTAACGTATCGACACAAGCAGGAGAGATTGTAACCATACGACATAGAAAGATCCATCCATGGTTGGAGATGCTGTTTCGTGACCTGCGAAGGTCGTAATATTATTTTCATGATTACGTCACGAAAATCGACAACTGTGGAGCAGGTTAAAGGACAGAAGATCTGTAATAATATGGTTTTGGTTCTCTCTTGGTTATGGCTCTATGGTTATGGCTCTATGGTTATGGCTATCTCTATGGTTATGGCTCTGATTTCAAAGGAGAATCATATATATGTTTCTTACCAGGATGTCAAAATGTCATTATGCATCACCAATTATAAAATATAAATTTCTGCCTATCGTTGAAGATAGGCAGAAATTGAAGCTATCATTGAATATAGGCAAAATACAGGCAAATTCTGCCTATCGTTGAAGATGTGCTTTAAGGACTAGATCTTCCAACAAGATAACACAAACAAAGACCATTCACAAAGCGAAATTCACAGCTGCTTAATTCAGATAGAAAAATGTATGATTCTTACCATGGCCATCTCGGAGTCCAGGTTTAAATCCCGGGCAACATATTTGGAAGGCATTTTAGCTTGTAAAGTGTATATCAATCGCAGATTATATTCTGCTGTTGCTCAATTGAAATTATAAATTGTGGCTCTCTGCTACAATTCGGGCTCTACGCTTCTACAGGACTTAAAAACTTCAACGCCAAATCGCGTTTTTGAAGTAATCAAAGCAAATTGCTAGTCAAATAATTACTGACATAATCTTGTTACTGTGTTTAATATTTTCCTTTCGTTTGTTTTCATATAGTTGTGGGTCATTACATATAATGTAATTCATACAATTGCTTGCATAATTTCGCAATCATTTAGTGTTTGCCTCAATCAGCTGTTGCAAATCCGAACTTTTGTTGCGTTTTCTTATTGATTTGTAAATAATATGCGTAATCATGATGCACGTATTCTGTGTGTTTCTTGAATGCTACATTCTCTATATAATTTTCGGATAAGGTGTATATAACAGTGATGCACAACCTTTTATGTACCAAGGGTTGCATATAATTTTTTTTTTTTTTGGGGGGGGGGGGCAATATAAACAAAAAATATATTTTATGCTTAAGCAGAGCTTTATTTATTTGTAATGAGCCATTTGAACATAATATATTAGCAATGGTGACTGGATATAGTACAGACAGATGGACTAAGATTAAGTTGCGCTTGCGCAGTAACCACTTGTTAGAGTGGCACCATGAAGGTAAAAGTAAGGAGTTTCAGAAAAGGCTGAAATCGTTTAAGACATTCAGGTGTCGCTGGGATAAAATAAATAGTACTGCATTGTATGCATTTCTATGATGAAAGGCATAAAATATTTATTTAAACTGTCAATTTTGTAAAAATAAATTATTATTGAAATTATATTGTAATGCAGATTAGAACTGAAACAATAAAGAATATTCCTACGTATTCAAAATTATTTTGAACACGTAATTTTTCTTTTTAATTTATTTTTGCATTCATTTATTCTGTACGCTATCCTACAACTATGAAAAAATACCAATTAAGTGTACTCATAATTAGGGAAATCCTTAATTTAAAAATAATCAAAAATACATATACTAAATACTACACCTTTCTGTTGTGTCAGTTAAAAATAGCGACTACTTTACTAACACTAACGATACCTGTAGATATAATTCTCAAAGTGTTATGGCATTTTCAAGCGCTTCATCCATAGTTCTATGGAGTTCATCCATAGAGTTTTATCTCCGTCTTTCTAACTCCATGAGTGGCACGTTCTGCGCTGTTTCCGCATACTTTGCATTGAGTTACAGTTCTTCTATCTTTATCATGTGAATAATATAATGGAAATGGGATCCTAAATCGTTTTTAACACTTTACAGCATATTTGAAAAGTGTTTATGACTTTGTTCATTCTCTCTGTCTGTCTGTCCGTTCGCACGATAACTGCTGTAAAAATGACTTTATCGAAATGAAATTTTTGTATGTTGTTGAGACGGTCGGTAGGACATATGGGAATGTAAATGAATAATATCACCTAATTACTTTCGGTTTGAACCCGGGTTGAAAAAATGAAATACATTGAACCCTATGGGACCTAATTTTTCAAACATTTTGTAAGCAAATTTAGAATTCACAAATTGCTTCGAAAAATTTAGAAAATATTCAAATTATCCCATAAAAAATATATAAAATAAATTTCAAAAGAATATGTTCGGTAGTTTAAAAAAAAAAATTAAAATAATAATTGCAGCCATATTATATGAAAAGGTCACGTGACCCACTTCAAAATAAAATATGGCATCCATCTTGTGTCAAAATCGTAATTTTTAAAGTTCTTTTTAATTTATATTTAGTGTTGCATCCGTCCTAAAACCGCTTTATTTTTTATTTATTTCTGTGCATCTATATACAGCGCCAACACTATTACAATATTTTGAAGTTTAAATGCTCATAAAATTTTGATCATTTCTACAACGAAACCTAACTTTCACGTATGGAAAATGTAAACACATCAAGTTGAATTTTCTTAACGCAAAATTATTTAACTCTGGAGTCTGTAATATAGCTGATATGAGTGCTTTCATTGCTTTTACATAGAGAAGCAGACGATTCCATATTATTGCTTTTTCGTTGAAGTTTTAAGCATGGAGTTAGAAAGTAATTTTACCTCCATGGTCTTACGTTTTTAAGTAAAATAAATTCTTGTAGTATTATGATAATTTTAAAAATATCGCCGCTAAATGAAAGGAATGGATAAAAGTTTATGAATGAAATATTCACTGCTCTTATATAAAGAGTCATGCGATTTATATTTCGATGACGTTATTTGAATAAAGTTCATTTGTTTTTGATGAAGTTTTCAAATATAATAAATTATTGTAGTATCTTGATAATTTTAAAAATATCATACTGAATGTATCGCATTTTAGAGATGTTTAAATAAAATTGCATTTTAGTTGGAAATGGTTTCATAATCAATGCTTTATGCATGATTGATCTTTCTTGTTTAAATTTAAAATGGTTCGCAAACTTTTTAAACCGTGGATTATGCATCACTGATATATAATGTCGAATATATGTTCTAGTAATGCAGTGTGCAGGAAAAAAAAGCTGCGAAAGATGTTTTAAAATAAAAGGCTCCCTCCGCAACTCTGATTGTTGCTTTTCTTCCGTGCCACGAAGACTGATCTGCATCTTACAGAAAGCAAAAACAAATCGTGATGAGGGTGGTTAGAAGTCTGTGGGCGTTTGGCGAATCCTTGAGAAAGCACCTGTCCCCTACCCTTTTTCCCATCTATCATTTTGAACGTCACGTGATGAGACGGGTCACGACGAACAAAAAATAAAAATTTCTTCAACTGTGCTTCATTTTTAAAATACATCGTAAACTGATATAGGATCTGATTTGGATACATGTATCAGACAGATTGTGGGGGCCTATATGTAAAAAAAAAAAATGTTTTTGTATGATAAGTAAGGAACAAAAGTTATTTTAATATCAACTGATGGAAATAGAATAGTGGCTGTAAAAATTAAAAATGGCTTTCTCTTTGTTAACGCAGAAATTTCCAGGTATTTTTGTATTATTTTATTTTTTATTGTTTATTTAGTTATACTTCGGCATTAAACAGAGCACCCATTTCTTTTGAAATGGATTTTTCTGCTAAAAGTTGTTTCTAGAAATGACTACTAAATATAGGATAGTCTTATAATGACTACTAAATGTAGGATAGTCTTATAATGGCTACTAAATATAGGATAGTCTTATAACGACTACTAAATATAGGATAGTCTTATAACGACTACTAAATATAGGATAGTCTTATAACGACTACTAAATATAGGGTAGTCTTATAATGACTACTAAATATAGGATAGTCTTATAATGACTACTAAATATAGGATAGTTAAAATAGCGAAAAAACTGTCGAACAAGGGTTTGAAATGTTCCCACTAGCTGCATTTCAGGAATGTCATCATAAAGCATGGAATGTTTATGTAATCATTCGAAAAAATATTTAATTACTTTTTAATATTTGAGCAATCAAACTTAAAATTATTTTATACATTATTAAATCTTAAAAATATTTTTAAATATTAAAATAATTTTAAATGTTTGAATATTTTTATTTTATTGTTAAAACAAATTTTTAAATGTAAATAATTTTACCTTATTTTTACAATTAAATGTTTTAAACTAGCTTAGTGCTATTTAAATTTAAATATTTAAATAAGTTTACATTATTTTTTTTTAATGTATTTATATTAAAATATTGTGCGCTACTGTTTCCGCGCGGATCTTATTGCAAAAAAGGAAATGTCAGGAGCTAAATTCATCCTATTAAGAAAGAACTTCGTTCCTCTTATATTGTAATTAATATTTTTTTACTTTTAATATTTTATAAAGTATCCCACATTGCAGTTTCTGGGATCTAACTCAATTATGTAATTTGCCAAAATTCCGAAATTTTCGGCCATTTAGCAAATATGTTTGTCTAGTGCTTTGACTACTATGCTTTTACATTTCAAAAGGAATATTTGGATGATTTTGCAGATTTAAACTTTTTGACAGCTTTTAGATATTAAGGGTTTTGCGTTAGTACAAATACTGAACAAAGTTAATAGAACAAGAAAACATGTGACAGCGTTAAACATTTTTACTTTAATTGCTTAATAGAAACGCACTCCAATAACCTATCATTCAACACTCATCTTGAAAGGGACAGCATCGCTGTTGTCAGCCAAATAAATACTGTTCACTTATTTTCGAAACTGCTGATGTAAATTTGAGAAGCTCTCCTTTTCTCTAGAGGAGAATAGAATGTAGTAGAAGTCTGCCAATTGAAATGTGTTAATATTTTCATTTATTTTCAGCTTTTTCAGCCATGGCAGCTATAGTGGAGGGTGAGGCCCCTGCTGCCAACGAGAGCAGCAATGACTCGGCCACGGCCATGGAGGGCCCTACCTTCGAGGGTCAGTTCAAGTTGTTCGCCAAGTTTGGGGACTGCAAGAGCACTGGGGAAGCTATCACCCTCTCCAACAGTGACAAGTGGATGAAGCAAGCCAAAGTCATCGATAAGAAGATCACCACAACCGACACCGGAATATACTACAAAATGGTAGCGAAGTGAGTTCAAACATAGATATTTGTTTTGGAATTTAAAAAAAATTCATTTCCCAATAAATTGGATTACAATTGGGGTACGTTTGTGGGAGGAACAATACCTAACATTTGAGTCTTCCTATGATTCGATTTCGAAAAGAATCAAAAAGCTTCTTGTCGTTACCGATTAAACACACACACACAAAATTTCGTTTTAATCACTCAATTCCTTTATGCGATATTACGCTTACTCTATTTCCTTCAAAATGTTCCCAGTAAAAATTTTAATATTTTGAGAACGACTTGGAATAACATACACATAAGCAATGATATCAATCCCCTTCCCATAAGAATTACTTACAAGCCTAATTGAAAAATACTCAGACCACTTCTTAAAAAGTAGTTATGCAAAAAATTCGTTTGAAACATCCTATAACAAATGAACTATGACACCTGATTTCTGAGACAAAAAGGATAAAAAGGGTTCTTCAGGATAGAAAGACACTGTATCCCCACTCACCGACGCAAGAGCGACTGCAGTCGCTCTTGCGTCAGTGAGTGGTTCATAGTTCATTTGTGAGTGGTTGTTGTTGTTGTTGTAGAAACCCAGACTGTCCGACCTACCAGAAAGGTGTAAGGTAACAGTTTGGACGGTCGGGAAGTGCCACCCAATTTAGACCGGAACCCAGTGGGGGAGGCATCCACAGGGACCGTACCCTCCTTCCCCTACCACCAACCTCTCGGAAGGACTTTCGGACCCACATGTTTAACGTGATCGTACTCCGCATGAACACGGTCATTGTGAGTGGTGTCATAGTTCATTTGTTATAGGATGTTTCAAACGAATTTTTCTGCATAACTGCTTTTTAAGAAGTGGTTTGAGTATTAGCCCAAGTGACTCAGGAAAAACGTCAAACGAAAACGGAAAGAAATAAAAAAAAAAAATGAAAACTATGGAAGGATGTATACGAACATTTGAAGAATTCTTTAAATGAAAAGTAAAAACTAAAGTAGAATGTCAACACAGCGCTTATTACCGGCCGTCCAAGCAGTTACCTTACACCTTTCTGGTAGGTCGGGCGGTCTGGGTCTCAACGTAGCGCTTGTTCAAAGTACTTGTTCCGTGGATAAAATTATAATCTAAAGTGCCGTTATAAAATAAATAGGAAACCAACCAGATTTGAAAGCTACACGAGTTCGAAAAAGCTGTAAATGCAATGCTCTTTGACAAACTACACGTTTGTTTAAAGAGTGAAGACAAAATAAACAAATCCAAGCTGTGGGAAAGGGGGTAGCTGCAGCATCGCAGTCGAGATTTGCTCTGACTCAGCCCCACCCACACTGAGCAGAAAAGAGCTTTTCAGAATTTAAGACGGCACTATTTCGGGAGGTTGACAATAGTATACTTCTGTCAGTAAAAGTTCGGTTTCAATGATTATTTTTAAGATTTCGGCAGTGTTGGCTTCTAGGAAAACAAAAAATCTGATGTGGCCAGCACTTGACTTTTCTTATATAATGCAATGAATTTAAACTTCTTTCACAGTTAAAAAGTGAAGAGATACACTACGCAGTGTTTGTAACGTTGAGTTCTCTTATTTGGCGTTTTTCCGGATGACATCATATAAATCTATTTCGTACCCAATTAACCTATATTTTACGCAACTCTAAATTAACAATTATCAATATTATCCTCAATAAGCAATATATACCGTATATTAGAATATTTTAATAATAATTTCATCAATTAGGCGTCATTTTTCCAGTTTTGACGATATTTTCGTCCATCTGGGGCTACATATCGCCACGTTGGTGCTATTTTCTTAGGTTTAAAGTTCACCATATATATCGTTAAGTATTACAAACAAACGTAGAGAAACGCATTTCTTACATACTAGAAAGTATGTCCGTCATATGACGCATTTAAACATTTGCAAAACATTGGCTCCTATTTAGCTTCAATTAGATGATATTTTTATCAATTTGGCTACATTTTCGTCAATCTCGTAATATTTGAAAAGTCGCCATGTATGCGACATTCCGCCATAATTTTCGCCAAGCATTGCGGACGGACCGAAAAATGGGTTGTTCTTGCAGTTGTTTGTTATGTTCTTTCAAAGATATTGAATTTTCATCAATTAGTCGTCATTTTCATTGATTTATCGTCATTTTTATCAATTTGGCGACATTTTCATCATTTTGGCAACATTTAAAAACTCATTAAGTTGCCAATATGCCGCCAAAATTCGTCGCTAGAATTTAACTAAACGTTGCAAACGGTGAAATAGATAGATCCTTACATTCTTTTCAATCTATTGAATTTCCTTCAATTAGTGGTTATTTTCATTGATTTAGCGTCATTTTTATTAATTTGGCGATATTTTTTCAATTTGGCAACATTTTTAAAGGTTTGGCGACACTTTCCCCACTTTAGCAACATTTTAAAAACTTGCCAAGTTGGCGATATTCCTCCAAATTCGACGCCAAAATTTCACCAAGCGTTATGGACGGAGAAATAGGTTATTCTTACAGTAGATAAACGACTAATGGCGTCCAAATACAAAACTATTACACAAAGTATCCTTTCTTATAATATTATTTATGAAGCCTTATATATTCGGTACTTAAATGAAATACTGATGCATCCATTGCTTACACACAGTGTTGGATTACCCAATAGGCACACTAAGCACGTGCTTAGGACATCAGCAAATTAGGGGCACCCATAAAAATCCAAAATGTGTTAATTTGTATATTTTTGCTTAATGCTTACTTAATAATAAAGGGCAGTGAATTTTCTACAGTCCCGTAAACTTTTGGGGTCCGAGCGTCCTTTAAATTTTTTCTTTCTTTCAAGGTTATATAGTGTTTGCCTCCTTCGATGGTGGCTTTATTATACCTCATCAATCTTATTATAATCAATTGGTCAGTATTACAGTAGTAACATTATAAAATGCTCGTAGGGAGGCGAGAAGCTCTGTGCGAAATTTTGGAAGACCGTTTAACGCCAGGGTGTCATTTTCAATTACAATTTCATTATAGTTCTTTCAAAATTAAAATATAGCTAATTATACTGCACTTAGAGCCCAAACCACAGCAGCCCGTAGATAATACGAATCTGTTACGGTCATTATCCATTGGGCGTATGTGATTCTTTGCCTGGAGACCCCTAAATGACTGAGATCCCTAAGAAATGTAACTAAAAGATGTCAGTTTCATGAGATGAAATGATATTAACCAAACTGAAATAAATAAAAGAAATGAGCTAAGAACAAACAGTGCATTACAAAGACTCTTAAATCTCTAATTCCACCGAAAGGGAACTACAGAAAATTATTTTGATCAGATAATAGAAGAATTTTATTACGGAGAGATTTTTAAATAATTGGCTCTTTAAATTTAATTATGCTATTATTATTAATTTTCTTTTTGCAATTTTGTTATTTTCAAAGGAATCACAGGAAATGCATTAAAAATAATGAGTGTTATTTATTTGTTTATTATATTTTTGTTAACAATATCATTCTTCTTTAGAATTTTTTGGTGGCCTGTGAATCTGTGAATTTAAATTGTTGAAATATTCCTTTATCTCTCAATATTTAAAAAAAACTAAATGCAACCGCTGATCAAATCCGTTTAAAATACAGATTTTCAAGGCTGTCAAGGCTAGAGAAGGACCTATGGCATCAAACGATTTGAAATTTAGCATGACGATTTAGAATATATTGCCATATGTTGCCTCCTATTTTGGATACAATCCGGTAAAAATATTTATTTGTTATACAATTTTAAAGAGAAAATAATTTTACGCTACTTTTGTAGGAAAATTTTAATTTCTTTGTTGTATCTTCAAAATCTAATCTTTCATTGTTGAAAAGGCTGTTGCCATCTCAAAAGAAGTAATATTCAGATGGTTTAACGTTCTTTGTCGAAAAAGCTGTTGTCAATTCAAAAACTTATTTTCAATAAATATGAAAGTAGGGAGTGCGTAAAATTTTAATTGCACGATTTCATTCCGAATCACTATTTCAGCAAGTAAAAATCTGATGTGGGCAGCACATGACTTTCCCTGCAGACTTATATTCACGTTCTCTTTATTTTAATAGAATTTATTTCACTTTTAATTCAATTTTCGTTCTCATTCGGTAACCGGACTTATTTTCAAAAGTGGAGTAGAGAAAATACGAATAACTAAAATATCTCGAGAACGGCTAGTTCTAGTGTAATGGGGTTGGTCTTATTCTTCTCGTCGTTAAAAATTACGTATAAAAAAAGCATTTAATGGATATATTTCAGCATACGTAGTTATTTATTTCAGATTTTGTCGTTTTTGCGGGCCATTTTGCAAAAAGAGGCAGGTTATTTTCTTCCGAATCATACCAAAATCTAATCAGCACCAGGGTAACCTACAAGAAACTTATCTACCAAATTTTGTGGAATTCATTTCATTAGATATTTAGCTAGAGTGGATACAAGCTTTTGCGGGCCATTTCGCAAGAAAAGGCGGGTTCTTTTATCCCGAATCGTACCCAAAACTAATCAGCACCAGATTCGCCCACAAGTGACTTACCTACCAAATTTTATGAAATTCGGTCAATTACTTTTTCAATTAGATAGATTAGTGGATACAAAATCTGCACAGACACACAGACAGACAGACACACAGACACCCAGACAGACAGACACACAGACACACACACAGACGTCACGCTAAAACTAGTTTTTTCGTATTCTAGAGGTCTCGAAACGTATAGATCCGTCGAAAACTGGAGTTGTGAATTTCGGTATGATTCCAATACTCTCCCTATACATTACCATGTATTGCAGGGAAAGTAAAACTCTGATGTGGGCAGCAGATGACTTTCCCTGCAGACTTATATACACATTCTCTTATTTTAATTAAATTTAATTTTGCGGGCCATTTTGCAAAAAAAGGCAGGTTATTTTTTTCCGAATCTTACCAAAATCTAATCAGCACCAGGGTGTCTCACAAGTGACTTACCTACCAAATTTTGTTTAATTCGGTCCTTTAGTTTTTCAACTAGAGTGGATACAAGCTTTTGCGGGCCATTTCGCAAAAAAACGCGGGTTCTTTTATCCCCAATCGTACCCAAAATTAATCAGCACCAGACTCGCCCACAAGTGATATACCTACCAAATTTTATGAAAATCGGTCAATTAGTTTTTTAGTTAGAGTGGATACAAAATCTGCACAGACAGACAGACAGACAGACACACAGACAGACAGCACACAGACACACACACAGACGTCACGCTAAAAATAGATTTTTCGTATTCTAGAGGTCTCGAAACGTGTAGATCCGTCGAAAACTTGAGTTCCGATTTTCGTCATGATTCCAATACTTTCCCTACACATTACCATGTATTGGAGGGAAAGTAAAAATCTGATGTGGGCAGCACATGACTTTCCCTGCAGATTTATATCCACGTTCTCTTTATTTTAATTAAATTTATTTCACTTTTCATTCAATTTTCGTTCTCAATTTTCGTTATTTTCAAAAGTGGCGTAGAGAAAATACGAAAAACTAAAATATATCGAGAACGGCTAGTCCTAATGTAATGGGGTTGGTCTTATTCTTTTCTTCGCTGAAAATTACGTATTAAACAAGCATTTAATGGATATATTTGAGCATAGGTAGTTCTTTAGTTTAGATTTGGACGATTTTTGCGGGCCATTTTGCAAAAAAATGCAGGTTATTTTTTTCCGAATCATACCAAAATCTAATCAGCACCAGGGTGACCCACAAATGGCTCATCTGCCGAATTTTGTGAAATTCGGTCCATTAGTTTTTTAGTTAGAGTGGATACAAGCTTGTGCGGGCCATTTCGCAGAAAAAGGCGGGTTCTTTTATCCCGAATCATACTCAAAACTAATCAGCACCAGAGTCACCCACAAGTGATTTACCTACCAAATTTTATGAAATTCGGTCAATTACTTTTTTAGTTAGAGTGGATACAAAATCTGCACAGACAGACAGACACACAGACACACAGACACACAGACAGACACACAGACACACACACAGATGTCACGCTAAAAATAGTTTTTTCGCATTCTAGAGGTCTCGAAACGTATAGATCCGTCGAAAACTCGAGTTGTGATTTTCGGCATGATTTCAATACTTTCCCTATACATTACCATGTATTGCAGGGAAAGTAAAAATCTGATGTGGGCAGCACATGACTTTCCCTGCAGACTTATATCCACGTTCTCTTTATTTTAATTAAATTTATTTCACTTGTATTCAATTTTCGTTCTCATTCGGTAACCGGGCTTATTTTCAAAGGTGGCGTAGGGAAAGTACGAAAAAGTAAAATATCTCGAGAACGGCTATTCCTAGTGTAATGGGGTTGGTCTTATTCTTTTCGTCGTTAAACATTACGTATGAAACGGGCATTTAATGGATATATCTGAGAATACCTAGTTCTTTAGTTTAGATTTTGAAGATTTTTGCGGGCCGTTTTGCAAAAAAAGGCAGGTTATTTTTTTCCGAATCGTACCAAAATCTAATCAGCACCAGGGTGACCTATACGTGACTCATCTACCGAGTTTTGTGAAATTCGGTCCATTAGTTTTTCAGCTAGAGTGGATACAAGCTTTTGCGGGCCATTTCGCAAAAAAAGGCGGGTTCTTTTATTCCGAATCGTACCCAAAAGTAATCAGCACCAGCCCCGGCCACAAGTGACTTACCGACCAAATTTTGTGAAATTCGGTCTATTAGTTTTTTAGTTACAGTGGATACAAAATCTGCACAGACAGACAGACAGACAGACAGACACACAGACAGACAGACAGACAGACAGACAGACAGACACACAGACACACGCACAGACGTCACGCTAAAAATGGTTTTTTCGTATTCTAGAGGTCTCGAAACGTGTAGATCCGTCGAAAACTCGAGTTCCGATTTTCGTCATGATTCCAATACTTTCCCTACACATTACCATGTATTGGAGGGAAAGTAAAAATCTGATGTGGGCAGCACATGACTTTCCCTGCAGATTTATATCCACGTTCTCTTTATTTTAATTAAATTTATTTCACTTTTCATTCAATTTTCGTTCTCAATTTTCGTTATTTTCAAAAGTGGCGTAGAGAAAATACGAAAAACTAAAATATATCGAGAACGGCTAGTTCTAATGTAATGGGGTTGGTCTTATTCTTTTCTTCGCTGAAAATTACGTATTAAACAAGCATTTAATGGATATATTTGAGCATAGGTAGTTCTTTAGTTTAGATTTGGACGATTTTTGCGGGCCATTTTGCAAAAAAATGCAGGTTATTTTTTTCCGAATCATACCAAAATCTAATCAGCACCAGGGTGACCCACAAATGGCTCATCTGCCGAATTTTGTGAAATTCGGTCCATTAGTTTTTTAGTTAGAGTGGATACAAGCTTGTGCGGGCCATTTCGCAGAAAAAGGCGGGTTCTTTTATCCCGAATCATACTCAAAACTAATCAGCACCAGAGTCACCCACAAGTGATTTACCTACCAAATTTTATGAAATTCGGTCAATTACTTTTTTAGTTAGAGTGGATACAAAATCTGCACAGACAGACAGACACACAGACACACAGACACACAGACAGACACACAGACACACACACAGACGTCACGCTAAAAATAGTTTTTTCGCATTCTAGAGGTCTCGAAACGTATAGATCCGTCGAAAACTCGAGTTGTGATTTTCGGCATGATTTCAATACTTTCCCTATACATTACCATGTATTGCAGGGAAAGTAAAAATCTGATGTGGGCAGCACATGACTTTCCCTGCAGACTTATATCCACGTTCTCTTTATTTTAATTAAATTTATTTCACTTGTATTCAATTTTCGTTCTCATTCGGTAACCGGGCTTATTTTCAAAGGTGGCGTAGGGAAAGTACGAAAAAGTAAAATATCTCGAGAACGGCTATTCCTAGTGTAATGGGGTTGGTCTTATTCTTTTCGTCGTTAAACATTACGTATGAAACGGGCATTTAATGGATATATCTGAGAATACCTAGTTCTTTAGTTTAGATTTTGAAGATTTTTGCGGGCCGTTTTGCAAAAAAAGGCAGGTTATTTTTTTCCGAATCGTACCAAAATCTAATCAGCACCAGGGTGACCTATACGTGACTCATCTACCGAGTTTTGTGAAATTCGGTCCATTAGTTTTTCAGCTAGAGTGGATACAAGCTTTTGCGGGCCATTTCGCAAAAAAAGGCGGGTTCTTTTATTCCGAATCGTACCCAAAAGTAATCAGCACCAGCCCCGGCCACAAGTGACTTACCGACCAAATTTTGTGAAATTCGGTCTATTAGTTTTTTAGTTACAGTGGATACAAAATCTGCACAGACAGACAGACAGACAGACAGACACACAGACAGACAGACAGACAGACAGACAGACACACAGACACACGCACAGACGTCACGCTAAAAATGGTTTTTTCGTATTCTAGAGGTCTCGAAACGTGTAGATCCGTCGAAAACTCGAGTTGTGATTTTTGGTATGATTCCAATACTTTCCCTATACATTACCATGTATTGCAGGGAAAGTAAAAAGTGATCAGGAAAAATTTCAAAACTTGAAATAATATGTCGATGTGGATTTCGTATCGACATTAATTCTGCCATATCAGGTTCAAATTTTCCGTTTATTTTTAGACAGAAGGATCAGTGGTTATAATTTTAGCGCCAATCTTCTGAACAGTAATTTGTTAAGCCCTAAATAGATAACAGTTATTATCTCATAGATTATGATTTTGCAAAAAATATAAAATGAAATATTTATGGGGTCCGTTAATATGTACCGATAATATTTTATTAATATATCCTATATAAAGAAATTTTCGTGTGATCAGTGATGAACCACCCACAGGAACTTCAATAACGCTGTACCAAATAAAGAGTACAATTAGCTAAAATAAGCTGAAACATCATACTCAGTATCAATGAGTAAAAAATTAAACAACGTAACTCAACATAAATAAATAAACAAATTGTTTTCAGGATGCATTTGTTATGATGAGTTTATAATTGAAACTTAGCGCAACACTTTTTTACTTCTTGCTAATTTGAGAATTCGAATTAGATTTTTTGACAGGAGAGCACTTTTCAAGCATCCCTGATCACGAATCAAACATTTTTGAGGTGATGACTGCGTGTGTGTGTGTGTGAGTGAAAGTATGTGTGTGTGTGTGTGAGTGAAAGTATGTGTGTGTGTGTGTGTGTGTGTGAATGAAAGTATGTGTGTGTGTGTGTGCGAGTGAAAGTATGTGTGTGTGTCAGTGAGTCTATGGAGACGATATCTCATGAACAAATGGAGCGATTCGAATGGAATTTCGTACAAAAATCACAATCCGTGAATGGAAGCCTCTTGTTTTTAAACGTAATCGAATGTTCAGAACCCCCCCCCCACTAAATTTTCGAGTGAACTTTTGAAAAACTCATCAAAAAATCAAAACCTTTAAAAATGTTACGCAAATTGACATTTCTTACGGAATTTTTCCTTAGAAAACGATTGACATAAACTTTAGAACGCTAGCACGAACCGTTCTCGAGATATTGCACATTTTTCGAATAAATTTATCAAAAAATTCTATAAATTAAAAAAAATATTAACTATTGAGAAACATGTTCGCTTTTCATATGTAATATTATGTGATAAATTTGGTGGCATCATTCTCTTGGACCTAGCTCGTTCCATTCATGAGAAAAGATACTTTGAGTAATACTTTTGTATTTGAACGCCAATAGTCATTTATCTGCTATAAGAATAACTTATTTCTCCGTTCATAACGCTTGGAGAGATTTTGCGTCGAATTTGACGAATGTCGAATTTGGCGAAATATCGCCAACTTGGCGGCTTTTTGAAATATTGCTAAATTAACGAAAATCTCGCCGTCTGGATAAAAATGACGGTAAATCCATGAAAATGACGACTAATTGTAGAAAATATCTTGGAAAGAATATAAGTATCTACTATAAGAAGAACCTATTTTTTTTACTGTAAAAGTAGTAAATTCATTGCATTATTAAAAGGAAAGTCATGTGTTGCCAACAGATTTTATTTTATGTGACGACAACTACGTAAAAATATGATGTGGGCAGCGCATGGCTTTCCTTATATAAATCAATAAATCTACTCCTTACAGTGAAAAAATGATGTGTAAAATCCACGGCACGGTGTTTTAAACACTGAATTGTGCATTTGGCGATTTTCCGGATGATAACCTGTAAAACTATTTCGAAATATCCAATTAACTTATATTTCACGCAAATCTAAATTGGTAATTATCAATATTGATAGCATCCTCAATAAACGAAAATCCATATATTAAAGTATTTTAATGTAAAATTCATCAATTAGGCGTCATTTTTGCAATTTTGAAGCTATTTTTGCCAATCTAGGGTTAAATACCGCCAAGTTGACGAAAATTTCACCAAACGTTATGAACGGAGAAATGGATTATTCTTATAGTAGATAAATGAGTAACGGCGTCCAAATACAAACTATTACTCAAAGTATATTCTCCCGTGAATAGAACGAGCTAGATCCACGAAAATGATGTTAACAAATTTATCGCATGATGTTACATATGGACAGTGAACATATTTCACATAAGTTAATATTTTTTTTAATTTTATGTGATTTTTTGATTAATTTATGTGAAAAATGTGCAATATCTCGAGAAAGGTTCATGCTAGTGTTCTAAAACTTATGTCAATCGGTTTCTATTACAATATTACGATTATATATTATTATATAAGAAATGGCTATTTACATAACTTTATTGTAAGTTTTGTGTTTTTTAAATGATTTTTTCAAAACTTCATTTGAAAATTTAGGGTCTTTTGAACATACGGTTACGCTTAAAGACAATAGGCTTCCAGTATTTACGGATTGCAATTTTGTGCCAAATTTCGTTTGAATCGCTACATTAGTTCGTGAGATATCATCTCCACAGGCTCACAGACACACATACACACACACACACTTACACACACACTTACACACACACACACACACATACGCACACTTACACACACACACACACACAAGCTTACACACCACATATACAGACACAGCCATCACCTCAAAAACGTTCGATTCGTGTTCAGGGATGCCTGAAACGTGCTCTCCCGTCGAAATCTCGGATTCGAATTTTTGACCCTGTCATAATACTTTCCTTACACTTACACATTATACTATGTATATAAAGAAAGTAATATTAAATTATGTATGAGGCTTTGAAATACATAGGAGAAAGGCTTCAGTCTTTTTAAAAAACAACAACAACAACAACAACAACAACAAAAAAAAAAAACAAGACGAAATGTATCCTTATATAGACGTCATTGAAAGCGATAAATTGTAAAATAAATTTTATTTTTTAATTATAATGGTAGAAATAATTAAAACATATTTTTCATGAATTAAACATTTTATATTTAAGATAAGGGTAGCATTAGTGTCTATTCAAATGAAGAACATAAGAAAATTTAAGACCAAAAGGCAAAAATAAATATATAGATTATATAGAGAAAGATAATCTATATATTAAATTATATAGAATATATAGAGAGTGAAAGGGATTTTATATATATACGTATATATAGGGAGAAATGTTATCTATATATTACTTTTCTTATATACATAGTATGATGTATAAATAAAGTATTGTGACGGGGTCGAATATTCGAATTCAAGTTTTCGACGGGAGAACACCTTTCAAGTATCCCTGAATACGAATCGAACGTTTATGAGGTGATGTCTGTTGTGTGTGTGTGTCAGTCAATCTGCGGAGACGATATCTCACGAACGATAGTGCGATTCGAACGAAATTTGGTACATAAAATATAATCCGTGAAAACTGGAAGCCTATTGTTTTTAAACGCGATCGAATGTCCAGAACTCCCCTAAATTTTTGAGTGCAATTTTGAAAAAAACAACAAAATATCAAAACCTTTAATAAAGTTACGTAAATAGTCATATTTTATGTAATGTTTCCTTAGAAAACAATTGACATAAACTTTAGAACGCTAGCATGAACCGTTCTTGTAATATTGCACATTTTTCAAATAAATGTATCAAAAAATCACATAAAATAGAAAAAAAATATTAACTATTGTGAAATATGTTCCCTTTTCATATGCAATATCATGCGATAAATTTAGTGACATCATTCTCGTGGATCTATCCATTCATAAGAAAACATACTTTGTGTAATACTTTTGTATTTGAACACCAATATCCATTTATCTACTATAAAAATAAATCATTTCTCCGTCCATAACGCTTGGCGAGATTTTAGTGACGAATTTGACGAAATGTCGTCAACTTGGCGACTTTTAAGATGTTGCCAAATTAACGAAAATTCGCCAAATTTATAAAAGTGACGCTAAACCAATGAAAATGACGACTCATTGGCGAAAATGCAATATGTTGGAAATAATGTAAGTATCTACTATAAGGTAACCTACTTTTCCTTCCGTAACGTTTGGCAAAATTTTGGTGACGAATTTGTCGGAATATCTCTAACTTAGTGACTTTTTACATGTTGCTAAATTGACGAAAATGTCACTCAATTGATGAAAATTCGCCAAATTGATGAAACTGACGCTGAATCAATTAAATGACGTCTAATTGATGAAAGTTCAATATCGTGGAAAGAACATAAGAATAGACTAAGAATAATCCATTTCTCCGTCCGTAACACTTGGTGGGAAATTTAGCGGGGCTTCGCCAACTTGGCGACTTTTTAAATGTTGCCAAAGTGACAAAATTGTCTCCAAATTAAAAAAAAATGACTCCAAGGGAGAAGTAATATTTAGCAAATTCTGATTTCCGAAAAAAAAAATTCTGTCGGGCATACATGCTATTATATAAGAAATATTCTTCTCTCCGTTTGTCTGTAACACTTGGTGAAGTATTTGGATATTTGGCGAATAATTTAGTAAAAGTATCGCCAATTTGGAGCTATTTCGCCCCAGATTAACGAAAATTTCATAAAAATTGCATAAATAACGCTAAATTATAGAAAATGACGCCAAATTGATGAATTAATTATTAAAATATTTTAATATATGGACCATATCGGACCATATACATATGGACCCATTGACCAGGATGCTATCAATATTGATAACTGTTAATTTAGAGTTATATGAAATATAAGTTAATTGCGTACTTTGAAATAGTATTACATGTTGTTATCCGGAAAATCGCCATTTAAACAATTCAACGTAAAAAACACAGTACCGTGGATTTTATACTTATTTTTTGACTGTAAAAGGAGTAAATTCATTGCATTATATAAGGAAAGTCATGTGTTGCCGACATCAGATTTTATAGAATATATAAAAAGTGAAAGGAATTATATAATGGCAACACTGGTCTCTTCATTCTGGGTTCCCGGGTTCAACACTTTCGTGCATTTATTGAGTTATATTCCAGGTATTCTTTTTCCTTTTATTTTTTCTTCTTTATGCATGTTGTCCAAGTAGAAATAGTTTATAGATATAATCTATATATTTCTTCAGAAACATACATTTTTGTGTTTGCTTCTGCAAAACACTTGGACGTGAGGAAGAGTTTTGAAGAAGCGAACAAATCCTTGATTTATGCCTAGACCTTGTCCATGTGTGTAGCATTAAAGCTTGGATTTCATCTGTTTTTCTTTTATAGATTCCATACCTTTGATTTTTGATCATTTTCTTTAACTTGATGATTCGAAATTTGTATTTTTTTATTTTTTCATTTGCTTGATTACAGCTTCTCACTTTTCTTTCATTGGACTTTCAAACTTTTATTATATATATATATATATATATATATATATATATATATATACATATATATATATAAAATTTTATTTCGAAAAGTCCAAACCTGATTAAATTGGAACAATAATTATAATGTGTCCCGAAGGACACATTACAATTAAATGGGGAGTTTGCTGAAAATGGTTAAAATGAAGATTATACTGAGTCAAGGTAGTCATGATAATTTAGAATAACACAACATGGATGCAACGATAATAATATTGTATATAAAATTGTTTGAATTCAATATTCTGATGTGGAACATGGCGTTTCCATTGGAATAATTTACTAAAACAATTTTATACCATAAATATTAAGACAGAAGCATGGAATATAAAAGGAATAGAGAGCTTTTCACAAGTATGAAAATATCGTTTGAAAAGTTAGTCAAAAAAAGTTCCAGACCATGAAGCACAATCACTCGGATTCGTAAAGACCCTTTAAAAAATACTTCTTAAATGTTTCATCTGATTCTTTGGGACCTGCATCCAGATTTCCAAGATAAGAGGATATTTCTAGTCCACTCTTCTTATCTATTCATTGTTTTAGATTTACGTTTCGAAAACGCCCTTTCTTATCAATTCAAAGGCACATTAAGAAAAGGAGATGATAATCTGTTTATCCTATGATAATTTCTTGCCAAGTCTCTTTCGTATTATTTTTATTTATTTATTATTATTATGTTTATCAAAATCGTTCTAAAAATGTGTGAACATCCTTTGTATTTCAGTATTGGAGAAAAATAAAAATACTATGCAACATATCTAAATATTCAATAAAGGTCAAGTACACAACTTTGATAGAAGGTCTTTATCACACTTCTTATAAGACGTAAAAAATGATAAAGGCCAGAGAGCTTTCCAGAGTAAATACACTCTTCATCAGTGGCTACATGGAAATTAAAATTATAGTTCATATATAGACCAGAAAAGATGATAAATTTGCATAAATACAATTAGTAAATGAACTTTCGATTATCAAAGGAAATTTACACAAAAAAACATAAATTATTTTTTAACAGATTCAAAAACGAGTTCATCTCAAGAAAAGCACAATTAAAAATACTATTTTTATTACAGGAATGCAAATTCAAAAAGGACAGTCAGGCCTAATCCCCAAGAGGCTGACGTCAAAGATAACTATGAAGAGACTTGAATTGCATGGGGTCGAGAATGAGTCGCAAAGCATAACTTAAAATTTGAACAGGGTCAAAATTACAAATCGAAGCGCGGTAAATATAAATAAAAAGGGATTCAAAAAAGGAGAATATTACAGGGATTATTACAACGCATTAAAAGGAAAGTTTTTGCAAAAGTAGGCAGAAAATTATCTTTAACAACATGATGAGCAAGGGCCGTAGAAAGTTTACCACCTTTGACATCCCGAGCGTGTTCTGCTAAACGGATGCCAACATTGCGTTTGGTACTGCCAATATAAAATTTATAGTTACCATCGGTGGACAGCAGGGTAACCACATACACCCCAGCAAAGCTTTTAAAGTCATCCATATCCCAAATTTATCAGACCGAACACGGTTAAATAAAGTAGTAATATTAGAGTGAGCAGGCCTGAAACCAAACTCATGACAGAACTGAATAAAGGGACGGAAAATGTTAGGATGGTATGGAAAACTAGATTTATAAGTTGAACGATCTTTTAAAGCAACAAGTCGTTTAACTTATAAATCTAGTTTTCCGTACCATCCTAAGATTTTCCGTTCCTTTATTCAGTTCTGTCAGTTATTCAGTTCTGTCAGTTATTTATATTAACGTTGCACTCACATATATAAGATTTCGTCCGATTCTGACAACTTTTTCTTGATGCGCAAATTTTTATGGCAATGAGTGTATCTTGTAGGGCAATTAAATGTCTGTGGGCAGCACATGACCCTACAGACTCAAATTTATTTTCTTTTTCATAATTCATTAAATTGAGTTTAATTGACCAAAATAACACAGATAATTATTTGAAATCACGATGAATTTGCAGTTTTAATTCGATTTTTGGTTTTCATGTGGCAACTGGACGTACTCTCAAAAGTCGACGTGGCAAATAAATCAGGTTCTTTTCATCCGAATCGAACCAAAATCTAATAAGCATCTAGATAACTCGCAAGAGACTTATCTATCAAATATTGTGAAATTTTGTCAATTAGTTTTTACTTTTCATGCAATACATGGTAATGTATAGGGAAGTATTGGAATCATGCCGAAAATGGCAACTCGACTTTTCGACGGACCTACACGTTTTCGGACCTCCAGAACACGAAAAAAACTATTTTTAGCGTGACGACTGTGTGTGTGTCTGTTTGTGCAGTGTATGTATCTACTCTAACTCAAAAGCTAATGGACTTAATTTCGTAAAATTTGGTAAGTAAGTCACTTGGTGTGACCCTGGTGCTGATTAGTTTTTGGTACGATTCGGAGAAACAGAACTTGCCATTTTTTGCTAAATGGCCTGCAAAAATTTCATGTATCCATTCTAGCTAAAATACTAATTGACCAAATTTCACAAAATTTGGTAGATAAGTTACTTGTGGGATACTCTGGTGCTGATTAAATTTTGGTACGATTCGGAAAAGAATAATAACAAAATGGCCCGCAAAAATTGTCAAAATCCAAAATAAAAGACTACGTATCCTCAGATATATGAATTAAATGCTTGTTTTATACGTTATGTTTAACGATGAAAAGAATAAGACCAACTCCATTACTCTTGAACTAACTGTTCTTGAGATATTTGAGATTTCTTGCATTTTTGTTTCGCCACCTTTGGAAAAATATCCAATTACCAAATAAAAACAAAAATTGAATTAAAAATGCAAATGTAGTGCTATTTTGTGCAATTAAATTCAATTCAATAAATTATTAAAGGAATAAAGAAAAAATGAATTTGAGCCTGCAGGGAAAGTCATGTGCTTCCCACATCAGATTTCTTTTAGCTAGAGTGGATACATACGACTTTTGTGAGTGATTTAGTAAAGAGAAAGCAGGTTCTTTTATTCCGAATCGTACCAAATTCTAGTCATTACCAGGGTAATCCAGACGTGACTTACTTATAAAATTTTATAAAATTGGGTCCATTAGTCTTTGAGTTAAAGTGGATAAATGCATTGCACAGACAGACACATGCGCAGACGACACGTTAAAAATAGTGTTTTCGTGTTCCAGGGTGTTAGAAGGTTGCAGAGCTGTCGAAAACTCGAGTTACTATTTTCGACACGATTCCAATACTTTCCTTATACATTACTATGTATGGTAAGAAAAGTAAAAAAATGATTGGCTTACGATAACTGAAATAAGATAATTCATTGATTGTAACTGTTCTAAATATCTAGAAAATACTGCGTTAAGGGTGAGCGTCAGTAAATCTTCTGTCCTATCCGCGCTTTGTTAACTTTCGCGGCACACACTTTTCGCCGAAATTCTGCTCAAACAGTTGCGAAATATTTTCTGAAAGATAAAATGCAATGCTTAGATTATATTAAAACTAAATTTGATACCCACTAAAACATAGAATATATTTTTTATTCTAATCCAAAATATTTTTGGTGCTGCCATCTGTTGTCGTAATTTAATTCATACCGATTATTTTTATTTTTTAACGAACATTTTAAAACATCTATTCCCTCTAATACAGTATTAAATACAACAGATTACATATAATAATGCCGCAATCACGGAAAAGTAATTTCTCAATCTATAAATTGGATAAGGGATCTGAATGTACATCACTGAGGACTGCAGTTTTGTCTTCAAGTTCCTTTGTCCTCAAGTCCAAGTTCAATTACGTTTCCGTGATTGTGGCATTATTATATATGATCTGTTGCTGTATTTAATAGCGTATTAGAAGGAAAAGACATATAAAAATGTTCATTAAAAAATAAAAATAGTCTGTATGAAATAAATTACGACAACAGATGGCAGCACCAAAAATATTTTGAATTAAAATAAAAAATACATTCTATGTTTTATTGAGTATTAAATTTAGTTTTAACATAATCTAAGCATTGCATTTTATCTTTCAGAAAATATTTCGCAACTGTTTGAGCAGAATTTCGTCGAAAAATGTGTGCCGCGCAAGTTAACAAAGCGCGGATAGGGCAGAAGATATACTGACGTTCACCCTTAATCGTCGCAGATTTCGTGGTGGATACTTCTGGATCATTATTTGTGTCCAGTTTGAATTTTGTGTTGAAAAATTTAATCAGTGGGCTGTTTTGCTGGAGAAGCTTTATCTCTTACGATATAACTTAACGTGTTCCGTACTAGATTTCAGCATTACTACTATATTTAATAATAATTAATACCAGGGGCGGCAACTAGGGGGGCGTGAGGCGCGGTCGCGCCCCTAAATTTTTCTTATTCTGGACCAAAACTGAAAAGGCGTAAAAAAATTCCAAGCGAATTCGGTAAAAAAAAATCCCCAAGGTGAAAAGAATCCCGATAATGATGTTAAATCATATCACAGAATCAATATTCAATATGAAATTATAGATTCAGAATCTAATGAAATTGAGACAAGATTTAATGAGAACAAACAATATATCCGTTTTGTTTGCCTTTAGTTCAGTATTATCCGGATATCAGATGTCGCAAAAGAAAAAGTTTCAACCTTATGCGAAGTATATAACTTCCAGAAAGAGGAATTGCAATGTGAATTACGATTGTTTTATTCAATGGTGAAAAGGTAAATATAGGCCATCCCAATTCTAAAAGTCGCCTGGATTACTTTAAAGAGCGGAATTTAAAAAATGTGTTTACTGTCATAACATTATTAGTTAAATTGTTTTTGACTGTGCATTTCAGCTCAGCCAGTTGTGAAAGATCATTTTAGGGTCTTTTTCGGGTCTCAGGAGGTTGAAAAATTATTTTCGCAGTACAATGGGACAAGAAAGACTTTCATCTTTAACTATTATTAGCTGTAGAACAAGATATACCACTGGATTATGATGATATTGTAACAAAATTTTCTCTTCATCCAGACTTTAAGAACCGGCGTTTAAAACTTCAATAGAAGGTAAATAAATATAGATATTTGTACTTCGAAAAATTATGTTAACAACAATTATGTTAACACAACTATGTACAAAAATTATGTTAACAACAATTATTTTTCTCAAAATCAATTCAATTTCACGATCCCTCTTCCCCCCCCCCCCTTCCCTCTCTGTTAACAAACATTTTATATTTTTCATATTGTGGATTTTCGTGCAAATCTCGCACCCCCAAATGAAATGCTGAAATACCGCCCCTGATTAATACAGTAATTGAATGTCACAATAATACATTACGATTGTATACGATATAGCAAAATATGAAACACGTTAGACTCACTCAATGCCTAGCAAACAACTGAGAGTATAACGAAAACGTGTAACGCGCTAGCCTCACTCACTAGTCTGAAAAGAATGGTTCGAGGGATAGTTACTCCATAAACTGACTCACTGGCGTGCGTAACAAAACGTGTAACGCGCCGTCTTTGCTTTATCCGTTTCAATTGCCGCGTGGAGGAGTTTCACTTTTCGCTATGCTCTGATTTCCATTAAGGGGACGGTGGACGTTGAAATGAGCAAAAATTGACTAAAAAAAAAATTTTTTTTTATTTTAATATATAACATTGTTTTACACATTTAAGCTTTTGCTTACGAGTGGGATAGCGTCCATCAAAAACGAAGAACCTCCCAAAAAGACAGGTGTTTGACACACCCCATCCCAAGCAGTTCGGTCCCCCTTTGCAGGCATTGGCGTCCATGGAAATCACCGGCAGAAACATTGCATCTGCTGCAGCAGGTGCAATGTTCCATAGACGCTAATGCCTGCGGAGGGGGGTCGAACTGTTTGGGATAGGGTATGTCAAACACCTGTCTTTTTGGGAGGTTCTTCGTTTGGGATGGACTCTGTCCCACCCGTAAGCAAAAGTTTAAATGCATTTTTTTCGAAATGGAATTTTTAAAGGTTTTACATTTTTAAAATACTTCATGCGTCTTAATTTTCGTTTGAGATGCATGAAATTTGGTAAGAAGACACCTTTGATACTTTTTAATGAAACTGGGTATGCATTTTATAATTGAACTTTATAAGGTAATTAAAAGTGAATAATAACCCAATTAAATGATGAAAATTAAGTTTTAATGCAGAAAAATATTTTTAAAAAATTAACTTTCTAAGGGATTTAAAAATGAATACCCAAATTTGTTCATAATGTGTTTTTGAGTGATCATAATGTAAAATATATATATGAATTAAAAACTGTGAACAAGTGGCACGCAAGGAGTATTTTCAAATTTTCGTTAAAAAAATTAAATTTAAAAAAAAATACCAAATTATAAAAACATTGAATGATATTTTATATAGTAATGTTAAGAAGAATATTTATACAACTTTTCATGTTTCTAAGTCAATAAATAAATAAAACAAACGAAGTTTTTCTTAAGAAGTTTCACTTCAAAAGTAAATGGTCACTCTCTCCTTTGTTTGTCCCATTTATGGCACGCAAGCTTCTGCTTTGCATTCATCTCCCATTGTGTTTTCGAGCTTTTTGTCTTCTATTACCAGGGAGTGACAGATCAGCTATTTATGTCTCCCTCTCACACGATCCGTACATTTACATTCCTCGCGCGTCTCTGGGAAAAAGCACGTTCCGGACCCATATACATATACATTTACCGACTTCTATTCATTTTCGGGTATGAGCTTGAGTTATTTACCTCTTGATGTGATGGTTGGTGTTCGTTTCTTTCCCTTCCTGAATTGAATATTCACTTTCACGATTTTGCAGTTAAAAACAAAATTCTGACCTACAGCTGCATTTTAAGACATAGTTTGAGCACCTGTTTTTTTACTTTCCCTACAATGCATAGTAATGTATAGGGAAACTATTGGTGTCGAAAATCGCAACTCGAGTTTTCAACGGATCTACAACGGTTTTGGGGCCTCTAGAATGCGAAAACACTATTCTTAGCGTGATGTATGTATCCACTTTAACTCAGAAACTGCTTAACCAAATTACATAAAAATTTCGTAGGAAAATCAGTTGTAGGTTACCTTGGTGCTGATTAGATTTTGGTACGATTCGGGAAAAAAACCCTGTCTTTTTTTACAAAATGGACCTCAAAATTCGTATGCATTCACTCTAACTGTAAAATTTATTGACTAAATGTTACAACATTTGGTAGATACGTCTATCTATCCAGTGTCTACGCGGGGTATGAACACCATAGATTGGTAGATACAAAATTCCTTTCTTGAGGTGATGGGTCAGGAGAAGGAGGGTACAGTCTCTGTGGTTGCCAGATCCACCACTAGGCTCCGGTCTAAATTGGGTAGCTCAAGGGCGTAATGTGGTTCCCCCCTTGTGGTGCGCCTGGACAACGTGTTATGGCGGCAAAATTCTCCACGCTTCTGCCGCTAAATAAACGAATGATTTAATTTATCGAGTGCCTGGTTATCGTGAAAAATAGTGTGCTTCAAAAAGGGAAATTAAGAAAATCTATGAGTATAAATAGATAATAGTATATAAAATTAACTTTATTCATAAGATTATTATTATGTTCATAGCTGATATTCTATTTTTATATAGGATTTGTTATCGGTTTTGTCTGGAAATGGAGCTCCCTATTTAGAAACGCCTAAAAACCATTCAGAAGCAGAAAAGAATACCTTGTCTACAAACACGGAATTTTCAATAATTGCGATATAAGTTTGTTTTAAGGTGCATTTCATTACAGACACAGAAAATACGGCTTGAGAATTACATTAAAATAATTAGAAAGAGCAATAATAACATACCTCTAATTTGTATTCATGACAATCAACTCTTTTAACGTTTTAACGTTTCGTGTGAAATCGAAGCGTTACTAAAAATCTAAGCACTCTGGACGCGTTTATCTCTAAAGCTAACTGATGAAAATCTAAACAATTTATAAAAATGGGATACAATTTGTGAATATACAGAAATAATGTTAATATTTTGAACTATTTTTTGTTTTCGAAAAAAAAAAGTTTTTGTCTGAGCTAGTTTTTGTTTCACTTTGCTTACTTTTATTCGAAATACCTTCTAAATTATAAAAGATGGGTATAAATAGTAAGCGACAAAAATGTTCAATAGGAAATCTAATTTCTAGATCAATAATTTGTTTTCATAAAATTCTTATAGTTTTCGGGCAGTCGTCTTATCAAATTGAAGAAGATTCAAAACTTTTCGTTTTTAAAGATTTTAATGTTTATATTTCGAAAACAACAAATTCTAGCTAGCTATAAAGAGGAGTTATTTTTAACCCTTTGAAATCTGTTCAAGGGTATATAATTGGATTTTGAATTGAGTTCTTAGTTTTCGAAATATATAGGTTATAATATCGATATTTTAGTATTTTTAACCTTTTTGAAAAATGTGGTTTTAATTTCAATATTTTAAACTATTTTTAAGGAGTTTTATTTTATGTTGCAAGATCTACCCATCGAACTGGAGCAATCATCAAGCAATTGCATTCATTTTCCCGATCTTAAATTTCCCTGCTTGGTGACTGTGCATGCCGTAAAACCAGTTTTACAGGGCAAATGGAGAGACTGCCATCACCGCTGCGAAACGAAATGGAGTTTACGTTTTACTTATTTTTAATTGTTTTTCTCTGTAAATATCCGTGCTGCATATCCGTCGGATATGCGAACACATCCTATCGGAAAAATGGATTACCTGAAATTAGGTGATATTTAAAGATGTCTTAAGCAGCTAAAAATCAAGGTTGTTACTATAATTAAAAATCTGATGTGTACAATACATAAATGTTCTTTATGAATTTACTGCGTGCGTGTATGAGGGGGGGGGGGGGGAAATAAAACAAATTAGACATTCTTGATGACTTTATCTCGCAAAAGGGTTTGTTGTTTCAGATTAAAATAAGTATACGAATTCGTGGAAATTTTTTTAACACTTCTCCTTTCTACTCTTCTGTGGAAAAGTAAAATTCATAATATCTCGAGAATAACTTGCGACAACTTCTAAACTGAGGTGTCAAATTAATTATTTATAAAATATTCTCTCATTGGATGAACATGAGCTTATTTAATTTTAATCATTCATTTCTCATTTTAGACCAAAAACAATATCTTTCATTTGCATATAAATAAAACGTTATATACAAAATGACTATTTCTTTAACATTTTTAGCATAATTATTTTTGTTTTTACAATTTTCGAAATTAAAATGTCCGTTTAAAAACATATTTCTTATCAAATAAGTTTTACTTTTAAGTGACACCCTTGCATTGACCTTATCATGAACCCTACCTATTGGATGCGATTATTGGGATTTGGAAACACAAAACTCCTATTGATCGTATCAAAAATCGCAACTCGCGTTTTCGACTGACCTACACGATCCCCAGACACACTCTAGAACCACACACACTCTAGGAACAGAGACACTCTAGAACCAGACACACTCTAGAACCACAGACATTCTTGTCTGTCTGTACAATGTATCTGAAAATTAATTAACCAAATTTTGCAACATTTAGTAGATAAGTCATTTGTGAGTTACCGTAGTACTGATTAGATTTTGGTACGATTCGGAAGAAAAAGAATCTGTCTCTTTTAAGAAAATTGTCCGTAAAAATCATATGTATCCACTCTAGCTAAAAATTCGAATTTCACAAAATTTGATAGATAAGTCATTTATGGGTTACCTTGATGATGAGTAGATTTTGGCACAATAATAAAAAAAGACAACCTGCCTTTTTGCGCAATGGCCCGCAAAAATCGTCAAAATCTAAAATAAAAGACTTACAGAGTCCACTTTGATAAGAGCTTACAGTTTCGTTCCAATAGCTCAAAGGCAGAAAATCGGTTGGTTAGTATGAAGATCCATGGTTTGATTCCCGGCTAGGGCAGAAAGGTTCTTTACAGATTACCTACGCTCAAATGTATCAGTTAAAGTCTTGTATTTTACACGTCATGTTTGACAACGAAAATAATAAGACTAACCCCATAACAGTAGGACAAACCGTTCTCGAGATATTTTATTTTTTTCGCAATTTTGTCACGTCGCATTTGAAAATACGTTCCATCACCAAATGAAAACGAAAATTGAATTAAAACTGCACATTCGGCCTAATTTAATATATATATATATATATATATATATATATATATATATATATATATATATATATATATATATATTATATAATAATAATAAATGTTTGAAAATCCAATGAAAGAATAGAGAGAAGGTTCAACTCAAAAAGTCCAAACATTATATATATATATATATATATATATATATATATATATAATATATATATTTGTGTTATTTTGTGCAATTAAACTCAATTGAATGAATTATGAAAGAGAAAATAAATTTGAATCTGGAGAAGAAGTCATGTGCTGCCTACATCAGATTTTTAATAGTATATCTATAACATATCATTTTTTTTTAGAACGAAGCGGTCGCTCGTCATTAAAGACTACGAGCAGTTCCTCGAGACTCTTGCCAAAAACAAGAAGGCGGATGTGGCCGAAATGAAACAGAAGATGTCGTCCTGCGGTCCACCTGCCACTTCAAAGACAACGGTAGGTCCAAGACGTTCCCATTTCCAGGGGGGTGATTAACTAGATTGAAAACATCTAACTCACAAACATCTGTCTCTCTTGAGCAGGATTCAGGTCGGAATCGCTAACCATTGTTTTCGAGATTCCATACATCCTGCACATATTTTTACGGACACTGACTACAATGATCCGTAATATGAATAACTCTCGAATATTATTTTTTTTTAAACAAGAAAAAAATAATGGTTTGAAACCCTAGTAGCATTTGAGAAAATAATATGGAAACTTTGGAGAATGTGCGAGTCATCTGGGAAATATTATATATATTATTTTAACAAAAATATGGAGAAACAATTTGGTCCCTAATCAAACCGAGACAGAGCGCGTTCTACGTTTGATTCCTGGATTGCTAAATCTACTTTTAAGTAATGTATATACATACATATATTCAATTATCAGGTAGAGTTTCTTTTACTGGGTCTTTATTTTTTGTCTTTGCTTTTCGTACTCTATATATTTTATGTTTCATTGCTGCGGGAAATCATTTTATTTCCCTCTGTTAAACAAAATATTAAGAAATTTTTAGTGGAGTATTGTTAAGATAGTTTGACCCTGTTGAAATCTTCCAGGAAGCGGGAGGCAAATGCTCCCTACTTCGTACACCATTCTTTCCTATTGGTTCTTTTTCTTCCCGTTTATCCCCCCCCCTTTTTTTTTCTGTGTGTGTGTGTGTGTATAAAATGCAGAAAGTAGTGCAGAGAAAAACTTTGAAGAACTAAAGAAGCCAAGTATTGGAATATCTCCTCTAATCCACTTTTAACAGAACACAGAATCCAAATGTTTTTTATAGGTTATGAGATGACAGAGTAAGTAAAATTTCCGTTAAGAAATCAGAAGCGTTCTATTACATTTTCGCTGAGATCTGACTACATTTTTATGTCTAAGCTCAGAGCCAACAGGGTATAATGGAGGAGGAGACAATGTTCAAATTGTCTCCTTTCGGAAAATTTCCAATACTGGATATGAGAAGAGGCTTGTAAAAATTTAAATATAGTCAAAAATTTTGCGATAGTTAACTGTAAAATTACTTTTAATTTTTTTCATTTAATTGCAAAGACCCAAGTATAGCTACATTCTTGAATGCATGTGCGTATATACGTATATTCAATAAAAGTTACACGGGTTTGGATGGTTTTTAAAACTTTAATGTGCAATCAAATTTCAATCTACTATCAAACTCTGAACTTCAATTTCTATAGCTGTTTAAAAGCACCCATGAAATTTCGGTATTGCTCAATATTGAGCTTATATGTAACAAATATACAGTGATATCTGCAGGGCTGCAGCCAGAAACGAAATTGCAGAGGGGCTGGAGGGAAATTCATGGGGGACTCAACAGTCTTAAAGTAGGGGGCTCACCAAAAACACAATTAATCATTAGCATTTATAAACCATAATAGTTATTATTATATATTTCAATTCATATGAATAATTAACAAGTAATTGCATATTTATATTTACAAGCTAAGAGCTGATTATTAATATCCATATAGCTACTATACATCAATATTAATAGATAATAGTTACAATTGATTTCAATGTAAGCATGAACTAGTAATAAAGCAGTTAATAATTTGTAGAAACATTCTAAAAGTTAATACAAGTTAATGCTTTAACTCTTACCTACTTATCAGTTGATTTTGACTCTATAACGTATAATAGTGAACCCCCACAATAATACAAAACTATCCTAAACACCATTGTCATAGTTTTTATAAAATATTTTTAAATTAAATATGTAAATAAATTAATCATTAGTATAATCATACATTCAGCTAAATTAAAAGATCTTTAAAACGAAGTAATTTATAAAAAATATATCAAAAATTTTTTATGCAAAATTTGAATGACATTTTATATGAAATTTCATATCACTACTAAAAATTTAATATTTTCATTAAGGGGGCTTAGCCCCCCTGGTCCCTGCCTATATACCTCTTGGGGGAGCTTAGCCCCTCTGGCCCCTGCCTGACTTCAACATGGATACCTAACATTTTATGGTTTGGACAATCAGCTGTGACGAAATCTGTGTTGGTCAGAAACGTTTTGAATGCACAATTACTTGAAATTCTGTCTTAATCAGATTTTATTGAACACAGCATTTGCACACCGTTAAACCTGGTTAAAGGGTTAAAGTGACTAAGAAAAAGGATTAGTATATTGAACAAAACAGAATCGTTTTATTTACTTGAAATATCCTCATAAACAGACTAAGTTTTTGGAATTTAAATAAATATTTATAGAAAGGACAAATAAAATATTCAAGATTTTGAAACTATGTAAATCTAAAGGCTCACATACATAGTAACTTAGCTTTGCAATTTATGCTTTATAAAAATTTTATTAAATATATTTAATTTCATTATAGCATTGAATTTCATTATACTGTGCTTTTTTTACTCCCGAAAATATTGTTTTGTTCTTTGTTTGAAGTATTTCTTCTTTAATGACACCTTCCGTTAGTATATCAATTTTTCTTAATGAATTTTACATAACTGGATAGTTTCTGAAGCATACGTCTTCTTCTTTCGTTCCATTGTAAGAGATCAACGTCGTTAACCTCACAATGTAAAGTATTCACTAGGAATAAGCTGAGATTTGCTTTCGATCAACGAAATAATTTTATATAAAGAGTCAACTATAATTTCCTTGTCTTTACAATACTTTAAATTATTTCGTCATTAAATACAGAAGTTCTCACTGTAGCAGGTGATGTTTTGTTTCCTTCAATTTTGACACAAAAGGGCACATTAAACAATGCACAGATTGCCACTGAAATTAACAGGTGGTCACTGGTGGAAAAGCTGGCCATTTGAATTCAAGGTTTAGGGAGATTAAAATGGTGGAAACTAATGGCTTTAAGAAAAATCGATCTCAGTTTTTATGGTGGTCAGTACAGTATACCAATGTGATTACCTAACAAGGTTTTACTGTATTTAAAACTTCCGCTGTTTGCTAACTCAACATTCTTTTCAATGTCGACTCGAACCATTTCCTCATTATTTTTATTATTTTTAATAAAGGGGTGTGGGCTTTTCTACCGATCACCCAGTTCAATACTCATTTGACATGGAACCAACTTTAATCTGTTAGAAGACAAAAAACCAACACTTAAAATAGCATTCATTGGATTATTAATTTACATTATTCCTCAGTTTGAGTCCATTTACAAAAGGACACTATCCTCAGTTTTACTACTGCCATCTACCGAGAATTTTGAATACTGGAATACAATTTATACGTTACCGGCAATGTATGAAATGCCGGCATTCTATAGAATAACTAGGCATTTTATAGAATACCGGCCGTTTTTAGGCAAAGTATGAAATATGAGAATTATTATATACTTTCTTTAGGCATCGTATATAATACCTAGGCATTCTATAGAATGACAAATGCTATTTAGGCAAAGTATGAAAAAAGGAATGAATCGGAGATGTATTTCATACTTTGCCAGTTTGTCATTTGGCATTCTATAGAATGCCTAGGAAATCTGTGAAATTTTAATCGTTTCATAGATTGCGGACCAGTTTTCGGCATTCTATATAATTCCTAGGTATTTTATAGACTGCCGGCTTTCATACATTGCCGGTAACATATATAAAAATCGGGTATTTCATAATTAGGTTCAGGAGTTTTATGCGGTATATAAATGAAATCGGATATTTCATAATTATGTTCAGGAGTTTTATGCGGTATATAAATGCTATAATATATATATATACGGCAAATTTAAGATCTTTCTGTATTAAGTTTGTATATGACTGGAATTGAGTGTTAATAGTTTCACACAAATCTTCAAATTTTTATACTTCTATACATGTATATTGGATTTGTTGAGGGGAAAATTATACGTGTATACGATTTTTTTTTGTATACATATTTGTAATGGGAACACCCCCAAAATTATACTACTAAGTTATCTATATATTTTTCAAGTGCTCTTCAGCAGGTTTTCTAGCAGGATTCATAGGTGTAGCAAAAGATCTCGAAGGGGGAGGGTTTACAGTGTTCTAATTTGTTTTCCAATATAGATCCTATGAAGAACTAATATCATTTTTCGCCACTGGGAGAGAAGGAGGTTATAACAGCCCCTCCTCCGCTTAAGCCTATACTAATATTTATATTATTATTACTTTGCAATATTTATGGTCCTAGTTTTTATCTTACACTCATGTCCAAAAGTTAAACAACAAACAGAAAAAGTAGCATATTCAGAGAAAGAAACAACGCGTAGTCACAAAATTTGCATTTATGACACATTTATGACAGGCGCACGCAGGCGGAAACTAACCCGTAGAAAACATTTTGCACACCAACAATTTTTTTAGAAAGAAAAGTATTAGGTGCAAAAACTACCTGTTTTGTGCAGAGTCTGTGTCTCCTCTTTAATGATTCCAGACGGAAAATCGAAATAGGCAAATTTTGAAAAATGAGTAGACGACATCATTGCCAAGCCACGGGAGATGATAGGCGTCTCGAAGGAGTTTAGGGACAGTCGGAAGTAGTCCGAGCTCTAAATGTCAATCGTTCCTTCATTTGCCGTCTGTGGAATCGGTATCAAAGTGAAGGAACAGTGTCGCGAAGATCAGTGGACGTCCAAGGGTCACAACCGCTCAGGTTGGCCGCTTTCTGTGTCTGCAATCACGACGCAACAAGTCAATCACTGCACATCAGCTTGCTTCCAACCTTACATCATCAGCAGGAAGAGACGTATTTTGGCAAACTATTTACTACAGACGGCTACATGCACGTCAGCTGTATGCAAGTAGACTAGTGGTTTGCGTCTCACTGACGCCCTCGCACAGAAGGGCTTAAATTGGGCTCGAGATCACCAACTGGACTTCACAACAATCGAGTACTGGATTCTTAACGGTTTGGTGGTGAGTGATTACTGACGGTTATTGGTCTCGAGAATGCCTGAAATTCACTATCACGCCAGTAACATCCACGAAATGCACGCTTACAGAGGCGGTGGTTTGATAGTTTGGGCAGGGATTGCTGTCGGTCCCTGCACTGATGTCCACATCTTCCCTCGCGGTACTGTGACTACGGTGCGGTATAGAAATGATATCCTTGTTCAATATGTTCGCCCATTTCTTGCGACCATGGGTCCTGCTGTCATTTTTATGGACGATAACGCGTGAGTTCACAGGGTTCGCAATGTCGGCCAGTACTTAGAATCGAACACACAGCTTCATATGGAATGGTCCCTGAGATCACCCGATTTGAATCCCATCGAACATGTATGAGACATGCTTGGAAGACGTTTAAGTTCTCTCCATGACCCTCATCAGAAGAGTATGTCTGCTCTAAGAATGGGCACAGATACCCCAAACCGCCGTAGTTGATCTTATTCTTGGCATGAATTGATGCTGCCGGGTATGTGTTTCCAGCAGAGGTCACCCTATTCCTTATTGACAGACCTCCACTAATGAACTGTTTTCCCACCCAAAATCCTATGTTCTTGTTCATCTATAGTATTTAATTTTTTTTTTTTTTTTTTTTTTTTTTTTTTTTTTTGCATTTCCCCCACGCTAGTGTCTTTTGTTATACCCCATGATCTGTGGAAATTTCAATGAAATCGAATAAATATTTTTCTTTTTATCCGCTTTTTTCACTTTATTGCTTAATTTTTGGGACTCGAGTATATTTAGTATTATTGGATTTACCTCCCAATTTCAGTTGTAAAGCAGCAAAGCACTCTTATTTTCTTTTCAGCCAACGGCAGCAGGTGGAGCCGTCAGCCGTCTCACAGACCACACGAAGTACACAGGCACTCACAAGTTGCGTTTTGACGACACCGGAAAAGGACGGGGCAAGGATGGTCGAGTAGACAAACCCAGCACGGCCGGATACGTTCAAGGGTACAAAGATCAAGGGACTTACGAGACGACTCACTGAAGGCTGTGGGCACAGTGTGTAAATAAGAAAAATATTATACAGAATGCTGTGGGACCTGAACCTGCGTTCGAGTTGCCATATTAAAAAATGCATTAAGTTTGTTACATTATTTAAGCCTTCTTGCCAGTAATGAGCTTTGTTTTAAAAGTTACAGAATGTAAAATCTGAAAAAAAAAAAGCGGGAACTACTGAGAAGCTTTTCTTAAGTCTAAAGTTTTCAGCTGCTCGCGGCAACGCAGCAACTGAAATGCACGCTAAACTGTTGCTGACCATTTGAAAATTTCTTTTTTAAAAACGCAATTATATTACGACTCTTATTAATATTATAACTCTTCCATTAGCATAATTTTGTGCTCGGGCTATCTATACGTATCATTTAATTCTGTTCATTTCATAATTTCAATCCAACAGAGCTGAAGTGCCCTACATATAATTGTCTATATATATATATATAATATATGAATTATTTTACCTTTTTGCCTTTTATATTGACTCGCCATAATACACCTAAAATAATCTTTTAGGAAAATTGAAACGGTATAAAATACTGATGGACGATCATTTTAATATATAATATTACATAATTATAATGCTCGAAAAGTAAGCCAGAACTGAGGGAGATAATCGACGTGTAATATATACTCGAATACATTAAACAATGATAACGCGGAAATATTCCTAAATTTAAAAGCATTGTGTAGAAGATGTACTGCATCCATACTGCCTGCTCATCACGGGTGATGGTAAATATTTCCGTACTGTGTGTTTATTTGTATAGCAGAAGAATCCTCTCTATTCGAACTCGACAATTTGTTTCAAATATCTTTAATTCGAATTGAATGAGACTCATCAAAAGTGAAACCCTTTAAAGAAAAATATCAATATATTTGCATTTTCTTAAAAATAGTTCTCTTTCCATGATTTCTTTCTTTTATTTTTCCTTGATCGCTACGATTAATTTATTTTCTCAAAATAACGACAAAAAAACGTTATTTTTGTCTGAGAGAAAGAAGTTCGACGTTAGCTGAATGGAACATCGGCATAAATAATAAAACTTAGTGGCGATTTATTAATTCCTAGGGGCCATTGAAATGGGTATAAATACTATTAAATACGTGTCAGCCCGAATATAAATTAAGCTCGAAAGTGAATCTTCAATCACTTGGGATAGACACTTCTGATTAAAGTATACCCCCTATTGTCATTCATATATATTTTTCTGTAAAATCGCAAAACCATTTATGCAAATTTTCTTCTCACGGGGACACTGAATGTTTTCATCCCTAGAATCTTCTATAGATGGTTTTCGCGGGATGTCACTAATGAATACGAGTAAACCTACAACAACAAATTGGGCGATTGTGCTTTTTGTCATTATCGAATGACCTTATACTATGTCTGTAGATGAAACCATCTTAACTTTTACAAAGAGAACTTGACAATGGCCATTCAATAAAGTGTAATCCTCCGCTAAACTACATTCATGTATGAAACGCTATTAATAATTAACAACTAAAGTTTTATCTATAAAACCGGTTATTTAAATTCAAGTCAATCGATTTTTAAAATTAAAATCTAAAATTCTAATAATAATTTTTTATCTATATAAATAAAATTGAAAATCCAAAATTCTACTAATAATTTTTCATCTATATAAATAAAATTGAAAATCCATCTGATTATCTCATCATCGCGACAGAATGGCTGAATCGAATTTCCTGAAATTTTGATGCGTGGCCTTGGTAGGATCCTACCAAAAATTGAGAAACTTTTCTGTCTTCATGTCCTTATGATTATTTTCTCATTTTAATCATGACTCAATTCTTATAGGAGCTTCCAAATAAGCGAGATCCAATCGTTATTGGAGTCTCCAACCTAATCGTTTTTAGAGACTTGTCTGTCATATATTACTACGTATATTTATATGTAAATTTAAGCAACAGAAAACATTTTATGATTTGTTTTTTTACTGAATGGCAATATTAGGTTATTGGTTAATACCAACAGCTTCGTTTAAAATATTCTATGCATAAAATAGTGAGCATTTTTTTTACTAACATCTTCTTTTAGAATATTCTATGTATAAGTTGGTGGAATTTGATAGTTTGAGAATTATTTCGTTTTTATGGTTTTAGATTTTGTTGTAAAAATGATATATGTTTGTTGTCTTAGCACGGGTAGAACTCACTGTTTCTTTTTAGTAAGAACTATTATAAAATTTCAAAAAGAAAGACCTTAAATGTAAATTTCACAGTGAATTGTAAATTAAGTTTCTTTGTATTAAATATTCAGCCCAAAGAAAGAACATATAGCAAGTATTTAAATAAAAATGTTATTTTAATTGATATTCAAAAGCGACTTTGTTACCATGGAAACCATCTAATCAATGTACGAATCATGGGGTATGAATATAAAACTAGACAGCCATACCTTTCATAGCACAGTTAGATGGTTTAGTCGCAAGTATATAATAAGAACATACCTGCAATAGCAAATTGTGTGGTCATGCTTTCTTTCATTGTACTCATTGTATGACTTTACATTATGTTCGTCGGTTAGACGTAAATGAAAACCCTCTATTACCTTCTTCTGTAATCAGGCATCTATTTTTACGATCCGGAACTACTAGAAAATCAAATGATCGACTCATTGGGACTACCGTTTTTGGATTGACCAAAATTCTACTATCTTTGCGAGTGAGGAAGAGGTCCCAAGACAGCGCATTTCCATCTTTCATTCTTTACAATCGCACAAACGAATCGATTCAACTCAAATGATGGACTGGAGACTTTTTCTCTCAAGCTTGCTGCCTCGTACCCAAAAATGTAGAGCATTTACGAGCCATTCAACGCCATAAAACTTCTTTTGACACTAAAAGTTTCCCAATTCAACTTTTGAAATAGTCAACTTCGAAGCACTGTGTAAGGTTAGATAGGCTTTGGATATATTTTTGCCATCTTATATGAAATGTGTTCCTTTCTACAGAGCGTGTACATTGACTGTAATATATTCTGTTATTTGAATGTATAACCTTAATATAAATGTTTTTTTTTTTTGTGTGTGATCGTCGAGATTTGCTGCGTCGTAAAATTTTTGGTCGGTATCGATGAGGTCCGACCGGAGTGAAAACTCCAGTACGCTTGCGAAACAATAACATTTGCCTGCAGGCGTCCGCAAATTTGAATTCTTTTAAACTAAAGATATAATAAAATATGTTACAATATGGTTTGCCACAAAATAATTCTCTAGTATACCTGCAAATGTCCACAAAAGCATAAAATTTAATGATTGAAATTCTCTAGCTGTCACGAGAACCATTGAATACAGTTTAATGCCTTAAATGCTTTAAACTCATTTTCATGGCTTTTCTTAACAATAAAATTCTGAAACTGTATGAAGGTAGCCGCAGATCGAGCGAAGGTCTTTTCCCTTAACACAGTACTGATATACTTCGGAACGTATCAAGCTTGAACATATCGAAAACGATGTGTTATCTAAATGGAGTGTGTGAGGGCGTGGGGAGATATTTGTACACATATTGAGAGATTTACTAAAATAGCACACTTCTTTTTCTTTGTCTCAAATAAGCATTTTATGGTTCATTGAACTGATATTTATTTTTCTAAATATAAACTCTCTCTGTCATTGAAACCTACCGGAATACATTAAGATTAACGAATCATCGCCACATCACTTCCAATTTAATGAAAACATGTTTGGAAATGGAATTAAGCTTCAGCAGCAGGGAACTTGAATAAGCTAAACGAATTAAAATTCACCAGTTATACGCAGTTGAAGAACGTGAGAAAGCGCGAAATCGGTCCACCGTTACTAGTCGCTGAGCAGAAAGCGCGATTCTAAGCTTTAGAGTTGTTCTCATATAGTAGAGTTCAAATGACTTCTTCAAATAATGAGATGTTATTTTGAACATAGAAACGGTGGGACAACATTTTTCGGTAATCAAGATCCAACGAGTATTGCGATATTGTACAAGTAATACAGTTTGATCGTTTAATTCAGATTTAAATTTATAGGAAACTGCCGGCAATAAAATTGTTTGCTTGTGAATACACTTTAACTGTCCAATTTACTCTAAACTTCAGTTATAAATATTTATCACACTGCCATTCATATTTCAAACTTTTGCGAGCAGCTTGTCCTCAATGCTGTGGTGCTGCCATCTAGCGAAATAGCTTTCAACCTTTTCCTATTATCGTCAGATTTGGATTTGTATACTTCGATAATTGGAGACGACGGAGACGGTCACGACATGGATTGATAAAACTGTGTGTGTATATATATATATATATATATATATATATATATATATATATATATATATATATATATGTCCCGCAAAAAGTGAACAGTGGAAGATATTTTGTGTTCAGTGAAATTGCAAGCCCATTGACTTCTGTGTAATATTTGTAGCTGTTTAAAACTACACGACCGGAATTTCATCGTGCAAGTTTTTATAAATCGCTGTAGTTGTCACTTTTATATATAATTTCAACCCCCTTCATCCCCCACCCGCTTGTTAGATAAAATATGTGATGTTGAACTTACAGTTTGTTTCACGATTAAAACATCTATGTATGACAATTTTTATTGAAAAGTTTATGCGTTTATAAATACATATTAGAAACAATATTTTACTAAGCCAACACATTTCAACCTTAAAATTCGAATTTATTTTGGAAATGTAACCAATAATTTATTAGTTCCTTGATAATGCATACTCATGTATCCAAATGTTTGTTTTCTAAATTGCAACCAATGATACACATTTTTTAAAAAGCAGTTATTAAAAGGCATTCCAAAGTTTGAAATCAACTCCTCAGCTCAGCGAACAGTATCTTTAGGTTCGCAATAAAAACTCTTCAGAGAATAACCGTCAGCTGCACTAGAAATCTCGCATTGCATTAAGCCTGACTGTGCCAGTCACTATTGGGAATCGCAGCAATTCGCATTTCCTTGTCTCGAGTTGTGTGCAAACGACTTCCAAAGCAGAAATTAATTTTAAATTTCAAAGCATCTTCCAGAATTCAGTACAAATAATTATAAACACAATCGCAAATCATAAATCGCAAAAATATTTCATATGCATTCGCTACTTGCTAATGAGTATTTTTTTATTAATGAACGTGAAAGATATATATAGCCCATTTAGCTTGCATTTATTTAAATGTATAAAAATGAATGTGATGCTTGATAATGCAGAATTTCTCATGTTATATGTGTTTGATAGTTAAAATATTATTGAGTGATGTTTAATAGCTATCTAATTTTTAATATATATATATATGATTTTAAAACATATGTAATTGTATGAATTTAATATTTTATGTATTTTACATTTGTCATAAAATTTATTAAAGATGTGTCATCTCAATTTAAAATCCTGTAATTTATATTTTGATTTGTTTAGTTCATACAAAATGTATTCAATGGCTCCAGACAGTGCATCCTACTATTTTTTTTTCTTGTAGGGGGGGGGGGGGTCGAAAGCCCTGGCCGTCCGACTCGTCCGAAGACATGGGGCAACTTGATGGGCGGCCGGAGGGGGGGGGGGTGTCAATGTAAATAGATTTATATCCTTTCCAATATTAATATAATTCTGGTTTATTATATTATTAAGGATCCCTTGTAATTCGGGACCCAGATCCACAATCTTCTGATTAAGATGGTCCTGACTGTAGCTAGTGATTATATTTTTGAAATATTCTATTTACAACAGGGTGATTTAAAGAAACAATAAAAGCATTGCCTTTGACAGAATTCCCTCATTTTATTAAACTGCAAATTAAAAGGATTGATGCTATTGGGGAAACAGATTTTAACCTCATCATTTTTAAGGTAAAGATCCACTTCAAAGTAAATAAATCATCCCCGTTTTCTTAGAATATAAAGAAAAAAAAATGTCAAAAATAAATCCTTCTAAAACATTGAAAATAAAATCTAGTCCTGTTGTAATAGCACGTAGTTTGAAATTGAAATACATATTGCATTTATTTTGGCAATTAGCATATTGGCGAGACATTAGCATAGCAAAAACAAAAAAATAATAGTAATAACGTAAAAATTTCGTTTAAAACTGTCAGCAGGCCAGATCTAATATTTGATAGCATTAAGTAACTCCGCAGGTGACGTGAAACATTTCATTTGATTGGATATGGATTATACTGGAATTAGTCTCAGCGCTTCAGTTACGGACCAATCAGAACGATCTGACAGGCCGACAGTTCTGAACACAGTCTAGTTTGTGTATTACTGATAACAATACATTAAGGTGAGTACAGGATCATAGGAGAGTGGAGTGCTTCAGTGATGTATTTTGTCTTTGTTTTCAAGAGCTTTCTAAATTTCATTTAACGTCTGGAGCTTTTAGATAAGTGATTTACAATTATTAAACTCTGGACCAGATTAAAATGTACCCTTAATTAAAAGTAGGAATCAACTGTGTTGTCTTGATATTTCATTCATTATACCTATTGGTAATACTTCTTTACTGTTAATATTTATTAATAATTTTTAAAACCTTGTTGTACGTTATGTTTGACAGTGGTATTTTATTGCACTTTTAATCGATTTTTTCATTGTTGAAGTTCATTGTACACAGCAAAATAGAAATAAAATTTGCTTATAAATGTATTCATTTCAAGCAGTGGTTCTGTATTTTTAACTTAAAATTCTTTTGTACAAAAATCATTTTTAATGTTTATTTTCTAACTTTTTCTTGCACAATATAAATAGGAATATAAGATTGTTGGTTAATTAATAATTTCAACTAGTTTCTAACAATTTTTTCCTGAAATTTATCGCGAATTAAATTGCTTTACAGTTTAAAAAAAAATAAGATATCGATTTCTTTCAAAAAGGCATTACCAAAAAACAAAGGGGACATTCATTCATTTTGAAAATGTTAGATTGTGTTAGTCTGGAATTTCTAATTTCATGTGTAAATATATTCCATATAATCCATTTCTTCAAAATAAAAGATGTAAGCTGATATGATTTCTGTCTCAAATAAATGTGCCTTTTTAAGAACTTTAAGGCACACCTGAGGTCCCATCCATGGCCCAGTGATTGGATTGGATGGGATCTCCATGAGAGTGATTGAGACCACTGAATCCCGGGGAATAAAATCAAGTATTATGAACTCGTATTTCGGTATTGATAGTCTTCACATGTTTATAGTATGTATGTATGTATGTATGTATATGTGTGTGTACAGTATGTACAGTTTTTGCGGTACGTAATGAAAGTACTTCGCAGTTTCTGGTAGAAAGTTATTTTCGGAGGCTTACTTTCCTCTTCTGGTTGCATCTAACTCTTGTCAGAAAAACTGAGATTAGTGCAAGCCTGAGTTCAGAAACCTGGACTCTGGGCCTTGCCTGTCGGGGCATATGTTATGAAATATGCGCCTGTTCGGGTGAGCTCAGATTAAGTTTAATTGTAAAGCTATATTTAAAAAAAAAATTACAAATTGACAAATAGCTATTTCGAGGCTTAGCTCGATCCCTCCATCAGTGCTAAAAAACCCAATAAATTCGAAAATAAAAAGACGACATGAACACAAATGTATGAATTCACTTCTGGTATATATAGTCCTCTTGCTCTTCCATCTGGGACCATTTTCCCTCTAACTTACTCCAACGTATTCTCTAAAATGTTACATCAAAAATTTAATACATTATTACTTAATATTTCTTTATTCTGTGCACAAAGTACTTTCACGTTTTTGATAAATTTTGCTTTTATTAATACATTTCGATATTTTGACATTTCAACTTGATACTTTGACTCAATTTTGCAGAGTGCCCCACAATGCGTTTTGGGCAACGATATGTAGAATATAACTTTTGGGGTGATTAAAGCAAAAATGAAATTTCATGAGAAGAATGTAGACACAACCATAGCTGTTGTTGAAAATGGGAAAGTTGCACTATAAGGTATAAAATCAGCAGAAGGTCTAGGAATTATTAAACGGATCTATGAATTTCATTTAAGTGAAACTGAAGATACAAATGAATGTAAGGCAAAAATACTTAGGGAGTATGCACAGCTTTTTTCTGGTATTTGACGTGTAAAATACACGTGTTATATAAAACTTACAAATGAGTGTAATCTTGTTGTACAAGCTACTGGAAAAATTCCATTAGCTTTGAAACCTAAATTAAAAGAATCTGATGTGGGCAGTATATGACTTTCTCTGCAGGGTCAAATTCATATTTTCTTTATTTTTTTAATAATTCATTAGATTGAGTTTAATTGAACCAAATAACATTAAATTTGCATTTTTAATTCAATTTTTGTTTTTATTTGGTAATTGGACATTTTATCGTAATCGGCGTAACAAAAATGCAAGAAACCTGAAATATCTTGAGAACGGTTAGTTCTAAAGAATAATGGAGTGTGTTATATTATTTTCCCTCTTCAAAAATTGCGTATAAAACAAGAATTTAATTGATACATTTGAGCATACACTTCTTAGTGTTTTTAGATTTTGGCTGGCCATTTCGTTAAAGAAGGCAGGTTGTTCTTTTCCGAATCGAACCAAAATCTAATCAGCACCAAAGTATCCCACAAGTAATTTATCTACCAAATTTTGTGAAATTTGGTCAATTAGTATTTTAGCTAGAGTGGGATACATGAAGTTTTTGCGGGCCATTTCGTAAAACAAGGCTGTTTCTTCTTTTCCAAATCGTACCAAATTCTAATCAGCACTAGGGTTATATCCAAGTGATTTACCTACCAAATTTTATGAAATTCGGTCCATTAGTTTTTGAGTTAGAGTGGATACATACATTGCACAGACACACAGACAGACACACACACAGACGTCACGCTAAAAATAGTTTTTTCGTATTCTAGAGGTCTCGAAACGTGTAGATCCGTCGAAAACTCGAGTTGCGATTTTCGACATGATTCCAATACTTTCCCTATACATTACCATGTATTGCAGGGAAAGTAAAAAAGAGCTAGACCAAATGGGAAATTAGGATATAATTAGGAAAATGGAGGAACCGACCGTCTGGATCACTTCACTAGTGATCATAAAAAAAAAGAAAAAAGATTCTTCTTTAAGAATGTCTTTATCATAAAAATTTAAATTAAAATACAAAGAGGCAACATTTTTGTATTTCGACAAGAAGTGAGGTTGAATCAGAGTTAGTAGATGCAAAATATTTTTCAAAGTTAGATGAGAACTTAGGATTTTACCAAATTCCATTAGATGACAAATGTTCAAAATTATCCACATTTAATACGCATTTTGGAATTTCATCGGATTTGGAAGTTTTTCATAGGATCATAAGCCAAATATATAACTAGAAGTCGTCAAAGTTTATATTGTTGATATATTATAGTAACTTCCATACAAGAACAGGGTAAAAATTGAAAACAGTTTTAGATATAAATAAAAAAGCGGGTTTAACACTAAATAAGGAAAAGTGCAGATTTAGAAAACCGGAAATTGTATTCGTGAGGGATAAGTTAACCCAAAACTGAATACACCCCAATGTAACTAATATAGAAGCAATCGTAAATATGTCAAATCCAACGTCTAAATTGCAAACTCAAAGATTGTTCGAATTAATCAATTAATTGGGATAATACATACCAAACTATACATATAAAGGCAAGACTAAAAATCTACGTAATTTAATAAGAAAGGAATCGGAATTTCAATGGAATCACGGGCATGACAAAGAAGTGAAAGAAATGCTTTCTAAAGATCTAATTTTAGCATATTTCGATTCAAAACTGCAATTCAAGTATCAATAGATTCGTCAAATGATGGATTATGCGAGAGTGTATTTCAAAAATAATTGGAAATCACACTTCTAGATCTTTAACAGAAGTATAAAAAATCTGATGTGGGCAGCACATGATTTTCCCTGCAGACTCATATTAATTTTTTCTTTATTTCTTTGATAATCCATTGAGTTTAATTGCACAAAATAACACTAAATATGCATTTCCAATTCAATTTTCGTTTTTATTTCGTAATTGGACATTTTCCCAAACAAAAATGAAAGAAATCGCAAATATCTCGAGAACGGTTAGTCCTACTAGAGTAATGGAGTTGGTCTTATTCTTTTCCTCGTCAGAAATTACGTATAAAATAAGCATTTAATGGATGCATTTCAGCATACGTTGTCTTTTTTTTTTTTAGATTTTGGCGATTTTTGCTGGCCATTTCGTAAAAGAAGGCAGGTTATTCTTTTCCGAATCGTACCAGAAACTAGTCGGCGACAGGGTCGTCCCAGGTGACTTACCTATAAAATTTTATGAAATTCGGTCCATTTGTTTTTGAGTTAGAGTGGATACATACATTGCACAGACAGACAGACACGCACACATAGACGTCACGCTAAAAATAGTTTTTTCGTATTCTAGAGGTCTCAAAACGTGTAGATCCGTCAAAAACTTGAATTGCGATTTTTGGCATGATTTCAATAATTTTCCTATACATTGCCATGTATTACAGGAAAAGTGAAAAGATATGCTCAAATTGAGAAATGTTGGTAAATGATTGTAAAAAATCCAATAATTATATATATATATAGAAAAACGATTATTCTAGAAACGGATCACAAACCATTAATAGTATTAAGTAAAATGCAATTGCAGATATAACTTCAAGATTACAAAAATTATTTATAAGACTGTTAAACTATCAATTTGAAATAATATTTGTTTCCCGGAAACAACTAGTAATTCAAGATACCCTTCCCAGTGCATATTTAGTAGATAATAAGGAAAGTAAAACGGAAGAGGAAGTACTAATGCATATATATTGTTACGAATATGTAAAATGTTTCACTGTGCTTTGCCTCTATTCAAATAATACATAGCGGCGACCTTTGCTTCTATTCAAACCCTTTGCTCTATTCAAGGAGAAAACACCTTTACAAGCAACCATTTCTATTACGTATGAATGTAGGGTTGCCATATATTGAATTTTGGGAACGGGGTTAACAGATTTCGCTATTTATTACCAAGTTGGCGACTTTTTAAATGCACTAACACTTTCTTGAAATGACGAATAATCTGGGAGATTTGAGCCCTTTCTGGAAGTTTCAAACATATAAAAGGAGTCATCGCTCAATTGGGGAGAAGTAAACGTAATACGAGCTATATTGAAATGTGAGATACCTCAGAATTTTGAAAATAGTGCCGGCTATTTTGTGATTTAGCTGAGCATTTAATTGTTATTTTATTGTAACTGACAGTAGTGTAATAATATGCAATTCTAATTCTCAAGATAGTCATCGAGCTATTCACTGTATAGTGCTCCTCTTTACGTTTATTAGTGCTTTTCAATAAAAGTGTTAGTTGTCCAGAAATTTGGATTCATTCTTGTATCCTTAGAGTACACCCACAATTACAAAGGATACGTCGTAATAATATTGATCATATACTAGGCACATTATTAGTAAGTGAAGAAATGATAGAAATTAGGACAAATAAAAATGGCGAAGATATGTAACTCAAAGCACTAAAAATCGAAATAGTGCATGGTTGGGAAAGAAACTCCGAAATAATTGCTTTCATCTATACAACCTTATTAATTTTGAATGATCTAATATTTAAGAATTCAAGACTGTGATACCAAAGAGCTTAAAATAAGATACGTTACAGAGAACTCATGAAGGACATTAAAGCATCGAGAAATGCACAAAAAAGGGGGGAAGGAAAATTACTATTTTGGCCCAATATGAATGCTGATGATATTACAAACTATGTAGAAAAAGCGTAGTATTTGCCAAGAACTTCAATACAGTCACGCAAAAGAGCTATTGAGCGAGAAGGAATAAATCCGTGGGAAGTAGTAGGGTCAGATTTATTTTATTTCAGAAGAAAATATTATTTAACAGTCTATGATTCATTTTCTATCTATTCGGATTAAGAAGCTTTAAAGGGTCTAACAACAACTTCAGTGATTGAAGTTCATAAAAGGATGTTTGCGCGTCATGGCATTCCAAGAGAATTGTCGACAAATTGTGCTCCACAATATGCATCGCTGTAAGAGTTCAAAAAATTTAAAAGAGCCTATGAATTTTCGAATATGACATCACCTCCTTATTATACAAGGTCAAACAGATTGTTTGAAAAGGGATTCAAAGTTTGTAAAATAATTCTAAAAAAAGTTTAGAAGTGACTGGAAGTTAGGTGTTTTTAAATACAGAAATTCGCTATTAGAAAGTGAACAGTCTCCTGTTCAATTATTAATGAAACGAGATTTGAGAATTATAAGTTCAAAATCACAAGAACAAGAAACGCGAGTTACAAGAAAAATAAATTTAAGAAATTGGTAAGAAAAAAAAGGGGGGAGGGTGTCAAAGAATCCCACAACCAGATGAGACTGGTAAAATAAGAAATGAATCTCAAGTTAAATAAAAAGTTTTACAGGAGATAACTCCAAGATCATATGAAGACATCACAGAACATAACAAAAAAATCAGAAGAATCTGATCTCATCTAGTCAAAAGGATGATCACATTCCCGCGGAACATTCAGTAGAATATGAAAGGCCGGGAAACTTGAGAAAAGAAAGGACTTGGATAGGCTCTCGCGGCGCCTTCAATGAAAGATAGAATCTAGTGGCTTAACTAAATGATGGGAAAATTTAAATGCAAATCAAACCAATTAAGTACAAAGCAAGATTTGTACTTTTTACTTTCTCTACTATATATAGTAATGTATAGGGAAAGTATTGGAATCGTATCGAAAATCGCAACTCTAGTTTTTGACGAACTACACATTTCGAGCACTCTAGAACCCGAAAAAAATTATTTTTAGCGTGGCTCAATATGTGGGTCTGTGTAATGTATGTATCCACTCTAGCTAAAAGCTTAATAGCCAAATTTAATTTGGTAGATAAGTCACTTGTGGAATTCTCTGGTGTTGATTTGATTTTGGTACGATTCGGAGAGAAAAACCTGCTATTTTTACGAAATATCTTTTAAAAATTGTCAAAATCTGAAATTAAAGACTACGTATGCTGAAATGTAACAATTGTATACTTGTTTTATACGCAATTTTTTAACGACGAAATGAATAAGACTAGGACTAAATGTTCTCCAGTTATTAGTTTTTTCGTATATTAGCCATGTCGCCCTTAAAAATACTTCTAGTCGCCAAAGGAAAACCACAATTTAAATAAAACTGCAAATTTACTATAATTTTAAATAATTATCCGTGTTATTTTGTGCAATATAACTCAATTTAATGGATTATAAAAGAAAGAAAGAAGGATAAATTAAATTTGAGTCAATAGGGAAAGTCTTGTGATGTCCACATCAGATTTTTAACTTGAATGTCAGTTGGAGTGCTTCGATGTTCCATGTGGAATTAGTAATACTTTGAAATAAAAATTAAATTTACATGTTTACGTTCATACGGCATGCCATAAATGAAATTAAACGGAAATGAATTGCGTTCGAAAGATATTTTTCTTCCCTATTCAAACAGTCCCGACCTATACCAAAAGATATAAGGCAACTGTTTAGAACCCAATTCACTGGGGTTGAAAATCACAGAGACCGTATCATCCTCCGCCAATCCATCCCCTCACGAATAGACTCTGTTCAATGGATCGTACTCAATGTTTAAAATTTAAGGAAAGCTTCGTGATTTGAAACATGGAAGGCTTTTTCTAAAATAGTGAGTACGTGTCTCACAAAGACCATAAGTGAAATCTGATGAAAGGTTAGAAAATAAAAACCACATTCTGGACACAAAACGAATATTTTTATTTACACTAGTTCCTGAGCAAATGCAATTTATGTGCACAACGAGTAGTAAAATATGAACAGGAAGACTAAAATTAGGCCAACGGCAGAATCATTTGAAAGCATTCTTGCTTCGTAAGGAGAGGGCTCAGTCTTTGGGTTGTCCATTTATGTAAAACTTCGAAATATGAAGTACGCCTATGAGATTGTAAAGTAGCAAATCGGAATGCGTTAAGGAAGAAAAATACAACGCTCCTTTCGCGCGTATGGAAATGCTGCACATCATTCAACTGTCTTTTTCTTAGACAGGTGTTTGCTACAAAGCCAACTCGGATTTTCCTTCGAGCAGTGGCATGGGAGCATTACTAAAATCGCGATGAACATTTCCATATGCTCGACGCAAACGCCAGTAAGTATTTTCTACTTAACGCTCCTTTATTATGATTTACTACTGGAACATTTCACTACCCAACAGGTGTACTGCATACGAAAGAAGTTTGAGGCCTATCAACAAGACTAAGTCTTACCATGTTAGTCATTTAACAAAAAAAATGTCTTATGGAACAATACTAGGATGATTTTCCATTTTTCATTCCTCCCGACAATTGTCTGTGACTGGGCTGTATCACATAACAGATGATCATATCCACTAGCTGAGTGGGCAGCAAGGACATGATCCAAGACCGAATTTTGTCAGAGGGTCCGGAGCACCTGTAGCACAGTTTGGGTCTGGCTATCACTACGGCCTTTTCCATGCAATCAACCACTTCTTCTAGGAACGGTCTAGCTTTGAGGGCCATTTTCTGCATGCGTCCTTTGAAGTCCTCGTAGTATGGGAAACCGTACGCTTCCTTGATGGCATCGGGGGTCCGTTCCCATGAATTATCCAGGGCACCAGTAAGAACGTCACTGCGAGCAATTCGAGTTCTACAAGAAATTAAGGTAATTAAACTTAAGTTTTTAAAAAGCTGTTAAGCTATTTGTAGTGATGTGATGTTTGTCAGCATTGCTTATAAAAATAAGGGCACGCTTTATCTTTTAGAATAAAAGAAAAAATTGACCCACGAAAAGTTGCCCATTGGGGTTTTCTGGTAATTATCCATGTGGAATTATATTTAAAATTGGCATTCTGTTACTTTAGTTCTGCAGTGAATTTAATTTTAGGCTTGATCATTCCCCTGTCATTACTATGATACGAACTGATAAATTTAAGCCTAATCTTTGAAGTCAGGCTGCGGTGTCGTTGTCTCCCTTATTCCTCCTGACGAGGTTTATACATTTTATTAAACGTTATGTAGGTATTAGAGTAATAGAGCATGCCCGCGGTATTAAAAATGAAAAAATATCGACTGCTTTATCCCAAATTTGTCTAAATACGCAGTTTGTTCCTTTATTTGATAAGACATTTATTTTTAATATGTAGTATAACCCTAAAATATTTTACTTTATGCATCCTTGTTCATTTATCTTTATCAGGATTTTGTTTGCAATTTTTAACGTGTGCAATTACTTAGCTAGGTGGTATGCATGGCTTTCAATGAATAAGAAGTGGGTCTAATGTCTGAATAAAATAAGATGAGTCCTTCCAAACTTATTTAATTCATGAAAACTGGCAATTCCTTGTTAAATTACATATTAAGGTATTAGGCATGGTTTACCACAATTATGCAACCACCATAAGGTTATATGGAAGATTAGATTGATGGACCTTTACAATAATGTCCTCCTAGTTTAATACGTTTTACGACAAACTTGGGTACTGTCCATCAACAACAACCGAATATATCACGGTTTTATTATTTCCATGAATAATTGACATAATTTTCTAAATCAGTCAGTAACTTTGTACAAATTTTTATGGATGGTTAGTTCAATTTAAACCGTGGTTTTACGTCTTTTTTTTAAAAGTAAGACTTCATATATCGTCTTCATTTCCAATGTCATTGCCACTTACTTGTACATGGTAGGCTCTATGGACACGACTCCTACGCCCCACTTGAGCATCTCTCTGCGAAGTCCGTCGGCAAAGGACACCAGAGCGTGCTTCGTCATGGAGTAAGACAGAAAGCCTGGGTACGTTATGTGGCCTGTAAGTATACAAATTAAAAACGTTATACTTTCTAAGTAATATATTTTTTAATTTTTTAGTGCCTTCCTTGTAAAATGGTGTCCTGGTCAGGTAACACATGAAGTAGGAAAATTGACGTTGGTTGAATGGGTATTACTATATATACGAGACCATTCCTTCCAGGTAGTGAAATCCTATACAAGAACTACAATACTAAGAGCATAGGACATAGCTGTTGAAACTTAGTTCTGCTTTCGTCGCGATTCTCGTTCCGCGGGAACGTGATTTCATTTTTAGAATGGTTTGTCCGTTCCTGTGAACGGCTCGTGACTGGAACAGAACAGGCCGATCATGCAAATCGCCTTCTCGCCGCCCGCGCATCCTGTTTTGCATATTGTGAGGGCGCTGCCGTCAACGGTTGTGTTCCGGAGCGTACCCATCACTGTGTATATATAGTAGGACGCATTCTCAGTACAGTACACTGTAGGTAGTTGGGTGATGGAGAGGTGTAGAGTACCCTGTCAGGACCTTGTTAGATCTTAGATCATGGATTGATAGATCGAGATCGAATGACCTGACCTTATGCTATGCAAATACTCGGTTCGAGTATGGTTGCCAGTTAAGTTGCGTAACAAAGTGTGAGTCTAGTTCCGATAGTTTTATTCGGAATGTACTGTAAATTCTTCTAGTGTTGGCTCTTTCAGTTTTAAGAGGTCAAGTTAATTTCCGCGGGTTTTTGGACTCAGTGTAATGCCATGACGTGTGACCTGAAGATGGTGGCTTCGTGAAAGAACACGGCATCTGTGGTAAGGTAATTTTATTTACTTACCTATGTTACGGCAACGATAAAAGTTACTGAGAGTGCGTGCTTAGTCATAGACTGTATCTAACAACCTTCTCTATGAGCTTGCTGGCTCATTTTTATAAATACTGTTTACTTTACTTAGACATTACAATGTTTGAGTAACAATGTTAGAGTAATGGATATCACGTCAGTAAAAGTGATTTTGTGTTTGACATACTGACTCTTTATTGATGAACATTTCTTCAAACTCACTTGCAAAATATCCTCTGCTAAACTACCACTCTGCTAGTAGTGAAACAATTTTAAGACATCAGCACGCTAGATTATAAAGATATTAGTTAGATGTCTAAGCCTTCCAACAATAGCAATGGAATCTTTATCGAGTACTGTTAGCACCTAACTGATATTAGGCACAAAAAGAAGCTGAGCTGCAGTAGCGTAGCGTGATATTCTTGACTGGGAAAGCTGAGCGATTGTCATTTTAACTTGGAAAATGCTTTTGTATGATAAGTGAATTTATACTGAAATTCGCACTTTCAATAAATTTTATTTCCTTGATGAGTAAAATAATATAATTTAACATAAAAATGCTAAGAGTGAATGAAATGCACAATATTTTAAAATATATTACCTATGTAAAATGCATACATTTTAAATGGTTCCTTATTTCTAATTTAGTTGAACTTTTACAACTATTTTATTAAATATGAAGTCATGGTCGCTTTAGGGGAGGATACTCTCCCCCTTGGATATTCAAGATGACAAAGGCGAGCATCAATCTAGACGATGTTATACATTTTATTCTTGAGTTTACACCTCTCCCCCTTTCCAGAAAACGTTCTACATACGCCCATGTATGAAAAAGTGCACTGAAAATTTGTGAGAAATCTGGAACATAAGCTTAGTTGAAAATCACTGTAGTCAACAATGTCCCTAAACAATATTGCATATTAATTATTTACAAATACTGTACTATGAAAACTTAAAAATATCTTATAATTACAATATCAAAGATTCCGCTAAAAAATTATAATCCACTTTTATTTAACTGAGATTCTCGTCTAACAGGGTATTTTAAAGGGGAAATGAAACTTATTCTTTCTAAAACTCCCAAATACTCAAACGGATGCTTCGTCATATGGATGCCTATATAAAGAGCGGTCTACTTGCAAACTAATTAAGTTTAATGGTAGTCATTATTAGTATATATCTTCGTCTTGAGATTGTTTAAAGTTAGGTACATCCTAGGTTATTCGTAAAAAAATGACTCAAATTCTTTACAAATAATGATTATTTTCTACGAATAGTAATTAATAGAATCATGTTTGACCCAAAATGGAGGACCCATTAGGCTTGCACTACTCACTCTCACCTACCCATCATTGATGAAACGTAACATCGCACATCCAATCATTGATTGTTTATAAAGGGTTGGAATGGGGAAGCAATAGCCACGCCTTTCTATAAGCTAGCTTCCCATGTAAGTTAATCAGCTAGGGAGGCGTTTAACAAATGGGTGGTCTTAATGTCATGTTTCTCCTTATGGACGACAAAGGCTGGATGATTTTAGCTTCTAAAACATTAAAATATGCGTTTTAATGGGAAAAATTCTTTGAATCGTGTCACTTTAAGCAAGTAAAATGTAACAATTTTCTATATCTTAAAGTATGTTTAAATAATTCTTTAAATTAGATTCTAAGCAGGGGTGGCTCAGATTTTTAGCCTCAATGGACGCTACGTCATTGCTGAGCTGTACTCGCCATATATAAATCGCGTGTCTGGGTCTATTACGCGCATTCCAAAGTTTTTCAATTCTAAAATACAACTATTCTGTAGGTCGATGTTCTATTCAAGTTCACCATAAGAATTTACCGCATGTCATTAAATAATCCAATTTGGCTATTCAAGTTATGTATTAACATATATGCATTAGAATATAATAGCAAAGTACATTAGGGAATCAGACAGTCCCATATTTACTCGGATAGATTCTTAGGATGGTCTTTGAACCCTGCATCAACCTAACCCTTACCGTCTTAAACCTTACATCAACTTCCATGCTTCAGGTTATTCCCCAGGTTCCACTTTAGTGTTGAAGGATGTAAAACTCCGCTTTCATAACGAGCGGTATTTCAGTTCCGATCAACAGTTCTTTTTATCACTAATAGGGGGCTCCGCCCCAGCTCGCTACGCTCGCCAACACCCATAACTCGCTTAGCGAGACGGGAGGCTTCGCCTTCTACTCGCTTCGCGAGCAGTTTCGTGCCGCCTGCTATGCAGGCGTAACATACAAATGGGTACCATCCTTGTTAACTGACATTCACCAGCCCTAGAACTCGCTTCGAGTCAAAGTCCTAGAAACAGTCTCTTCCAATCTGGACGACTCATGCGACCACCTACGTGTCACATGCTCGATGACGCTCGCAGAATCCCAGGGTTCTGCCCTCCATTGGCTTCCGGTTATTAATCCCGCAACTCGATTCAAGAGTCGGTAGGCTTCGCCTCCAAATTGCTGACGCCCACTAACGCTCACAGAACCCAGGGGATCCGTCCTCCATTGGCTGCCGCTCAATCCCCCCTTAACTGGATTCACGAATCGGGAGGCTTCGCTTCCTACTCGCTCACGCTCGGTTCGCTAGTACTTTTGTGCAGCCTGCTACGCAGGCATAATATTCAAATGGATACCGTCCTTGTTAACTGACATTCACCAGTCCTATAACTCGCTTCGATAGCTCTTACAATCTGGATGGCGTATGCGATCTCTTACGTGTCCCATACTCGCTGATGCTCACAGAATCGCGGAGCTCCGCCCTCCATTAGATACCACTCGTTAACCCCGTATCTCGATTCACGAGATGGGAGGCTTCGCCTCCAAATCGCTGATGCTCACTAACGCTCGCAGAATCCCGGGGCTCCGCCCTCCAGTGGATGTCGTTTATTCGGACGGCTCATACGATTGTCTATGTGTCCCATACTCGCTGACGCTCACAGAATCCCGAGGCTCCGCCCTCTATTGGCTACCGCTCATTAGCTCTTTATCTCGATTCGCGAGTCGAGAGGCTTCGCCTCCAAATCGCTGACGCTTACTGACGATCGCAGAATACTGGAGCTCCGCCCTCCTTTGGATGCTGCTCATTCGGACTGCTCGCACGGTCGTCTATGTGTTCCATACTCGCTAACTACTTCCGAAGCCACCCAGTGCGGATGTGCCTTTTATCGCCTCCCGGATAATCGTTCTTTTCGACCACTTGGAGTGAGCGCAACGAGCTGAAAATACCGAATTTGGATTCGTCTCGCCAAGACGAAAATTTTGGTACCTCATGTGTCTAGAAACTCCCAAAAATGGGTGAGTTATTCAACTTTTAGTAAAAAGCTGTTCTCGGAATGATTCCTTTCGTTTTCGCTTAACATGGGAATGAAAAGTCAGTTTCTGGAGGTCTATTTTGAGATGATTAACTGATCCAAATTTTGATATACAGATAAATTATACTAGCTAGTAGTGTTGTTTTCATTATATAATGACTTTTTGATTGTAATATTTCAATTATGTAGTATTTAAACCTGGACCACCTTCTACTCTTTAGAAAAAACTTGTGTAATCATTTTGGCTAGAAAAGATCTTTCATATATTAATTCGGCCATTTTTCGAAACTCAGTTTTTATCAATTTGCCAGTGAGCAAAGAAAAACCCCTCACAATTGGTTCTCAATATTCACCCCCTTCTGGTTTTCTGGAGAGGGACCTGGGAGATTGGCTTGACCACCATAATCATAACTTCGAAAATTTTCTGATTGGAGGAGATTTTAATGCGCACTCCCCAATCTGGGAATATAGCAAGTCAGATCCTAGAGGTGATCCCTTAATACACACGCTTTCATCTAAGAACTTATTGATAATAAACCCACCAGATACCCCCCCCCCCCCTACTTTTGAAACCATTCATCTTCAGGCTGGCCAGATCTAACAATTTGTTCTCTCAGTCTTGCCCCTTTTATTGTGGACTGGACCGTCTCGGATGCCTCTGCTTCGTTTGACCACAATGTTATTATTTACAACCTTGGATCTGAACTAAATACTTTTACTAAGAGGAGATTTAGAACTAAATTTACATCTCACAATAAATTCAATAAGAAACTAGCAACTGAATTACCTAAATTAGACCATACTTTAGACAATTGCCAAAATAAGGATAACTTGAACGACTTTATAATGAAATTCACTAAAAATTTCAATGAACTAGCTGAAAAGAGTTTTAAAAAGAAAAATATTAATCGTGAACCAAAATTGAAGTGGTGGACAAGTAGACTTAGGACTTCCAGATCAAAATTGAGGGCCCTGTGGAGAAGATTTAAATTTGATCCCTCCACAGTCAATGAAGCAAAATTATCAAAAGCTAGAGTGAACTATAAGAAAGAAATTTTGACTTCAAAGAGGAACGCATGGATTTCATTCACTTCCTCTACTTCCGCTCAATTTGGCTCTGCCTTCAAAATGGCATTTTCTAAAATTCTTCTCCTGAACCATTTGGTTCACACGGCTCTCAACACGATCAACTCAGGAGTTCCTTCTCGAGAGACTGTTCTTGAAGACCTCTTGAAGCACTACTTTCAGACGGTTCAGACTCCTTGTGACTCAGCAACCGCCGTTACGTCTCTATCTTGGCCTCTTTCAGTGGGACAGTTCAACGATCCCCCCTTCAATATAACGGAACTGACTTATGCTCTAAATAGTTGTAACTTCAATAAGGCTCCTGGAATCGATAGTATCGATTTCAGGATGGTAAATGATCTTTTCATAGTTAACTCTTCTTTGATGCTCAGGATTTTTAATTTTCGTCTCAGTTTTCCTTGTTTTCCTTCTCTCTGGAAGGAGGCTGAGATAGTCTTTTTCTTAAAGACTGGAAAAGACGCAAAGGACGTCACCTCTTATAAACCTACCTGTCTCCTCCCAACACTTGGGAAAAGTTTGGAAAAAATGATTAAATTAAGGCTCACATATCATCTCAACCAAATAAACTTTTTTCATGATAATCAATATGGATTTAGGGAGGGTTGCTCTGCTGAGGGAGCAATTGAAAGGGTCATTAATTATATAAAAGAAAGCAAAGCGTTACACCAATATAGCGCCCTTGTGTCGTTTGACATAAAGGGAGCTTTTGACAACATAAGTTGGGACGTCCTTTTATCTTCACTTAGGCGAGTTGCCCCCTTAACATCTACAACTTAATACAGGATTACTTTAGTGATCGGAGGGTCTCCTACATGACTACGGACGAAGTCTCATCTCTTCCTTCCTTCAGAGGTTGTCCCAAGAGCTCCTGCCTTGGTCCTCTATTTTGGAATATAATGGCTAACAGCATCCTTGAGGATTTCGACAATGATTCTCCAACTGAGCTTATTGCATATGCAGACGATTTTATTTTGCTCACCAGAGCAAGGTCCAGGTCTGCATTGGAAAGGACAACCAGCGAACATGCAGCGATAGGACATGCAGCGATGGGAAACTGACATGCAGCGATAGGAAAATTCTCTTTGGCAATAAAGGAACTAAATTTAAATCTTTCAACTGACAAAACAAAAGCTATGGTATTTGGCAGGCTTTATAAAAGGATTCGCAATAAAGAACTTGGGTGAGATTCCATATTCAAAATTAACAACTCTAAAACTGGTACTAATTTAATAAACATCCCTATTCAAAATTTGATAAAATACTTAGGTTTAACTATTGATAAGCTCAGTTGGATCCCTCATATACTAAATCTGAAATGTTAAATGTTTTCCCAAAATGAAACTAATGGAACCATTGCGACGAAATCCTGGGGTATCAGACCTGGACTCTTAAAAATTCGGTATCATGCCGTATCTGAAAGAATCCCCACGTATGCTGCCTTCGTTTGGGGGAATAACCTCACAAACGATGCAAAATTGAAGTTGCTTGCCGCCCAAAAGATTTGTCTTCTGCGGATCTACAAAGCCAATGTCAAGACATCGGTTGCGTCCCTCCAAACTTTAATGAACAAGCCACCTATTACACTTCAAATACTCTATGAATCGAGCAGATCAGCTGTTCACCACCACAAAATTAATACCTTCACCAATACACAGTTTCTGATAGCCAATAATTTCGATTCTAAGAGCACAATTTACTACAATCTCAGGTTGTCCCGATTGAACAAATCGACCCTGAGAAACACTTTGAGCCTTTTTCAACAACAGCTTACACAGATGGCTCTAAAACTGAAGATGGTACGGCTTTCGCCTATTGTATTCTCCAGGAAGGGCATATCATACAAGAATACCAGCAAAAGATAAGACCAGGGAATACAGTTTTTCAAGCTGAATTTGCTGCCATCTCAGCGGCCATTGACTGGCTTGTGACTTCTGACATTAATGGAGTTACTAACGGATTGCCAGTCTGCTATGAAATTGTTGCTTCAGCCCTTCCCAACTAATAAAATGGCTCAACAAGTGCAAAACAAACTTCTATACGTAAATAAGTACTTAAAAATTGGTTGGATCAGAGGTCACATAGGAATTTTTGGTAACGAAATTGTTGACCCGCTAGCAAGATCCGCAACTAAATTTAACAACTGCAATGAAAGTATTCTGTTTCCTCCATCTTTTCTCAAGGCAAGTTTGAAGAGTACTCTTCTGAATTCTTGGCAGGAATTCTGGACTGGGACGGAGAGGGAAGCTTATACAAAGATATTTTTTCCAAAAATAGGGACAATTATTGATCCCTTACCCAAAAGCTTGTTATTCTTTTTTTCTGGAAAGGGTCCCTTTCCAACATTTTGGAATTCCATTAAAGTAGCTTCGACAGATAAGTGTGCTTGTGGCAGTGGCGGCTCGCGTATAGGCACTGTGGCACTGCGGGAACAACAGTGCTCTGTCTCTCTCGCAGCTTCGCTTGCAGCTTCCTATGTGCGTATGCGCTCAACAGTCAAACACCGCTCTCTCTCTCCATCGCAGCCTCGCGTGCAGCTTCTTATGTGCGCATGCGCACATAGGAAGATGCACGTACGCACATAGGAAGTTGCACGTGAGGTTGCGAGGGAGAGAGAGTGGTGTTTGACTGTTGAGCGCATGCGCACATAGGAAGCTGCAAGCGAAGCTGCGAGGGAGAGAGAGCACTGTCGTTCCCGCAGTGCCTATACGCGAGCCGCCACTGGCTTGTGGTGAAACAGGTTCACCTGATCACTACCGTTTTGACTGCCCCTTAACCGACTCTTTTCATGAACAGTAAACCTTCGAATAATAACTTTGTCCCATTGGCAAAGAATGTATTTAATAATTCTGTTGTACAGGAGAAGATAAGAAACCTAGTTATCTTTTTGTTTCAAAATAATGTTTCATTAACAAATGACAATAACTAACTGACCATCTAAAAGATGGCCATTTATAGTCCTTACAATAAGGTTCCGCTAAGTGTATAATTGTAAATAGTCTTCGAAGAGAAGTTAGTAATTACATCTGATTATTCTAAACTACTTAGTGTCTTGATTCTGCCCCAACTCGTTTCTCTCAGGTACTTGCTGAGTCACTAAACTTTTTGTATATAAATTTTATTTATACTGTAATCTAGTTTTACTTTAAGTAACTGTTTGAATTGTTTAAATTTTGTTGCACTCTGAGAGCTTCTGAGCAGAAGGCGAATATAGCTAACATAATGCACTTTAGATAGGGGAGGTGTGCTGGGGGAGCCTCTCACAGAAGAAAATCAGTTTTGCTTAAATTTCAAGTAATTTAACTCCTATACACTCAGCGAATTTGTGCCTTGTGCGTCTCATTAGCGAGTTTGAGCTGCCTACAACGTGTTTGTGCCTAAGATACAATGAAAATGGTCTGTGTCCACTGTATTACAACCATCAGAGTAACTAAACTTCCTGTCACTGTGCGTTCCCTTCTAATCTCGTGCCTGACAACGATTAATTATTGTTCCGGTTGATTGTTGCCAACAACAGTGAATAAATCATAATCTGCTAGCCCAATTTGCACTGTTGCGTGATTTATGCAGAGAGTTCTTCAGTGGATTTGTGAAAACAATCAGTGTTTTTATAAACAATGTCTTGTGCAAACAGTTCTGACAGCGAGTGAGATCAACAGTGAAAGAAATCTGCTGTCAACAGTGTTGTTGTTGTTGAGACCCAGACCGTCCGACCTACCAGAAAGGTGTAAGGTAACAGTTTGGACGGCCGGGAAGTGCCACCCAATTTAGACCGGAACCCAGTGGGGGAGGCATCCACAGGGACCGTACCCTCCTTCCCCTACCACCAACCACTCGGAAGGACTTACGGACCCACATGTTTAACGGGATCGTACTCCGCGTGAACACGGCGGCAGTTTTGGCAGCGGCTGGAACCGGGGCCTACCGAGTGCAACTCCAGCGCGCTAACCAATGGGCTACCGCGCCCGCAGTCAACAGTGTGTTGTAACCCACGGAATGATTTTGATATCAGTCAGTGTCAACTGTCCTACATCTTCAGTATGACAAAGTTTCTTACTATTGTATGATCTCCACAGAAATTCTTTTCATAGATGCCTAGTCTTGTTGTTGACAGTGAAATTATGCTCTTCGACAACAGTGAATTCAATGCTCTTCCCCTTCTGTGTGTTCTTCAGTGTATTTGTGTGAGTTTCTGAGTAAAAAGAGAATTCATAAGTATATTAGTGTCATCAACCTGTGTTTTTGAAAACAGCGTTCTTGTGAAAACAGTGTGTGTTTGCAAACAGTGTGAAAACAGTGAGTGTTCAAGGACAGATAGCGAGCAAGATTAACGAGCAGCAGTGTATTTTAGTGAGTTATTGCTTGCTTTGCTCCCCTAGCACCTCTCACCTCTTACAGTTGGTTTTTTTCCAACAGCATTGACCTATAGTTTACTCCTGAAGCTGTCCTCCTGAAGCTATTACCAGGATAGCTTATTCGTCGTTCCTCGGAAACTTTTACTGAGGAATCTTTCAGTCCTTCCGGAGAAACTGTTCTAGGGTTTCTTTAATAGGAGACCGATATAAACTGATATCTCTCCTGTTATATTTCAAGTATTAGCCTTCTTTCTCTTCCGATTGGGAGAGAATGCTATTTCTAGCCGCTTTCTGCTCCCCTTCCCACATGTAACGTGGATTGCTCTCATGAATGTGTGCTTTTTGAGGAATCAACTTCAGTTATTTTGAAAATAATTGCTATTTATCTGGGTACCTGCGAGTACCTTTTCGTTTCGCCTTGTAGGCGATAGCCCCTCTGGGCTCTGTAACCCATCTTTGTAATCCCACCTTACTCCTTGGATGTTTCAATAAAGCAATGGGTCGGACAGAACCTCTGTTCCTACTGGCCCCTTCCCCGGATTGGGGTTTTTTGGATAGTAGTTAGTGCCATGGTGAATTAGTGGGCATAAACTCCCAGGTCGCCCTCATCATGGTTTTTAATCTGTCCCATACTCGTTTACGCTCACAGAATCTCGAGGCTCCGCCCTCCATTGTCTACCTCTCATTAACACCGTATCTCGATTCATGAGTCGGGAAGCTTCGCCTCCAAATCATTGACGCTCGCCGAATCTCAGGACTCCGCCCTCCATTGACTGCCACTCATTAATCGCAACTCGCCGCAGGTGTGATGTCCACGTAGGGGCTTCGTCTGATAATTAGTTGACGTTCATCAACTCCCTTAACTTCGCTAATGTTAAGGGAGTTGAAGGAGATCGCCCTAACAATGTCACCAAGCTCAGCCTCCAAATCGTTACGCTCGCCAACTAAGAATATCGCTTCGTGAGTTGAAAGGCTTCGCTTTCTACTTCCTTGCCCTCGCTGAACCTGCATTACGAATCCTTTCTTGCCGCATGCTATTAAGAACGATAGCTAACTGTATTAGGAAGAAACGGTAAAATTCCATAATTGTAAGTTTTGCTGCTTGTTCTTAATATAGTTTCATAATACATGTTAAGCTTTCAGTATTTACAATAATAAAACATTTAATTGTTGTGCAATATAACAATGACACCCTGATAATCATTACAGCAATGGTTGCGAAACGCTCTGTCTGTTTGTCGGAATAAACGATAAGTCATATAATTATCAACATTTCACATTTTCTAAAGTACACTACCAACGTTGTAGTCATGTTTAGAAATAAAGATCTATACTTTTAAAGTTTTTAATGCTTCAATAACTTAGTCCTCGCCCATTTTGTAACGTTTCTACCAGAAACCAATCAGAAAGAAGCTAGCAGTCGTTTCGACCAATTAAATCTTCGCAGTGAAGGAAAATTTTCACTTCAGAAGTGCATAAAAAATTCAGTAACTCATTAACTAAACCGAAATGTAACAAAAGGGCTCTGTCCTGTAAAATTTCAAATATGTAGGTACATGTCAACAAAAATTGGAGGTCCTTCCATTGATAGTCTGTTCAGAACGAGAACTCGCAGCTCAAAAACTCTTCCTTTGACTTTGACATTAAATATTTCCTAAACTAGATTTTAAAACGAAAAACAGTTTATATCAGTGTATTCCCCTCATATTTCTCTACAAATGTACCCACTTTCATAATTTTGTATGCTATAGATTTTGCGGTGCGTCACATAGAAACTCGAGAAACGCAAAATTTGTCAAACAGCTGTTGCAGCGACAGCTACTTCTTTTTAATATAGAGAGATATAGCAGTGTGGTATAATTGATTCAAATGATAGCAGGGCGCAAACAGTTAAATCAAATGTCTGTTTTTAGCCGATCAAGTTTAGCATTTAATGTTTATCTGTGAAATGATTACAGTTAATATTTATTTATTTTCCGCAAATGACTGGTAGTGAATACAGGAGCGTATTTACAGAAAATGGCCCCCGTGGCACGCACTGAAATTGCGCCGTGTCCACACATCTGACACCCATTTTTTAGATAATTTTACTATATCAGTTAGATATATAAGTCATGTTCGTCAATCTTTTAATTGAACCACATGAAAGTTATAACTGTACCTTCCTTGCAGTCACTGGTACAAATTAGTCTACGATGTGATCAGAGTCAGTTTTTCAGTTCTTCTCTTTCTACATTTATCATAAAAATATCACATAGACTGCCTTGGACCATGGAGGCACTTAAATACGAAATATTAGTTTTAACTTTTTGAATGATTTCTCACAGCTAGCGATGGAATCTGTGATGGACAGCTGATGGATGACAGACAGTTGTTAACCCAACTTCTCTCGAGCTCTTATAAGCCATTTATTTCTTCGGTTTCTGATGTTTTCTAACTTCAATATTCCATTCTCAACAGAGGCGAAGTGTTTCTGTGAGGGACTCACTAACTAACACTTCTCTTTTATAATGAAAAGGATCTCGAAAAGTTTTCAAATTTAAGGGAGCATTGTGGAAGTTCATGATAGAATCCTTCAGCTTTTTTTTAATGCTGTCAATGCAAAAGAGTAGTTTGTGCCAAAATCCTAGCAAAGCCAGAAAATCTTAACTAAATATGCGCTATTATAACTGCCTTGAGTCCCTTCTTGTTTCAAGGGTCTCTTTTTAATTGCCTATCATCTCCTAGCGAACTTGAAATAACTCCAACATACAACTGCAGAAAAGAAATAAAACGAACCACCCCTCTATATTTTGCAACCGTTCATAGCAGAGAAAATTCAAAGATATCATTCGATAGGGAATAAAATACCTAATCTATGAATTCATATGCAAAACATTTGCACAAGGAGCCATTTTCATATCAAATAGCACACAGGCTTTAAAATGTTCAATGGTAACATCCAGTTTAGATTCTAAAGCACCGAAACATTACAATCCTTTACATGAGGTTGGTTCAACTTTGCTAAGATTTCTCAGCACTTACCTGCCACGCTCGCTACGATGACCACCCTGCCTTTGGACCTCCTGAGGAGTGGCAAGAAGGCTTTGGTCACCCTTACCGCTCCTAGGACGTTGACGTGGAACATGTGCTCGATCACGGACATGCTGCACCACTCCAACTCAGAAAAGATAGCCACTCCAGCGTTGTTAACCACGCACCATAGATCTGAGAGGAAGGAACAGAAGGGTAATATTTTGTCTTTTAGAACATATTATATATATATATTTGCGTGCAAATTTACTTAAAATAATTTAATTTTGCGTTATTTTAAATTAACAAGTGACTCTATTGCGACGACTTAGTTGGTATTGCATTTCCAAACAATGACCATTCAAAAATTCGAATCTATCAATTTTGCTGGCTATTTCTGAAGTCTTAGAGGATGAATAACTTGTCCAATTTCTTGAGGGTCGCGTTAATACTATTGCATTCTAGCATATACGTTTTGATGATGGTATCGATTACGTTATGTCGCGTGTGGATGAGTACAGTATAGTTTTTTCCTAGTTGAATGGGGAGATACTAGAAAGAGTGAAGACAACATGCTTTGCGTATAGTATACTTGCGTTTGCATTCATAAACCATCGTTTCGTTTTTAGTCAAAGGAGAATTTATGAAACTACAATAATACTTAACAAATAACTTTTTATCTGATTATACCAAACACAACGATAAGAACCCGAGGATGAAATGAACAATCCACAGGGCATTACATAAGAACTGTCGCAAAATATTTGATAATTTGGGTTACTTCAAGTAGTGTCGCGAGGGAAAATGGTACACTCTATATAGTTTTGAGCCATAAAGAAAATGAAATTATTTTAATGTATATAGTTGGAAAAATCATGTGATAGCGTATTAAGAGTCCTCTACTAATTCTTTTCGTTTATACATTTTCGGCGATACTATTTCTAATAAGCGTTTGATGATGATAAAATCCATTTTTACACAGACGCGTAAATATATAGAAATATAAATTACACAGAAAAATAATATCTTATATTTTATTTTTAAAATAAACTTCAGTTATTTTACCCCATAGTTCGATGACAGCTGTGCGATACTTGACGAAAATTTGTGCCGCCGAACACCCATTGCCCATAACTGCTATAGTCTATATTAGAAATTATTGATTTCGTCGTCTGTTTATGACTCAAAAATATATAACTGAGTGATCCAGAGAGTGCAGGATCTCCTCTCAAACCCCTACGCGGGTCAGCTTTGGTCCGACTCAAACCCGCAACAAATAAAATCGTCGACCTGCAGCTGCGACAAAAAATATTGTCGATATGCAATCCTATCTGAGGCCTTTGCGAATGAACAGAATACAGACCCTGGGCCAGCAATGGAATTGTTAATGCATATGTACAATTTTTTGTTGTTTACCGTTTGTAACTTCTGTTGATTCATTTATTCAGTTACACTCATAAAAAATGATTAGGTCATTAAAAATAAACTGTGGGTAGACCCGCAACCCGACTCGCAGCTGAAAAATAAAAGAAACCCGATTCGCAACTTGAAAATCCGACCCGAAATATCCGACCCGAATCCCATAAGCGGCTAACCTACGAGTCACCGCGGGTATCCGACCCGATGCAAAGATTTACTAGAAACCTCGCTCTTGTTTAGAACGATTCGTACATATATACGATCGTAAAGGAAATAATTCTACCGTATGATATTGCTTCCATAAGTGCTGAGACTCTGATAAAAAGTGACATTCGTACAATTAATACTTATGTACATTCAATGTTCCTTTCAGGACTTTTTGGCTGGAGGGGATGAAATTTTAGGGGGGGGGAAGTTTTCCATTTGCCCTATATAAATATATCTAAATGCTGTATCACATAAATAGAAACTAGGTTAACATAAAATGTCTCCGGGGGGGGGGGACGAATACTCGTCTGCGGGGGGGCCGTCGCCCCCCTTGGAGGTATACCTGAAAGAAACACTGTGAACATTACATCATCATTTCTAATTAGGGAATGATTTTAACACATCGTATCCGCTGATGGCCAAAGAAACAAGCGTGACGGCAGCCTGCCTTCTGGATGCATATGGTAACCTTGACACACTGCTCACGATCCACTTCGAGGAAATCACTCAGCGAAAAGGGATGAGTGTCATTTTTAGCGGAGATGAGTGCCATCGAATTAATAACTCGGAATTCTGACCTTAAGGTGGCCTCTAAAGATTCTGTTTTGACACGCTGAACATGAACTTCACGACTGCTTTGTTCTAAATCAAGTGCTGCATTGAGTGCTTCAAGAACGCTTTCTATGCCACCCATGATTTACTCCGAATGATTCAAAACATACATTTATTTTGAAGCGAATGTGTGTTTAAGAATATCGCTAAACTTTATTCTTAAAAGTGTTTAATTTCGATATAGGATTCTTTAACATTGAACTGTTTCTTACATTGAAATATTTGATAATTTACAAAAATGGAGACAGAACCAGCCCATGAAAAAGTCCGCTGGGGGTGAAAGTTACAAGTTCTATGACCTTTTGATAAACTTTTCTAACTTACAACGAGAAATAGACCCTTTAACTTAAACTGTTTCCGTGAGTAGGTATAATTTTTCTAAATTAGCCGACATTCAAATATTCAGGGGTGTCTCAAAATATGAGCATCTCAACAATTGAAGGTTGGTGAAAGGGTGATGGCTCAAACTCTTCTTGGTCCAGCCTTAAATTGAGGGTGGGTGGGCAGGATCGAAGCAAAAACCTCTGACGCCCCTGGCACAGGATATCCGATGTGCCTTCCATATCAAGTAAATGTGTCAATTTGCCAAGCGGTACGGGTTCATGATGCGCTCGTGTTTGACTGCATATCTTCATATTTATATAGTAATCAAATTACATCATGATAATCATTAGAAGAGTAGGGAACACTCCCGCCTTTCTCCTCTAAAACAAGCTTTCCTAAATGTTCGTTTATAATACGTAAGTGTTAGTAACATTATCTCATATTACACTACAAAAGAATGTAACCCGGTTTAATAGTATTAGTATACAAAACTTTTAAGATCTTAAACTTTTTCGGCATAAAATTCAAATGTTGTAGCAAAAACTTAGAAGTTTCTTGTATAAGCACAAACGTGACGCAGGAGGATCCTGTTTTGATGTATGGACCGATCGGAGCACATAAAATAGTTGCTATTACCGATGATGCATGAGGTATATTAATACGATAAAAGGTAGAGAAAGATTAAAAGATTAGAGAAGAGCTAGAGTGGTCTGGTGAAAAAAACGAAATTTTTCAAATTCAGTATGTTATGGATAAAGAAAGGGATTCATCAAATAGCAAATGTTTTGGGGAAGAAACAAGTGCAACCATTTATATAAAGAAATTGAAGATGTTTTATAGAAGATAACTGAAGAATGTAAGCGAAACGGAACGTCAAAGCATAAGACCTAAATATGTATTTCCCAGAAGTGATGAGTTCCAATTCTTCAGCGGCAAGCTGTTTTCGTTCGTCCAGAAATTGTCAGTGCAGATATTGCATTAAAACGTTACGAATGTTATTTCATGAACAGACTCTTGAGAATCCGGCCTTTCAATGCTCATATGCCTGTGTGTTATTTGTGTTCTATTTTACATCCTACATACAGTTAACTTTAACATTAAAGTTAATTAAAAATTAAACAGTAATCCCACATTCTCGATAATCCGCCCCCCCCCCCCCAGGGCAAGGAATGACCGAATTTAGCAAGAATCTACTGTTTTTATTGTATCCTTATTTTATAATTTAATCCATCCTTTCTGTATTAAATTTATTCTTACGGTCAAAATTGTGAAGACCAGTTTTACAAACATTCCAAACAAAACAACACTCAAGTCTTGTCACGCTAGCTAAAGCAGCCTGGGAGAATATAGCGAATCACGCAATTCCAATTCTCCAATAGAGATTTAAACAAGTGCATATTATAATGAAGCGATCTGAATTCTGCTAATCCTCCTAGATTATGATATTAAACAAGAAAAACAGCCTTCGAATTCTGCCCCTAGAAACTAGCCTATGGCATATTTCAAGGTCAGACAAAATTGGGCAGTCGATTTTCTCTTATTAATCCAAGCGAACAAATTCCTAATTCTATACTCTTTTGTTCGCAGGTGATTCTTTAAAGCATTTTCCTTAAAAAATAAGTATATGTATATATATATATATATATATATATATATATATATATATATACCAGAGAGCTCTGCCCCCTGCTCGTTACGCTTCGCAAACCTCCGTAACTCGTTTCGAGAGACTTTGCCTTTAACTATTACAAACCAAACTAAAGTTTTGATCGGTAAACTGTTTATTTCATCGTGTTGCAATATTTTTCTATAAATGTACCAAATTTCATACTTTTTGTATGCTATAGCTTTTGTGGTACGAGACAGAGAATATCGATAGACGTACCGATACGAAAGAACATTTTTCAGTCCTACAAAAATTCAACTATGTGGGTTCCTGCCTGCAAAAATTCGTAGTTTTGCTGTTGTTAGTCTATCCAGGACTCGAACTCGCAGTTCAAATATTTTGTTCTTGACTTTGACATTAAATATTGCTTAAACTACAATATATATCGAAAAAAGATTTATTTCAGCGTCATTTCCAAACCTTTTTTTATAAGTGAACCAAATTTTATATTTTTGTATGTTATAATTTTTGCGGTACGAAACAAAGACACTCGAAGAATGAGAAATTGGTTAAACAACGGCGGCGGCGTTAACTACATTTAAACACTTTACAACATAGTTGAAAAGTGTTCATGACTTTGTTCATTTTGACTGTCTGTCCGTTCGCACGATAATTATCGTAAAAATGACTTTATCAAAATGAAATTTTAGTATGTTGTTCAGACGGTCTGTGGGACCTATGGGAATATAAATGAACAATATCACCCAATTAGTTTTGGATTGAATCCGGGTTGAAAAATTAAACTGCATTGAACCCTATGGGACCTAATTTTCAAACAGTTTTTAAGCGAATTCACAAATTGCTTCGAACGTTTCAGGAAATATTCAAATTATTTAGTATTGTAGTTTTTTAAATAAAACTTTAAATAATAATTACACCCATACTGTATGAAGAGATCACGTGACCCACTTCAAAATAAAATATGGCATCCATCTTGTGTCAAAATCGTGATTTTTAAAGTTCTTTTTAATTTATATTTAGTGTTGTATCGGTTCTAAAACCGCTTTATTTTTGCTTAATTTCTGTGCATCTATACTCTAAAACAACGCAATTATAATATATTAATATATTTGAGTTTAAATGATCATCCAACTTTGATTATTTCCACGACGAAGCCTAATTTTCACTTATGGAGAATGTAAACACATCAAGCTATAGGATGAGTTGTATAAGAATTGCTGAATTTCTTTAACGCAAAAATATTTAGCTCCGAAGTCAGCAATATAGCTGATATGAATGAAACACTCATTGATTTTACATAGAGAAGCAGACTTTTTCGATGAAGTTTTAAGCATGGAGTGCCTTTATCACCATGGTTTTAAGATTTTAAGTAAAATAAATTAATAGTATTGTGATGAATGAAAGGAATGGAAAAAAGTAAATGAATGAAGTATTTACTGCTTTTTCATAGAGAGCCAGGCGATTTATATTTCAATGACGTCATTTGAGTAAAGTTCATTTTTTTCGATGAAGTTTTAAGTTTCCAAATATAATAAATTATTGTAGTATTGTGATAATTTTAAAAATATTACCGCTGAATGTATCGCATTTTAGAGATGTTTAAATAAAATTGCATTGCAATTGGAAAGTGTTTCATAATCAATGTTTTATGCATGATTGATCTTTCTTGTTTAATATATACTAGGGGCTCTGCTCCCTACTTTCTACGTTTCGCCAACTTCCGTAACTCTTCGCGAGCTACTAGTTTCGAAAATATTTTAAATGTATAACTTTTATTGTTTCAAATGAAATTTACAGAAGCAATGCTTTAAAAAATTATAAGAAAATAATCGTTTTTGAAGAGGAAGAAATAACTGACATCCTAAACTAAAATAATAAAAGTTTGACTTCACATTTTATGCTTCTGACTATATCGCGGAAGAGTGTGTAAACTCTGTGTTAAACCAGGACGCATTTAGGGCACACTTAAGGACAGAGCCGTTTGAAAGCCCTAGGATATAGTGTGCGGGAAAATACCATCTAATGAGAGTGGGTTTGTGTGCATAGTTTGATTGCCTCATTCCAAGGAATGTATTCACTTACGTTGGCGGATGTTCGTCTTGGATACTTTCCGAAATATGGCTAAAAGTTTACACAATAGACGGACCTATTAGCATTGGAATGCTCGCAGTGGTGTCACGCTGTTTAATATCCACGAAATTATAATGACGAACGCCAACCCTTCAAGGTGGCTTTAAGGTGACTGGGTAGCGGTAAAGTATAACGTAGATAAGTAACGTAAGTTTAGATGGATATAGAGAGCGTAGATGTAGGTGGTCATGAGTAGAGCGGAATTGCCGGGCAATTTACGATAAAAACATTGAGTGAGAGGTTTCGTATTAAACTAAATAACCATAACAAGGATATATTGTCTTCACAGTTTTAAAGGAGTGTGTGTGTGGGGGGGGGGGAGTTAATCATTAATGTAAAAACATTAAACTTTTTTACCGTAGTTATAATTAAAAATGTCAGTTTTTGAGGAAAGGGGAGACTAAGAATTGAACATTTTTATACCCCTATATACGACCATTTTTTATAAAAAATAAACTGAAGGGTTACATATACAGCTAAACCCATTTATGGCAAGTTCGCTTACAGAGAATAATCAGTTATAACGAAGTTTGGAGATGTTTTTTTCTCAACGTCGCAATTCAAGAAAGAAATAGGTCTATTGAGAAAATGCAAAGTTTGTTCCTTGTGCTGGGAAATTAAAAGGCTATTTATTCTTTGTGCTGCATCAATATTTTCAAAACTCATTCCGTTCTGGGTCCAACTCGCTCAATGAAAGAGAAAATCATTTGAGTATTACCTTATTTGAAATCAGTGTTTTTTCAAACACCATTTTGGTTGATATAATTCATTTTAATGAATATAAAAGATGAAAGAATAGAGAAAAAGTAACTTGAATCTTCACAGAAAGTCTTATGCATCTCTTGCCAGATGGTTTAGTAACTTTTGGAGTGGATCATGGATGGCCTCACTCCATTTAAATGATTAACGCATCTTAAAACACGCTCAATTAACGACTATCGACTCTAATGTATTATGAAATTTCGCTCTTATTTGATCATTTTTTAATCTTTCTGTGGGAACCATGAATTACAATGAGACGCCAAAAGTCATGGGATAACGAATGGATCCTCCTCGAGCTTCCAGTAGTACATCGACACGTCAAAGGTGAACGAGTTTCCAGTACCTTTTCAACAGGAATGGCTGCCTAAGTACACGATTGTATACACAAATCTTGCAGTGTAGACCATAATTGTATTGCATTAACTGATGCTGATGCTGGATTTATAGATCACAGACTTGTTTCCATTGTGTTCCACAGATGCTCCAAGTTCTTATAATTTCGGGAGAGGTCGAGGGGGGATTATGGTGGTAAAATCGGTGAAGTATTCCTAGAAACCAAGGACTGGTGGTACGTTGCATTATCTTGTTGAAATATCCCTTTCCCATCAAGGGGCTCGAGAGTCAGGAAGGGATGCAGGCGATCTGCGGTAATGTCCACGTATCTTACATGTCAGTTATTACTCCAAACGAACGATAAAGCCCAATGTAAACCATGTGAACACCCCTCATACTATCCAAATTTGCTTGACTTTTATTTCTTAGTGCCCTGCTAGCTCTCAGTGTCAAAATCACTAATCATTGCATCGATTATTTACGAATACGGTGAAAGAATAGCGAAGAATTTTAGTATTCTTTCATAAAAATCGCGAAGTTTAACGCACTTTCTTTTAAAAAAAAATGCGAATTTTACTGTTCTTTCGTAAAATTATAAACAAAGTCGAATGACGCGTTTTCGTAAAATCGTGAATTTCAAAGGATTTTGTTTTTCATGAAAAAAAAAATATATAGCAAATTTTTACGCTTTTTCACAAACATTAGGACATTTATTACACTTTTTGAAAAAATCGTAAATTTTAATGTGTTTTTGTAAAAATATCGAGTTTTAAAATCTTTTGCAAAAATCACAAAATTGAATTTGATAAAAACAAAAATCAAGTATGTAAGCGATTTTTCATAAAAAAATAGCAAATTTTAACACTTTTTCAGGTGGTTGGAATGAAAAAAAATTCTTCAAATTTTCCAAATTGTGCATTGATGATTTTTTTTTAAATATATATAATTTGTAACGCTTTCAACACAGCAAATATTTAAACATCACTCCTATTCAATAAATTATGTTGCAGAAATTGACAAACTTTTCTTGTATGTATTGTAATGTAGTTCGAATTTTTTTTTCTGGCTGATGTTGTGTATAACTGGCACAGAAACGAATATATATTCGTTAGTATAGTGGCTACATCAGGTGTCACATAAAAGTCATCTATCTATTGATACTTTTGTCGGAGGGTATCCGAACAGATGTCGGTGAATTGCCAAAGAGGAAGGAACATGGGGAAACGGAGAGGATGCAGTCGCTTCCTCGCTCGCCAGAAATCGAAAACAAAAAACCCTTAGCCCCGTAGCCCACTATTAGTTCCTGTACAAACATAAACAGCGCATACTAAGTCTTTTAAAGGAAATATATATCGCTCAGAAAGAAAAGAGGATTTGAAAACCAATACTGTGGAATATACGTAGTATAAAAAAACCTTGCTAAAAAGCAGCATAAATATCTATCTAATATTACCTATTCATATTTACTAGTAGAATGAATCACATACTTAATAGAAGTTACGACATATTGTTAAATGTTCATAAAAATTATATTGCGTGTTTGGAAATTAATTGCGTTGTTAAAATTATATTGAGTATTATGTATTTGTCCCCTTTATTATTATTATTTTTTTTTTAATTACAATTTCTACACTCTATAACAAAACAATCGACGCACCAAGAAGGAGTTGTCTGATTGTGTTAAAAATTGGTGGATGTGAAGAACATGCATAGAGAAAAAGAAACGATTAAAATTTCAGAACAATTTAATGATTTAGAGATTGATCGTATACAAAGGGAGTAAGTCAATAAGGCGTTGGTCCACCGCTGGCCTGGATGCAAGATGTCACCCAGCGTGGCATAGACTGATAAAGTTCACGGATGGTGTCCTGCGGAAGGTCTTGCCAAATTGTCTCTAACTGTCGGGCTAAATCGTCAACATTTCGGGATGGTTGCAATTGCCTTCCCATAACGTCCCAAATGTGCTCTATGGGAGAGAGATCAGGAGACCTAGCTGGCCAAGGAAGTGTTGGGCAGGCTTGAAGACAATTCATAGCAACACGTGCCGTGTGCGGCCGCCGGACATTATCTTTTTGAAAAGTAAACCCGGGGTGTCGTAAAAGGAACGGTAACACAACCGGTCATAAAATGTTGTCTACTTTTCGCTGTGCGGTCAGTGTGCCAGAAATTACTTCCAAAGGGGTCCGGCTATCAAAGAAGATGACACCTCAGACCATACCCACCTGCAAATATACACATGCCCAGATATACACCTGCTGAATGGGCAGTTCCGATGCGCTGGAGCTTCCACTATTTATTCATTAGACACCAAATGTTATTCATTGGCATGTTCGCTCAAAATGTCTTTGCATACGAAATTTCATTACAATCGGACAACTCCTTCTTGATGAGTCGATTTTCTTGTTATAGAGTGTATTTGTAAAGATCGCATCGTCAGAAAGGCGATACCTGGCGTTCCCTGAAACCCTGTGGAATAATGTGTGGCGGTATAGAAAGGGATTCGTCAATTTTAAAGGTACATATCCAATGTGAAAAGTACGGCGCGAGGGTGACAAATGTGCGAGTGAGAGTTTTAGCTCGAGAATGAAAATAAGGTGCGGGCATTTTCAAACGAATGGAATAGAGGGAATGCATGAAGATTAATGGAAAATGTATTCACTTGTGCTTGTATTGTTGAATGTGCTTGTTCGTTTTAAGAAAGATTTAGAAAGAGATTCGTATTTAGGGATGAATCGCACCATGATCGGGGAAATAAGTTTAAACTATTAATTGTTTTTGATATTCAACCTATTCCACATCACTACCATTGCATCCGGTATCAGCATAAACTTCCTCTTTCTATAATCTTTTGTTCCCAAATCCTTAAATTTTAAAATCGCCTTGAAAATGTATTTTCTCAAGTAGGCGACAGATTAGTCAGAACGACCCATTAGGTAAATGGAATCCCATTTTCCAGTTGAGTCTATTTAACCTCAAATGATTGATCAAAACATCGTATATAGGAAAGGAACAAAAATGGGCTTTTTTTTATGAGAACTAGCCCCTAATGTGTCAATCTGTAATGTGCATCTTAACAAATGAGAATTTTTTTCAGTATCACCAATTTAACGAAGGAAAATTTGCGCCCAAGTGTGACACATTCTGTCACTCAGAGATTGCTTACCATCACTGCTTACGACATAGAAATGAAAATATTGTTAGAAGCCATGAAGCGACTTGTGAGTCGTTGCACACTTTGCGTGGTGAAGCGTCTCCAAAAGAGAATGTCGAAAACTGTAGAACACGAAATTGACTTAGATGAGAACTGGCTTCATTAAAGATTTGTTGATTCCAAATAGTAAAAAATAAAAATCTCCAATCATTTTTATAATTTAAGTATATACCATTAGTAATTTAACATTAAAAATCTATTTTCTTTAGATAAGTTGTTAATTTTAAAGTTTTTGCGAAACAGACATTTTCATTTTATGATTTGAAATACAATTACATGTAATCGAAACAACTTAAAAGTGGAATTTCACGATCCGAAAGATATTCCCAAAATGGACAGCTGACGCGAAGGAATAAAATTGCCATCAGAATTAAGATAAGATTATTTTCTGTGAGATCGAAGGAATAACGGCCAACTTGGTTGCGCATTGGACAGCAGCAACGTTCCGACAAACAATGAGTTGTAACAATATTAGTTTCTCTCTATATTAAAAATAAAAGTAGCCGCCGCCGCTGTTTGACAAATTTCTCGTTTCTCGAGATTCTTTGCTTCGTACCGCAAAAACTATTGCATATAAAAATATGAAATTTGGTATACTTGTAGAAAAAGCTTTGGGCTTTGGGGAATGCGCTAAAATAAACAGCTTTTTGATATATATTGTAGTTTAAGAAATATTTAATATCAAAGACAAAATATCTGAGCTGCGAGTTCACGTCCTGGATAGACTAAAAATAGCAAGATCACGAATTTTTGCCGGCAGGTAAGTACGATATCTACATGGGTGAATTTTTGCAGGACGGGGCCCTTTTTTATTTTCGATGTAATTTTTGAGTTATTTTACATTTTATGCACTTCTGAAGTGAACTTTTTTTTTCGTATCTGCACGTCTAGCGATTTCTCTGTCTCGAAAAGTAAAAACTATAGCATACAAAAATATGAAATTTGGTACATTTATAGAGATATAATAAGGTAACACGATGAAATAAATCGTTTATCGATTTAAACTTTAGCTTGGCAGCAAATAGCTCGCGAAGCGAACTCATCATCAAGGAATTTAGTTTTTGAATTCCCTTGGGATAAGAAATTTTTCTTAGCCTGCTTTTCCCTCATGCGAAAAATAGGCAGGGATAGAAAAGAAATTTTTGAAAGTAGAATTTTTAGGAACGATAGATATGAAGCGAGAGCAGCGAATGGTAGGAGGCGAAGCCTCTTGAAAGGGGTTGCGCGAGTGGAGCTTGCAGGGAGCAGAGCCCCCTAGTGTTAGAAAAGATGCAAGTTTTTCTTTGAGAATGGTGGCATGCTCTATGTTTAGTAGAATAGCCATTGAGTACTTTTTTAACACTTTACAACAAAGTTGAAAAGTGTTTATGACTTTGTTCATTCTGTCTGTCTGTCCGCTAGCACGATAACTGCCGTAAAAATGACTTAATCAAAATGAAATTTTAGTATGTTGTTCAGACGGTCTGTAGGACCTATGGGAATATAAATTAATAATATCACCCAATTAGTTTTGAGTTGAACCCGGGTTGAAAAAATGACATACATTGAGTCCAATGGGACCTAATTTTTCAAACATTTTTTAAGCGGATTTAAAATTCGCAAATTGCTTCGAAAATTTTAGGTAATATTCAAATTGTTCCATAAAATATATAAAAAAAATTCAGCGAAATATATTCAGTAGTTTTTTAATTAAAAATTAAAATAATAATAACACCTCTTATATGAGGCGATCACGTGACCATGATGTGAAAAGATCACGTGACCCACTTCAAAATGATATATGGCATCCATCTTGTCTCAAAATCGTGATTTTTAAAGTTCTTTTTAATTCATATTGAGTGTTGTATCCGTCCCAAAACCACTTTATTTTTGCTTAAATTCTGTGCATCTACGTACTGAAACAACGCAATTACAATATATTTGAGTTTAAATGCTCATCCAAATTTGATTATTTCTACAACGCAGCCTATTTTTCACCTATGTAAAATGTAAACAGCAAAATATGTAGAATGAGTTGTATTAGAATTGCTGTATTTCTTTAACACAAAATCATTTAGTTCATGGAGTCTGCATAGCTGATATGAATGAAATAGTCATTGATTTTAGAAAGAAAAGGACGATTTTTTTCGATGAAGTTTTACGCATAGAGTTTAATTACTTGGAGCTCCATGGTCTTAATTTTTAAATAAAATAAATTATTATAGTATTGTGATGAATGACATGAATGGGAAATTATTTATGAATGAAATGATGCTTTTATAGAGAGAGCCAGGCGTGTTATTTTTTCTATGATGTCATTTGAATGAATTTCAGTTGTTTTCGATGAAGTTTTCAAATATAATAAATTATCGTAGTATTATGATAATTCTAAAATTATTACCGAGGAATGTATCACAATTTAGAGATGTTTAAACCAGACAATTTATATTTCAATGCCGTCATTTGAATGAAGTTCATTTTTTTCGATGAAGGTTTAAGTTTTCAAATATCATAAATTAATGTAGTATTGTGATAAGTTTTAAAATATTACCGAGGAATGTATTGCATTTTAGACATGTTTAAATAAAATTGCATTGAAGTTGGAAAGTGTTTCATAATCAATGCTTTAAGCGTGATTGATCTTTCTTGTTTATTTATAGATTCAATGGAAAAGAAATAATCAAATAATAGAGAGGAGTGGGGAAACCTCACGATGGAATAAACTTGAAAATTCATTGTTTTCTATTAAATGGGGCACCGCAAATATGTGATTTTAGACTATATATTATGAAATATAGATTTCCCGAAATCACGATACTGAATACAATAGTAAATAAATTCTTCACTAGCTAAAGATGTAGGGATATTTCGTGCATTTCCAAACAAATACCGAAATGTTTATAGCTATCAGCTTTTGAGCGTAAAACTCTGATCTTAATCACATATTGAGGAAGTATATATTAAATGCCTCTTGAATGTGGCGTGGGGTCGAGTCTTTACACACCTACCTACCTTTATCGCCTAGTTCGGACTCCACTTGCTTTACCGTATTCTGCACTTGGTCGTATTTGGTTACGTCCAGCTTCAGGATTCGAACCCTCTCAGTCAGCTGGGAGAGCTCTCGAGCTCCCTCACTGTCCTCCTCTAGGCAGCAAGCGAACACGAAGAACCCCGATGCTTGCAGACGATGGGCCAGTGATAGGCCGAATCCCGTGTCACAACCTGGAGTGGAAAAAATATCATGAGAAGAGGTATAAATAATCAAATCAATATATGGTTTTCGTATCACTTCATGCATTTGGCGTAACTGCTATATTTTTCATAGGTGTGCACTCGAAGTCGAAAAGACGACATAGATTCATTCTGTCTTTTGACTTATAGTTTGTCGATCTGTCTAGCATTGACGAAGGGGATTCAGAGTATCTTCGGGGGGGGGGGGGGGGGAAACTGTATTATTTTACAGTGTTCAAAATTATCTTCATATGCACAAAAACCTGATTTCTCAACAAGGGTTCAATATAATTGAATGCATTTTTTTTTGGGGGGGGGGAGGGGGTAATACATAGCATCATAACACATAAATGCAAACTTAAAAATAGAATAGGAATGCATACGATATAAAAGTAATTATGAAACAATTTGACAATTTCACCCATGTCTACCCAGCCTCTAATCGGTAAACAGCTCTTTACATCAAAGATTCTTTCAAAATGATACTTCGGAACTATAAAAAAACTGTTTCGAGTGGAGAAACACCGAAATGAAATCTAGAATTGTAGAATTTCGCATGGAAATGTACTTCGTGCACAGCGCTTCCGCCGTTTCTTTTTATGTATATAAAGATAATTTTGAACACCAGTATACATATTAGTGCTTAAATACGTTGTTCAGGCAGGGGCCAGAGATGGCTAAGCCCCCTCCCCACAAGAGGTATAAGTCCCCTGATAAAAATATTAAATTTTCAGTAGTGATATGAAATTTCATATAAAATGCCATGCAAATTTTGCATGAAGAATTTCTTTGAGATTTTTTTTATAAATTACTTGGTTTTAAAGATTTTTTAATTTAGCTGAATGTATGATTATAGGAATGATCAATTTATTTACATATTTAATTTAAAAATATTTAAAAATCGTGACTATGGTCGCAATTATATGCTCACAATTATATGGATACTTTTGTATTATTGTGGGGTTCACTGTTATACGTTATAAAGTAAGAAATCTGATGTGGGCAGCACATGACTTTCCTTATTTAATGCAATGAATTTACTAATTTTACAGTAAAAAAAAATAGATTATTTTTATAGTAGTTATTTATATTATTTCCAAGATATTGAATTTTCGTCAATGAGTCGCCATTTTCCATGTCGTCATCATCAATGAGTCGCCATTGATTTAGCATCATTTTTATCCATTTGACGAGTTTTTCGCTAATTTAGCAACATTTAAAAAAATCGCCAAGTTGGCGACATTCCGCCAAATTCGTCGCCAAAATCTCGCCAAGCGTTATGGACGAAGAAATAAGTTATTCTTACAGCAGATAACTGACTATTGGCGTTCAAATACAAAAGTTTACTCAAACTATCTTTTTTCATGAATGGAACGAGCTAGATCCACGAGAATGATGTCATCCAATTTATCGTATGGTATTACATATGAAAAGTGAGCATGTTTCTCAATAGGAAATATTTTTTTTTTCTTTTATGACTTTTTGATAATTTTTTTGAAAAATGTGCAATATCTCGAGAACGGTTCATGTTAGCGTTCTAAAATTTATGTCAATTGTTTTCTAATGAAAAATTACATAAGAAATGTCCATTTGCGTAACTTTATTAGCGGTTTTGATTTTTTGACGATTTTTTCAAATTTTCACTTGAAAATTCAGGGGCGTTCTGAATATTCGATTGCGTATAAAAACAATAGGCTTCCAGTGTTTCTGAATTGTGAATTTTGTACCAAATTTCGTTTGAATCGGTCCATTCGTTCGTCAGTTATCGTCTCCACAGACTCACTGATACACACACACGCACACACACACACACACACATACTTTCATACACACACACACAGACATCACTTCAAAAATGTTTGATTCGTGATCAGGGATGCTTGAAACGTGCTCTCCCGTCGAAAACTCGAATTCGAATATTCGACCCCGTCACAATACTTTCCTTATACATTATGTATATAAGGAAAGTAAAAATCAACGGATAAGTAGGTAAGAGTTAATATTAAGCATTAGAATGTATTAATTTTCAGAATGTTTCTACAAATTATTAACAGCTTTACTACTAGTTAATACTCAGCTAGTAATACTAGTTAATACTACAGCTAGTTAAAATCAATTGTAATTATTATATATTAATATTGATGTATAGTAACTATATAGATATTAATAATCAGCTCTTTGCTTGCAAACGTAAATATGCAATTATTTGTTAATAATTTATATGAATTGAAATATTTCATTGTAATTATTATGGTTCATAAATGCTAATGATTGTGTTTTCGGTAAGCCCCTCATTTAAGAATGTTGAACCCCCCCCCCCCCCCCCCCCCCTCCAAGACACACACAGACACACTTGAATCTACGGCCCTGTGTTCGGTTTCTTCGTCTGTTATACATCGTTTTTTCTTGTTCATCGTTCTTTACTACATCAAGTTTTATACTTAGTCACTTGTTGGATCGTGCAAAAGGGGCACAACTTATTTAATAAATAGTATTTAACTAGTATTTTTTTTTTTTTTGGATGGAAGTTGTCTCGCCAGCCGTGTTGATCGTGATGATGCAAAAGCTAACTTTCAGTATCCGACCTAGTACTGCGTCACGAATGATGGATGTGGGGAAGGGGGGGGGGGTCTCTCGAATGTAAAGCGCATTGTATTTGGACACATCAAGGACACAATTGCGTTTTATATAAGTCCTTGCAAATAAATGGATAGGAAACAGGAGTTTGACTGCAGTTTTATACACACGCTTTAAAGCTTTTTTCTTAATGAAAAATATTACCTACCTTTAGATCGAAATAAGTAACAGGACAGTGGTTAACCGTTTTGTACTGTTTAAATATATAACAGTGAAAGGTACAAAGTACGCTTTTAAGCTAAATAGTATCTCCTGAAATGCGCAATCTATTTGGATGAGCATTTTTTTCAAGCAACGAGACAAGATCTAAAGAATGTTTTAATAAGTTTTATTCTCCTACACCTATACCTTTCTGAGGAATAACGGCAATTAAAATGTCTGTTTTGTCGGTATGTCATGACCACTTGCAATTCGAAAACATCTTAATTAATTAACATATTTTTATCGACTGGTTTTTTTAATTAAATAGGGAACTTATATTTTTGACAAAAAATTTTCAGAATGTGTACCGCGTTTATTTTTATTTTTTTTTATTTTATTTTTTATTCAATTAGCGTGGCAACAACAGATCGAAATCCAGTTACAGTAGCCACACAAGCCTCCATGCCTTATTTGGGATTCGAACCCGAGCCCTCTAGACAACAGCTGAACACGCTATCCACTACACCACCTAGAATCAGTACTAGTTATTTAAGCCTCCCAAACAAATTATTTTAAAAAATTAAGTTTCATTTTTAAAAATATGTTTCATTTCGCTTCACAATGTATGCTATCATCTAAAATAGTCGTATTGATAAAAATTGGCTCCGTTAGGTTCTATCCCGTAGTTGATGTTATGAGTGTGAAATTTGTTAAAAACCTTCTTTTTTTGTATACTTAGTGGTCACCTTCTTGGTCACCAAAAGTCTCCTGAGGAGTCGGAAAATACTTTTAGATCTTCCATCTTTTTGTCAGTCTCCGGCTTGAAAAATGAAAAATTAGATTCTGTTAGGTTCTATCCTGCTGGCGATCCTCTAAGTATGCAAAGATTCAGCCGCCTAGGTCATCGGGAGTGGGGATGGGACTTTACGATTCCATTTTCTCCGTCCCTGAGGATCGAAATTCCACCTTCGTTAGAATCTGTCCTGTGGTCAATACTGTATGCAAGAATTCAGGGTCTCTGGGAGAAATTGTGAATACTTTTCGAAGGTCACTGTGGAGCTTTTGTAGTGTCTGGAAAGCGTTAGACAAGGGGTTCTCAACCTTTTCATGAATGTGTACCACCAAAACTAAAATTCAAAAATTTAGTACCACGTATACAAAAAAAGTATGCATTTAATCGATTTATATTCACATAGTTTTATTTCATTTCTAATAAAAACAAAAAAAAAAATCATTCATGCATAAAGCATTGATTATGAAACTCTTTCCAACTGAATTGCAAAATGAGATACATTCAACGGTGATATTTTTTTAATTATCACAGAACTACGATAATTTGTTTTACTTGAAGACTTAAAACTTCATTGAAAAAAAATGAACTTTATTCAAGTGACGTCATCGAAATATAAATCGTCTAGTTCTCTATGTAAAAATAGTGAATATTTCATTCACACATTTTTATTCCAGACACCAGAGTTAAATAATTTTACGTAACAAAAAATTCAGCAGTTCTTATACAACTCATCTTTACAATCACTTGTTCACATTCTGCTTTCATTAAAATTAGGCTTCGTTGTAGAAATAATCAAAGTTTGATGATCATTTAAACTCAAAAATATTGTAATTGCGTTGGCGCAGAATATAGGTGCACAAAAATTACGCAAAAATAAAGCGGTTTTAGGACGGATGCTACACAAAATATAAATTTAAAAGAACTTTAAAAATTACGATTTTTACTCTGGGTAAAAAGATGGATGTTATATTTTATTTTGAAGTGGGTCACGTGATCTCTTCGTATGATATGGGTGTAATTATTATTTTAATTTTTATTTAAAAAACTACCGAACATATTTTGCTGAAATTTTTTTTATATATTTTATGGGATAATTCGAATATTTCCTAAAACTTTCGAAACAATTTGTGAATTTTAAATTCGCTTAAAAAATGTTTGAAAAATTAGGTCCCATAGAGTTCAATGTATTTCATTTTTTCAACCCGGGTTCAATTCAAAACTAATTGGGTGATATTATTCATTTACATTCCCATATGTCCCACAGACTGACTTAACAACATACTAAAATTTCATTTTGATAAAGTCATTTTTACGGCAGTTATCATACGAACGGACAGACAGACAGACAGAATGAGCAAAGTCATAAACACTTTCCATCTATGTTGTAGAATGTTAAAAAAATGAGCAAAAGCAATAAATTTTAGCTATTTGCTAACATTAAGAATATGATTAGCAAACATTATGATTGACAAAACGATTTAATGTGATACTTGTGTTTGCTTGTCAGAAAATAGTTTCTTTGTATCTATCTCTAATTTTATTTAATTCTAAACGTGAATATGACACTAAGTCCAGTTTCCTTCTATATTTACTTTTTAAGTATAGTACTGAAGAAAATTCTGCGTTGCATAAGTACGTCGAACAAAATGGCATTAAAAATATAATTGGCCTTTCGGAAATGTTTTTAAAATCTTTCTTTTGCTTAATCCAGAAGTTGACCAAAGAGTTGTTTTAAAATCATCCATTGAATCTCCGTCATAGGAAATATCAATGATTTACATTTTTTCTTGAGAAAATGATAAATTATTTATATTCTATTAACAAAATTATCTGCTTAGTACAAGTGGTACGCGTTCCATTGGTTTAGAACCACTACGTTATATAATTATTATGTAGATTTTTCTGGGGGCAACGCCACACATTTCTATACCAGTATACAGGGCGTCCCAAAAACATTGACCTCGGCTTTTATTCCTTAAATATTGATCTTAGACATATGTAATAAATTACAAAGTTGCGTAAAAAAAGTACAGAATTTTATGAAATCGATTAAAATTTTCAAGGGAATTAAATTTTAAGAAATAAAAAATTTAAATTTTTATACGGCCCCCGTACAAAAACACTTCCAATGAGTAAAATTAGCCGCATTCACTAATACAGTGATGTACAAAATTTCAGCATTTTATCATAAGAAGTCCCAGAAATATGAAAAGGCAAAATACTGACTTAAACCACTTTTAGATGCATCGACATGGGTTCTCGGAGGGGAAAAATCATGTCGGCAGATCGCGTTTCAGGGGTCCCAACACAAATTACGAAAGAAAAAAATGATTACATAAAAAAATAATATTTTTGCTATTTATTGGTATAAAAGTATTTACACTGTGCAGAAGTAATAACTTTACACAAAGATTACAAAGCTTGTTCAAAATGTCTTACATTCATGCCAAAGATCCATTGAAGATAATAGACAGATAGTATTTGCCTATGATGCATTTCTGCGTTGCGGCATTTGCACTCTTGCTGTAAACATTTACATTTCAATGTGTGATTAATCCCTCACCAACTTTGTTTAAACATATCTCTGGGGTTTTTTATGATAAAATACTGAAATTTTGTATATCACTTTATTAGTGTATGGCGCACATTTTACTCATTGGACATGTTTTTGTACGGGGGCCGTATAAACATTTAAATTTTGTATTTCTTCAAATTTAATCTCCTAAAAATTTTTATCGATTTTATAACATTCTGTACCTTTTTTAGCGCAACTTTGTAATTTATTATATATGTCGAAGATCAATATTTAAGGAATAAAAGCCGAGGTCAATGTTTTTGGGGTCACTCTGCATACTGTAACCTACATTTTCAATTTTACCATATCACTTCCGTACACTGGATATTCCAAAGTATTTTTATTTTTTATAACAGATTGTAAAACAAAAGCGAATGTTTGATTTCTCAATTTGTTTGCTGCATAGTAAAAGAAAAAGACAAACCTTGAATGACAAGGAATGATTCAATATTGAATCAGGAGAAGCGAGCGTTTGTGCCACAGGGAGGGCGTTTCTACCTCTTGCAGTGCGTTCGAGTCAATATTGAAATTCCGCGATTCATTACTGAATTGACATTTGTTTTTCGAAGTTTGGAATGTGTGGGAAAATCGCTTGTATTTCCCAATATTGAAGAGGCAGCAGGAAATGCTGAAAATTTATTTTAGAGGATTTCCTGTCTTGCTAACAAAATTAAGTAATATTACTCGTTTTTATCGAAGTCATTTAGTCAAAAATTTTATATCGTTTTTATGTCGTTTACCGTCACTAAAGTTTAAACTTGCAGTCAATAAAAGTCTTGCTGGTCTTCAAATTAAGCATTAAAAAATAATAGAATCGCGCTCCCATGGCAGATATCGGCATCCATGGATCAGTTTGGCGCTTATCATGCGCTATGATACTATAAAGTAGTTTACAGAAATTTACTTTGAAGATCTTGAGCCTCAAAACCGCGGTGTGGGTGTTGAAGACCCAGACCGACCGACTCGCCGACAAGGACACGCGCGGTGTGGGTGTGTCGAAAAATAACTACGAGATTTTCTAAAGCCTGATCCATGTGATCCATCAGGGGAGGGGGGGGGGGGGCAAACTCCGAGAGAAGTCTGGTATACTTCTATCAGTTAGTTTTGAGTTTGGTGAGGTTTTTGAAAAAAAAAATGGTACAATTCAAAGGTATAAAATTGGGAGATGATCAGAGGGAAGCTCGTTAATAGCTCCATGTGATAGATATAGGGAATGCTGCTGGTGATAGCAAAGTCGAAATCATTATTAAGGTGGGTGGGCTTAAGTGGAGCAATAATATAAACATTATTCTCGACGGTCCAGCGTTTCATACGAAAGCCACGAGTGTCTTTAGCGAGCGAATTAAATATCTATACATTTTAACACTAGAACGACGGAAGCGGTCATTTTGACCGCATAACTACTTTGACTACTGCCGTCGTTCTAAGAAGATCGTTGATTTGTTCTCTTATTATAAAACCTAGGATAATTTTCATCTGTCTTTTCAATAACTTTAAGAAAATAAGAAAAGATAAAATTTCAATGGGCTGGGATTAGCCGTTTTGGAGGAATCGTTTTTTCAAAGTAGTTATGCGGTCAAAATGACCGCTTCCTTCGTTCTAGTGCTAGTGCTTCAATAATTCATTCTTCGGTCAGCTTTGTGACGTTTCTGCAAACAACCCACCACAAAGAAGTTGGATGTCGGTTCAACCCATTCAATCTTCGTCCGTACTGGCAATGCTGAATTTCATTAATTAATATTAATAATTAATTAAGACATAAATAACCATGCATTTTGCACTCTATGTGTAATGCAGTGGCAAAAATTCGCAGGATTTTTTTTTTAATAAAAGAGAGATGCCAAGTAATCTTGTTATGTGTACCAGGTGTATGTTTTGTTTTCTTCTTTTTAAATATCTAAACACCTATTCAGAACTACACTATTAATAAAGTAATTTAAGTATAAAGTGGTATATAAGTATTGGAAATAATTCATTTTTGAACTCACTTTAAACATTTATTTTTCGAAGTTGGCAGCAGGTCGGTCAAACCGATAAATCGGTAGTGTTCAAGCCTTGATAATAAGTAAAACTCCATACTATTTTCATGTAGGATCGAAGTAGTTGTCTATTATTATAAAATTGTTTTACTTTAATCGCGCAAACTATAGTTCGGAAATATCTGATCTCACACATTTGTAATATCTCGTATATTTTTTAATCCATATTATTTAGTTATACTTCTATCTCAATCAACATCAATTTGAGGGAAAAATTGTATCTTTTATGAGGTTCAGTTCGCAAGTTCTCCCTTTAAAATGTGCCTCGAAATTCCTCTTTTCAAGTTGGCAACAGGTCCGTCACATCGATAAATCGTGTGCATTTAGCTCTACATACTGTTGTTAAACACCTTTTGCGTGCATAGTGTCCTTTAACCTCAGAATCATGAAATCTTGTTTCCGGGAATAAACATTATCCATAAAAAATTTGGCTATGAAAACTTTCCAATTCGTACCTTCCAAGTTCTAATCGTGGGAATTACAAAATAATAAATAATAAATTCCATGTAGTTCTAATTTTTACATAGTGTATCTCCACATAAAATTTCATAGCGATACTTGAATGCGTTTTTGAGTGATCGTGTCCAAGCTTCAGGCTTATCCATATACGCAAACACAGACGTAAATATTTCTGACCGTGTTCGAAATGTGTTCGGAAGGTTTTAAAACGAGTAATCAGTAAAAATATTGCTTTTGAAAACTCTCGGGGAAACAGTATTTAATATGATACCGTAAGAAAGTGAAAACGCCAGAAGAATTTAAATTCCTCGTTACTCTACTTAAGTGGATGTTTTTTAATTCAGTACGCAGGATATAAAATACTGTCTACATGTTTAACAGACTTATAAACATCTTTGATTGGCTTTGTTTGGGCGCATAACGCGGAAGTTAATTATGTATACGTTCTAAATTATTCTTAATTACTCATTGAAATCCGCCCTTCAAATCTCAAGTGACAACATCTCTAAAAACTCTGCTTTGGGAGAGACTTTTTTTACCTACTGATGCAACAGCACACAAAAAGATTAGATTGCCACACATTAAAGAAAAAAAGAATGAAGTGTGTGTTGGACATACACGAACGATGTTAAATATATCTGAAATATCTGCCGTATGAAAGAGCTGTAGAATTTAATTCTTTGACAAAATTTCTGCATGAAACAGTTAAAATGTCTCGTCATTTAACTTTTTTATTTATTTTGCTATTAGTCAGGCACTTAGTACACTTAATCATTCGCCTATACACCAACCAGAATCTTGAAGCATTTAGCCGTCACACGTTGTTGCCCCCGGTGCACTAGTGGGGATAGAACATACTGAGCCCAACAACACAATATCCATGCCCGCAGATGGGACTCAAATCCACAACCCGGCAGTTGAGCGAGCACAAGGAAATGCTTGCCTTGCCTGCTGAGCCACCGTGTTGGCTCTTTTTTTTAAATAAAAAAATATCTCACTTCATAAATCGTTCTATGGCAATTAATGAAAGATAGGAAGATATCATACCTTAAAAAGCATTTCCGCCTTTTGCACCTTATTTAAGGAATTTTTACGTATGCACATGACGTCTTCTTGCTAACCGGTTTACAAAAGTTTAATAATGGGGGTGGGGGCGGTACTTTTGATGATTTCGGGAGGAAATGGGACGTCCTTCCGCCTCAGTTAGGAACAGGAGAAACACGTTTTAATAAACTATTATATTGATCATACGCGGGAGGAGGGGATCTTTCGATGTCTATCGTTAGTTGCGGCTGCTAATACAAGTACATGCGAAAGTGTCATTTGCTAAAAAAGTGAACGCTAGAGCACATAAAAGTGATCGCTGATGATTAGTACAACCTGTTTATAAAAGATCCTCTCCCCCGGGGCGGCCCACCATAAAGGTGGTGTGCGGATCTTAGCTCTGTATCTCTGATTCCCTTAACCGGGGCAAATTAATACGAGGAACACGGCTGTTGCGCGCCCCGCCCGCCTGGGACCTTCGTGACTCGGACTCTTCCAGGAGACGTGGGGACGGACTATGTCTATTCATGACCTGAGCCTAACCCGTCGTCGACTGGGGTCGAGACTCGACGGGACCATCTTCGGACCTCGTCCGGTGAATGATTCTGCTGACGTTGCTCCCCTGGTTGTGTTCTTGAGAGTATTCTTCTGTGGTGAGAGATTAGTACTTCCCCGCCTCCCTAAAAGCATAAACCCTAAGCTGGTCGCTCGGGAGCGCTGGTTTAATCTGCTTATACAAAAAACCTTATTCATTTTGAACAAGATCTAATCACACACATTTCTCTTCTCCTTGTTATCGGAATTTTTCTTCAATCATGCGGAATAGTGGCAGCTAATACTGTTACATAAACTCGCTTTATATGTGTCGTTTAAATAGAAAACGAATTAAATTACGTTTAGAATGCGTTCTTGAAATATTCTCTTCCTTGTGCGAAATATTGAGCAGAAATTTGATTGATTAAATTCTTATAGCGTTGGCAAGAGTTGAAATTTACTCAATGTCAATAAGATAAATTTTATACTTTGATAAAAGCGAATGTTTTTCTGATTCATGTTGAAAAAGTACAGCGAATATGTCGGGAGTGTCTCACGATGCCATGAGTCATCCGAACCATTTTTATTTAAATATCAGTTCCTTTTCTATTTCGATATCTGTTGAAAGAGGATCCGAATGGGAGTATTAAACAAATACGCGAGATATGCAAGATGGCCAACTTATCTAATTTCTGATAAAAACTTCCATTTTGGGATAGATGTGAAGAAAGACTTCGATATTGAGATAAGAGATTTATTAAATCACAAACACTCAGACACTTAGGTAGAACTTAGGTAGGCTCAGACACTTAGGTAGAACTCGATTGAAACATTCTAAGATGGTATTCAAGCTTCAGATTTTGATGACAAAATTATGGACGTTCATGACAAAACTAGTCTTACAATAAAAATCCCGAATAAATATACAGGGTCTTTATAATTAAAGTTCCACTTTGAAATGACCATAAAAGGAAAACTACTGGACAGAATGTTATCAAACTTGGTTATAGTTTACAGGAGGTCATGGACTTTTATTTTCCGCAAGAAAAAAAAAAGAAAAAGAAAAAAAAAAAGTTCAAAAACTCACCGTCAGCGGGGAATGGCGCTGTATGCAATATTGTTAAACGAAATAAGACATGAAGACATCAGTTTAAAAAGTTTTTAATCGTTTCTAAAACGTGTTACAAATCATGTTCAATGTGGCTTCCACTATTTTCTGAAACCAAGTTAAATCGAATTACTGCGTTCTCAACAGTAGCTCTTAGCATATCAGGGGGAATGTTACGGACATGTCCGTGTATCACATTTTTCAATTCCTCCAAATTGTTTATGTTATCACCATAAACAGTGGCTTAGATACCACGATTTTTATGCAGGACGGGGTTCCACCTCACATTGGTACATGTGTCAAACAGTTACTTAAGCAACATTTCAGGGATGACTGGATTGTAAGCCGACACATCCCCATTTCTTGGTTACCTCAAAGCCACTGTTTATGGTGATAACATAAACAATTTGACGGATTTGAAAAATGTGATACACTGACATGTCTGTAACATTCCTCCTGATATCCTAAGAGCTACTCTTGAGAACGCAGTAATGCGATTTAACTTGCTTTCAGAAAATGGTGGAAGCCACATTGAACATGATTTGTAACACGTTTTAGAAACGATTAAAAACTTTTTAAACCGATGTTTTCATGTCTTATTTCGTTTAACGATATTGCATACAGCGCCATTCCCTGCTGACGGTGAGTTCTGGGACAATTCGTAAAAAAATTAAACATGTTAAAGATTAAGAAAACCAGAAATAAATCTATCTCTCTATATTAAAATGTAGCTTTCGCCGCTTAACAAATTTCGCGTTTCTCAAGTTTCTCTGTCACGTAGCGCAAAATCTATATCACACAAAATTATAAAATTTGGTACATTTGTAGAGAAATATTAGAAGAACACACTGATATAAGCTGTTTATGGCTTCAAAATTTAATTTAGGTAATATTTAATGTCAAGATCAAAGGAAGAGTTTTTGAACTGCGAGTTTGTGTCCTGGACAGACTAGCAATAGCAAGACCTCGAATATTTGGTGGCATGTACCTACATAGTTGAACTTTTGCAGGAAGGAGCCCTTTTTTTAAATTTCGATTTCGTTAATGAGTTATTCAAATGCACGTTTCATGCAAAATTTTCTTCTTTACGGGCGAAGATGTGAAACTACTTTTGTACTACCCACAAGTGACTCATCTACCGAATTTTGTAAAATTTGGTCCAGTAGTTTTTCAGTTAGAGTGGATACAAACTTTTGCGGGCCATTTCGCAAAAAAAGGCGGGTTCTTTTATTCCAAAGCTTACCCCCAAACTAATCAGCACCAGAATCGCGCACAAGTGACTTACCTACCAAATTTTGTGAAATTCGGTCCATTAGTTTTTTAGTTAGAGTGGATACAAAATCTGCACAGACAGACAGACAGACACACAGACAGACAGACACACAGACAGACAGACACACACACAGACGTCACGCTAAAAATGTTTTTTTCGTATTCTAGAGGTCTCGAAACGTGTAGATCCGTCGAAAACTCGAGTTGCGATTTTCGGCACGATTCCAATACTTTCTCTATACATTACCATGTATTGCAGGGAAAGTAACAAAACCTAACTAGGCATTTAAGGTTCTCAGCGTTTATATCCTACTTTGAAAAAGCAATGAGCATTTAACACCATTTTCCACTGATGCTTTGATTCTTTAGTTCACTCCACACTTTGAATTGACTTTCATAATAGTTTTTCACACATGCAAACTGATTAAATAAGTCCTTCGTTAAACTCCGCTACTCACAGATTTTTTTTTTTTCAGGACGGGGACTTAAAACGCTCATAAATTCGGGACACCGAGACATTTTATCAAACAATGGGACTGTCCCAGAAAAAACGGAACGAATGGGAACCTAATCTAAGCGTCTTACTGATGCGCTACAAATAAACCAACTTCTTGTGTTTATCGATGAAAACCACAGTACTCAATTTCATTTAAATAGTTTGAATTTCTCGAGACATTGTGCCCAGAAACTCGTAGACGGTTAAAAAAAATATGATGTGGACAGTACATGACTTTCCTTATATAATACAATGAATTTACTACTTTTACAGTTAAAAAAAATCTAATGTGGGCAGCACATGACTTTCCCTGCCGACTTATATTCACGTTCTCTTTATTTTAATTAAATTTATTTCACTTTTAATTCAATTTTCGTTCTCAGTCGGTAACCGGACTTATTTTCAAAGGTGGCGTAGAAAAAATACGAAAAACTAAAATATCTCGAGAACGGCTAGTCCTTGTGTAATGGGGATGGTCTTATTCTTTTCGTCGTTAAAAAATACGTATTAAACGAGCATTCATTGGATATATTTGAGTATACCTAGTTCTTTAATTTAGATTTTAACGATTTTTGCGGGCCATTTTGAAAAAAACGGCAGGTTATTTTTTTTCGAATCGTACCAAAATCTAATCATCACCAGAGTAACCGATAAGTGACTCATCTACCGAATTTTCTGAAATTCGGTCCATTAGTTTTTCAGCTACAGTGGATACAAGCTTTTGCGGGCCATTTCACAAAAAAGGTGGGTTCTTTTATTCCGAATCGTACCCAAAACTAATCAGCACCAGACTCGCTCACATGTAACTTACCTACCAAATTTTGTGAAATTCGGTTAATTAGTTTTTTAGTTAGAGTGGATACAAAATCTGCACAGACAGACAGACACACAGACACGCAGACACACAGACACACAGACAGACACACAGACACACACACGGACGTCACGCTAAAAATAGTTTTTTCGTATTCTAGAGGTCTCGAAACGTGTAGATCCGTCGAAAACTCGAGTTGTGATTTTCGGCATGATTCCAATACTTTCCCTATACATTACGATGTATTGCAGGGAAAGTAAAAATCTGATGTGGGCAGCACATGACTTTCCCTGCAGACTTATATTCACGTTCTATTTATTTAAATTAAATTTAATTAATTTTCAATTCAATTTTCGTTCTCATTTGAAAACTGGACTTATTTTCAAAAATGGTGTAGGAAAAATACGAAAAACTAAAATATCTCGAGAACGGCTAGTCCTAGTGTAATAGGGTTGGTCTTATTCTTTTCATCGTTAAAAATTACGTATTAAATCAGCATTTAATGGATATATTTGAATATACCCAGTTTTTTATTTTAGATTTTGGCAATTTTTGCGGGCCATTTTGCAAAAAAAGGCAGGTTATTTTTTTCTGAATCGTACCAAAATCTAATCAGCACCAGGGTGACCTATACGTAACTCATCTACTGAATTTTGTGAAATTCGGTCCATTAGTTTTTCAGCTACAGTGGATACAAGATTTTGCGGGCCATTTCACAAAAAAGGCGGGTTCTTTTATTCTGAATCGTACCCAAAACTAATCAGCACCAGCCCCGCTCACAAGTGACTTACCTACAAAATTTTGTGAAATTCGGTCCATTAGTTTTTTAGTTAGAGTGGATACAATATCTGCACAGACAGACACACAGACACACAGACAGACACACAGACACACACACAGACGTCACGCTAAAAATGGTTTTTTCGTATTCTAGAGGTCTCGAAACGTGTAGATCCGTCGAAAACTCGAGTTGTGATTTTCGGCATGATTCCAATACTTTCCCTATACATTACCATGTATTGCAGGGAAAGTAAGAATCTGATGTGGGCAGCACATGACTTTCCCTGCAAACTTATATCCACGTTCTATTTATTTCAATTAAATTTAATTCCCTTTTAATTCAATTTTCGTTCTCATTTGATAACTGGACTTATTTTCAAAGGTGGCGTGGAAAAATACGAAAAAAACTAATATATCTCGAGAACGGCTAGTCCTAGTGTAATGGGGTTGGTCTTATTCTTTTCTTCGTTAAAAATTACGCATTAAACAAGCATTTAATGGATATATTTGAGCATACGTAGCTTTTTAGTTTAGATTTTGACAATTTTTGCGGGCCATTTTGCAGAAAAATGCACGTTGTTTTTTTCAGAATCGTACTAAAATCTAATCAGCACCAGGGTGACCTATACGTGGCTTATCTACCGAATTTTATGAAATTCGGTCCATTAGTTTTTCAGCTACAGTGGATACAAGCTTTTGCGGGCCATTTCGTAAAAAAAGGCAGGTTCTTTTATTTCGAATCGTACCCAAAACTAATCAGCACCAGCCCCGCCCACAAGTGACTTACCTACAAAATTTTGTGAAATTCGGTCCATTAGTTTTTTAGTTAGAGTGGATACAAAATCTGCACAGACAGACACACAGACACACAGACACACAGACAGACACACAGACAGACACACACACAGACGTCACGCTAAAAATGCTTTTTTCGTATTCTAGAGGTCTCGAGACGTGTAGATCCGTCGAAAACTCGAGTTGCGATTTTCGGCATGATTCCAATACTTTCCCTATACATTACCATGTATTGCAGGGAAAGTAAAAATCTGATGTGAGCAGCACATGACTTTCCCTGCAGACTTATATTAACGTTCTCTTTATTTTAGTTAAATTTATTTCACTTTTAATACAATTTTCGTTCTCATTCGATAACCGGACTTATTTTCAAAGGTGGTGTAGGGAAAGTACGAAAAACTAAAATATCTCGAGAACGGCTAGTCCTAGTGTAATAGGGTTGGTCTTATTCTTTTCGTCGTTAAAAATTACGTATTAAATCAGCATTTAATGGATATATTTGAGTATACCTAGTTCTTTAGTTTAGATTTGGACGATTTTTGCGGGCCATTTTGCAAAAAAAGGCAGGTCATTTTTTTCCGAATCGTACCAAAATCTAATCAGCACCAAGGTAACCCACAAGTGACTCATCTACCGAATTTTGTGAAATTCGGTCCATTAGTTTTTCAGCTAGAGTGGATACAAGCTTTTCGGGCCATTTCACAAAAAAGGCGGGTTCTTTTATTCTGAATCGTACCCAAAACTAATCAGCACCAGCCCCGCCCACAAGTGACTTACCTACAAAATTTTGTGAAATTCGGTCCATTAGTTTTTTAGTTAGAGTGGATACAATATCTGCACAGACAGACACACAGACACACAGACAGACACACAGACAGACACACACACAGACGTCACGCTAAAAATGGTTTTTTCGTATTCTAGAGGTCTCGAAACGTGTAGATCCGTCGAAAACTCGAGTTGTGATTTTTGGCATGATTCCAATACTTTCCCTATACATTACCATGTATTGCAGGGAAAGTAAAAATCTGATGTGGGCAGCACATGACTTTCCCTGCAGACTTATATCCACGTTCTCTTTATTTTAATGAAATTTATTTCACTTTTATTCAATTTTCGTTCTCATTCGGTAACCGGGCTTATTTTCAAAGGTGGCGTAGGGAAAGTACGAAAAACTAAAATATCTCGAGAACGGCTAGTCCTAGTGTAATGGGGTTGGTCTTATTCTTTTCGTCGTTAAACATTACGTATTAAACGGGTATTTAATGGATATATCTGAGTATACCTAGTTCTTTAGTTTAGATTTTGAAGATTTTTGCGGGCCGTTTTGCAAAAAAAGGCAGGTTATTTTTTTCCGAATCGTACCAAAATCTAATCAGCACCAGAGTGACCTATACGTGACTCATCTACCGAATTTTGTGAAATTCGGTCCATTAGTTTTTCAGCTAGAGTGGATACAAGCTTTTGCGGGCCATTTCGCAAAAAAAGGCGGGTTCTTTTATTCCGAATCGTACCCAAAACTAATCAGCACCAGCCCCGCCCACAAGTGACTTACCTACCAAATTTTGTGAAATTCGGTCCATTAGTTTTTTAGTTACAGTGGATACAAAATCTGCACAGACAGACAGACACACAGACAGACAGACAGACAGACAGACAGACAGACACACAGACACACGCACAGACGTCACGCTAAAAATGGTTTTTTCGTATTCTAGGGGTCTCGAAACGTGTAGATCCGTCGAAAACTCGAGTTGTGATTTTCGGCATGATTCCAATACTTTCCCTATACATTACCATGTATTGCAGGGAAAGTAAAAATCTGATGTGGGCAGCACATGACTTTCCCTGCAGACTTATATTAACGTTCTCTTTATTTTAACTAAATTTATTTCACTTTTAATTCAATTTTCGTTCTCATTCGGTAACCGGGCTTATTTTCAAAGGTGGCGTAGGGAAAGTACGAAAAACTAAAATATCTCGAGAACGGCTAGTCCTAGTGTAATGGGGTTCGTCTTATTCTTTTCGTCGTTAAACATTACGTATTAAACGGGTATTTAATGGATATATCTAAGTAAACCAAGTTCTTTACTTTAGATTTTGAAGATTTTTGCGGGCCGTTTTGCAAAAAAAGGCAGGTTATTTTTTTCCGAATCGTACCAAAATCTAATCAGCACCAGAGTGACCTATACGTGACTCATCTACCGAATTTTGTGAGATTCGGTTCATTAGTTTTTCAGCTAGAGTGGATACAAGCTTTTGCGGGCCATTTCGCAAAAAAAGGCGGGTTCTTTTATTCCGAATCGTACCCAAAACTAATCAGCACTAGCCCCGCCCACAAGTGACTTACCTACCAAATTTTGTGAAATTCGGTCTATTAGTTTTTTAGTTACAGTGGATACAAAATCTGCACAGACAGACAGACAGACAGACAGACACACAGACAGACAGACAGACAGACAGACAGACACACAGACACACGCACAGACGTCACGTTAAAAATGGTTTTTTCGTATTCTAGAGGTCTCGAAACGTGTAGATCCGTCGAAAACTCGAGTTGTGATTTTCGGCATGATTCCAATACTTTCCCTATGCATTACCATGTATTGCAGGGAAAGTAAAAAAAATCTGATGTGAGCAGCACATGACTTTCCCTGCAGACTTATATTAACGTTCTCTTTATTTTAATTAAATTTATTTCACTTTTAATTCAATTTTCGTTCTCATTCGGTAACCTGGCTTATTTTCAAAGGTGGCGTAGGGAAAGTACGAAAAACTAAAATATCTCGAGAACGGCTAGACCTAGTGTAATGGGGTTGGTCTTATTATTTTCGTTGTTAAAAATTACGTATTAAACGAGCATTTAATGGATATATTTGAGTATACCTAGTTCTTTAGTTTAGATTTGGATGATTTTTGCGGGCCGTTTTGCAAAAAAAAGGCAGGTCATTTTTTTCCGAATCGTACCAAAATCTAATCAGCACCAGAGTAATCGATAAGTGACTCATCTACCGAATTTTGTGAAATTCGGTCCATTAGTTTTTCAGCTACAGTGGATACAAGCTTTTGCGGGCCATTTCACAAAAAAGGCGGGTTCTTTTATTCCGAATCGTACCCAAAACTAATCAGCACTAGCCCCGCCCACAAGTGACTTACCTACAAAATTTTGTGAAATTCGGTCCATTAGTTTTTTAGTTAGAGTGGATACAATATCTGCACAGACAGACACACAGACACACAGACACACAGACAGACACACAGACAGACACACAGACAGACACACACACAGACGTCACGCTAAAAATGGTTTTTTCGTATTCTAGAGGTCTTGAAACGTGTAGATCCGTCGAAAACTCGAGTTGTGATTTTCGGCATGATTCCAATACTTTCCCTATACATTACCATGTATTGCAGGGAAAGTAAAAATCTGATGTGGGCAGCACATGACTTTCCCTGCAAACTTATATCCACGTTCTATTTATTTCAATTAAATGTAATTCACTTTTAATTCAAATTTCGTTCTCATTCGGTAACCGGGCTTATTTTCAAAGGTGGCGTAGGGAAAGTACGAAAAACTAAAATATCTCGAGAACGGCTAGTCCTAGTGTAATGGGGTTGGTCTTATTCTTTTCGTCGTTAAACATCACGTATTAAACGGGCATTTAATGGATATATCTAAGTATACCAAGTTCCTTAGTTTAGATTTTGAAGATTTTTGCGGGCCGTTTTGCAAAAAAAGGCAGGTTATTTTTTTCCGAATCGTACCAAAATCTAATCAGCACCAGAGTGACCTATACGTGACTCATCTACCGAATTTTGTGAAATTCGGTTCATTAGTTTTTCAGCTAGAGTGGATACAAGCTTTTGCGGGCCATTTCGCAAAAAAAGGCGGGTTCTTTTATTCCGAATCGTACCCAAAACTAATCAGCACTAGCCCCGCCCACAAGTGACTTACCTACCAAATTTTGTGAAATTCGGTCGATTAGTTTTTTAGTTACAGTGGATACAAAATCTGCACAGACAGACAGACAGACACACAGACAGACACACAGACAGACAGACAGACAGACAGACAGACAGACACACAGACACACGCACAGACGTCACGCTAAAAATGGTTTTTTCGTATTCTAGGGGTCTCGAAACGTGTAGATCCGTCGAAAACTCGAGTTGTGATTTTCGGCATGATTCCAATACTTTCCCTATACATTACCATGTATTGCAGGGAAAGTAATAGGTTATTCTTATAGTAGATACTTATATTCTTTCCAAGATATTGAATTTTCTTCAATGAGTCATCATTTTCATTGATTTAGCGTCATTTTTATCTATTTGGCAAGATTTTCGTTAATTTGGCAACATTTAAAAATGTCGCAAAGTTGGCGACATTCCGCTAAATTCGTCGCCCAAATCTCGCTAAGCGTTATGGACGGAGAAATAAATTATTCTTACAGCGGATAAATGACTATTGGCGTTCAAATACAAAAGTATTACTCAAAGTAGCTTTTCTCGTGAATGGAACGAGTTAGATCCACGAGAATGATGTCACCCAATTTATCGCATAATATTACATATGAAAAGTGAACATGTTTCTTAACAGTTAACATTTTTTTTAATTTATGGGACTTTTTGATAAATTTATTTGAAAAATGTGCAATATATCGAGAACGGTTCATGCCAGCGTCGAAAATTTATGGGGGGGTTCTGAACATTCGATTGTGTTTTAAAACAATAGGCTTCCAGTATTCACTGTTTCTGATTTTTGTACCAAATTTCATTCGAATCGCTCCATTCGTTCGTGAGATATCGTCTCCACAGACTCACTGACACACACACACACACACACACACACACACACACACACATACACAGACATCACTTCAAAAATGTTCGATTCGTGATCAGGGATGCTTGAAACGTGCTCTCCCGTCGAAAACTCGAATTCGAATTTTCGACCCCTTCACAATACTTCCCTTATACATTATGTATATAAGGAAAGTAATACGATTGATTTCCGTTCAGGAATGCCAGAAACGCGCAGATCCGTGTAAGGTAAATAACATAAAAATAAATACATTACAGGGGCAAAAATCCTTGGATCTATCTTGAAACCGATTCGTTAGCTAAAATGTACATTTCACGCTCAACAGAACACTAAAATATGTTTATCTTAAAGTAAGACTACAACATTATTCTTGCATTTAAAAGAATCGAAGCAGCTATTAGAAAAAGTGTTTGTGTTCTGCTGTTTCTTTATTCTTCTGTAATTGTAGTCCCTATCTAGATTCACTTAAACGCCGGACGAATAAAAGTTCTTTTTATTTGAACCTTAATTCAGTACAACATTTTGTGTTTATTTTCTACCATCTTTCATTCTTTTCTCTTGGAGGTTTTACGTTTCAAGCCTAAAAAAAAAATGAAAAATTCGGCATTTTCGGTTGCATGAGTATAACCGGTCATTTGGAACAAAGAATAGAGTAAAAGAACGACGCCACAGTTGCCATGTTTTTCTTTTTTATTTTCGACCCTTTAAAACACCGAAATAGATTTAAAAAAACTCCAGAACATCCATCGTATGATTGTGTGATTTTTACTTTCCCTACAAAACGTACGATATGCATCGCAATAAGAATTTTATCCTCCTGAGACCAAACATCCATACATATGGATGTAATGAATTATCATTTTCTTCCCTATAAACAAATTAAAATAAATCTGCTGATTTATAGCAAAGGAAGTTTACAAGAACGCTATTTATACGTATATATATATATATATTTCGTACGTACGTAGTATCAAGAAGTAAAAAAAAAAATACTTTGCGAAAAGAATAAGGAAAACTTGAGCAACGTATATAAGTACAAATAAAATAATAATGCAGCATACAACTGTTTCGAGGATACACTGAATCCCCTTCGTTAGTGCAAGAAAAACAACAAACCCGAAGTCAAAAGAACGAAATAGGTACAAATGAAGAAACATAGGGGTTTATATACCCAAGTTCTGGATTGTAGTCCACCTGACAGAGACAATCAGAAAATAGAATGAAGAACAGTCCAGACAATCCGAAACGAAAAGTAAGTAACACAAAGATTGGCGTGCGCCAAAACACAGCGGAAATATCTCAATAAGATGAGCAGGTCCAAACAAGAATAAATGAGACCCAACAAGACGAAAATTAAGTCAAAACGATGTATAAGATCCCCAAAGACTAAGAAATTCAACAAATATAAAGGAAAGTAAAAAATTACAGAGCACCCTGCTGAGGGGGAGGGGGGAATTATAGAGCACTCTGCCAGGAGCGTGACAGCTCAGTGGTTAGCCAGCGGTAATTGCACTCGGTCGGCCCGGGTTCGATTCCCGCCACTGCCAAAACTGCCGCCGTGTTCACGCGGAGTACGATCACGTTAAACATGTGGGTCCGTAAGTCGTTTCGAGAGGTTGGTGGTAGGGGAAGAAGGGTACGGTCCCTGTGGATGCCTCCCCCACTGGGTTCCGGTCTAAATTGGGTGGCACTTCCTGACCGTCCAAACAGATATCTTATACTTTTCTGGTAGGTCGAACGTTTTGGGTCGAAGAAGAAAAAGAGCACTCTGCCAGACCGTGCACTGGACAAATTATTAACTAAATCACTAGAATTTTTCTGGATGTGGAAAGCTAGAAAAAGTCAAGATCATAGATCACAATCATTTGAATTTATTTTTGTTTTTATATTCCCATGTGACTAATATGGTCACCCTCTTTTGATAGCGGAACGTTTTTCTTAACTCAAAACCTAAACAGATGACCACGGTTAGAAGATGGGTGAGTGCCACGAATTCTTCCCGGGAGACTTGCTTTGACATCAATTTTTCATTGGCGTCACTAAGACTTAGACAATTTAATCAAACTTGAAAAATAGAAATTTTTAAATGCTTAGGGACATGAAATCTGAAAAATATACATTAGTATTTTATTCTGATAATGATCGTGATGCAAATTCTCTTTTCAATTAAATAAAATTAACTTGTTTCTTGAAAAAAAAAAAAAATCAATTTTTCACAAATGAATTCACCGGAATTTTAAATTGAATGCCAAGTTTCACCAGTAAATATTGTATCCATAATAGAATCAGAAATCGACAAATGTACTAGTGTTCTAAAGTGAAAGTTATTTAAGACGATTTACAATTAAGGACTCAGCACCAGATGGCACCATCAGCTACCTTGCCGTAGAAGATATGGTACATGGTGCAAATCAGTCGTGAATGGAAAGCTTCTTTGACTTAAAATAATTAAAATACCAATTCGAATTTTTTAAAAATCTCACCGAGGCGTATCGTCCCGTGTCTTGAAGTACATGTATACCAGATTTCCTGTTGGTCCGACCTTTAGATTTTTCACTACAGACGACACAGACAGACATATTACTTTACAGAATATCAGGAGACCAGAAGAATTTTCCGTCTTAAAAATATTTCCGTTCCATGCAGGTTATTTCAGGAAAAGTGATGTTTAAAGTTTAACTAGAAATGCAGATATAATTACTTACCTATACATCAGACGTTAAAAATTCTAAAAAGTGTATTTAGATGCATTTGATTAATACTATATTAAACCGTAATACTATTCAACCGTAATACTATAGAAAATTCAATTATTCTAAACATGTATATATGTACATTTTTGCATACTGCGATCGCAGGAGTATACGAAAGTCACACTGAAATTTTTGAGACAGGGTTAGACGATATGCGTTAGAAAAAAATCACTGGTCGGATATTTAAATTTGAACTCTTTTATGTCCGCAGACGATAATTTATGGCAACAATTACAATTTAGCTATCGTAGAATAAATTTTGAAAGAAAGGGAAATGGGGTTGACGCGAGAGCATTATCGAGCTATGATTTTCCATGATTTAAAAGTGGCGCTAAATCAGGAAGAATGTCTTCAACGTCTACAATTGGCATGTATAAAAGATGCTCCATCTCGTGCCACTGTATTCAAATGGTTTGTTTACAGAGTTTAGAAGAGGTCGAAATTCTCTCCTGGATGAAGAACACACAGGAGGACCTTTGTGAGCTGTAGCCCCGGTAAATGTGTCGGCCATTCGAAAAATGCATCGCTGTATCTACCAAATGATACAGAAGGAACTTAGGATTGGATCCGCAGTTATACATAAAATTATTCATGAAGAACTGCATATGAAAAAAATAGTTTGTCGTTGGGCCCCCCATAATTTAACAGAACAGCAAAAAGCGGAGCTTGTCAGAATCAGTTAAGAAACTGTAAAATTACTTAATGATGCTGGACACAGCATTATTTCTAAAATCATAACTGGAGATGAAACGTACATACCGTTTCTTGTTGTTCCAACACTTCAAGAAAGTAAAGTATGGGTCTTTGAAGATGACCCCAAACCAACAATGGTAAAAAGACAACGAGCCATGGAAAAAGTAATGTATGCCTTGTTCTTCAAAAGTACAGTTCTGGTCAAAGCCATAAAGCTAGAGGGACAGAAGACAGTTACAGCTAACTGGTATACCACTAAGTGTCTTCTAGAAATTCTCCAGGAAGTGAATGTTAGGGGACTCATGCTTCACTATGACGATGCATCTTCTCATTCAGCAAGAATGACAATTGAATTTCTTGAACAAAACAGCATCAAAGTGATAAAACATCCACCCTATTCTCCTGATCTTGCTATGTGTGACTTTTGGCTATTTTTTAAATTAAAAAAAAAAATTACGTGGGCGTCGTTTTCATTCCTAATATGAGATTGATGAGGCTATAAAAGCATGTTTTTCATAGATTCCCAGAAATGGATGGCTTGAAGCATTTAATCTTTGGAAAATTCGCCTACGAAAGTGCATTGATGTTGGAGGGGAGTACTTTGAGCACCCTAAGCGTTGGTGAGTTTAACTTGTACCACTTAGCCGTATCTCAAATATTTCAGTGTGACCCTCGTACGTAGATACAAAAACAGTGTACCCCATGTCCTGAATATTAGTTTATTACCATACCTAAAAGAATGATAAATTGACCTCCCGGCAAAACATCACTGTTTACCATGAAACAAATTAGTAATAATAATAATAAAAAAAACTCTGTAGTTTTATAGCGATGAACTTTTATAATAATCTAACTTGTTTTTTTGGATATATGTCTTACTAATGATTAATTAAAAATCAGAGAAAAAAATCGACTAATTAATATTTCTAGCAATTCAGAATCTTGCTGATTAACTGAAAATGCCTGAAGTTCTGATACAGTTTTCTAATCGCCATATGATTTACGAGAAAGTTCTGTGGAAAATGGTTCTCTTGGAAACAAATGGATGAAATAGTTAATTTTTCCGGTCTTTGTTCGTTACAACAGGTGCTTTATTAACACATTATTTTAAAATGGCCTTCCACGTCCGCATTGTGCAGGACGGAACACAGAGGAAATAACATAAATTTCCTATATAGTACAGACAGAATCCAGACAATATACATAAATATTGCGAAAAGGATGGGAGATGTAAATTTCTATATAACTCATAGAGCACATGTGTAGCTGAGATAAGTTATTAGTATTGTTAAATTGCGTGCCTAACTAGAAGTGTATTAAAATGGACAAAAAAAAAAGAAGATTTTCATGTAAAATGGAGTCAGATCTGAAAATGTGTGTGACATTAGGAAATTAAAAAAGTCAAAATAATGGAATGAACATATTTTTAGTTATTTAAAAAAACCCTTCCAGACTGACAACACTCAACTGCAAAACACTTCGCCATTGAATTTCTTTCTTATCGATAAGTTTCTGTCTGGGTGAAAATGCGGATCAGCTGCGATTAACGAACTGGGAATAAACTGGAGAATATATTCTAAATATATTCATTTGTGACCTACTTTCGACATTTAATATTTGAAAATATTTCATTACCATATATATATTGGATACAAAAATTGTGATTTTGGGGGGGAAAGAAAAAATACTGGTTTAGCCAATGATTTTAATAAATTCTTATTAAAATCTGCTTGAAAGAAAACATATTTTTCGATTTCTGCCTACTTAGGAAATATTTTTAAAATCAAATGAATGAACGGGCAGTCAATTTAAATGTATTTAGATATATAAAATGTCGATCGCCCAAAGGACGCTACGGGATCGCCGTCAGTGAAATGGGTCCGATGTAAACAATTGTGGTGTCCTGTCCACCCGTCATTTGTGCTATCTGCATGCCCGTACGGTGTTGTTGTTGTTGAGACCAAGACTGTCCGACCTACCAGAAAGGTGTAAGGTAACTGTTTGGACGGTCGGGAAGTGCCACCCAATTTAGAGCGGAACCCAGTGGGGGAGGCATCCACAGGGACCGTACCCTCCTTCCCCTACCACCAGCCTCTCGGAAGGACTTACGGACCCACACAATAGTATATATTAGCATAGATCAGATAAATACATTCAATTCATTGGCATGACGGGCCTGTTGTAAAAAAAAATGTTTTAGGTTTTTACGAAATTTTTATAAGGTTAATGTGCGAACGAATTTTGATAAAAAGATACTACATATACACGCTTTAAATAATTTATGCCTTTTATGAATCGTAGAATTTGAATAGCCATCTTTGACTTATGAGAATAATTCTACTGATAACTTACCCTTTTAAATGGTATCCAGGGCCGGCCCGATGCTGTGAGCAAAGGTGGAGGACGTCATCCGATGGGGTGCTCGTCTCCCTCATGCGGTGATTTCGATTCATGCAGGCTGTTTAAACTCGAGGTTAATTTTTGACAGGAAGAGCAAAACAGTAACTTTTGTGGTGGAATTCGAATTCGAAGGGTGGCTGCCTGCGTGACGATCTTGTGGCAATATCAAGAAAACCACATGTCAACACAATTAATCTCAAAATAATTTCATTTAATAAAAAAATTCTGAGTACAGTTTTGTTGAAAGTGAGATTATTTAAAACTATTTACTGTATTTCATCCCAAAATTTATGTTGATATTTTGCTAGCTAGCCTTTATGAAGGTTTGTTGCCTTTTGCATCCTATTGCAGAGGCGTTAATCCTTAAATTCTTATTTCACCAAAGAAGTTACTGTTTGTTTTTTCTTTCAAAAATGTCAAAAATCGACCTCGAGTTTAAACATTTGCATTGAGCGCGAAATGCAAGACTTTAATTTTTGTTGTTTATGTATTATACTTATATTAGGTATTTGTAATAACAAAAAAACATTAATACGTTTTAAAATGTATTGCCTTTTTCGGGGGAGATGGGGTGGAGAGGAGAGGACGTCCTTTTGGCTTTTGCATAGGGACGCCATATTCATATATATCAGGGTCGCCCCTTGATGGTCTCAGTATTTAATATGAGGAAACGACAGAACATAGATTATTTTAAATTATCTTACCTGTGATGAGTACCGCTTTTCCAACAGGATCCACAATATCTTTCGGAATAACTGACAGTATCCACCGGGTGATAACGTTCGCCGAGTACACCACCACCACGATCCACCCGACCGACGCCACCAAGGCGTCCACCTCCTGGATGGAGATCGCGGACAAGCATACCATTCCCAGGCAGGCCAGGAACACAGCGAGTGCTTTCAGCATCACGTTAAAAAAATGGAAAGTGGCCTTAAGAGCGGAAGAGAAAAAGCTCGTGTGAATGCAGGGAGCAACGGAATAGAAGTGCGAGGAAAAGATCGGAGACCGTCACTTCCCGAGAGCTCGATGGAGGAGTGGCATTAAAAATGATAGCTTTTATCTTTTGTTTTATCTCGAATAGTGGAAAACGGAGATTTCCAAATATTTTTGGGACAATCCTCCATCTGTATATCTAAAAGGCAAAGTCCTCACCAAACTGACTGAATCACCTCCCCGACATCCATATAATGTCTCCGGGGAAAGGAAGGGGAGACCCTCCCCCACGGAGACATTTTATGTTACACTAGTTTCTATTTATATGACACAGCATTTAGATATATTTATATAGGACAAATTGAAAACTTGCCCCTCCCCCCCTTACAATTTCATTCGCCCCTACCTCGGCTAAAAAGTCCTGAAATAAACACTGTTCGAAAGACTCCCACAATTTTCGAATGAATTTTTGAAAATACCTGGATCTTCACTAATGATAAATAAATAATCATTTCAGATGTAATTTTAACATCAGAAAACGAATAATATAAAATTTAGAACACCATGAATGGCTCTCTAGATATTGCAAGTTTTTCACAAATATCATAAAATTAAAGTAGTTTGTATCGCCCAAGATGTTTACTTTTCATGTGCAGTATTATGTAAAAACTATGTTACCATCATTCTCGTGGTTCTATAGTTCCATTCATGAGCAGTGTTTCTTTCAGGACTTTTTGGTCGGGGGGTGGGGGACGATTGAAATTTTAAGGGGGACAAGTTTTTTATTTTCCATATATAAATCCCCGGGGGTATGCCTGAAATAAACACTGCTCAAGTTAGCAATCCAACTTTTGACACAGATATCCTTCGTGTGTCATAAATGATCACAAAGAACTAATATTACAGTAACCCACACTTATGGAAGTGAAAATTAGCAGTGGTGTAGGTTGGGGGGTCATCACCCCCTCCCGCGCTTTGTCGGAAAATTTGAAATGAGTTATCCATAGAGATCAGGTTTGCTGTATGTGCTCGAATTTCTAACAGCCAATTTGACTGGTGCAGCTAATTTTTAACTGTCCATCTACTAAAACTTACTGGCAATATAAGAAAAGTGAAAAAATTAAATTTTGATGAAATTTAAGAGGGAAAAGAGTAAATATAAAGCTTAATACACATTTGAAGATTTTGATGTTACCCCCACTGCTCAAAATCAGAACTACTCTTTACCCGTCTCCTAGCCTTACGCTACCCAGGCCGTCCGACCCACCCAAAAGTTTAGAATAGCAATTGGGCGCCCGGAGAAATTCATTGAAATTGAGAAATATGCAATTAAATAAATTATTCTTTATTCAGTCGGTAAGGCAAACAATAGAAAAATAACAGTTTCGAAATATAAAGCGAAAAATATTTTTTACCGTAGAACAATAACATTTTGATATAAAGCAATTAGAAAGACTAGGAAAGGGATAAAGCCAAAACATAGCGTTTATAAAATGCTCTTCGCCCATCTTCTAGCCTTGTCTCACTTAAAAATATTATTTTAATGCACAGACCGTCCATCTCACCCTAGGATGGTTTGGAGCGGTTCTATGCGGACTGCCTGAAGCTTTATTATACTTTTTAAAAAATCTGATATGGGCAACACATCACTTTCTCTGCAAATTGAAATTTATTTTAAATATGTAAAAATATTATTTTAATGCACAGACCGTCCATCTCACCCTAGGATGGTTTGGAGCGGTTCTATACGGACTGGCTGAAGCTTTATTATACTTTTTAAAAAATCTGATATGGGCAACTCATCACTTTCTCTGCAAATTGAAATTTATTTTAAATATGTAAAAATATTATTTTAATGCACAGACCGTTCATCTCACCCTAGGATGGTTTGGAGCGGTTCTATGCGGACTGCCTGAAGCTTTATTATACTTTTTAAAAAATCTGATATGGGCAACTCATCACTTTCTCTGCAAATTGAAATTTATTTTAAATATGTAAAAATATTATTTTAATGCACAGACCGTCCATCTCACCCTAGGATGGTTTGGAGCGGTTCTATACGGACTGGCTGAAGCTTTATTATACTTTTTAAAAAATCTGATATGGGCAACTCATCACTTTCTCTGCAAATTGAAATTTATTTTAAATATGTAAAAATATTATTTTAATGCACAGACCGTTCATCTCACCCTAGGATGGTTTGGAGCGGTTCTATGCGGACTGGCTGAAGCTTTATTATACTTTTTAAAAAATCTGATATGGGCAACACATCACTTTCTCTGCAAATTGAAATTTATTTTAAATATGTAAAAATATTATTTTAATGCACAGACCGTCCATCTCACCCTAGGATGGTTTGGAGCGGTTCTATACGGACTGGCTGAAGCTTTATTATACTTTTTAAAAAATCTGATATGGGCAACACATCACTTTCTCTGCAAATTGAAATTTATTTTAAATATGTAAAAATATTATTTTAATGCACAGACCGTTCATCTCACCCTAGGATGGTTTGGAGCGGTTCTATACGGACTGGCTGAAGCTTTATTATACTTTTTAAAAAATCTGATATGGGCAACACATCACTTTCTCTGCAAATTGAAATTTATTTTAAATATGTAAAAATATTATTTTAATGCACAGACCGTTCATCTCACCCTAGGATGGTTTGGAGCGGTTCTATACGGACTGGCTGAAGCTTTATTATACTTTTTAAAAAATCTGATATGGGCAACTCATCACTTTCTCTGCAAATTGAAATTTATTTTAAATATGTAAAAATATTATTTTAATGCACAGACCGTCCATCTCACCCTAGGATGGTTTGGAGCGGTTCTATACGGACTGGCTGAAGCTTTATTATACTTTTTAAAAAATCTGATATGGGCAACTCATCACTTTCTCTGCAAATTGAAATTTATTTTAAATATGTAAAAATATTATTTTAATGCACAGACCGTTCATCTCACCCTAGGATGGTTTGGAGCGGTTCTATGCGGACTGGCTGAAGCTTTATTATACTTTTTAAAAAATCTGATATGGGCAACACATCACTTTCTCTGCAAATTGAAATTTATTTTAAATATGTAAAAATATTATTTTAATGCACAGACCGTCCATCTCACCCTAGGATGGTTTGGAGCGGTTCTATACGGACTGGCTGAAGCTTTATTATACTTTTTAAAAAATCTGATATGGGCAACACATCACTTTCTCTGCAAATTGAAATTTATTTTAAATATGTAAAAATATTATTTTAATGCACAGACCGTTCATCTCACCCTAGGATGGTTTGGAGCGGTTCTATACGGACTGGCTGAAGCTTTATTATACTTTTTAAAAAATCTGATATGGGCAACACATCACTTTCTCTGCAAATTGAAATTTATTTTAAATATGTAAAAATATTATTTTAATGCACAGACCGTCCATCTCACCCTAGGATGGTTTGGAGCGGTTCTATGCGGACTGCCTGAAGCTTTATTATACTTTTTAAAAAATCTGATATGGGCAACACATCACTTTCTCTGCAAATTGAAATTTATTTTAAATATGTAAAAATATTATTTTAATGCACAGACCGTCCATCTCACCCTAGGATGGTTTGGAGCGGTTCTATACGGACTGGCTGAAGCTTTATTATACTTTTTAAAAAATCTGATATGGGCAACACATCACTTTCTCTGCAAATTGAAATTTATTTTAAATATGTAAAAATATTATTTTAATGCACAGACCGTTCATCTCACCCTAGGATGGTTTGGAGCGGTTCTATACGGACTGGCTGAAGCTTTATTATACTTTTTAAAAAATCTGATATGGGCAACACATCACTTTCTCTGCAAATTGAAATTTATTTTAAATATGTAAAAATATTATTTTAATGCACAGACCGTTCATCTCACCCTAGGATGGTTTGGAGCGGTTCTATACGGACTGGCTGAAGCTTTATTATACTTTTTAAAAAATCTGATATGGGCAACTCATCACTTTCTCTGCAAATTGAAATTTATTTTAAATATGTAAAAATATTATTTTAATGCACAGACCGTCCATCTCACCCTAGGATGGTTTGGAGCGGTTCTATACGGACTGGCTGAAGCTTTATTATACTTTTTAAAAAATCTGATATGGGCAACTCATCACTTTCTCTGCAAATTGAAATTTATTTTAAATATGTAAAAATATTATTTTAATGCACAGACCGTTCATCTCACCCTAGGATGGTTTGGAGCGGTTCTATGCGGACTGGCTGAAGCTTTATTATACTTTTTAAAAAATCTGATATGGGCAACACATCACTTTCTCTGCAAATTGAAATTTATTTTAAATATGTAAAAATATTATTTTAATGCACAGACCGTCCATCTCACCCTAGGATGGTTTGGAGCGGTTCTATACGGACTGGCTGAAGCTTTATTATACTTTTTAAAAAATCTGATATGGGCAACACATCACTTTCTCTGCAAATTGAAATTTATTTTAAATATGTAAAAATATTATTTTAATGCACAGACCGTTCATCTCACCCTAGGATGGTTTGGAGCGGTTCTATACGGACTGGCTGAAGCTTTATTATACTTTTTAAAAAATCTGATATGGGCAACACATCACTTTCTCTGCAAATTGAAATTTATTTTAAATATGTAAAAATATTATTTTAATGCACAGACCGTTCATCTCACCCTAGGATGGTTTGGAGCGGTTCTATACGGACTGGCTGAAGCTTTATTATACTTTTTAAAAAATCTGATATGGGCAACTCATCACTTTCTCTGCAAATTGAAATTTATTTTAAATATGTAAAAATATTATTTTAATGCACAGACCGTCCATCTCACCCTAGGATGGTTTGGAGCGGTTCTATACGGACTGGCTGAAGCTTTATTATACTTTTTAAAAAATCTGATATGGGCAACTCATCACTTTCTCTGCAAATTGAAATTTATTTTAAATATGTAAAAATATTATTTTAATGCACAGACCGTCCATCTCACCCTAGGATGGTTTGGAGCGGTTCTATACGGACTGGCTGAAGCTTTATTATACTTTTTAAAAAATCTGATATGGGCAACTCATCACTTTCTCTGCAAATTGAAATTTATTTTAAATATGTAAAAATATTATTTTAATGCACAGACCGTTCATCTCACCCTAGGATGGTTTGGAGCGGTTCTATGCGGACTGGCTGAAGCTTTATTATACTTTTTAAAAAATCTGATATGGGCAACACATCACTTTCTCTGCAAATTGAAATTTATTTTAAATATGTAAAAATATTATTTTAATGCACAGACCGTCCATCTCACCCTAGGATGGTTTGGAGCGGTTCTATACGGACTGGCTGAAGCTTTATTATACTTTTTAAAAAATCTGATATGGGCAACTCATCACTTTCTCTGCAAATTGAAATTTATTTTAAATATGTAAAAATATTATTTTAATGCACAGACCGTCCATCTCACCCTAGGATGGTTTGGAGCGGTTCTATACGGACTGGCTGAAGCTTTATTATACTTTTTAAAAAATCTGATATGGGCAACTCATCACTTTCTCTGCAAATTGAAATTTATTTTAAATATGTAAAAATATTATTTTAATGCACAGACCGTCCATCTCACCCTAGGATGGTTTGGAGCGGTTCTATGCGGACTGCCTGAAGCTTTATTATACTTTTTAAAAAATCTGATATGGGCAACTCATCACTTTCTCTGCAAATTGAAATTTATTTTAAATATGTAAAAATATTATTTTAATGCACAGACCGTTCATCTCACCCTAGGATGGTTTGGAGCGGTTCTATGCGGACTGCCTGAAGCTTTATTATACTTTTTAAAAAATCTGATATGGGCAACTCATCACTTTCTCTGCAAATTGAAATTTATTTTAAATATGTAAAAATATTATTTTAATGCACAGACCGTTCATCTCACCCTAGGATGGTTTGGAGCGGTTCTATGCGGACTGCCTGAAGCTTTATTATACTTTTTAAAAAATCTGATATGGGCAACTCATCACTTTCTCTGCAAATTGAAATTTATTTTAAATATGTAAAAATATTATTTTAATGCACAGACCGTTCATCTCACCCTAGGATGGTTTGGAGCGGTTCTATGCGGACTGCCTGAAGCTTTATTATACTTTTTAAAAAATCTGATATGGGCAACACATCACTTTCTCTGCAAATTGAAATTTATTTTAAATATGTAAAAATATTATTTTAATGCACAGACCGTCCATCTCACCCTAGGATGGTTTGGAGCGGTTCTATACGGACTGGCTGAAGCTTTATTATACTTTTTAAAAAATCTGATATGGGCAACTCATCACTTTCTCTGCAAATTGAAATTTATTTTAAATATGTAAAAATATTATTTTAATGCACAGACCGTTCATCTCACCCTAGGATGGTTTGGAGCGGTTCTATGCGGACTGGCTGAAGCTTTATTATACTTTTTAAAAAATCTGATATGGGCAACTCATCACTTTCTCTGCAAATTGAAATTTATTTTAAATATGTAAAAATATTATTTTAATGCACAGACCGTCCATCTCACCCTAGGATGGTTTGGAGCGGTTCTATACGGACTGGCTGAAGCTTTATTATACTTTTTAAAAAATCTGATATGGGCAACTCATCACTTTCTCTGCAAATTGAAATTTATTTTAAATATGTAAAAATATTATTTTAATGCACAGACCGTTCATCTCACCCTAGGATGGTTTGGAGCGGTTCTATGCGGACTGCCTGAAGCTTTATTATACTTTTTAAAAAATCTGATATGGGCAACTCATCACTTTCTCTGCAAATTGAAATTTATTTTAAATATGTAAAAATATTATTTTAATGCACAGACCGTTCATCTCACCCTAGGATGGTTTGGAGCGGTTCTATGCGGACTGCCTGAAGCTTTATTATACTTTTTAAAAAATCTGATATGGGCAACTCATCACTTTCTCTGCAAATTGAAATTTATTTTAAATATGTAAAAATATTATTTTAATGCACAGACCGTCCATCTCACCCTAGGATGGTTTGGAGCGGTTCTATACGGACTGGCTGAAGCTTTATTATACTTTTTAAAAAATCTGATATGGGCAACACATCACTTTCTCTGCAAATTGAAATTTATTTTAAATATGTAAAAATATTATTTTAATGCACAGACCGTTCATCTCACCCTAGGATGGTTTGGAGCGGTTCTATGCGGACTGCCTGAAGCTTTATTATACTTTTTAAAAAATCTGATATGGGCAACTCATCACTTTCTCTGCAAATTGAAATTTATTTTAAATATGTAAAAATATTATTTTAATGCACAGACCGTTCATCTCACCCTAGGATGGTTTGGAGCGGTTCTATGCGGACTGCCTGAAGCTTTATTATACTTTTTAAAAAATCTGATATGGGCAACTCATCACTTTCTCTGCAAATTGAAATTTATTTTAAATATGTAAAAATATTATTTTAATGCACAGACCGTCCATCTCACCCTAGGATGGTTTGGAGCGGTTCTATACGGACTGGCTGAAGCTTTATTATACTTTTTAAAAAATCTGATATGGGCAACACATCACTTTCTCTGCAAATTGAAATTTATTTTAAATATGTAAAAATATTATTTTAATGCACAGACCGTTCATCTCACCCTAGGATGGTTTGGAGCGGTTCTATACGGACTGGCTGAAGCTTTATTATACTTTTTAAAAAATCTGATATGGGCAACTCATCACTTTCTCTGCAAATTGAAATTTATTTTAAATATGTAAAAATATTATTTTAATGCACAGACCGTTCATCTCACCCTAGGATGGTTTGGAGCGGTTCTATGCGGACTGCCTGAAGCTTTATTATACTTTTTAAAAAATCTGATATGGGCAACTCATCACTTTCTCTGCAAATTGAAATTTATTTTAAATATGTAAAAATATTATTTTAATGCACAGACCGTTCATCTCACCCTAGGATGGTTTGGAGCGGTTCTATGCGGACTGCCTGAAGCTTTATTATACTTTTTAAAAAATCTGATATGGGCAACTCATCACTTTCTCTGCAAATTGAAATTTATTTTAAATATGTAAAAATATTATTTTAATGCACAGACCGTCCATCTCACCCTAGGATGGTTTGGAGCGGTTCTATACGGACTGGCTGAAGCTTTATTATACTTTTTAAAAAATCTGATATGGGCAACTCATCACTTTCTCTGCAAATTGAAATTTATTTTAAATATGTAAAAATATTATTTTAATGCACAGACCGTTCATCTCACCCTAGGATGGTTTGGAGCGGTTCTATGCGGACTGCCTGAAGCTTTATTATACTTTTTAAAAAATCTGATATGGGCAACTCATCACTTTCTCTGCAAATTGAAATTTATTTTAAATATGTAAAAATATTATTTTAATGCACAGACCGTTCATCTCACCCTAGGATGGTTTGGAGCGGTTCTATGCGGACTGGCTGAAGCTTTATTATACTTTTTAAAAAATCTGATATGGGCAACTCATCACTTTCTCTGCAAATTGAAATTTATTTTAAATATGTAAAAATATTATTTTAATGCACAGACCGTCCATCTCACCCTAGGATGGTTTGGAGCGGTTCTATACGGACTGGCTGAAGCTTTATTATACTTTTTAAAAAATCTGATATGGGCAACTCATCACTTTCTCTGCAAATTGAAATTTATTTTAAATATGTAAAAATATTATTTTAATGCACAGACCGTTCATCTCACCCTAGGATGGTTTGGAGCGGTTCTATGCGGACTGCCTGAAGCTTTATTATACTTTTTAAAAAATCTGATATGGGCAACTCATCACTTTCTCTGCAAATTGAAATTTATTTTAAATATGTAAAAATATTATTTTAATGCACAGACCGTTCATCTCACCCTAGGATGGTTTGGAGCGGTTCTATGCGGACTGCCTGAAGCTTTATTATACTTTTTAAAAAATCTGATATGGGCAACTCATCACTTTCTCTGCAAATTGAAATTTATTTTAAATATGTAAAAATATTATTTTAATGCACAGACCGTCCATCTCACCCTAGGATGGTTTGGAGCGGTTCTATACGGACTGGCTGAAGCTTTATTATACTTTTTAAAAAATCTGATATGGGCAACACATCACTTTCTCTGCAAATTGAAATTTATTTTAAATATGTAAAAATATTATTTTAATGCACAGACCGTCCATCTCACCCTAGGATGGTTTGGAGCGGTTCTATACGGACTGGCTGAAGCTTTATTATACTTTTTAAAAAATCTGATATGGGCAACTCATCACTTTCTCTGCAAATTGAAATTTATTTTAAATATGTAAAAATATTATTTTAATGCACAGACCGTTCATCTCACCCTAGGATGGTTTGGAGCGGTTCTATGCGGACTGCCTGAAGCTTTATTATACTTTTTAAAAAATCTGATATGGGCAACTCATCACTTTCTCTGCAAATTGAAATTTATTTTAAATATGTAAAAATATTATTTTAATGCACAGACCGTCCATCTCACCCTAGGATGGTTTGGAGCGGTTCTATACGGACTGGCTGAAGCTTTATTATACTTTTTAAAAAATCTGATATGGGCAACACATCACTTTCTCTGCAAATTGAAATTTATTTTAAATATGTAAAAATATTATTTTAATGCACAGACCGTCCATCTCACCCTAGGATGGTTTGGAGCGGTTCTATACGGACTGGCTGAAGCTTTATTATACTTTTTAAAAAATCTGATATGGGCAACTCATCACTTTCTCTGCAAATTGAAATTTATTTTAAATATGTAAAAATATTATTTTAATGCACAGACCGTTCATCTCACCCTAGGATGGTTTGGAGCGGTTCTATGCGGACTGCCTGAAGCTTTATTATACTTTTTAAAAAATCTGATATGGGCAACTCATCACTTTCTCTGCAAATTGAAATTTATTTTAAATATGTAAAAATATTATTTTAATGCACAGACCGTCCATCTCACCCTAGGATGGTTTGGAGCGGTTCTATACGGACTGGCTGAAGCTTTATTATACTTTTTAAAAAATCTGATATGGGCAACACATCACTTTCTCTGCAAATTGAAATTTATTTTAAATATGTAAAAATATTATTTTAATGCACAGACCGTCCATCTCACCCTAGGATGGTTTGGAGCGGTTCTATACGGACTGGCTGAAGCTTTATTATACTTTTTAAAAAATCTGATATGGGCAACTCATCACTTTCTCTGCAAATTGAAATTTATTTTAAATATGTAAAAATATTATTTTAATGCACAGACCGTTCATCTCACCCTAGGATGGTTTGGAGCGGTTCTATGCGGACTGCCTGAAGCTTTATTATACTTTTTAAAAAATCTGATATGGGCAACTCATCACTTTCTCTGCAAATTGAAATTTATTTTAAATATGTAAAAATATTATTTTAATGCACAGACCGTTCATCTCACCCTAGGATGGTTTGGAGCGGTTCTATGCGGACTGCCTGAAGCTTTATTATACTTTTTAAAAAATCTGATATGGGCAACTCATCACTTTCTCTGCAAATTGAAATTTATTTTAAATATGTAAAAATATTATTTTAATGCACAGACCGTTCATCTCACCCTAGGATGGTTTGGAGCGGTTCTATGCGGACTGCCTGAAGCTTTATTATACTTTTTAAAAAATCTGATATGGGCAACTCATCACTTTCTCTGCAAATTGAAATTTATTTTAAATATGTAAAAATATTATTTTAATGCACAGACCGTTCATCTCACCCTAGGATGGTTTGGAGCGGTTCTATGCGGACTGCCTGAAGCTTTATTATACTTTTTAAAAAATCTGATATGGGCAACTCATCACTTTCTCTGCAAATTGAAATTTATTTTAAATATATAAAAATATTATTTTAATGCACAGACCGTCCATCTCACCCTAGGATGGTTTGGAGCGGTTTTATACGGACTGCCTGAAGCTTTATTATACTTTTTAAAAAATCTGATATGGGCAGCACATCACTTTCTCTGCAAATTGAAATTTATTTTAAATATATAAAAATATTATTTTAATGCACAGACCGTCCATCTCACCCTAGGATGGTTTGGAGCGGTTCTATGCGGACTGCCTGAAGCTTTATTATACTTTTTAAAAAATCTGATATGGGCAACTCATCACTTTCTCTGCAAATTGAAATTTATTTTAAATATGTAAAAATATTATTTTAATGCACAGACCGTTCATCTCACCCTAGGATGGTTTGGAGCGGTTCTATGCGGACTGCCTGAAGCTTTATTATACTTTTTAAAAAATCTGATATGGGCAACTCATCACTTTCTCTGCAAATTGAAATTTATTTTAAATATGTAAAAATATTATTTTAATGCACAGACCGTTCATCTCACCCTAGGATGGTTTGGAGCGGTTCTATGCGGACTGCCTGAAGCTTTATTATACTTTTTAAAAAATCTGATATGGGCAACTCATCACTTTCTCTGCAAATTGAAATTTATTTTAAATATATAAAAATATTATTTTAATGCACAGACCGTCCATCTCACCCTAGGATGGTTTGGAGCGGTTTTATACGGACTGCCTGAAGCTTTATTATACTTTTTAAAAAATCTGATATGGGCAGCACATCACTTTCTCTGCAAATTGAAATTTATTTTAAATATATAAAAATATTATTTTAATGCACAGACCGTCCATCTCACCCTAGGATGGTTTGGAGCGGTTCTATACGGACTGCCTGAAGCTTTATTATACTTTTTAAAGAATCTGATATGGGCAACACATCACTTTCTCTGCAAATTGAAATTTATTTTAAATATATAAAAATATTATTTTAATGCACAGACCGTCCATCTCACCCTAGGATGGTTTGGAGCGGTTCTATACGGACTGCCTGAAGCTTTATTATACTTTTTAAAAAATCTGATATGGGCAACACATCACTTTCTCTGCAAATTGAAATTTATTTTAAATATGTAAAAATATTATTTTAATGCACAGACCGTCCATCTCACCCTAGGATGGTTTGGAGCGGTTCTATACGGACTGGCTGAAGCTTTATTATACTTTTTAAAAAATCTGATATGGGCAACACATCACTTTCTCTGCAAATTGAAATTTATTTTAAATATGTAAAAATATTATTTTAATGCACAGACCGTCCATCTCACCCTAGGATGGTTTGGAGCGGTTCTATACGGACTGCCTGAAGCTTTATTATACTTTTTAAAAAATCTGATATGGGCAACACATCACTTTCTCTGCAAATTGAAATTTATTTTAAATATATAAAAATATTATTTTAATGCACAGACCGTCCATTTCACCCTAGGATGGTTTGGAGCGGTTCTATACGGACTGCCTGAAGCTTTATTATACTTTTTATAAAATCTGATATGGGCAACACATCACTTTCTCTGCAAATTGAAATTTATTTTAAATATATAAAAATATTATTTTAATGCACAGACCGTCCATCTCACCCTAGGATGGTTTGGAGCGGTTCTATACGGACTGCCTAAAGCTTTATTATACTTTTTAAAAAATCTGATATGGGCAACACATCACTTTCTCTGCAAATTGAAATTTATTTTAAATATATAAAAATATTATTTTAATGCACAGACCGTCCATCTCACCCTAGGATGGTTTGGAGCGGTTCTATACGGACTGCCTGAAGCTTTATTATACTTTTTAAAAAATCTGATATGGGCAACACATCACTTTCTCTGCAAATTGAAATTTATTTTAAATATATAAAAATATTATTTTAATGCACAGACCGTCCATCTCACCCTAGGGTGGTTTGGAGCGGTTCTATACGGACTGCCTGAAGCTTTATTATACTTTTTAAAAAATCTGATATGGGCAACACATAACTTTCTCTGCAAATTGAAATTTATTTTAAATATGTAAAAATATTATTTTAATGCACAGCCCGTCCATCTCACCCTAGGATGGTTTGGAGCGATTCTATACGGACTGCCTGAAGCTTTATTATACTTTTTAAAAAATCTGATATGGGCAACACATCACTTTCTCTGCAAATTGAAATTTATTTTAAATATATAAAAATATTATTTTAATGCACAGACCGTCCATCTCACCCTAGGATGGTTTGGAGCGGTTCTATACGGACTGCCTGAAGCTTTATTATACTTTTTAAAAAATCTGATATGGGCAACACATCACTTTCTCTGCAAATTGAAATTTATTTTAAATATATAAAAATATTATTTTAATGCACAGACCGTCCATCTCACCCTAGGGTGGTTTGGAGCGGTTCTATACGGACTGCCTGAAGCTTTATTATACTTTTTAAAAAATCTGATATGGGCAACACATAACTTTCTCTGCAAATTGAAATTTATTTTAAATATGTAAAAATATTATTTTAATGCACAGCCCGTCCATCTCACCCTAGGATGGTTTGGAGCGGTTCTATACGGACTGCCTAAAGCTTTATTATACTTTTTAAAAAATCTGATATGGGCAACACATCACTTTCTCTGCAAATTGAAATTTATTTTAAATATATAAAAATATTATTTTAATGCACAGACCGTCCATCTCACCCTAGGATGGTTTGGAGCGGTTCTATACGGACTGCCTGAAGCTTTATTATACTTTTTAAAAAATCTGATATGGGCAACACATCACTTTCTCTGCAAATTGAAATTTATTTTAAATATATAAAAATATTGTTTTAATGCACAGACCGTCCATCTCACCCTAGGATGGTTTGGAGCGGTTCTATACGGACTGCCTGAAGCTTTATTATACTTTTTAAAAAATCTGATATGGGCAACACATCACTTTCTCTGCAAATTGAAATTTATTTTAAATATATAAAAATATTATTTTAATGCACAGACCGTCCATCTCACCCTAGGATGGTTTGGAGCGGTTCTATACGGACTGCCTGAAGCTTTATTATACTTTTTAAAAAATCTGATATGGGCAGCACATCACTTTCTCTGCAAATTGAAATTTATTTTAAATATATAAAAATATTATTTTAATGCACAGACCGTCCATCTCACCCTAGGATGGTTTGGAGCGGTTCTATACGGACTGCCTGAAGCTTTATTATACTTTTTTAAAACTCTGATATGGGCAATACATCACTTTCTATACAAATTGAAATTTATTTTCTTATTTTTTATTTCATAATGCATTAAATTTAGTTTAATTGTTGAAGATAACATGGATACTTTCTGATATTATATCCAATTTTCAGTTTTAAGGCATGTTCGTTTCATTTGGCAACTTAATGCACCTTAAGATCTTCAGCTCTTCAAAATTCCAGAAAACTAAAATATCTCGAAAACGGTTCGTCCTAGAGTCATGGAGTCAGTCTTATTCGCTGTGCTGTCAAAACTTACATGTATAGAACAAGTACTTAATTAATATATTTTAGCAAGTTAATGCACTTTAATACAATTCCTTTCTTTCACGATCTTTGCAAACCATTTCGCAATTAAGGGTTTATATTTTTCCAAATCTTACCAAAATCTAATCAATATCAAACTAACTCTGAAGGGGCGGACGTAATTATTAAATTTTAAGAAATTTCATTAAATAGTTTTTTCACTACAGTGAAGAACGTCCCCAGTTCCTCAAAATTTAAAAACTTCAATATCTCGAAAATGATCTGTCTTAGAGTAATGCGGTTAAGCTTATTTTTTTCATCTTCAAAAATTAAGTATAAAACATGCGTTTAATTGATACATTTGCAGTATTTTATATCACACATACACACACATATACACATTACGCTAAAATAGTTTTTCGTGTTCTAGAGCTCTCCGAAACTTGTCGATCCGTCGAAAACTCGAGTTGCACTTTTCGACTCGATTCCAATCTTTTCCCTATGCATAGCCATGTATTGCAGTGAAAGTCATAAACCACCAAAAGCAAATCATCTATTTTCGTGGGAAGCGAAAAGAACTTTGACACGTACATGGGACAGCAAATAAGCCGGGAAATCTAACAACAATCAAGAGCAGAGCATTAAAATCTGATGTGGGCAGCACATGACTTTCCCTGCAGACTCATATTTACGTTCTCTTTATTTCTTTAATAATTCATTAAATTGAGTTTAATTGCACAAAATAACACTGAATTTGCACTTTTATTTCAATTTTTGTTTTTATTTGGTAACTGGATATTTTTTCAAAGGCGTTGTAACAAACATGCTAAAAAACTAAAATATCTCGATAATGGTTAGTCCTAGAGTAATGGGGATGGTCTTAATTTTTTTTTTGTCAAAAATTACTTGTAAAACAAGCATTTAATGGATACATTTGAGCATACTTAGTTTTTTATTTTAGGTTTTGTCCATTTTTGCGTGCCATTTCGTAGAGGCAGGCTCTTCTATTCTAAATTGTACCAACATCCAACCAGCACCAGGGTATCCCATAAGTGACTTATCTAGCAAATGTTCTGAAATTGGGTCAATTAGTTTTTTAGCTAGCGCGGATACATGAGATTTTTGCGGGCCATTTCGCAAAAAAAGACGAGTTATTTTATTACGAATTGTACTAAAATCTAATCAGCATCAGAGTCACACAAGTGACATACCTACCAAATTTTATAAAATTTGGTTCATTAATTTTTGGGTTAGAGTGGATATATACATTGCACAGACAGACACACAGACTCACACACACATACACACATAGACGTCACGCTAAAAATAGTTTATTCGTGTTCTAGAGGTCCCAAAACGTATAGATCAGCCAAAAACTCAAGTTGCGGTTTTCGACCCGATTCCAATACTACATTACCATGTATTGTAGGAAAAGTAATATATTTTTATCAGCATACCTGTATAACAACGATAATATATTCAACAAAAAGACAAACAAACAAAAAATTTAGAATATTACCTACCACGCACACAAAGAAATGAGTGAAAACTTGCAACTTGATTTTTAAATATTATACAAAATCGATATTTAAATATTATACAAAATCGATATTTAAATATTATAGAAATCGAAATAAACAAATAAATTTTGTAAAACTACAAATATGCATTTAAAGTCGAGAATATTAGATAAACCATCTTTTATAGGTACGAAACGTAAGATAACTCTTTTAAATCATTAACCTTAAATTAAAATAACTTCCAAATCACAAAATTTTCACAAAATATCACAAGATTAACGGGTTGAAACAACTTAAGTATTTATAGTATATACAAAAATCTGATGTGGGCAGCACATGACTTTCCCTGTATAATGTAATGAATTTACTTATTTTACCGTGAAAAAAGGTCCACAGCACAGTGTTTGTAACGTTGAATTGTACATTGTATGCTTTTCCAGATCACAACATGTAAAACTATTTCGAAGTACCCAATTAACTTATATTTCTCCCAGCTTTAAATTGACAATTATAAATATGGATAGCACCCACAATAAGCAATATAGTCCATATTTTAAAATATTTTAATTATTAATTCATTAATTTGATGTCATTTTCGTTAATTTAGCGTTAGTTTTGCAATTTTAACGATATTCTCCTCAATCTGGGGTGAAATATCACCAGGTTGACAACATTTAGCTAAATAAGTCGATAATTTCGTCAAATTGATTGCCAAATGTTATAGACAAACGGAGAAAAAGCATTTCTTATATCTAAAAGACTATTGGCGAATTGTTAGGCATCAAAATATAAAATCATTACACAAAGTATCTTCTCTCGTGAATGGAACGAACTAGATCCACGAGAATGATGTTAACAAATTTATCACATAATATTACGTATGAAAAGTGAACATATTTCACAATAGTTAATATTTTTTTAATTCTATATGATTTTTGATAAATTCATTTAAAAAAGCGCAATATCTTGAGAACGGTTCATGCTGGTGTTTTTAAAATTTCTCAGTTTTTTAATGAAAAATTAGATAAGAAATGATTATTTATGTAATATTATCGAAGGTTCTGATTTTTTTTCAAAATTTCATTAACAAATTTGGGGGGGGGGGGGGGGGGGCATCCGAATATTTGGTTGCGTTTAAAATCAATAAACTTCCAGTATTGATGGATTGTACTTTTTGTACTAAATTTGGTTCGAAATACTTTATTACTTCGTGAGATATAGGCTCCATTACAGACTCACACACATACACATATACTTACACACGCATCACTTCAGAAACGATCGATTCGGGTTCAGGGGTTCTTGAAACGTACTCTTCCGTCGAAAACATGAATTCAAATTTTTGAATCCGTCAGAATAATTTCCCTATACATTAAACTATTATATAGGGAAAAAGAAAATCGGTGCAAACTATCTGAAATTTGGCTAGCAACGACTATAAAATTCCGCAGTCTGGATATCGAGTTGACCTTATTTCGAACAATGCTAAAACAAAATGTCTTATTCTCAAGGTTTTGACAAATGATGCCTTCTGTGCGAGATATGTAGTCAAAGACATGATCCACGCCACCCCCAACAGCACTAGAACAATTCGGGGATTTTTAAATGTGTCTTTTAACGATCCATATCCATTTAAAAATAAATTAAGTATTTAATAACAATTTTTTCTTTAAAATCTACTGAAGGAAGAAACGATCGAATCCTAACAGGATCATGAATTTTCGAAACAGAGTTATAAAGGAAATTCTGCCATTTTTCAAGATTTTTGCAATACCGAGTGATACAAGAATAGAGGACCAGCCTGCTTCACATGGAAGTCAGCTGTCTTATTGCCAGAATTCACTGTGTGAGTTTTAACCCAACTTAAAGTAAATACCAATTTATTATTAAAAGCGGACTAATGTTTAAAAAAATTGATTAATTTATTAAAGAATTGAAAGCAAAAGTTGAGAAAAGACTATCCCTAAAAATATTGATTTTGTACCCAATTAATTGCTGGATGAAAGACGTTCATTCAGCTTGGAAAACAGAATATTTATATCAAATTATTTTAAGAATAAAAGCATTAACCCTCCTTGAAAAGAAACAGCAAAACCGACCTTATCATCTGTCCTAGACTCATCATTGTAAAGTACCCTATTATCACATTCAGTTAAGACAACACTGGAATCGCATTGAACAGCCGATTACCATCAAAGGAATTCAGAGCAAGAAAGCAGGGAATCCTCTACCCTGGAAACTATTTATCACTTTCCTTCGGAAAAGAAACTTCATGTTCAAATCACTTAATATGAGAAATATATATCAAATGGTGGAATTCCCAAAATAAAGCAAAGAACGACATTGGAAAATTTCTGCGCTACAAAGTTTTCTAAGGAAAGTTCTCTGCAGTGAAAAAAATGTATTAAATTATTTTATTACTTTCCTTATATACATAATGTATAAGGAAAGTATTGTGACGGGGTCGAAAATTCGAATTCGAGTTTTCGACGGGAAAGCACGTTTCAAGCATGCCTGATCACGAATCAAACATTTTTGAAGTGATGTCTGTGTGTGTGTGAAAGTATGTGTGTGTGTGTGTGTGTGTGTGTGTAAGTGTGTGTGTGTGTGTGTCAGTGAGTCTGTGGAGACGATAACTGACGAACGAATGGACCGATTCGAACGAAATTTGGTACAAAAATCACAATCCGTAAACACTGGAAGCTTATAGTTTTTATACGCAATCGAATGTTTGGAACTCCCCTAAATTTTCGAGTGAAATTTTGAAAAAATCGCCAAAAAATCAAAACTGCTAATGAAGTTATGCAAATAGACATTTCTTATGTAATTTTTCATTAGAAAATGATTGACATAAATTTTAGAACGCTAACACGAACCGTTCTCAAGATATTGCACATTTTTCAAAAAAATTATCAAAAAGTCATATAAAATAAAAGAAAAATTTCCTATTGAGAAACATGCTCACTTTTCAAATGTGTTTCACCATGCAATAAATTTGGTGACATCATTCTAGTGGATCTAGTTCGTTCCATTCATGAAAAAAGATACTTTGAGTAATACTTTTGTATTTGAACGCCAATAGTCATATTTATCTGCTGTAAGAATGACTTATTTCTTCGAAAATAACGCTTGGCGAGATTTTGGCGACGAATTTGGTGGAATGTCGCGAACTTGGCGACTTTTTTAAATGTTGCTAAATTAGCTAAAAACTCGCCAAATGGATAAAAATGACGCTAAATCAATGACGACTCATTCACCTATGATGACGACATGGAAAATGACTACTCATTGACGAAAATTCAATATCTTGGAAAGAATATAAATAACTACTATAAAAATAATCTATTTTTTTTCTGTAAAAGTAGTGAATTCATTGTATTATATAAGGAAAGTCATGTGCTGCCCACATCAGATTTTTTTTAGGTTACCAGCCCAAACATCTGCTCCGAAAAAAATAATATTTTCAATCACTATACCTGATACCAAATTTAGAAGCTTATCAACTCTGAAATTGCTCCCCAAAATTTTACCCCAAAATAAAACTTTTAGAGGTGGTAGATATGAGAGCTCTATATGATAAATTGTTATTGATAATAATTTCTAAATATCTTAATTGGTGGTCTTTAAGGTTTTATTATTTAATTTGAAAATAGGATTTCTCTTGAAGGAACCAGTATTTCTGAAACCAGAAATTCACATTTATTGATAGAGATATTCAATCTTAAATTACTTTAAAATGGATCGCGAAACTTAGGTATGAAATATTCTAAATATCATTTTTAAAAAATATATTGACAACGTGTTAAATGTTAAGGCACATATGATCATATTATGTACAGATGTTATAGTAAAAGTTATGCAGTTAACATTAATAAGTACGCCTTTTCCGCCAGAAGTGCCATTCATGCGACGTTTTCTTCCGCTTCGAAGAGTGGACGAGGATCAGCTTCGCCTGAAATTTAGACTTAAAAATACTAAGATCTCATGAAAAATCTACTCGTAAAATGGCGTGTAGTTTTAAACTGTTGCACAGCATTTTCAAAAATTTAGTTGTCATTTGGCGACTGGCATTCAGCAACCCTGGTCAAGATTGTAAGACCCAAACAGATACCTTACACTTTCGGGTAGGTCGGACAGTCTGGGTCGAAGAAGGAAGAGATTGTAAGACGAAATTTAACACTATAACACGCTCTTTCCTGAGTACACCTATGAAAAGAATGCACTGACTCATCACCGTATCTCCTCACTTTTTCGAGTTAGCAATCTGAGTTTTAATAAGAATATTTCTCATGAGTCACGTATCCACTAAGACCGGTAGCGCCAACTGTTGTAGACTCCAGAACGAGATGTGAGGGCTTATGACGTCATACAGCTTTTCGAGAAGTGGACCAAAGATTCTTTTTCTCTTCTTCCAGTATCAAAATAGTCATAACTGCTAATTCTTTGTCGCTCTCTGCTATACCTACTGAAATAACTATCACTAATGCTACCCGTGGTATAATGTGCAGGGAGTTTTAGATTTCGAACAAAAAATGCGCATGCGTGACACATAGCTATTCATTTTTAGAGCAACTTGGTGAAAAATGGGAGCAAGGCCCTCTTTTGGAATCAAATCACTGACACTATCACTACTAAATAATCACATTCACTGCATACACTGATAAGTAACTGCACATAAAAGGTAACATACCAACGGCTCTACCGTGCTGAAAACACCGGTTCTCGTTAGATCACCGAAGTCAAGCAGCATCGGGCGCGGTTAGTACTTGGGTGGGTGACCACCTGGGAACACCGCGTGCTGTTGGCATTTTTCGGGCGCTGTAGCCCGGTGGTTTGCACGCTGCCATAACTGCCGCCGTGTTCATGCGGAGTACGATCACGTTAAACATGTGGGTCCGTAAGTCCTTCCGAGAGGTTGGTGGTAGGGGAAGGAGGGTACGGTCCCTGTGGATGCCTCCTCCACCGGGTTCCGGTCTAAATTGGGTGGCACTTACCGCCCGTTCAAACGGTTACCTTACACCTTTCTGATAGGTCAGACGGTCTGGGTCTCAACATAAAAGGTAATGGAGTCGGATCTAGGAGGCAATCCGAAAAATTAAAAATAAAACAATTGTGCGTTCCGTCCGTCTGCTGCGGAATGGTGGAAGATTACCTTATAGTCCGGCAGCCAGAGGGGCTGCAATCCCCCGATTTTACGAGACCAAATTTTTTACTATTTATGGGGCTTCTAGAGATTTCTAATGTTGTCCTCCATGAAAATAAGACTGGCTATGCTACCAAAATGGCGGACATTTTTGGATTTAAATAAAAAAAAATTTAAAATTCATAATTTGCTCACGCGAGTAGTTATGTTATATATATATATATATATATATTTATATAAATTAAAATAATAAAAACGAAAGTGCAAAAGTGCAAATCAGTAAACACAGTATCAAACCGCGGGCAATACAATAGCGTGTATTTAATAGCAAAAAGTAACGAGAAAGGGCTGGAAAAGTAGAGCACGGAGAGGTCAGGACAAGGAAAATAAATTAATGAATAGTATATCTGCCAGAAACGTCTTCAGGGGCACATTTTAGACAGATATACTAAAATCCGTTGTTTCTATGATTGCATAAAAACACGTGGTTAAAATTTTATGCAATCTGTGCCCAACAACGGAATAAAGAGAATAACAGAAAAAATACCAAATAGGACAAAATTAAACTTAAAAACATAAAATACCATATAATCATGAAAAATATAGCGCATAAATGCACAAACATGCAAAAAAAAGGGCAGTCTGAAGGCCGCCAGCGTGAATAATCTTCATGGGAGTCCACCACGTGATCCAGCTTGAATGCTTACCACGCGAAATACCGCGTTGGAATGGACCAGACCAGAGAGAATGGAAGTAGTTGTACATATTTTCGGTGAGACAAACCCAAGAGTTCAGAAACTAACCGAGAAGTGACCACTACGATCGAAAACATTTAAAGTATGGATAACACTGTTTTTTGGAGCCGTAGCCTGTTTTTGTTTTATTTGCTTTTTAGATATCCGCCTTAACGGTTTTATTAGTGTTTTAAAATTTTTTCTTTACCCGCCGAGGCGGGTTTTTTAAAATTTTGCACGTTTTTTGCGTAATCGAAATTACTGTTTTTGTAATATTTTTACATTTTTATTTTTGCCCGCCTGGGCGGTGTTTATTTTATTTTGTTTCCACTATTATTGAGTATCGCACTTATACTGCGATCTACAAGTACACTTCAAACACAATTCTGAGAATCGACATCTTTGACAAACATTCACTGATCGTTTGTAGACACTTTAATCGAAGAGCCTGTACCATGGTGGCACGGTTTCGCACCCGTACTTACATTGCAAACAAAAGATTATTTGTAATGCACTGTGTGCCTTCCCCACACTGCTCGGCATGCTTCACAAACATCAAAGATGAAACTCGCCTGATCCTGTCGTGTCCGGCAGTGACGATTTCTCGTGACTGGTTTTTCGCTTCTCTTGGGTTGCCGGCATCACCTTCATACTCTGAGGTTATGACCGTGGGCTCGACTAGCCGGCACGCTATTCGTTGTTTGGATATATATAGGAATCAAATGAAACTACTTTCAAGTTACTAAAATGAACCATTTTCGAATTATTTGAAGTTTTTAGTAATTAATAAAAACTATTAAATATAGGACTTCTGTAGCGTGGTTCTTGCCACACGTTCGGTCAGGACTCTAACATTTCGCAATATCTTCATCCCCCCAAATTTGAGGTTTACGTATTGGCCGCTTTCGTACGTCAAATATACTAACGTTAAATTATTCTAAAATGAGGACATAATTTTAAATATAAACAAACACATTTTTTATAACAAAAAAGAAACAACTTTAACTTATATGCATCACAAACTCTTATATCCTTTTGAGTTCTCATACAAACACTTAATTCCACTCATCATTATCTTTTAAATACTAATTACCAATCAACAATTGTTTTACATATATTGTCTCAAAATTACTTTATACAAAATATTCCCTTTTATCCCAAGATAAAATTATTTTACATGTACTAAGAGAGAGTTGGTATATTTAAAAGGTGGACATGAAATATGCACGGCCTACCTCGGTCATGGAGAAGATTCCCGAGTCTCGGCGATTTCTTAGTTGTTCAGGTCCATCTTTTCCATTCTACACACACTGGAGTCTTAAAGTCAAGTTCCACAATCTTCTCTAAATTCAAAACTCTCTCTCTCAGTATTTAAATTGTTACCGCCTCTATTATGACGACCCCGCTTTCAAATTGGACAGTCCATACAGCTTCTTCCAACTCTCGTAATCACCCGTCTCATCCTCTTTTATTCTTGACACGCTTTCCAGTTACGGTTCACAGTTACAGTTTTACATTAATGTTAATTTGCAGTTAACTTAAATTGTTACCGCCTCTATTATGGCGACCCCATTTTCAAATTGGACAGTCCATACCGCTTCTTCCAACTCCCTTAACCACCCGTCTCATCCTCTTTTATTCTTGACATTCTCTCCAGTTACGGTTCATAGTTATAGTTTTAAATTAATGTTAATTTGCAGTTAACTCAAGTAAAATTATTTCCCAACATAGATTCAGTTAGACCACTCCGGCAACTAGCAAAATGTTTGCCGTCTGAGGGTGGACAACCAAAAGGGTTGTATCCGCCACCAAGCGAGACCACGACCCACGGAGCGAAGTCAGCGGAACCATTCATCGGACGAGAGCTGTTAGGTGGTCTTGAAGAGTCCCAACTCCAGTCGCCTACGGATCTGGGGACATGGACATAAATGCCAGTTCCTCCCCGCAACCTGAAAGAACCTGCTTCATGAGCCAGAGTAGGAACTTCCTGGCACAATCCGCAGATTTGTCTATCCCCTTACAGAGCGGGTCAAAGGCTACAGAGCCAACTCCCATACGTCGAAGCGTCCTCCTCCATTGTCAGATGAAAAGAATGGTTATACTACAAAAATGGCGACCTTTTTAACTGCCCTGCAGCAAAATTAAATAATTTGAATATTCTTAAATATGCCAAGTGAATCACTTTATGTGATTATTATTTTCAGTTCACTTTAAGTATATTTTTATACAAGAAAATAAATTAACCGATTTTTAGAGTGCTAGAACTGTCTATTTTCAAGAAATTCTGCAGATTTTTACCAGAAGACTTTTTACAACAGAAATTATGGAATGAATTCTTTCAAAAGCCTTTAGAATATCGTCGTAATATAAGTCGGAAAGACTGGGGTTCCACACACGTGTCCTTCTTTCAGATCCTCGGGAGCACATTTTGTTGTATTTCTATAATAATTTTATTGTATATATGATTCAGAAACTGTGATTTTCACAATCAGAATGACAAAAAAAAAAAAAAAAAACCTCTAAAATATACTAAAGAGGTACTCTCTTGATAGACGGCTCCTGTTTCTAAAAAACTGAACTAACTAGTATGATGGATATAAAATTTAGTAATGGAAGCAGATAAGAGAATAGGTATTGATAACGCTTATACTTCACAAATGTACCACCACAATGAATTCCATTGACAGTCACCTCTTTCCACCCGCAATCTCTTCTTTTCCCTGTAAATCACCCATTCGTCACCCGTACAATCTTCAACACTTTAATGCTGTTCTTACTCTTTCCCGGAATGAGTAGAATCACTCTAAGCTTTCTAAACACTCCCGTGCATTTTAACTTATTATTGAAAAAACGCATGAAAGTGCAGATACTTTTCAGCTCTATTCCTCTTTAATATTTTCGAACGCTCCTGAAGACATTAGTAGTGTTACGAACGTATCCTCTAGAATCGTGGGTGTATACGCAGGATATAAGAACGAGTCCAAGTTTCTGAATAATTTACGTTTATTCACAAGCACAAAGTAAACAGGAACAGTGTACAATCAAACAACATTTAAATGCTCCACTAATTACACACAAAAAAGCGATAGTATTCTCAAAATGTTGGCGAAAATTATTTCACAAAACCACCGCTACTATTCTTAAAATATTGACAAAAGTCACAATCCACTGTAGCTGGTATATTGTCAACTCGTCAACTGAACTCTCCGATTCAGTGATGACTCCTATTTATAGTCTCTCCATAGAAACTTCTGGAAATCTCTATATCTCAAAGAATAATCGTTCTATAAGTTTCTGGAACATTCCGGAAGTCGCCAAATGTCACTAAATTGGCGATAAATCGCCAAGTCTGGAAATCCTTCTTCTAACTGGAAAATCCTGGGCTCATGTTATGCTGACGTCATGGACTGTGATTTCTTCGCCTAGCCTTCAAGACAGACGAAAGAGGAGGCGCCGAAGGGAATATTGCATGTTCGCAACACTGCCCCTCCTTAACACTGAACGTGTCGGGCAGTATCAATCTACTGTGGTCCAAAATATGGGGCCAATCTGTCGACATGGATAACTTTTGGCTTAAGTGAAGGCGATTTCTGGATTCGATAAACGACACTATTTATTCTTTTTTGATGACTTATGGTCCTTTTCAGTTGTACTGCAGTTTTGGCGAAAATTCAGGTCGTAGCCGAGGATTGAACAGCCACACTTTGTTGCCTGCCTGAAATCGTACCTCATTAGCTTTAGTATTGCACCGGGTCTTCATTCTATCGGCAGTAATGCTTATCCTTTCACGAGCGAAACGATAAACCTTCTCCAACCGTGCTTGCAGATCTTGCACATATTCATTAGGCGATGAAGGAGTATTACATGGTCTTCCAAACATTAGGTCACATGGTAGTCATAGATCCCGGCCAAACAACATTTTTGATGAAGAATGATCGGTCGATTCGTGGACAGCACTTCAGCAGGTCAGCAGGAACAAAGGTTGGTGACGGTCCCAGTCTTGTTGGTTTCTGGATACGAATATAGAGAGATGATTAAATACCGTTCTGTTGAATCTCTCTACCATGCCGTCCTATTGAAGATGAAGAGGAGTAGTTCGAGTTTTGTCCATACAAAGTAGTTTGCACTATCCCGTGTATATGCCACAGCAAAAGTTCGGTTCCTGATCAAAATGGATGAGAGGGAACCCCGTAACGGCATATCCAGATCCGAAAGAGAACTTCACTGATGGTTGTAGATTCTTGGTCAGGGGTTGCCTAAGCTCCTTGTCACCCGTGAAGTAGTCTATTACTAATAGGATGTATTTGTTATTGTCTAATGGTAATGGTCCTAAAACGTCGAGTGAAATTCTCTCGAAATAAGCTTCGACATTATAACGCTGAAGATGCCCACGTGTTTTCTTCTTCGGTCTCTTCCGAGCACCGCATTTCGTGCATTCTTTGCACTAGCGCTTAACATCGGATCTCACATTCCACCAGAAGAAACGTTCACGAACTTTGTTCAGCGTCTTGCTGATGCTAAAATGTTCTCCAGTGGGGATGTCAAATATCTCCCTTAGTATATTGGATACTCTGGAACGAGGGAACAGCAACTGCCATCTGATACACTTTCCGTCATCTCTCTACCATTTGCGGAATACTACCCTGTTCCTCAAGTGCAGAGAATCCCACAGTGCCTAGTACCGTTTTGCTTCAAGTGAGAAGCAGGAAATTTCTTGCCAAGTTGGCTTCTCATTAGTTCGTTCTCTGCATATCAGGACTGGCTCGATATCCCTGTCCTCTCTCTTTGGGATCGAGAAAGTTCTTCATCATTCCAAGGATCTGGTGGTGAATTTAAATTAAGATCGGTGATAGCTTGCTGGATAGTCGCGGAAATCTGGCTTCCAAATTTTATTTCAGCATGAGAGCGATGTGCACAGTTCAAAGGACAGGGTCTCCCAGAGAGCGAATCAGCGTTTCTATGAGATGATCTCTTTCGGTGTCGAATTTCCATGTCGTAGTTTGAAGTCGCTGAATCCATCTTGCTACTTGTCCTTCAGGATTCTTAAAAGAGAGGAGCCAGCTCAGAGTAATGCGATCTGTCCGCAACAGGAAATCCTTTCTGCAGAGGTAACGATGGAAATAATCTACGGATTTAACCATCGCCAACAGTTTTTTCTTGTTACGCAGTAATTTCTTTCGGTCTTCGTTATGCACTTGCTAAAGTATGCGATCACACGTTTTTGCCCCCTATTTTCTGGGAGAAAACTGCCCCAATTCCTTCATTATAAGCATCAGTATCAAGTATGAAGCTGTCTGCTGGTTGAGGATATGAGAGAATGGGGGCTAAAACCAGCATCTCCTTAAGTCTATTGAAGGCGTCTTCACATTCCGCCGTCCATTCAAATTTCTTGTCTCCTTCCGTTAACCAATACAAAAGTCTGGCAATGTTTAAGAAGTTTTTACAAAGCGACGATAATATGTACACATACCGAGGAAACTTCCTAGTTGGTGAACATATTGCGATCTGCACCATTCTTTCCTGTTGGCTCCCCTACTATTGTTCCATTCCCTCATTCATTCCTGACCAACCACTGTAAAACTTATCTTCTCAATATTTGGCAATCCCTTTTAAACAATTATATTTCTCCTCGGACCCATTACCCGGCTAGAATATTAACTTACTTACCCAAAGTTAACCAAAATTTTCAAATTCATAACAAATACCTGATCTATTTCCTTACGGTTCATGGTCCATTTTTAGACTATTTACACCATTTTAAATTTAAAAGAACTTCATGTTGTACCTGTAATGCTTATGGTGATGTGGATCACTATGTCTTCTCGTGTCCACATACCTCTGCTCATCATCTTATTAAACCGGCCCTTGTTCATGGTGCGACCTGGTTCTCCAGTGTTAAATTGTGTTCTCATTGCGAGAGAAATCTCAAATAAAGTCACTTAACTTGCCCGTGAGCGCTCTGCCTGCTTTTAACTTTTTATGATCAGTGGAGTTCTTCACTGTTCCCTTGGTTTTGCTGTTTGTTTGTTTTGTATTTTTGCTCTGCTGTACATATTAATATTGTATCTACTGTTTTAGTTATTTAGTTATGCATAATACTCTGACAATTGTTAAATATATAAGTATCTGCTTTCTGGGCCCATAAATAAAAATGAAAAGCATACATAGCTTAAATTTGTCATTCTCCTTGTGTGACTTTGCCCTCTCTGACACTCCTCTAGCATAGAGAAAAAGATTAGCATTTTACATTTATATTACTTCAAAAATTTTCATTATTCACTTATTATCTTGAGTGGCCACATTTGTTCTTTATTTGCCCTGTTTTTGCTTGTTTTTGTTTTTGTTGTTGTTTGTTAGATGTTGTTTGTTGTTTGTTAGATGTTGTCTGCTTGTTTTGCTGTCACTTCTGTCTTGTGACCAAATATGTATTCTTTTTGTAACCACTTGGATTTTTAATAAACAACGGGTACACTCTAGGCAGCTCGTGGGTGATTCTGGAAGTCGGTCTCCGCTCTCAAATTTCTCCCGGCCACACATTTAACTGCCATCAGCCTTTAGGTTGGCTGTGTGGTCTGGGCCTTCTTTTTGTCAGGATTAGCCCTTACACTCTTTTCAGAAAAGATATGTCCCAAATATGCGACTTCTTTCCGGAATAGTTTGCATTTTGAAGGATTTAGTTTTATGTTAGGCGGATATTTGAAAAATTAAATAATGCTAAGGTTTTGTAGATGTTCGTCAAGTGACCGTCCAACAATTTCGTCCAAATAGACGAGGCACGATTCACAAGAAAGTATTTTCAGCATGGTCTTCATCAGACGTTCAAAAGTTGCGGGGGCGTTACAAAGTCCAAAAGTCATAACTTTTAACTACCAGAGGTCTTGTTCTGTGGTAAAAGCTGTCGTTTCTCTATCGTCAGGATAGATCTCCACTTGCCAGTATCAACTCTTAAAATCTAGAGTAGAAAACCACTTGCTTCCAGAGAGGATATCTAAGTGTTTTTGGCAGTAGATAGCTGTCCTTTGTCACAGAGTTGAGTCTTTTATTATAATCAACACAGAATCTCGTAAAACCATCTCTTTTCTTCACTAAGACGATTGGCGAGGCTCAAGGACTTGAAGATGGTTCGATCAAGTCGACTTCCTGCATGTCTTTTAAAAGCTTATTTACTTCTTTCTTTGCAAGTGGAAGCTGTCGGTGAGCTTGTTTAATCGGGAACTGGTTACCGGTGTTGATTCTATGTTTAGTTATTCCGGTCCGTCCCATGTCTTTCGAAGTAGTCGAACAGGTTGCACGAAATTCCAAAATGAGGCTTTTACACGCCTTGCGTTCTGTACGATTTAGTCCGCCGAGATTGTTTACGAAGGTACTTAGATGTTCAGGACTGTTGTCTCCATCTTTTGGACAACCACGCATTACGCTAGTAACCGCAGAGCATGAGGCTAACTGCTCCCCTTTATGAATTATTTTGGGCCTGTCGCTGATGTTAGCACAGGTATGTAGTTTCTTGAAATATCCACAAGAGCCGCGGCCAGAAGAATTCATTTTTCTTTATAATCCGGAGATGGAAAATCTGCTACTGCAATTCCACATATGCTTGGGCCTTCGCGGATTCCTCTCACCAGACACTCACTTCGTGCGGGCAGCGAAACATCTTCGGCAGTAACTATTTTGCACTCTAGAATGTCTCCCGTTTTTGCTACAAATAAAGAAATCTTTTAAGTGGCTGTCCGTAGTTCGTTGTTTCTGAAGCCTAGGTCAAATTCGCGTTTTTTTTAAGTCTAGTCCGAGAATGCATGGGTCATAAATATATGCAACGTGAGCATAACGCTGATAACGGCTCGTCCCGACTTAAATAGTAAGTACCATTTTCCCATGCACATTCACTGTTTCTCCAGTAACTGTGCGTAGAGAGACAGAGGGTGCTGTATAAAGAAGTTGACCGTTAATTCAGCGAGCTACTTCACTTTTAATAATGGTCACATTCGCACCCGTGTCTAGAAGCATTCGACATTCGATGTTGCTTATGCGACCCACGATGTAAAGTCCATTATCTCCTTCGTGCAACGATGAAATCTCGAAGGTCTTTGATGGGGCATTTTCTTCATAAGGCAACCTCCGCCTTGCAAGATGGCCGCTGATTAGTTTTCCTGTGACATTTCCGAAGGGAGTGCCCTATTATTCCCTTGCTCAAATAATGGACACTTTCTCTTTGTATGGCCTCTTTCTCCGTAGGTCCAGCACACTATTCCCTTCGCAAACGAGCCAGGTGACAGTTTGAATCTATCGTTACTTTGTCTTTACAACATTAACAAATCCAGCATGCATGAAACACCGCATGCACTTGCAATAGATCTTCGTTTATCGTCTTTCAACATTATTGGCCCCTATTGAAGGACTAGGTTCAGTGGAAGACTGTGACCCACATATATGTTACCTCACTAGGGATACGGAGCTCTGCTCCAGGCGTCCTGCTATCGACAAATTACTGGCTGCGTTTATCGTCTCATACACTCCTACAAAAATCTCGACTGGAATCGAAGGTCGTCCAGTCCGAGATCGGTAACATGTGCAACCAGTTTCTTCAAATTTGCGCATTAAGTTCAGTACAGCTTGTACAGAACACGGGCCTCGTCGTAATCGATGATTTGTGCAGTAGACACGCAATGCCTCTGTTGCATTTTACCCATTTAGGTAGCTTTACCATTTCACCTCGTTGTTTCACTGTAAGCATGTTGGTCAAGTCAAAGTGCAAGAAAGCAAACGGCACTCAAATCACAATACCTTTTCTTTCTCCTACGGCGATGATATCAGCCATGACGGTGTCTTATGTCGAACCTGGAAATCTGCATATCTTGGTCTTTTCTACTCCTTTCGAAGGAGATTCAGTAGGCTGGGTTCTGATCCGAACACACGGTGTGGAATGTGATATCAATGGAACAGAAATTCGTGTTCTGGTGAATTGTTCACTCACCACAGTTGTTTTCACTTTTTCTTAACGATTTTGGTAAGTTCTAAAGACACCGTGCCCTGTCAGCACTTGATTCAAATAGAAATTTCCATTCATTACTTGACATCTTCGTTTCATCTTTCCTGCCAGTCCTTTAGTGATGATTTTCTCAACCATTTTTTAATTTGAGTCTTGGTAGTATTGAAGCTATGGTGTTCTTCCATCTTCAAACCTTCTTTCGCCAACATGTCCGCTTCTTCGTTTCCCACTATTCCCGCGTGTGCTTTGGTCCAGTATAGAAGGATATTATTTGCATATCCCTTCAGATTTATTAACATTTTAAAGTCGATATAATTTCTATTGTACAAAATTTCAAGATTTAAAATATTGAACAGTAAATAAAAATGTATTTAATTAAAATGCTTACAGGACCGCCCATACAGAGGGACGGACGAGGCAGAGGACGGGATCTAGAAAAGGTCAGGATTATTAATATCTATGTTCGGACCCAAATACTTTTTTTAGGTAGAAGAAGGTATCAAAAATTTTCAAAAAGAGGAAAACTAAATATGGTGGGCAGCCGTGATAAAAGTTTGTGGGGAGCCACGATTTGTATGGTCGACCCTGATTATCTTTTCTGACAACCCGGAACAAAGCAAGTATCAAAAACCATATTTCGAGAAAATAGAAGTACTGATAACAAAAGAATAAATTTAAATGACATAAATATTTATCTGATGAACCGTTTGTTATTTGAATGGAACAAAACAGAGTTACTAACAACAGCGCCACCGCACTGAAACCGGTCTGTTTAGAAATCATTGTGCATATTGTCCCTTTTATGTTGTAAACTCCATGGAGAGACGCTAGGAAATTTCGATAAAAATTTATTTACTCAAAACTGGCAGTAATGATTTCGTAGCAGAAATCTTTAACTTAAATTATGGTTAAACAGCTGATGTTTGAGAATGTTTTAATATTTTCTGATATTTGTGTTATTCCGAAGGATGTTCTTCTCTGACTTTTATTGGAGCGACATATTATTAAGTCACTATCTGTTGTCATTGCTTGTGAGTTTAATCGCAATAATTGTTACGTTTGTTATATCCAAGAAGTATAATTTTCTACATATTATCGCCCAAAAAACTGACCCTGTTATTCATGATGAATTAAACAACTATGAAGTAATTATATTTTTTATTTAATTTTACTTTTTGTTATACATTTTAAGCTATTGTGTAGTTTATAAACTAAGTCAAAGCAGCGTTTATTACCTTTATTCTACTAACCCATAAAACGTTTGATATTGCCACGATTAGAAATGTGAATTTTCGGGGAAAATTTTGAACTTATTAATTTATTTTAAATGTAATATTTAAGAATATGTCCAGTAACTTTTAAAATTATTTGTTCTTACATTAGAGCTATAATCATATATATACAGGGTGTTCCTAAAAGATTGAAACACACTTTTTTTCTTTACCTGTTGGTTATAAGTCAACAATGTAAATTGCAAAAATGTTGAAAGTAAGGTAAGAAATAAGACTACGTTAATGAAATAGTCCTCCCAATAATTTTCCAAAAGTTACACGTTTTAAATTTTTATACAACCCCTTTAGATGAATTTGGTCAATTTGAAATTTTTTATTATTAACGCAACAAGATCATTAAAAAAAAAAACGCATATCTGTATCTTTAAAATCAACTGAATTAGGATAAAGGAAAAAATCTGACTTATGCCACTTTTCCGTACCATGTGAAAGTTGGGATCAGTGAAAATAGGGATCATAAACAAAGTGACGATGGAAATTGTTTAGATCAAAAATGCGTTAATATGTGTCAAAATATTTTATTGGCATGTCTCAATGTGAAAAGTACTGAAGAATCCGTGGCTGCATCATGAGCCTACGTGGAATTCGCAAATGTGTCTCCTATGTATTATCATCCGGTTTTCTCTTTTTTGTGATATATCACAAATTTGCATTTTCAATTTGATATATGGTCCTCATTCACAATGTTCAATTTTCAATTAAATATAACTCTCTCAATTTTAAAGATACAGATATGCAGCGTTTTTTTAATGATCTTGTTGCATTTAAAATAAAAATTTTCTGATTGACCAAATTTGACTAAGGGGGTCGAATAAAAATTTAAAAAGTGTAACTGTTTGAAAATTAATGGGAGGACTATTTCATTAACTTATTTCCTACCTTACTTTAAAAATTTTTGCAATTTATATTGCCCACTTATCTCCAACAGGTAAAAAATTAAAGCATGTTTCAATCTTTTTGGGATACCCTGTGTATATATATATATATATATATATATATATATATATATATATATATATTACACATAAATTTAGAAATATATAAAAATATTATATGTACACAAATTTCTAATAGATATATATATTGAAGTTAGCAGCTGCAATTTAATATTTGTTATTGAGTACCTGTGTATATTTCATTGAGTATCTTATGAAAAGTTTTAAAATAATTATATTTTATGAACAATAGAAAAAATATTTTTGTAAATCATAAATTTAAACAGTATAATAAATTGAAAATTAATAAAATTTGCTAAACCCTTTCTGAAACATAAATAATTTGCTGTTTATTATAGGTGTAGAGAATAATTTATTAAATATATAACTTTTATATGCTTGCAGTTTTATTTATTGGAATATATAATTATTATAAGAAAAAATGAAAACTACTTATAGTTTTAAAATAAATAACTTTATATTATTTTAACAATATTTAAAAGATGCTTGCTGATCAGGGTTAGAAAAAAATGGTGGTTTTTAAAACTGAAATCCATGGTTTAAACAACAATAAAAAAAAAACATGGTTTAGACCAATGGGATTTTAATCGGCCAACCCTGCTGTTGATAATTGAAAGGGAAATCAGAAGGACTTCTCTGCTATGCCCTATAGTACATAAATTAGACCAGCATGAGCCCTGAATCTACCACTCTCTTGAATGACTACAGCTTTCTACTATTTAGTAATTAATAATAATTTTAAAAAGAAAAGCAAATTGTTTTGTTTATTTAAGGTATAAGAAATATATTATTAAATATATAAAAATATTAAATAAATACTTATAATTAAACCCTTTTTTTTAATAATTCTTATATATAATATTAAAAATTGATTAAAAATACCTGTTTATAATTGAATGGGTGAGTACCATGAGATAAAAGACAATTTGTTGGACATTGAGTTAAGTATATATTTAGTTCTGTTAAAGTATTTTCCTTTGGCCAAATCACTCGTTAAAATATTCCATATTTATTATATTTCATAAATTCTACAGAATTTATTGCTGAGAGAATAGTTTTCTAACAATATTACCAGCTGTTTTATCAGAATAAGTAAAATGTCACTTGTACCCTTCTAGTTCTTGTCTATATCCTTTTCTTCAAAATAAAGCATTATTCCCTTTTCTCCTCAAAATTAGAAAACTAAATTATCAAAAACTTCTTGTAAAATTACCTACTTATCAAAAGACAGTGTGGAAAGAGTATTACATTTAATTTTCAAATGAATTAGGGAGAAAAAAAAATTAAAAATTTTCCGGAAAAACAGCTGAAAATTTTCCATTTTTGGGAAAATTTTCCGACCCACATCTCTAGTCATGAATAAACTAAAATTTATCCTATAGGGCTGATATTATTTAATTATTAGAAGAAAAAAAAAGCAGAGGCTGTTAGCATCATTTGTTCTTTATTCAGATTATAAAGTTCTTTTAAGCAAATGCTAATTTAAAGAAAGAACAAAAGTGAGTTTTGTACTTCTGAATTAGCAGAACTGTAAGATTTTATATTGACAGTTTAGGTGATAGAATTCAAAGAATTTAGTATGATAGCGATTCTTTTTTACATCAAATCTCTTATGGCGCCTGGTATTTTTGAAATGTATTTTTTATTCATAAAAAGGCTTTTCAATTTTATGCACGTTTAACAATTTTTATGAATTTTTTGCCGTTGTAAATATGCATAAAAAATACCTAAATTTGCATTAAATTTGAGTAGAAAAGTTTTATTTTAAGGGTGAGTGTCAGTAAATCTTCTACCCTTTCCGCGTTTTGTTAACTTTCCCAGATCACATTTTCTGCCGAAATTCTGCTCAAAATGTTGTGAAAATGTGAAGTATTTTCTGAAAAATAAAATGCAATGCTTAGATTATATTAACACTAAATTTAATACTCAATAAAATATAGAATATATTTTTTATTTTAATCCAAAATATTTTTGGTGCTGCCATCTGTTGTAATTTAATTCATACCGACTATTTTTATTTTTTAATGAACATTTTTAAATATCTATTCCTTCTAATACAGTATTAAATACAACAACAGACCATATATAATAATGCCACAATCACAGAAAGGTAATTTCTCATTCTATAAATTTGATAAGGGGATCTGAATGTACATCACTGAGGACTGCAGCTTTGACATCAATTACCCTTCCGTGATTGTGGCATTTTTATATATGATCTGTTGTTGTACTTAATAGTGTATTAGAAGGAATAGACATTTAAAAATGTTCATTAAAAAATAAAAATAGTCGGTATGAATTAAATTACAACAACAGATGGCAGCACCAAAAATATTTCAAATTAAAATAAAAACATATTCTATATTGAGTATTAAATTTAGTTTTAATATAATTTAAACATTGCATTTTATCTTTCAGAAAATATTTTGCGACTGTTTGAGCAGAATTTTGGCGAAAAACGTGATCTACGAAAGTTAACAAAGCGTGGATAGGGCAGAAGATTTACTGATTCTCACCCTTAAAAATGGAAAAAGTTATAATCTAGCATTGGGCATGGGCATCCCTCATCACAGTTGTCCAGTACTGCTGTGATCGATGGTTGATGCCCAGTAACTGCTGTTGATCTGGGGACAAAAAATGAAAAATTAAAATCTGGTAGTGTACACTTTCTGTAGGTGTATTTTCTTTCATGTTGTTTTACTTAAAATATCGCAGACATTTGGTATTTCTGGTAATTTGAGGTCAGTGTTGGTACCGTTATTAATTGGAGATAAAAAAAATATATCTTCTGTTTTATGTCATTTCTGTCTGCTGAAATGTAACTTTACTTTTTAAAAATGTTCTTTTTTTAGAAATAAGGTTTCCAAATGAAATTTGTATTATGTATAAATTTGACATACCTTTTGTGTGCCTTGCTCATGTGCTGATTCAGGCAATTAGTATGTGAGCAAGGTGCATAAAATGTATCATATCATCAAGTTTAAATGGGACCATATCATATATAGATATAAGTTAAGAACCCATAGGCTGGCTCATCATTATAGTGATGCTCTAGGATTTTGTTACAGCATCTAGGTGAGGCTTAAAGAAAGGTTGCATACAATGTAAATGTACAAAATAACAAAAGCAGGTAAAAGAAAAACTTTGTTTATTCTACGAAACGTGGCATTTAACATAAACTGAAGGCTGGGGTCAGGAAGCGGGAACATAAGAATGACATACGAGCGTCAGTCTGTCTGTTAAAATGTATTGAAATCCTTAAAACATAGCATGATAAAAAAAATTGTATTTTTATTTTTTTATTTTTAACTAAGTTTACCATAATATCAATTACTAGTCCTATTAATGTCAAGAATATGCTATTTCATTATAAATTTAGTATGTAAATAATCCTGTTTTAGGTTGCTTTGCTTTATGAAACAATTTTAAACATGATTATGTAAAAACAAACCCATTCCCATATATCTGCTTTTTATGTGTCTCTAAAGTTGTTATTGTATTTATGCTATAGTGCTTAATATGTCTATGGTATGTTCAAAACTGTTTTAATCTAACTGATTTGTAAGTAGAATGAGTGTTAAAAGTTGAAGAATTTGGATGTGAAACTAAGCTGTATAGAAGACAGTGGTGTGCAGTCCATGCATGCAATGTAAACATTGCTTGCCTATCATCAGTTTAAAAAGAAATCAAAATATTTTTTTACTATAAAATCTCAGCAAAATTTGCATTGGGAAATGGTGATTAATGATGGATCATTGGTCGCCAAGCTCAAATTAACCTTCTTGATCTTGTTGTCATTTGGCATGCTTATGACATCAGTACCAGCCATGGCAGCCTAGAATCATCAGCACTTATGAGCATTGCTTTGCAGTTTGCTGTTTAAGGGTGAGCATCAGTAAATCTTCTGCCCTATCCACACTTTGTTAACTTTTGCAGAACATATTTTTTACCGAAATTCTGCTCAAACAGTTGTGAAATATTTTCTGAAAAATTAAATGTAATGCTTAAATTATATTAAAACTAAATTTAATACTCAGTAAAATATAGAATATATTTTTTATTTTAATCCAAAATATTTTTGGTGTTGCCATCTGTTGTCGTAATTTAATTCATACCGATTATTTTTATTTTTTAATGAACATTTTTAAATGTCTATTTCTTCTGATACACTATTAAATAGAACAACAGATCCTATATAATAATGTCACAATCACAGACTTGGACTTGAAGACAAAGGAACTTGAAAACAAAGCTGCAGTCCTCAGTGATGTACATTCAGATCCCCTTAGCAAATTTATAGAATGAGAAATTACCTTTCCGTGATTGTGGCATTATTATATAGGTATACAAGCTCATATTTATTTAGCTACTTCGTGGACTATACTCAGGGGTGTCCCAAGTGCCAAATAGCCCAATCAACCATTTGGGGCTTCAAAATTAGAATGATCTCATTTTTTTGTTACTCTATGCATTTTTAAATTTTATTTTAAACTAATTAGTGTAACATAATCTCTTTCAGCGTTTTCCTTCATTTTCATTTTTTTTTTATGTTTTTATGTATAATAATGTCACAATCACAGACTTGGACTTGAAGACAAAGGAACTTGAAAACAAAGCTGCAGTCCTCAGTGATGTACATTCAGATCCCCTTAGCAAATTTATAGAATGAGAAATTACCTTTCCGTGATTGTGGCATTATTATATAGGATCTGTTGTTGTATTTAATACTAATACTGTATTAGAAGGAATAGATATTTAAAAATGTTAATTAAAGAATAAAAATAGTCGGTATGAATTAAATTACGACAACAGATGGCAGCACCAAAAATATTTTGGATTAAAATAAAAATTATATTCTATATCTTATTGAGTATTAAATTTAGTTTTAATATAATCTAAGCATTGTATTTCATCTTTTAGAAAATATTTCACAACTGTTTGATCAGAATTTCGGTGAAAAACGTGTTCTGCAAAAGTTAACAAAGTGCGAATAGGGCAGCAGAATTACTGACGCTCACCCTTAAAGGTCTTCATGTCAACATGGCACTAGCTCTATAATAAAATCATTGTTTGCCCATTTTCATCGCCTAAAAATGCATATGTTTTCTCCTATAAATCTTCAAATGAAACATTAAATAAATTTATAATTAGTTATTATTTAAATTTAAGTTTAACAGGCCCAGAATATTTCTGATCACAAAAGCAATTTGTTAATTGCTTTATGTGATGATGCTGCCAACTAATAGCACAGATACAAACTTTTGTTGTACCTTAGAAAGTTTTCTTCAAATATAAGAAATAATAATTTCTTGCAAACATGAAAAAAATTCTTAATATGAAAATGTCAGTAATGCGTTTGCAAAGAAAAATTGAAGAAAGAGTTGAATTTATGTATAAATAGGTTCAACAGTAGTATTTAATGTTTTATAATAATAATGCATTTTCCCTCTTGATTTTATATCTCAGAATTAAATGTTGTTCTTACCTAATGAAATATATTACTGCACGTAACTGATAGAAAGAAATTTGGCTTTGGAAATATCTGAAATTTCACTATCACTGAGATAATTTCCAGTAAGCTATGGTGCTATGTACTGGACAGTAGGGTAAATGAGAAAAGTAGTTAAAATTAATCTGATATGCAACCTTCTACATATATATTTTATGAAAAAGCTGAAAAAAAAAAGTCATATTTCAAATGATACCAGGTGGTCACACATTTTTAGCAATACTCAATATTTATATTGAGTATACAAGCTCATATTTATTTAGCTACTTGGTGGTCACACATTTTTAGCAATACTCAATATTTATATTGAGTATACAAGCTCATATTTATTTAGCTACTTCGTGGACTATACTCAGGGGTGTCCCAAGTGCCAAATAGCCCAATCAACCATTTGGGGCTTCAAAATTAGAATGATCTCATTTTTTTGTTACTCTATGCATTTTTAAATTTTATTTTAAACTAATTAGTGTAACATAATCTCTTTCAGCGTTTTCCTTCATTTTCATTTTTTTTTTATGTATGTTATTCTGCATCTTACCCATATTCATTCAGGTTTCAGTACTTGTGAACTTAATAAGGTCAAGTGATAAAATATCGGTTAGATTTACTAGTTAAAAACCCATTAGAAAATATGGCAGTTATAAGGCTAAAAAGATCAAGAAAGTTGTGCTTAACAAGGCCACGGCAAATTTTATTATAGAGGATCTCATCCCATTAATCACGTTTCTCTAACAACAATGACAACATTTCAGTGATGAATATGGCTTGGATTAACTGTTCTGACATACCTTTGATTACATTTTAAAGGTAAACTAAGATTTTATAAAATTTGCTAAAATTAGCTATCAGAAATCAGTATTGTATTCTACATGTACAATTTTATTTTAGTCTATTAAAAAATTGAATTATATTTTAAAAATCAGAAATTAGGTCTTGATGATAGTCATACTAGCATATCTACACCAGTCATGAAGAAATCTCCAGCTCTTGCAGCAGAAAAAGTTATCAAAGCAAATATGACTGAAGAACAGCAGCTGCTTGAATATCAGTGAGTACAAATTTATGTTTCAAATTAAACTGAAATCTTAATAATATTTGCTCAAAATTTCAGACCTCTTTTATATTCTTTGCAACTATCTACAACCCATGTAAACCTTGATTCGCATGGGCTGCAGATCTGTATGGTATCTATGCATAAGAAAGTCAATTTGTTTTGACCACTTCTTCATAAATACTTGCCTTTTAAATGATGATAGAGTATTATGTATAGATACTTTACACCTTTGGGTAGGTCAGACTATCTGGGTTAAAAGTAAGAGTATTATGTATAACAATCCAGATTTCTCCTACATTCCTTATATTCACTCTTCTTAGAATTAATGCAGATAGTTTGTATTTGTTTTCTTTGTGAACCTAAAATATACTTTCAAACTGAAGATAATTAATGCCCACAAATGATTTTTCTATTTGCAAATTATTGCACAGTATTAATGTAATAATATTAATTCTTTTGTTCTTACTACAAAATGAAATTTCCCTTTTCAGGAAAAATATTTCTAATTTGAAGTTTTATTTACTCAGTAAAGAGCAAATACGATTTCATAGGTTTAGAAATGTTTAGCTTTTAGTTTTGTCTATTCAGAGATGGTATACATGAACATAGGGTGATTTCTGATTACAAATACTTTATCACTTGTGTACCTATTATATGGACCTTGAAGCAATATACACTTTGTTACAAAAAAATGTATACTCGTATAAGAAATTGAGCTACTGCCGCGAAACTCGTCATGCATGTATCATTTGAGGAGATATGCAAATGATTAGAATTTAGGGCAAAAAAAAAGTGTTTTTTTAAGAAATGGTGGCAACAAGATGACATTTTAGTAATTGGTAAGTTTTTCCTTGGCAGCTATACAAATCAATATTGGGTGCAGCATAGAGTTCCTCTATGGAAGTTATTTATATCCCTCTATGGAAGATTCTACCACAAATGTTGCAACTGGTCAGCTAATTCATTGGTATTCTGAGAAGACTGCAATATTGCCGTCCCAGATGTGTTCTATTTGTGATAGGTCTGGAGACCTGGATATCTATGGGAGGGCATTAAATACTTGAAGGCATTGTTGAGAAAGTTGTGCAGTACATGATCGAGCATTGTCTTGTTGGTAAATAGAACCTGTGCAGCTTGACAGCATATGCAGAACAATTGGCTACAGAATATCATTTATGTACAAGTGAACCATCAGATTGGCTTGCAGCACAACTAGAAGAGAACGGCTATCCCATGAGATGGCTCCCAAGACTGTGATACCACATATGATGGCTGTGTACCACTCTGCATTAAAAGTGGAATAGTCCTCCTCCACACATGTATGCAGCAGTCATGAGTACTGAGAGAGAAACAGGATTCATGACTAAAGACAACATGTCTCCAATTGGGCACTGTCCAGGCAAATCAAGCTTGGCACCAATCCAGATAGCTCTGCCTAAGGTGAGGGGTCAGTGGTAGATGTCATAATGGATGTCCACACCTAATCCCACCTTCTGTTAATCTTCTCCGAATAGTATCCTTTGATACAGAATGCATGGAGGATGACAAATCCCTTCGATTAGCTGAAAGCAGCACTATTGGTGTTGACATAGTTCCTCTCTTGATTGTACGATCTGCTCAAGTTGTCTGTCTGGGGCATCCTGAGCCTCTGCGATGATTATATGTGCCTTCTCTGATTCACTGTTGTCAACACTGAGCAACTGCCATATCTCTCTGACTAAGATGGTGACTGATGCATCTGTTGGATCAACCAGCTTCCCATAGGACTATGATGTGACTTTTTTTTAAATCAACAATTGTTCATAGTGCCATCAAGTATGTCTCAAAGGCATCTTTGTACATAACTTGCAGTATCAAAGTAGAAAATTCAGTTTTAATTGCTCATGAGTGAGAACATAGGTCATTTTAAATGCTGCACAATGCATCATTCTCATATGCATTGCATGAACCCTATAACATCATTGATGTTGACAGTTTGATCAGTAGCATAACTCTTAAAATGAAATTTGCATGCCAATTTTTACAGCTGTAGTTCAATTTTTTTATGGATACATATATTTTGTTGCAATAGTGTGTATTTACTAGCTTGGGAGCCCAAAATTGTATGAGTTTTCTGATCCGTAAAGTATATATTGCATGAGACATGCCGCAAAACACGATAGTTATAACTTTATTATACATCATCTGTACAATGAGAAAGCCTGCAACTTGAAGATAATGCAACTGGTTTGCCACTTAGGTGTATCTTTGCTGCTTGTACATGATGCTCAGCATCTGCCTTAGCCTGTGGCTAGCTTTCAAATGAGGCATTTATATTAATTCAAAGCTACAAAATTGCCATGAAATGGTGACAAAACATATATAACAACAAAAACAAGACAATTATTGAGATACATTGAAATAATATTGAATGCTCTAATAACATCAGAATAAATTTAGAAAATATTTTGTTTACTTTATGTTACCAAATATACTTACCTATATCCCAAAGCATTTTTGGCAAAAATGAATTCTCAAAGTAAGGGATTCAGCTTATCCACAGGTTATTTGGAAAAAATGATTTGAAAAATAAGAAAATTTACCTATCGGAAGCTGAAGCTATTTTGTGTTGTGTGTGTCGAGTGTCATTGCTTATTGCAATAAGGACATAATGGAAATAAACTTCCATAAATTATTTGGTGATTCAGACACAGAATCAGATTTCTATGGGTTTTTGTAACTTGGTATGGTAATGCTTTCATTGTTTAACATTTTTTATTTCCATGCTTTTTAAAAACTATATAGTTGCCTATATATTTATAGTTGCCTGTCTGTGTGTTTCAACTTCTCTGATGGCATTTTTAACATACTTTTGTACATCTAAGTGCGTTGACATTTGGTACACAACTTAGTCTAGTAGAACATTTTAAGGTATTAGAATTTGGTAAATTTTCAAAAAATAGAACCTGCACTTTCTGTGAAATAGCCCATAATATTCCCCCTTCATCTCTCTCTATATATATAATAATTAAAATGATAAATATAAAATAATGCAAAATATGTAGAAGTGCATATAGATCAAAATAGTATCTGTAAATACAGCATCAAACCGGGGGTCATAAAACAATGCATATTAAATTCAATCTCTTTCTCTCTCTATATATAATGGCTAATTTGTACCTTTATCATTATGAATATTCTTTTACATCTACTGATTACAAAATTTATAGATATGTTGATGTTGATGATCTAATATGTATAGTTATAACTGGTAATTATACCGTTAATATAATTAATATAAATTTCTATCCTGATAATTTGGAATTATTACATAATTAACCATCAATTAGTAATATTACTAGTTAATGGAAGAATCCCAAAAAAAAAAAAAAATTACCATTTAGTGTTTGTTTTTTGGATTTAAATCTCAGTATTGAACTTTTTTATCATAAGATTATCACTAATCTATATGATAAAAAAGTTAATTTTAATATAAATAAAATATTACTATTTAATTCTTATAACTCTATTCAGTTGTTTAAATATACTGTTCTTAATCAACTCTTCAGAATTTTTAGATTATTTAATAAAAAACATAATTTGCACATTAATAACCTTAAAACTACTAGTAAATTATATAATTATCCAGTATATTTAGTTAACAGTATAGTGAATAGGGTTAGGTTAACTGAACTTTCTTAGATTCTTCCTCCTTATTATCATTTTATAGCTAATCATTATCTTTCTCATATTTTTACATATCATTGTAATTCACTTTTAGTTCCTTTCCTTTTCTAAAACTTGTATTTATGGAGGTATTTCCTTCTTTTTTATTTATTGGCAACACTGATTTATATTTTTTATGAGTAGCAACAGTTGGATTGTATTTTTCATAACAGAACATTGTGCTTTGTAGTCCGTAGATTTTTTTTTTGTAATTATTTATTTTTCAATTTTTTTTATGCTTGTCGGTCAAGTTTATAGAGTTCTTAGTTATTAACTATCTAGAAACAAGCATTTTACTTGGTTAATTTAGATGGATACTTGGCCTAGATGATGAATCTATTCGAAATTAACCTCCATTAGGCCTAGCATTGTACCACAATATAGGCATGATTGCTTTGTCTTAGTTTTTATTTATATATTTTCAAATTTTCATCATTATTATCTGTTCTTTATTCATTGATTTCTATATACTTAACATTGTTTCATTTATACTCCCTTTATTGTTGCATATTTTATTATTTATGAATTAAAAAATTATGGTGCTTACTGCCCGTATTTTTCTTTTCTGTAGTTATAGCCATGTAGCAAGTATTCCATTCATATTTTGTTTGCTGCATTTTTAAGTGATTAAATTTTGGCTTTATCTAGGTGTTACAATTTATCTCTATTATTTCTTTGGATTAACTATATTTATTATATATATAACTTATTATTATATATAAGAAATTTAAATTATATATCTATAGGGTGTCTCAAAAAGATTGAAAAACATTTTAATTCTTACCTTTCGGAGATAAGTGGGTAACGTAAATTGCAAAAATGTTGAAAGTAAGGTAGGAAATAAGACTACGTTAATGAAATAGTCCTTCCATTAATTTTTAAAAAGTTACACTTTTAAATTTTTATACGACCCCCTTAGACAAATTTGGTTAATTAGAAAATTTTTATTTTTAATGCAATAAGATCATTAAAAAACCCCGCATATCTGTATCTTTAAAATTGAGAGAGTTATATTTAATTGAAAATTGAACATTGTGAATGGGGATCATATATCAAATTAGAAATGTAAATTTGTGACATATCACAAAAAAGATAAAACTGGATGATAATACATAGGATACCCAACCTCGTAGTGAGTACCACTGCTTTATATGATCTCTGTATGTGTAATGCTTTATGTAGATGCATTTGTGATAAAAAATTTTGACACATATTAACGTATTTCTAATTTAAACAATTTACATCATCAATTTGTTTATGATTCCCATTTTCACTGATGAAACAGCCTTTCACATGGTACAGAAAAGTGGCAAAGTCAGATTTTTTCCTTTTCATAACTCAGTTGATTTTAAGGATACAGATATGCGGGTTTTTTTAGTGATTAGTGATCTTGTTGCATTAAAAATAAAATTTTTTTGATTAACCGAATTTGTCTAAGTGGGTTGTATAAAAATTTAAAAAGTGTAACTTTTTGAAAATTAATGTGAAGACTATTTCATTAACGTAGTCTTACTTCCTACGTTACTTTCAATATTTTTGCAATTTACATTGCTCACTTATCTCCAACAATTAAAGAATTAAAACATGTTTCAATCTTTTCGGGACACCTTATATATATATTATAAAGAGAAAATATTTTTAACACAGGATATTGCTCATGGTAAGTTATGAATAAAAACTTTTACCCTCAAACTGAAATTTTTATATTTATTTGTTTAAAATGTAACATATAAATGGTAAAGGTCAATTTATCCATAGGTCATGTGTTTGGATGAATTTTCACTAGTTTAAAATTGCAGGATTAGTTTATACACACGTATATATAGTAATTTAAATTTTATAAAGCTTTTGTTTACTTTTTGACAATGTTTGTTTACTTTCAAATGATTTAAATTTTGAAAGAAATTATTTTGTCTCTATTTTATTTAAATAAATTCTAAAATTATCCAGACGTAATTGTGAAAAAACTATTAAATTATATGAAATTAATATTTGATTTAAATATTCTCTCACAGTGAAATGTTTCAAATAAAGTAATAAAATATATATGAATTCAACTACATAACAAACACAATACATCACAAATTATGCTGTTGTATTACTGATTTTAGCATCTAGGTTTTATAAAATAAATAATGCAAGGATTTTTTAGCTAAAAAAATAACCTACCTTTTACTGGATAAATTTGTTTTTTATTATTAAGAATGCATTTCATAATTACACCAAATTGTCAAGATATTTTCTCCCTGTAAACCCATTTAATGATTTTGCACATTTAATCACCAATGCATTATTTATTTGAGAAACTCTTTGGTAAAAATGGGGTTTATTTTTCCCAGACAATTACGGCTCTGTTCTTCAATCATTGTTCTGTAAGAAGTTATAAAACCGAAAGAAATGTAACGAATTCTTTTATTTCTGTTTTCTTTATAAAAATACAAATAGTATATGCTTTTGTATATTGCAATTTAAGCATACCATATATTAATACAGTATTGGGGCAATGAAATTATAGTAAAGTAATGCACTGTTTACATATATAGTAGTTGAGAGAAAAAAGCCTGGGTTGGCTTCATAAATCAGTCATTGGTAAAAATTTATTGTGAATATATTTAAGGTCAATGGTCAGATTATCTACTCATCATTCAAAAGGTTTATAATTCATTTTTCAACATTTACTTTTCATTGTTACTTGTAAACCTTCTGACGATGTGGTGTCCTTTTATTTAATCCTCCAATAGTCCTGTAATGCTCCAATAGTCCTGTAATGTTTGCTATTTGGAGTAGAAACTTCAGTGGCTCATATAATAATGATGTATATGCATTGAGATACCAACTAACCCCTCTTTAGACAAAGGGTAATGTGATTCATTAAAGTGAAAAAAAATTGACACTCTCAGTTTATTCATTATCTAACATTAAAAGTGAATATTTTTATAAAAAAGTACGTACACCTACACTCAAGGACTAAAATTAATGAAAAAAAAATGAATCTAAATGTGGAAAATGAGGAATTTGGATAGAAAAAACTCATTGGTGTACTGAGCTTGTTGCACGACTGTTGAAGGGTTAAATTGGGATAATTTTTGGTGTGATTGAAAGCTAAAAATTCCACTGTATTTGTAAAATTTCTAAGGATTGTTCAAACAGGAAAAAAAAAAAAAAATTAATTTAATTTTTTTAATACTCACAGAACCCATCCAAAGCTTCTGCGAGTATGAACTTGCCTCAGTCTATATAGAATTTAATGCTGGCTGCATGGTAAGACTGAATTTGTGAGTCTCAATAGAGGTTCGCAAAATTGTGGCACACAGCAAGTTTTCTTACTATTGCAGATGCATGTTATCTGCTGTGGGATCCTTAATTGTTTAATTTGAAAGAAAAAATGTATATTTTGTTTCAATCATAGACTTTTAGAAACAAGGAATACCAAGAAGCAATTATGAGTCCATTCAGGGGTGATTGTTCATTTCTCAAATGATTCTAATATTTCATGTTTCTATTAAAGTCACTTCATGACTGTTTAAAAATTTCTCTTCATAGTTTTGCTTATTTATAACATGAGGTTTGACTTAATAAAAAGCAAATATTTAAAAACCCTAAAAAGAATCTGGCAAAATAGCGTGTTTTTCTAAAAAGAAACACTGGGGAAAATGGTGTTGGGTGCACTCTGGTACACAGTACACACACGTTCATTTATAGAACTAGTATTCTTAATTTGGGAGGTGCTAAAACTCCTGTAGCCTTAACTATTTCAGTTGCAATGTAGAATAACAATACATTTGAAAAATAGCTGGGGTGTGTTTAGTTTTGCCAATGCTCTGTTAATGAGTAAATTTTTTGAATACACATTAATGATGTTGACACACTAGTTAATGTTAGAAAAATTAAAGTTATGTTATGAATGACAATGATTTTCCTTTCTGTGCGAGTATAGTTATGTGTTGATTTTTATTTCAAAAAATTCAAAAGTATATATACTTGCAGGGTTCGGCAGAAGCAGTTAGCACAGATACATGAACTCATGCTGAAGCAAACAGATAAATTTGGAAATATTAGTTTATCTGATGTTGAAGAACAGATGAAACTATATCAGTAATTTATATTTTCCTCCTGTTTTGCTTCCATTAAATAAATTTCTACTACCATTAAATAAATATCCAAATATTGTATTTACTTTATGTCCATTTAAACAAATTGTAAAGTCTGAAATATTTAGAAAAAGTAATTATATATCTCATTTTCCGCATTTTAATTTCACGAGTGTAGTAAAATCTCTTTTATTCTAATGAATTGACCGCAATACCTTAATAAATAAGGAGCATGCGATAACAACTTCATATATATATTTATATTAGCAAAGTAGCTGGCATTCGTTGTTGCTTAAAGAATATGCAAATTCAAAAGTATTCATAGCCCTATTTTTGATGAAAAAACATACGTCTCTTGGAATAAAAGAATTTTCTCTATTCTTCTTGCATGTGCAAATACAGTTAGTTAAGTATTCAGGTTCCATTTCAAAATTCTGAAGTTGATTCTTATTGTGCCAAAATAAAATAATCAGTGGAAGATATAAAATTTCTTGAAATATTGTTTGCCTCATTACAGCAAGTATAGGAGTTTGGATACCCTTTGCCCAATGGAAAAAAATTCAATAAGTTCTTATCAACAATTCTCAACTTACCCCATTCAAACAAAAGTTAGAATACAATACTAAAATTAATCTAAATATAAAATTGTCTATTTATAAAATTAACTCACTTAAGATATTCATTATTTAGATCGGGTAAAATTAAATGAAAAATATCTATTTTATTGTTGCTGACTATTTATATAATTTTAAATGAAATGAAAAGTGTTTCTGTTGCTTAGCAACATGCTGTCTTTTGCTTCCAATTAATTTTTAATCATAAACAATCTATCTAATGCTAATAACTGTATGGATAAGGAATTGTTTATTATTTAGAACTTGGCAGCCCATGGGCCTAGAAATTCAAAACATGGATGAGGTTAGCATTAGATAATAAATAATCATGTACCAAATTTGGAAAGAAAAGGAGACTGGTTAAAAGTCGTATAATTGTATAGTAAAAATACAGACTATTTATTTTATATATGTAGATGATGCATGTATGAGTGATATGTTATTGTAAAGGAAATAAAACATCCAGAAGTTTATTTACGTAAAAATATAAAATATATTGTAATTACAGTTTTCTGAGATAACAGCTTTTTCTAAACTGTTTCATCATACGAGTCTATCCTAGGAGAGGCATGAAAATGAGTGTTCAGAATGTATTTAAAATTTTGTCTACTTATTACATTTTCATTTATAATGCATTTAAAAGGGGGTGAAAATACCAAAAATTTCAGATAAGATTAGAAATATTTTTTATGTTTTGTCTTTCTTAAATAGGCATACAATCACCATTGGTGAAATATGAATATTTGTACTATGAAATCAGGATATTAAAAAATAAAATCATATTGACATTTAAAAAAAAAAGGAAATTAAATTTATTAGATTGGATACATAGTTTAAAAATTTTCTTATATCACTCAATTTGACATTAAAATATCATCGGGCTTCTAACAGATTGTTTTCTGTAAATTATATATATATATATATATATATATATATATATATATTCATTCTGTTGGATTTTGGGAGTTTTTCACCATTAGTGTTACATTGACAAGTTTGTGAAAGTACTAAAATGAAACAATGAAACATGCATTTTTGTTTTAAAATGTATTTTCTATTTTAAATAAATCTCATTTATTTTGTGCCTATGTTAAAAAAATTAAGTTAGACTTTAATGATAACTTTTGAATTCAATATTTTCTCTTGAAGTAGTTATATTTATGTCCTGCTTTGTAAGATAAAATATATTTTATTATTAGTACTGTAACTTCTGGAAAACCATTCTATGAATGTATACAAAAATAAATAAATAAGAAAACTGCAGGTTTATAGGAAAGTTTTTGCTGACAGTTTCAATAAATGTTGTTTTGTAGTTCTATCAGTTTTTCAGTAAATAGCTTTTACAGGGTTCTTATTTATTTTAAATGGAAAATAAAAGCAATTTTTTGAGGACCTAAAGTGTATTTTTTGAGAAACCTTATGCGAGGGGTGGAAAATTCTATTTGTATCTAAGAGACAATTAAAAAATTTCAGAGCCAACCATATATGTCATCATATTGTATTTTGTCAACATGATTTTTGTAAACCTAATTTGTTTTAGTTTCTAGATGAGAGAAAAAAAAACTGAATTCATCAAAGATTGTATACAATGTAGAAATGTGTGTATGTACAGAAAATAATATTAACAGAAGTTATTTTTTGTAGCTATATGTATGCCTCAGTTTGATCAATGCTTAAAATCTATTTTTAAAAAATATTTTTAGCAAATCAAAATTTTGAAAATGGTTATAGACTAGTTAAAAGATGTTAGGTGCCGTAACAGGGATTTGCTCATCCCTGCATTATGCCACATGAAATATTTAAATTAGCATTATTCAACTTTTTGCCAAGACTTTTATACACTTTTAGGATTTGTCAATAGCATTATTATATCAATGCTATTGTGATTCTCAATAATATTGGTATTGAGTATTGTGGCCGCCAACGTGTTAAGAACTTCTAAATAAACAGGAGGTACTTTCATATTAACCACATGCCAGCGATAGGGGTTCGATCTGAAGGTCGAAATCTGTGGAACAAACCAGTGGTACCAGTGGTCCTTGTAGGGGCACGGGTTTGACCTAAAGATCATTTTGCATTGGAACGGGACCCCTCAGTGGTCTTTGGTTTATTAGGAACAGTCTCCTATGGCACCCAGACACAGAACTGGCATGCGGTTAATACGAAAGTGCCAAACAGGAAAGCTTGCAATTTAATTTTGGGAAAACATTATTAAAACACCATTTTTTTGTTTAAAGTGATTAAAACTTATTCTTTTATTTTTAAATTTTGAAATAAATTATTTAAAAAAAAGATTGGATCTAAAAAAAAAGATTTATTTTTTTCCTATTGATTCAATTTAAATTTTGAGTCCGAACTAGCAGGTATGCCTGTGATGGAAAAGAAAGTATTATCTACAAAATTAAGTACAATTTCTTGATAAATTAAATTCCTTAGCAGTTTCAGATTAATTTAAAAATTAAATATTTTTTAAGAAATTAATTAGGCTGAAATGAAATCTTTTCCTATTTCTGGGATAAAATTGTTGTTACTATGCATTAAATATGTTGTTGCATCAATGCATTAAATATGTTGTTTCATCCTGAAAAAAAATTGCAAACTTTCTAAAATCCTTTAACAAATGAAGCTGCATTTAGTTTTCTAAAACTATAGTACAATTTAAAATCTAAACTAATAAAAAACTTTAAAAAATAAACTAATAAAATGGATAAGTTTTTTGTAGTAAAAATGCCATGTATGTTTAAATTATACTTTAAAATTATAATTTGCTAGAAAAAGAAATGTTGAGGCACATTTAATATATTTTTGAGAAATACTTTCAATCAAAATTGAGCTTTTTTCAGTAGTATATTATTCAACTTATTTTTAAACACATATTTAAGAAAGTTTCATACTTAGTTCCATTAATTCATTTTCACTAGAATTCAAAAGCCTATAAGAATGATTAGATATTGTGTATAAAGGTTTTCTTTTTCTAACTACTCATTTATAACTTATTTTTGCATTTACAGTTTATAAGAGTGAATATATGCATCTTATTTTGTACATTTTTTTTTATAGTTTCTACTTTCTGTATATTTTTAGTAAATATTTAGATTACCATTCCACTGTAGATACCAATGTGAAACTGAAATTTTTTTTTTGTTTATTTTAATGCAAAGCAGTCAGCTGATTTTAAGTGTAATATTTTCCAAATGAACAAATAAAAATATATAATTTTCAATTTAAATTTTTGAATGTTTTTTCAATGTATAACAATTCTTTTTGCAATTGGGAACTTATTAAAGTACTAAAAATAGCATTTTATCCATGAGAAGTATTAAAAAATACAGGATGTATAATAAATGCTTTATTCATATATACATCTGATAAATTATACAAAGATTCAACAAGTTTGATTGTAATAAATGCCTTTAGGAAAGCAATATCTCATATTAATAAATAGACTGGACCCATAATCACACTTAACATCTCACTTATTCCTGAGCAATTCTTCAATCTGCAATGAGAAAGGGGGAAACTTTGATAACATGTTAAATACAAACAAAAAAATAATATAACTTAAGTTTAGTGTAAAATGTTTGCCAAATAGATCAGCTATTCATTAAAAACTCTTTTCTAGTCCAGAATGAAAAACAAATGAGTTTGCTGATATATACAGGTCTGAGCTTATTTGGGACAATTATTCACCCTAGTAAGTCAAGAGTGTGAAACAGCTATCAGGTAGCATTTTAAGTTTTTCATTAACCTATTCACAACTAGCACTGGTTATATCTAGCATCCACTAAATGTGTCGCATTGGCTAGTGCTGGCTATAACTGGCATCCACTAAATGCGCTGCATTGGCTAGACCATGCATTTAACTAGAGCACAAGAAACGTTCTTGACACGAGTAAAGTGTATTTGTTTTCTACCTTTTTGTGGAGTATCAGTTAAAAGTAAAGTAATTGAAGTGTACCATGTGTACACTAATGGCATGACAATCCATTTATTAGTGGCATACTGATGGCTAGTTCTGCAGTCGCAAAAGGGTTAACAATGTGGTATAGCAGGTCAAATTTGTTGATACGGAATTTCACAATTACATTATCTATCTTTAAATAACTAAATTGGAGTATCACTAAATGGCAGTATATATAAGGATATAATTTAAAAGGTCCATTGAATTTTATGAAATTTGACTTGTATGTGCTTTTATATTTTGTAATTATGTAACATCTCTATACTCATACTAATAACTGTGAGCAACCCAAACTCTTGCTTTCCAATTACAAGAATAGGCAAGGAGCCAGTTTTCTGTGGGATTTTCGGGGAATTTTCTGTGCATATGTCTTCATGTGGATATAAACCCTGTAGTGAAACAGTTTTGGCTATTCTATGGATGATGCAGAGTACATGTGCACTAGTTTACAAAAAGGGCAAGAACTAAATATTTAAAATTATAAAGAGGTTTTCATTCAGTTATGTATATTGCCTTCAAGTGAAGCTATTTGAGGGTCAATGTTTTTTCGTGGAACTATATATATTGTGCTATGGTATGCAGAATAGAAAAAGGCTAGATACTTTTGGACAAATTTCCGGTTCATGTGTGCTCTGCTTCATTTGTACATGATGTTGTTTGTATTGTCGTTTCTACCTAATTTATGATTAGCCACTTATTGTAAGGGCCTACAGGAAGAGAGAGGAGGTGATTGGAGGACTCCAAGGATGAGAGACATAAGCCTGGGTAAGATGCAATTCTCTCTTGTTTTTCTCTGATACTAAATGTTTGAGTGTATAAGGTAGTTGATATGACCACTGAAGGGAACCCTTTATTGTATTTACTAGAAATGAATGTGAATAGGATTTTTTAAGGATGTATTGGATGAAAAATGTATTAAAAGAAAATAATTGCCACTGAATGCTTGCGTACATCATATATAAAAATACTTAAATATGACTAATTTAAAAAAAAATAATTAATATTCTATAAAAAATGAAAGCTTTTATCTTTTTGAAAGCTTTAGATCTTTTTGAGTAAAAGTTGTGAAAGAATGATCAGATGAGTAAAATATAAGATATTAAGAGTGAAAAACTGTTGTTTGATAGTCTCTTTGAAACTTAATCTTTTCCCTCATTATTTCTAACAAGCTCTGAGTAGACATTTTTTCATATTAAGAACTTTATTAAAGTTACAAACACATTTAGTGAAAACAATTTTATTTTGGTGCATTTTATATCAAATGGATCATTAAGGAAACTAAGGTGTGATCAACATTCAAAAACTCTATTTTTCATTTAGTAGCTTAAAAAATAAGTTTTGTTGATTCCAAAAATATATAATTTATGTAGTTTTCATCTCATGAAAAGTAAAAATGTTAATCTTAGAATGGACATGGCACTTATTTATATTCAAGACCCATTCAAAGAATGCGTTCTCAAAACATGTTTTCTCTTATTTTGATGCACTTTATATAAATTCTATAGTATCTACATTTATTAAATTTTGCAAGAGAATAAAATTTATGATTATGCATCTAGTGAATATAAACTTTACAACTTAAATTGCTTGGTATTTCTGAAAAGTATATTAGTGCATGGAAAAATAATTTCCTATGTAATAATTTCTAAACTCGTATATACGTTTTAAAAATATCAAACAATTTAAGTAGAAAAGTTTAGGTTCACTAGATGTATAATAAAAAATTTTGAGCTCTTGCAAAATTTCATGAATGTAGACGCTATAGAGTTTTATATAGCCAAAAGCTGAAAAACACATTTTGAGAAAATGTTCTTAGAATGGACATGGCACTTGTTGACATAGATAAAATCAAATGATAGTTTGATGATGTGTTTTAAATGATAGGTTTCAAATAATAGGTTTTTACATCACATTAACTTTTTAACATAATTCACTTTTTTCTCCCGATCAAAATTAATTATTTTTTAAAATTTTGCATTTTGATGTTTTTAATACATTTCTTTTGGGTTATCCTACTACATATTTAAAAACAAAAATGATATTAATAAGTACATATTTTAGTGATATATAGCTGAAAAGTCCAAACTACTGTTGCTAACTGTTAGAAAAGTTTTTAACACAAAAAAATGAAACTTTTCTGAGTGTTATTTAATGTATCAAAACAATTGGTTTACAAAAATAAAATTTTCACTCAATTACTTTGTATTTTTTGTCAAAACCTACCCCCATAGACGTGTTGCAATATACTTCTACTGACCCTCATGAACATACGGAGGAGAATTGTCAATTTATGGCTATGGTATTGGATATGATTAAGTTAAAAGCCAATAAGTATCATATAAAATTGAATCCTCAAAAACAGAAGATAATTACAAAGGAATTTTTTATGACTACTTTTAAAAACAAGATTTTTGACAGAATTCCTTTCACTTCTATTTTGAATGGCATTAATAAATTTTTACCAATCCCTTTTATTACAGTTAAATTGAATTACCATTATGTTTGTACTAATGGCAGAAAACTATACAACTATAGTCATATTTGTAAGAATGCCTCATTGTATGATGTGGAAGAGTGTAATTGCAAGAACAGTGTATATAGTGACCCATTTCACAAACATATTATTACAGGAAACTTAAATTTTATTGAAGACCAACAACTAAAAAATATTTTTCAACTGGGAACTAAGTTTCGAGAACAAGAATTTGAGAGTGTATATGATGATTTCAATAATAATCTGAATCAATTCATTTATCGTTTAGCTGTGAAATACAGTGTTCCTGTTCAGGCATTTGATGAATGGAGATATCATTTAACTAATGGTTTCAAATTGTACTATCAAAAGAGATGCCAAAATACCAAAGTATCCTCCTTACCTAGATCAATCAAAAACATCAGAGATGGCTTTGTAATCACTTATACAGATAAAATCGTGTCTAATTACGCATTTACTTGTAAAAAATATTATGTGGAAAATTTACAGAAATGTTACCTTGATCAAGATATGTATACATCGGTATCACATAATAGTAAAACATTGACAAATCGAATCAAAGCCTTATACAAAAGAATTGGTATAGATCTTAAAACTTTTAAGTTTCCTTATTTGGTGCTTATACCAAAGTTGCATAAGGAACCTGTTAAATTCCGCACTGTCACCGTGGGATGCGGAACTTATTTGACCATTGCTAACTTAAAACTTTTAAATATCCTGAAGCATGTTCTGATTCACCTTCAAAAGCAGGGAACAGTTATTATCAAGAACAGCCATGATGTCATTAAAAGACTTAAATTCTGTGACAAGGAATTGCGATTCAGAAGTTATGATTTTCGCGATCTTTTCAATAATATTGACATTGCACAACTTTACCTTATATTGAAGGAATTACATGAGGTACATGATTTAAAAGAGTACATTATATATCGCAAATATATGGACCTTATCAATCTGGTTTTGAGGGAAAATATATTATTTGACGGAAAATGCTATTATAAACAGATTAAAGAAATTCCAATGGGAGGAGGTTGTTCATCATTATTGGCTGACATATATCTCACTAAATATGAGCATGGAACACACCTATTGTATGAGATACCGTATTTCCGTTATGTTGATGATGTGCTTTATGGATATTATGAAAATGCACCTGTATTGGAATTTGATTTTTACCCCAATAGCTTGGAATTGGTTGAAAATAAATGTGCAGAGGATTGATTGGTGAATTTCTTAGATATCACCATTAAGTACAATACAAGGAATGGAATTTATACGTGCCTACACAATAAAAGAACAAGTTATGGAATAAAAATTAACCATATCATCAATTGGAAAACGAACCTTTCAAGATTTATTTTTAGAAATATACTTTTGGGACATTTCAAAAGAAACCAAATTTGCAACACTTTAGCAAAGGATTGCATATCCAGTAACAAGGGGATAATATTAGAAGCTTTAAGAAAGAATTACCCAGTTAATTTCCTGAAAAAATATTATAATTCATTTTTTCAATGATAAAAATGAAGCAAATTCATTCAAAAGGGATTTTACTGAATTGGGATAGTTTTTGCATATCTCTTGAAGACTTGCACATGTGTATCGTTACTTATATAACAGGAGATTTAGTGTTTCTTCATTTGTACCTTTCTTGACTTCCATTCTAAGTGGTCTGTTTCTCCATGTTCAGGTGCTTCTGACTAGGCACGTATGGGGGATCAACCTTTGCAATGCATTGGTTCCGTGAGCGTTTACCCGAGCTGGAAAAGCAACTTTAAACGGGATTGAGGAGTCACAATCCTCTTCTGCCATTGTATGCATTGTATTTGGTTTCCCCTCCCTTGAACTTGATCCTCTTTTTTGATTTCAATTATATATATATATATATATATATATATATAAAGCATAGTAAACATGAAAAATTAAAATTATTTCCACAGTTATCCAATTATTCTCCAGAAGTTGGCGCAAAGCAGCACACTCTCCTAAAGTAACATACAAGATTCATATGAAAAAATGAGGGAAATGACCAAATGCAAGGCATAAAATGGTAGAGGGGGATGGCGACCCCTCTTTCCCGTTTAAAAGACTGCTTTTATGCCCGGGCAACACTCACGGTACCAATGCCATGCAGAAGTCATACTTCCGTATATGTGTCAAATCAAAAACACTCGAAAAAGTGCAGAGTAAACAAATAGGAATCAACCAGGATTGCAAGGGAAGGAAAAGAATGGAAATGCAGCAAATGCCAGAGTGCCCTATATATAAAAGCAGTTTACGCATGCGTAATACGTTATTTTTACTTTCATCGTTCTATACCTCTGCCATATCCCTTAAATAAGCATTTTCTCCCTTTTTTGTATTAAATAGGGAATTATAATAACATGTCAGAAAGCCAACTGGATAATTCCGTTTTATTGCCTCCTTCATAATATTCCTATTATGTATGATGCAATCTGACTTGAAAGTATTAATGCGTTGATTTCTTTTGAGGTGACCTATGACGACATTTCTGAAGATGTTTTTGGTCAAATTGGAACTCCAATCTATAATATGATTGATTTCCATATTGAAATTATTTCTCTTGTCATATAAGACGGTATAAGTACCATATCTACTGTCATGTTTTAGTGTGATATCTAGAAAATCAACACTATCATCCTCCTTACTTTTATTCTCAATCAATTCCAGTTCTTTTGGATAAAAAGTGAAATCAAATTGGGGTGTATTCTTATATTGCCCAACAAGGACATCGTCAACATAACGAAAGTATGGCATTTCGTGTAGTATATGAGTGCCATTTTCAAATTTATTCAAGTATAGATCGGCGAGCAGGGATGAACAACCCCCTCCCATGGGAATACCCTTCACCTGTTGAAAATAGCTGGTGCCATCAAATAAGATATTTTCAAATAACACAATGCGAATCAGGTCCTTGTATTTTCTGAAGGTAATATGTTCTTTTAAGTCATATATTTCATGTAGTTCCTTCAAAATTTCATATAGATTTTCCAGATTGATGTTGTTGAATAAATCACGGAAATCGTAACTTTTGAAACGTATATCCTTGCTATAAAATGGAAGTCGGTTGATGACATCGTAACTATTATTTATCATTACTGTTCCTTGTTTCTTGAGTATAATCAGAACATTTTTAAGTATATTTAAAAGTTTTTCATTTGCAATTGTCAAATAGGATCCACATCCCACAGTCACCGGCCGGAATTTGACTGGATTTTTATGAAGTTTTGGTATTAATACCAGATATGGAAAGTTAACTACTTTAAGTTCGATATCAATTAGTTTATACAGATCTTTGATTTTATTTGCCAGACATTGTCACTGGAAACCTGGATCTATTGGATAATCGGAAGTTAAAATCTATGCTTCAACTTGGTACGAAATTTCGTATACAAGATTTCACAAATATTAAAAAGGACTTTGAACAAGATTTAAAGAAATTTACGTATAAACTCGCCGTAAAATACAGCATGCCAATAATACAAGCTTTCCAAGAATGGCAATACAACCTTACCAAAATGTTCAATTTCCACTACAAAACAGTGTGTAAAAAAACATATTATCCTTCTCTTCAAAATGCAGTCAATAAATATGAAGATAAATATGTTATAACTTATACTGATAAAGTAGTATCAAATTACGCTTTCACATGCAGAAAATACTACGTTGATACTTTAAAAAATAGTTATCTTGACAAACAAATGTACTCCCCTTTACAACAAAATGGAAATTGTCTGGCAAATAAAATCAAAGATCTGTATAAACTAATTGATATCGAACTTAAAGTAGTTAACTTTCCATATCTGGTATTAATACCAAAACTTCATAAAAATCCAGTCAAATTCCGGCCGGTGACTGTGGGATGTGGATCCTATTTGACAATTGCAAATGAAAAACTTTTAAATATACTTAAAAATGTTCTGATTATACTCAAGAAACAAGGAACAGTAATGATAAATAATAGTTACGATGTCATCAACCGACTTCCATTTTATAGCAAGGATATACGTTTCAAAAGTTACGATTTCCGTGATTTATTCAACAACATCAATCTGGAAAATCTATATGAAATTTTGAAGGAACTACATGAAATATATGACTTAAAAGAACATATTACCTTCAGAAAATACAAGGACCTGATTCGCATTGTGTTATTTGAAAATATCTTATTTGATGGCACCAGCTATTTTCAACAGGTGAAGGGTATTCCCATGGGAGGGGGTTGTTCATCCCTGCTCGCCGATCTATACTTGAATAAATTTGAAAATGGCACTCATATACTACACGAAATGCCATACTTTCGTTATGTTGACGATGTCCTTGTTGGGCAATATAAGAATACACCCCAATTTGATTTCACTTTTTATCCAAAAGAACTGGAATTGATTGAGAATAAAAGTAAGGAGGATGATAGTGTTGATTTTCTAGATATCACACTAAAACATGACAGTAGATATGGTACTTATACCGTCTTATATGACAAGAGAAATAATTTCAATATGGAAATCAATCATATTATAGATTGGAGTTCCAATTTGACCAAAAACATCTTCAGAAATGTCGTCATAGGTCACCTCAAAAGAAATCAACGCATTAATACTTTCAAGTCAGATTGCATCATACATAATAGGAATATTATGAAGGAGGCAATAAAACGGAATTATCCAGTTGGCTTTCTGACATGTTATTATAATTCCCTATTTAATACAAAAAAGGGAGAAAATGCTTATTTAAGGGATATGGCAGAGGTATAGAACGATGAAAGTAAAAATAACGTATTACGCATGCGTAAACTGCTTTTATATATAGGGCACTCTGGCATTTGCTGCATTTCCATTCTTTTCCTTCCCTTGCAATCCTGGTTGATTCCTATTTGTTTACTCTGCACTTTTTCGAGTGTTTTTGATTTGACACATATACGGAAGTATGACTTCTGCATGGCATTGGTACCGTGAGTGTTGCCCGGGCATAAAAGCAGTCTTTTAAATGGGAAAGAGGGGTCGCCATCCCCCTCTACCATTTTATGCCTTGCATTTGGTCATTTCCCTCATTTTTTCATATGAATCTTATATATATATATATATATATATATATATATATCAAAAATATGTTGATAAATCTCCACTCCTTGTAGTCAATTAAAAACAGAAGCCTGAAACAAACACCAAGCAATTTCTAAGAAACAAGTTGCTAGAATCTTAAATTACTTCTAGCAGCATAAAACCATGTTCGAGAGTTTCAAGGCAAAAGCTTCTAAAAATTATGTATACAGCATTGAAAATCCCAGTATTATACAGGGTGTCCCAAAAAGATTGAAACATGCTTTAATTCTTTACCTGTTGGAGATAAGTGGGCAATGTAAATTGCAAAAATGTTGAAAGTAAGTTAGGAAATAAGACTATGTGAATGAAATAGTCCTCCCATTAATTTAAAAAAAGCTACACTTCTTAAGTTTTTAGACGACCCCCTTAGACAAATTTGGTCAATCAGAAAATTTTTATTTTTAATGCAACAAGATCATTAAAAAAACCCTGCATATCTGTATCTTTAAAATCAACTGAATTATGATAAAAGAAAAAATCTGACTTATGCTGCTTTTCCGTACCATGTGAAAGGCTGTTTCATTGGTGAAAATAGGGATCATAAACAAATTGACAATGAAAATTGTTTAGAACAAAAATACGTTAATATGTGTCAAATTTTTATCACAAATGCATCTAAATACAGCATTACACTGATAAAGATCATATGAAGCAGTGGTACTCACTAAGCGGTTGGGGCACATAATTAAAATATGCATACATTGATCTTTTTTGTGATATGTCACAAATTTACATTTCTAATTTGATATATGGTCCCCATTCACAATGTTCAATTTTCAATTAAATATAACTCTCAATTTTAAAGATACAGATATGCAGTTTTTTTTTTAATGATCTTGTTGCATTAAAAATAAAAATTTTCTGATAGACCAAATTTGTCTAAGGGGGTTGTATAAAAATTTAAAAAGTGTAACATTTTGAAAATTAATGAGAGGACTATTTCATTAATATAGTTTTATTTCCTATCTTACTTTCAACATTTTTGCAATTTACATTGCCCACTTATCTCCAACAGGTAAAGAATTAAAGCATGTTTCAATCTTTTTGGGACACCCTGTATACCAAGTCTACCTACATATGGCCCAGCAAAAAATTTTTAAGAATTTAATTTCGGCTCCTTTGGCTTGAAGGTAAGAAGATACTGTCTTTTAACCATTCATAAAAAGATTATACATAGAATGTTTTTTTTACTTCCGATACCAGTTGATACATTTAATCAACTGTCTTGTGCTCTTATTAAATTAATAATACTGACAAAGTATTTTTGAATTTTCATATAACTGTAATTTTCAAAACGAAACAAACTCATAGCATAACCTCCAAACTTTTAATTACAAATTTATGAAGCATAGCATATATTGGTTAAATAAAATATAAAACTAATAGTGTTTTCGGTCTTATGATATGAATTCATATTTAAAATCATTCATATATGTATATTAGGTATTTCAAGCATGTGTATGATTATTTTACTCTTGAATAACATAACGGAAAATAATTAAAACTTTATTATTTCTGTAACACCTGTTCTGTTGATCAATTTAATGTTTTCTATTTCCTGAAGCAAAACTTTCCAGCAGAAATGCATGCTTCAGTGCGGAAGTGCACATTAGAAAGATAGTGTGTTTTTTGTCATCTGGCATTAAATAATCTACATCGGATGTATGCAAGACTTATAAATTCACATTTCTCTTGTAAAAAGCTAATGAATGACATACATTTCATCCATGTACTCAATGGGTTGATGGGGTAAGTTGGGATAAAAATGTAAAATAAGTTAAGTGAAAATTATATTTTTGTAAACAAATCGTTTTGATATATTAAATAACACTCGGTAAAAAAGTTACCCAAAAGAAATGTCTTAATTAAAAGTTTTGCATTTAGATAATTTTAATTAAATTTTAAAAAAAATAATCTTAATGTACATATTTTTAAACCTCTAATTATAACATTTTGTTATTCTACACGTAAGTTTCTAAAGTATAGATGCTTAAAATTTTAAAAATTTGACTTTTGAGGCATTTGGCGTACAGCCTGCCACTTGAAACGACTGCCAGACTCATAAATATATTAATGGGACATTAAAACCTATCATTTGACACCCATTTCATCCATGTACTTAATGGGGTAAGTAGATGCCAATTTTAGCCTATTTCAAAAGTAAACCCAGGTCGAAGGCCACCTTTGGGGATTGCCATACTCATGGATTCACTGTTGACACTGCAAAGTTCTAATCCCATATGCAATCCTCAAACCTTTTATGCTCCATGGGGTAAGCAAGATCGTTGCTAGCTCTCTGACTATAAGCAGGGTTCATACCTTTTGCAAGACAGGCAGAAAATTCGAAGTTTCCGAGCAACTGCCAGAAGAGAGCAGGTTGCGGGAAAATCTTGGGAAGGCCTACTGACATCTTGTCTTCCAAGAAACCTTCCTAGGGCTCTTGGGGTTTCATCTTTTCGATTACTGACTGGACATGACTATCTGCAGGCGCACTTGCACCGTTTTGGACTCGCTGACTCTCCTGACTGCATTCTGTGTCAGGAAAGTGTTGACTTGAATGGCGGGCATCTCTGGAGTTGTTCTGCTCTCCAGGATGTCCGTACTTCTTCTTACTTCAAGACGCTCTCCACCCCTGGAGATACTTCGTATTTATATTGGACTGCAAGACTCCTTATGCTCGAGAGAGCAAATGATGAGGGCCGTAATTAAAAAAAAAAAAAACCTTTTGCAAGAATCCATTTCTAGGAGTTTTTAAAGAGTTTTCCAGGAGGGTTCGAGCATTTTTCCAGGAGTTTTTCTAGACATTAAAAGTAGAAGCGAAACCAAGATTCTACAAATGTTTCTCTTTCAGCCATGTCGCTTAGTTTTATACCAACTACACCACTCTGGCCATACAAAAATTTTTCTTGAATTACAATGCACCAATAAAGGAAAAGTTTGCCAATTTACACTCCATAATTTATTAAACATCAGTGATGGAACAGGGTCCATTAACAAATTTTTTCTTAACCATGTCTTTTAATAATTTTTTAAATGAATCCAACATCAACTTGGCTGGTATGGTTGGTAACCAAATATTTGGTTTTCCATTTCTCCATATATAACTTCTTTGAAACTCAACGGGTTCTTGGGGAGGCAGATATGACCCACAAATCCTCCTCCTTTAGCAATTGCTGCTCACATTTGCTTTGAACTGCTGTATATTGCTGCTTTGTATTTTCACAAGATTTATATGAATAATGGCTGCTTATAGTTTCAGTAATCTAGACAGGAAGGGGGATTCGTGAATACCGATTTTTAAAATTTTAATTATTTTTTTTGTTATTTAATGTTTTATGCGATTTCGACCGTTTTTTGACCTTTTTGCCCCTTTTTCTCCACGATCCAGACATTGTAGAAAAAAACAAATCACACCATCGGAAAGAGCAGAGAATTTCGAGTAAACATATATCAATTTCAAATCTCAGAGACAAATTCTAATATTTTTTTATGATTTTAAAACAAAAGTCACTTTTGACTCAAAAAAACGATTTTTGGTTTTTAAATTCTCGCATAGTAAAAAGTACTCAGAATTTCGACTAATAATTTACATTTTTAGAAAGGTCAAATATCTGGCATTCTTACAAGTCCAATCTGGTCAAGAAATATTCCGTATTGGCCACAGGATCGGGATTTTAAGATTTTCCGAATTTCAATTTCTCGGCGATCCGCTAAAGCATTTCTTAACCGACGTTTCTCCCCCACAGAAGCAGGTAAGGTGGTGGGTGGGGACGTCAAGGTGGAGGTTGACGTCACGGTTCTGTATATGCATAGCGATGGGTGGGACAATAAGAAACCGAATTGGTTTTTACTTTCCGTTTCCCGCGCTTCCGATTTTAAATGAAATAAGAGCTTAACATATGCATTGTAGAAATTATTATATTTATATTTTAAATGATGGAACGATATGGATTTTTTAAATGGATATTTTAATTTTATGGATATTTTAAATGATGGAACGATGGATATTTTAATTTTATGGATATTTTAAATGATGGAATGATGGATATTTTAAATGATGGAATGATGGATATTTTAAATGATGGAACAATGGAATGAGGATGATGGAATTAAGAGCCTAGAGAGCATATGGTCATTTTAAATTGTAAATTAGCGCACGGGAAGTTAGCGGTAGGCCCGGGTACGATTCCCGCCACTGCCAAAACTGCCGAAGTGTTCACGCGGAATACGATCACGTTAAACATGTGGGCCCGTAAGTCCTTCCGAGAGGTTGGTGGTAGGGGAAGGAGGGTACGGTCCCTGTGGATGCCTCCCTCACAGGGTTCCCGTCTAAATTGGGTGAATATAAAGAAAGTTGCGGAGGGCGAGGCAGCCCAGTGGTTAGCGCTCAGGAATTGCACTCGGTAGGCCCGGGTTCGATTCCCGCCACTTCCAAAACTGCCGCCGTGTTCACGCGGAGTACGATCACGATAAACATGTGGGTCCGGAAGTCCTTCCGAGAGATTGGTGGTAGGGGAAGGAGGGTACGGTCCCTATGAATGCCTCCCTCACAGAGTTCCCGTCTAAATTGGGTGAATATAAAGAAAGTTGCGGAGGGCGAGGCAGCCCAGTGGTTAGCGCTCAGGAATTGCACTCGGTAGGCCCGGGTTCGATTCCAGCCACTTCCAAAACTGCCGCCGTGTTCACGCGGAGTACGATCACAATAAACATGTGGGTCCGGAAGTCCTTCCGAGAGGTTGGTGGTAGGGGAAGGAGGGTACGGTCCCTGTGGATGAATAAAAAGAAAGTTATGGAGATTGTCGCGTAGGGCAAAGTAGCCCAATGGTTAGCGCGCGGAAATTGCACTCGGTATGTCCGGGTTCGATTCCCAAAATTGCCGCGTAAACGATCACGTTAAACATGTGGGTCTGTAAGCCTTCCGAGAGGTTGGTGGTAGGGGAAGAAGGGTACGGTCCCTGTGGATGCTTCTTCCACTTGGTTCCGGTCTAAATTGGGTGAATAAAAAGAAAGTTATGAAGAATATCGCGGAGGGTGAAGTACCCCAGTGGTTAGTGCGCGGGATTTGCACTTGGTAGGCCCGGGTTCGATTCCCAAAATTGCCGCCATGTTCACGCGGAGTACGATGACGTTAAACATGTGGGTCGGTAAGTCCTTCCGAGAGGTTGGTGGTAGGGGAAGGGGGGTTCGGTCCATGTGGATGCCTCCCCCACTGGGTTTCAGTCTAAATTGGCCGAATAAAAATAAAGTTATGGAGATTGTCGCGGATGGCACGGTAGCCCAGTGGTTAGCGCGTGGGAATTTCACTCGGTAGGCCCGGGTTCGATTCCCGCCATTGCCAAAACTGCAGCAGTGTTCACGCGGAGTACGATCACGTTAAACATGTGGGACTGCAAGTCCTTCCGAGAGGTTTGTGGTAGGGGAAGGAGGGTACGGTCTCTTTGGATGCCTCCCCCATTGGGTTCCGGTCTAAATTGGGTGGCACTTCCTGGCCTTCCAAGCAGTTACCTTACACCTTTCTGGTAGGTCGCGCCAACGAGTTTGCGACGGTCAGAATTTTCAAGGGTAGCGAACAGGCTGGTCGCCAAAGGCGGCTAGTGAATAATAAACCAACATATAGATGTTGGGTTATACTTTTGGATATTTAATAATTTTAGGAATTTTGCTTTTAATTTAAATGTGTTCAGGGGTCTTATTTACATAGTCACTCTTCATTTTCCAATTGTTTAGGTTTTTGATATTCTTTGTCCAAATAGGTTCTTTTCAATAGGTTTTGTGTTAAAAACGGCGAAAGTTCGTTCTTTTTAGGTTTTAGCAATTTAAATTTATTTAAATTGGCTAATTTGTGATTCCATTTATTGCCCTTTTTATTCCCTTTGATTTGATTCCAGATTTATTGCTTGCTCTCTGTTAAAAATTCGTTAATTCATTGCAATTTTCCAGTTTTATTCTATTTTCAGCTTTTTAAATATTTCAGAATCGTTCATATTTAAATTGTTGCCGAATTCGTATATTCCAAATCGTTTCACTCACTTCATTTCTTTTTAATTTTCGTCTGCTTTAAAATTCCAATTCTCTTCTTTAAAATTTCGGGTTTTTAATTGGTTGATCGTGATATTAAAATCGTCTGTCATTAATTATTTTATCGTTCATTGATAATTTTGTTTACAATCTGTGGCAGTGATGTTTTGCAGTATATAAGTAAGATCACGCGTTTTTTCGCTCTCTCTTCTTATTATTGATTAGAACTAAAAGATGTAAGCTATTAAGCTGTCCGGTGCCGTTAGGCACACATTCTGTGGAATGTCTTTTTTTCGCGACTTTTAACTTTGTTCATTTTTAATTTACGATGTTCAGCTAACGATTCAAGTTTCCTGCTATGACTTAAGTGGGTACTCTTAACGCTGCATATAAAATAAAATGTTTATCCCCGCTAAGTAAACGTCTGATCTGTTATGAAGTTGTAGCATCTTCAATCTGTTTTTCCTGCCGTGGAGGCGATGTTTATTCTAAACAATCAAGAGCATCTGAAATTATTGTGTCTACAAGTTCTCGCCTGCTCTGTAGATTTGAGAAGTGCTATGACGCCAATTAAGGGGTTGTTTATCGTTATCCGTGTGCATTCTTTAAATGGCGTATTGAGTCGGCATTTCCATATGTGATTAATGGACTATATGCTCCGTGTTAAGTACTGATGAGTAAAGAAGTGTCCATTGTTTCCGATGAAGAAATCGTTAATTGATGTTCTTGCTTATTAAATTTTGCGACGTTGAGGAGCTTGCTGACATGTGAGCGGTCTTTCTTTTGGTCTGGAATGGATGGTTTTCCTCGTGTTTAAGCGATTGGACTTTTGCCTCCATCTTCGGTCTCATCTGTTGGGATCTGATGCATCCAGCATGTTCCATGATGGCTCTACATCCGGGTGATATGTTTAAATTCTAATTTTTAATTGTTTCTGTCAGTTTAGACTATTTTAAAGTTTAATTGAGTTGGCATAAAATAAGACCCCTTAGACTTATATATTTTAGGTCACCTGAACCTGTGGTTATCTTTAAATTTTGTTGAAATTCCCTTTTGGCTAACTGATGTTCTTTTATTCTAAATTCAAGTTTTGGCAAATAATTGTATAATTTTAATATTGTTAACTTATTTAATATTCTAACGTTTTTTCTACCACTTACGACCGGCCATTCCATTTATTTAAATTATTTAAGATGTTTAATTTGATTTATTTAGTTAATGAGATGTTTAAAAGTTGTAAAATGTTTTGAAAATTCTTTAAAAATGAAGTTTAAATTTTAATAAACGTTAGATTTTTGAAAACCTAAATTCTGTGTTCTCTCTTTTATTTTAATATGTTTTTATTTTTAGGAAAGTTCCATTTAATTTTATGTAGTTACATATTTGTAAATTTAGGGAGAAACTGGTCAAATGGCACATTTTCAGATTTATTTTAGATGAACTTGACAAGTTTAGGAACTTTTGGAATGTTTTCAAGAATTTAGAATGTTTTGAATGATTTAGAATTGTTTTAGAATATCATAAATGCATCCCTCCCCCTAACATAGAAATAAGCAAGTTTTGTCAATTTACGGTGGAATAATTACAGGATGGAAGGAAATTTTTTTTTAGGAATTTTCCATAATTTTACGGGTCTTTTCCGCAGTCCATAATTTTGTTCAGAAATCCATAAGAATTATGAAAAATCTGTAATGATTAGCATCTCCATATTTCCAACATCAGTATTTGTGCACATTCATTGGTTTGGTGGCGCCACCTATTGATTATATTATGAAATAAAAGATAGCGATGTCAATTTTCCAGGAGTATTTTTCGATTTTCAGGAGTTTAGAGCTAAAACGAATAAAATAAGGAGTTTTCAAGGGCCCTTATAAGAAAAATCTTAATTCCAGGAGTTTTCAAGGATATCCAGGAGGCGTACGAACCCTGTATAAGGGTTAAATTCAAGGAGCGTGTATCAGAAATCCCTCCCCCCTAGGAACCTCCAGGGACATAGGGGAGGGGGGGAGATTTACAGAAGTGTTGAATAGTCACAATGGGCCTAATGTAAAGATTTATTAAATACTAGCCGCCTTTGGCGACCAGCCTGTTCGCTACCCTTGAAAATTCTGACTGTGGCAAACTCGCTGGCGCGACGTACCAGAAAAGTGTAAGGTAACTGTTTGGATGGCCAGGAAGTGCCACCCAATTTAGACTGGAACCCAGTGGGGGAGGCATCCACAGGGACCGTACCCTCCTTTCCCTACCACCAACCTTTCGGAAGGACTTACTGTCCCACATGTTTAACGTTATCATACTTCGCGTAAACACGGCTGCAGTTTTGGCAGTGGAGGGAATCGAACCCGAGCCTACCGAGTGCAATTCCCGTGTGCTAACCACTGGGCGCCCTCAACCCCATGGAGTTAACAAAGTTTGGTTTAGTTTAATGACGTTAAAACTAATAATGAAATTTTAAAGCACCGCGCCAATCTCCATAACTTTCTTTTTATTTATTTTTTTATTTCTATAGTATTATACAAAGAAATTTTGGGACTTCTCAGGAATTGGGTCCACAAATGTTTGAGACTTAGGAACAATGTAAATTATTAATACAGAAAATGACATACATCTACAAAGTAACTAACCCTAAGGTTTTGGGCGTCTGTATAGAGTAGAAATTGTTATACGTTTCATATAATTTCAATCAAATTATGAATAGCAAAACTGAAATTACTTGTGCTTTATACATAGTTTTGACATCTGATAAATCTAACTGTAGTTCTTCTGTCTCTTCGACTTTCTCGCCATACATCTGTAGCAAAGTATTATACTTTTGATCAAGATCCTATAAGAAAAAAATGAGAAGATTATGGACACTGAAATGTGCATACAAGTTCGTTAACCTTTTAAAGTAGTAATTTCATAGATCAGAGGCCCACAACCTGTTGCTCATGAGCAAGCACCATAGAGTTTGGATGGATTTAAAATGCTTATCCTTACTGTACTAATTTTTTATTTAGTACTCTCTCGAAAAAATTATCTGCAGGTGCTTACTGAAGTTAAGGTTGTGGGTCACTACCATTTATACATTAAGGCAATATCATGTGTAAAGCACAAGAAATAAAATGAATGTAACGTATCATGAAATATTAAATCTTAAATCAATATAAAGAATAACTAAATATAAAAAATAAAATAAAATACTAAATATTAAGTCTTGGATATATAAGATATATTTATATGGCTATATAAAGTTGAATCCATACTTAGGTTATGACTGCTTTGTCTAAATATTTACTTTGAAAGGAAAAACTTGCACAAAAATTCAGTATAAAATACAAAAATGGTGTAATCTTATCCGTAAAAATTTAAATCAAATACTTTGAAGTAAATTGTACACAAATTTTCAAAATAAAGATCAAGTTACTCTTTGGGAGAATTATTTTTGATCAGTCAATTATGAGTTTGCTTTTGGAAGAATCAAGTGGTTAAAATTTTCCTTGAATATTTTGAAAAAAAGTCAACAGCAAAAAATGGAGTTCTAGGAACCATTATCTAAAAAATGAGGGAGAGGGGAATTTTAGGGAATAAATAGGAATCTGTTAGACATTCTGAAATTGATAGTATACATAAATTATGCAAATTTACAAACAATAAAACACTATAAAAATAATATAATGATAAAAATAAACAAAGTTTGATAGATATAAACTGAGTAATTATAAATATATGTGAAAAGAAAGAGGGAATTTTAAGTGTTTCAAAATTGGTATTTGTGTGACACGATGGTGCCCTTCATTTATGACTCCAAGAATTTTAAAGGAAGATAGTTTGGAATCTGATGACTTTGCAGGAAATGGTAACATTATTGCTTCCTGGCTCATTTAGAGGGGATGGAGTGATCAATAATAAATGGATGCCAAGAAGACAGTCTGTTGAACCTTGAGTAATCGTATTGAGATGACCAAAAGGACCCAATGGAACTAGAGGATTTCACAGATACAAATCTACTCTTGCACCACTACATATTAAACTTATGAACTTATCAAATTAATTAATTTTATGAAACAAATGATTAGGTTCGTAAGAATTTTGATACACATCGTTCTGAGTCTTAATATTCACATTTGTTGAAAAAATACCTTTTCTTATTTCATTAGTTTTGATGAGAATTTTTAAATTTTATTAATTTGTCTTATAAGTTTAATATTTGCTAATCTTTGATAATGTTTGAAAAGTTTAATTTTAAATTGTATTATTTCTATATGTTAATTGTCCATCTCTTTAATTTCAATGGTTACTTTCTGTATGTATAACGTTCATCTTTTTTTTCCTTTTAAGTTATTTAAATTTTGTGGAAACTGTCATTGGTCATTTCCTTAATTAATTTTAATCTTACTTCATTTTGCTTTTTAATGTTTTTATAAATGTATAACTTGTGTTTGAATGTAATTATACCAATCCCTGGCGCGTGTCTGTGATAAACCTTAAGTCACACGTGTCTCCTGGGTGGTACTAAATGCATAATGGCTAACAGCTATGGTATCTCTCTTTGTATCTTTGTGAGATGTCTGTTATGTAATGGATTGGTTTCCAATAAAGCCATATGTAATAACAACATAAATATAAAGTTTCATCAAATAATTTAAAATATGTATTTGGGTCATTCCACAATAAATTATTTTTTAAGCCATTATTTCTAAATAGGCCTTATGTCTGATCAATGTTAAAAATGTTGAATCTTTTGATCTTGTCAGGACCCAGTTTTTGCTTTTCATGATCACTCGTCATTTTGTTTTCAAAATGGCTACTAAGGTAAAGGAAAAAAAAAAAATAAAAAGATGGAGAAAAGATCTGCTTTACAACCATGTCACTACACTGGACAAAGTTTTCATAAAATAAATTGGTTCACACTATCTGATGATCTGGCCATTAATTTTGCTGCTCATATCCTTGCATGAGTTGGACAGTCTGGGCCTTCTACAGTATTTGATGACATTATAGCATTTGAAATTTCATAAATTTTATTCTAAGTATGCCAGAATAGTTTAAATTGAGTTTCATAATTGACTCTAGACAATGTTTTTTTCCACTCCTAAATTAATAGCAATAAACCAATAAAATTTTTATTTTATAACATTTACTAAAAACATGAAAATTTGTAAAATTCTAAAAATTATTTCTAATTTTTTTTTACTAATGAAAAATATGCTTGAATTTTTATTAAAAAGAAAGCACAGTTTGTTTCACCATATGTATCATTAGGTGTTACAAACAAAAGGAGAGAGGCACATTTCTTACATACTAGAAGGTATGCCCATCATATGACGGAATTAAAAATTTGTAACGCATTGCCTCCTATTTGGAGTTTTTTAAAAAAAATTTGGTGACATTTTTATCAATTTGGCAATATTTAAAAAAGTCGCCAAATGTGCGATATCCCGCCAAACATTATGCATGGATGGAGAAATTGGTTATTCATACAGTCGTTTATTATGTTATTTCCAAGATATTGAATTTTCATCAATTAGTCATAATCAATTATCGTTAGTTTTATCAATTTGGTGGTATTTTCATAAATTTGGCAAGATTTAAAAATCTCGCCAAGGTGGTAATATGACGCCAAAATTCATTGCCACAATTTTGCTGTTACAGAAGGAGAAATAGGTTATTCTTATACAGTAAATTTTTATATTCTTTAAAACATACTGAATTTTCATCAAGTTTTCATCATTTTGACTGATTTGACAAAATTTTGATCAATTTGGCAACATTAAAAAAACCCTGGCAAGTTGGCGATATTCCACCAAATTCATCGACAAAATTTTGCCAAGCATTATGGATGGAGAAATAAGTTATTCTTATAGTAGATAAATGACTAATGGCATCCAAATGCAAAACTATTACCCAAAGTATCTTCTCTCATGAATGGAATGAGCTAGATTGATGAGAATGATGATAAATTTATCGCATAATATTATATATGAAAAGTGAACATATTTCACAATAGTTAATACTTTTTTAATTTTATGTGATTTAAAAAAAAAATTACTTTAAAAATAAGCAATATCTCAAGATCTGTTCATGTTAGCATTCTAAAGTTTGTGCCAATTGTTTTCTGATGAAAAATTACATAAGAAATGATTATTTATGTAACTTTATTGAAGGTTTTGATATTTTGATGATATTTTCAAAATTTTGGGGGGTTCTGCATATTTGATTGCATTTAAAAACAATAGGCTTTCAGTATTCATTGATTTTAATTTTTGTACTAAATTTTGTTCGAATTGCTTCATTCGTGAGATATCGTCTCCATAGTCTATTACACAAAGTATCTTTTTTCGTGAATAGAACAAGTTAGATCCACGAGAATGATAACAAATTTATCACATAATATTACATATCAAAAGTGAACAATCAAAAGTGAACATATTTCACAATAGTTAACACGTTTTTTTTTTAATTTTATGATTTTTTGATAAATTTATTTGAAAAATATGCAATATCTCAAACGATGCATGCTAGCATTCTATAGTTTGTGCCAATCGTTTTCTAATGAAAAATTACATACATGATTATTTACGTGACTTTATTGAAGGTTTTAATTTTTTGATAATTGTTTAAAAGTTTGGGGTGTGGGGGTCCTGCACATTTGATTGAATTTAAAAATAATAGGCTTCCAGTATTTACGGATTGTAATTTTTATACTGAATTTTGTTCGAATCGCTTCAGTTGTTCGTGAGATTTCATCTTCACACACAGACATCACCTCAAAAGCATTTGATTTGTGTTCAGAGATGCTTGAAATGCATTCTTCCATCAAAAACCCGAATTCAAATTTCTAACCCCGTCACAAGACTTTCCTTACACATTATAATATATATGTAAGGAAAATAATAAGTGTATGTTGTGAAATAAAAAATGTATAAGTTAAAGTTGGGCATTTCGAGAATGTCACTCATTAATGAAAAGATATGAATGGTTCCAAAGCATAGATTCACCTCCATAAAAAATATTTATGGTATGCATTTAAAATTTTTTCATTCAGTCCCTTTAGATCTATTCAAAGCAAAGTTTTGTTTTGAATACAAAACTCAAACCCTGAGTTTTAAATGCTCCTATTTCTGAAACTTAAACTTAAAATCCTATTTTGGCATACTTTGAATTTCAATTGCTAGATACCATTGGTTAACTTAAACTGTTCTCTTTCCAAAAAACCTTTGCCGTATGTAGTTACATGGAACCACATTTGTAGACAAAAATGCATTTCTTGATTTAGCATATTTGCACATTTTTGCTCCAACCCAATAGCCAATGTGAATTTGAAAAACAAAATGACAAATGATCACAGTCCAATAAATACATAATCACTAAAACAAATTTCAGAATTTTTAAAACTGATTTAGTCAATAAATTGCAGAAAAACTGGATTTCTTATGGAATAACTCATTTCCATAATATACAATTTATAGCTTGAAAAAATAATTAAATTTCTCTTTTACCTTAAATTCTTTTTCCACTTTTTCCAAATCACTCAACTTTGTTTCATACTGTTCATTTTGTTCAGATAATAGCACCAATTCACGAGTCATAGATTCCTTAACTTGTTCAAGTTTGGAGATCTCAGACTGAAAGAAACACATTCAATTCCTTTTATAATGAAAGATATTAGACATAGTAATTTCTTGAAATATTTAATTAATGAGAAGTTTGATATTGCAACAGTAGTCTGTATGTGGACAGACTTAATTTGATGCATGTCTTTATAATTTGTTTTATTTAAATCTCAAGAACAAAACTACTTAGATAACTTTATGAAACCTAACCACTGACACTTTCTACATAGCCAGACTTATTATGTATTACATAAGAATTAATGTAAATACATTTAAAAGAACACTTTTTTACTAGTTTATTATTAGCTACTTACAGACAGAAATAAAATAAATCTTGGAGCTGATTTTAACATTACATACTAATTCACAATTGTAAAACAAATAAACCCAGCAAGTTTAAATGAAATTCATTCATAATTTATTCTGTTGAAAAATGCACATAACTTATAACTTGAAAATGACTGGTTCTTAAATCATTTAACCCTAGACATACGATATAAACATTTCTTAATTCTCTATATATTTTATTCTATGCTATTATTGTTCATGTTTTGTGACTCATTTTTTAAAATTACATTAAAACATTATTTACACGACATTACTTACTTATGACCGACTAAGCAAAAATAGCCAGAGTTCTCTGGAATATTCCGAATGATCATTTTTGAGATATTTTAAAATAAAAATGATTTAGTATGTAAAAGCTGTTGAGCAACATCAGGACAAAGGATCTACAACCTCTTGCACTCTTTGCTGTTTACACAGTCATATATATATATCACTTACTGTATTAATTCCTGCATATGAAAAAATTTCTACTGTGCAATTGCTCTATTGATCATTTCATTAATTACAACAGTCTATTTTTGCATCAAATGCATGTGCTAACAAGAACAAAAACTACGCATTGGCAGAAACCTGAATAGTTGACATATTCGACTAGGGAAAATAAGTATACACAATTTTCAGATTTAAGCCATCATTGCATCCCAAAATAGTACCTAAGTTACTATCCAAATTTAACAAAAATTTTGATTTGCATATTTAAAAATAGGTAGACTGGGCTAGAAAATGTTTGTGCTGTAGTAATTATCATCTTCACAGTTTTTATTTATTCAGCATAACATTCAATTAGGAAAACTTTTATTACCTGTTTTGTGACCATTTTTAATTATACATTTTATTATTGAACTCAACCAGTTAGTGAATTTAAGCAAAACAAAATAGAGCAAGTAATTTGCTTGAATCCATTAACATTAGAAGAGCTCTACTCAGTTAGAAAATGTAGTAGTGTCGCTAATGAATTGTATTTTAAACCACACTATAGATTATTAACACAGCAATAAAAAAGATTATAGTGATAAATGTTCCATTTATTTGTACACAAAGGACATTTTCCTGTTTTAAGCAAAGATTTATTCCAAAAGAAACAAACAAACAACACAAACTTTATTGGCTCCACATAGAGTGAAGTTTTAAAATTAGTTTATCACAAGACGCTAAATTTTGCATTTAAGCGCAAAAATCTGATTGCATATGAAAAATGATACCAAAACAATAAAAAAAAAAAATCCTATACTTAGCCAAATCTTCATTCAGAGAGAAACAGGAAACATGTTAAAAGATGCTGATAAATGATTATAATAAAACATATTCAAAACATTCTTATTTGCCAATGCTTGAGAATGCCTTGCAAGCTAGCTTTCAATTAATACAGATGGTACTTGAGTGCTGACTGCAGAAAAATAAGAGCACAGAAAATACTTGCATAAAACACCCATTTATCTTTGAAAAGAAAAGAAAAACTAGATCCTAAAGTGAATGGAATATACAGTTTACCTGCAGTTGCATAATTTCACCTTCCCTCTGTTTTAGTTGAGACTCTAAATTTTCAAGTAAGGATGATCCACTTCCCAACCTCAGCGACTCATAGACAGACATTCTGTAACTGTTGACAGGAGTACTTGCCCCATGGTCTGGGATGTCATCCTAAATGCATTTATTTATGTTCGTAAGTATCATTCACAATAATCCAGAGTGTAAGAAAAAGATTTATTTTTAAATTAAAAAAAAATCAAATCAGATTTTTTTTTAATTCACATAAAATATTTCCAGTTTTTGCATTTAAAAACTTAAATAGATAAATAATTATAATAAAGAAATAATTATTAATGCATTATTCCATATAACATTTTGTAATAATCAATAAAGGTTAAGCATATTTTACCAAGTTTGAAACAAAAATAAAAGTTTAGCTGCTTTTTATACTCCCAGCTGATTCCCAAGTTTACTGTTCACACTACACTATAAAAAAACATTCTCTCTACACCAGCAGATGTAATTTTACAAGCAACTATTTCTTTACTGAAAAAGCTTTCAGTTTTTTCAGTAATAGACAAGTCTTATCAAAATTAATGATTTCCATTTCATCACTGAAATGAGTGCAATGATTTCAGAGCTCTTTGATTAAACAAAATCCCAGAAAATGGTTCTTCAAGAATTATAAATTTGATGAAACATTTTTAATCCAGTATTACTTTATTTTGCCTTAACAAAATTACTAGCTGCAGATGTGATGATGCATCAAAGCTGAAGGCAACCATATTAACTAACTAGCTATTAAGTAGAATAAATACAAATAATTTACTCTTTTATAGCTGAGTCTAGAGGTTCAAAAGCAACTTGAATTGATAACAAACCAACTTATGATCTAACTCTATGGTCTATTCCTTTTTCTCCCTTAAATTTCATTCACTTTAAAAGTGCATCCACTCAAACCCTGAAGGTAAAAACTTAAGAAAGGAGATGTCTCACACTTTCTTATTACCGGCCGTCCAAACTGCTGTGTCACGATGAAGTAAATTCATCGGACATATATCTGCATTTTTTATATATTTATGGAAGAATGTGTGATTAAATATTGGTGACAAGAGGAATAAAAAAAAAAATTCCTATTTCTTCGTGCCTGTACTCAAAACGCGTAAGCATATAGCAACAGCAGATGCAAAAGATAGAAGGAATGTTCTCACAATAATTGAGACCTCCAACAAAGCACGCCCTAGAGCCATACTTAAGAATCAAAGGCAAAAAGGAGGTGATTGAAAATCTGTCATACGACTAATGTGATACGTTGACAAGAAGAATCAATAATCGATTCTTAATGACTATGACAGGAAGGGAGGAGCATCGTGAAGTTGGAAATATGACAAGTAAGGCAATTTAGAATGTCTTGCTAATGTGTTAATGATTCGCAAAGAGCACACTCCCTGGCTATTTACATCATTAACGAGAGGTGCCAGTAAGCCGAAAATGTACAATTTCCTGTTTTCGTGCTTTCCTGGGAGCGAGGAATGGAGAACATATGTGAATCGGTTACGTGATTGCAAGCAGAAGGGAGGAGGCGGAGGGCTACACACGGCCAAGTGGGGCCTGGTCACTCAAATGTTACTTAAAGATTCAGCTTCAGATTTTTTAATAGTGGCCACTGGCCACTATGAACAAAATTTTTAGTGGCCAACCAGAAAAAGTTAGTGGCCCAAAATTTTTTAACAACGACAGGTGTCTAAAATCAAATTTATATTGATATGTTATACACTTGGCTGTTGATGCATATTCATGGATTGAAAATACTTAAAATTATGTATATACTTCTATATTATGTGTTGTGGACAGTAGGCTAGACACCTTATTTAGAGTAAAGGTAATAACACAAAAGAAAGCAATAAATTCAAATTATGAAATTTGATTTAAATTCATTCAATTTATTTAATTTTATTCGCTAGACATAAAACAACAGTTATAAGAACTAGTATATTTTGAAAATGAATGCTGAAGGGGCAAAAACCAGAAAATGGCTATTTACATTTTTAAAATATTAAAATAAAATACTTAAAAAGTTACAGACAACACGAAAATAATAATAATTACAAATAAAGATTCGATAGGGTTGCCATGGGTGAGAAATAGATAAAACATAACAAAATTCTTAAGTTATGAATAGATGAATAAGAGGATTTATAAAAAATTGCTTTGACACAATAATCCTAAAAATATTAGAAAAAATTGATTTTTTTTTTTCAAGAAATAAACAAGGACTCTAAGAGATTAGTGTTTTTTAGCTGAAATTTCTCTTGGCTTAAATTCGATTTGATTCTACAAATAATTTAAAAATTTAATTTAATTAATTCTGCCTTTAAACTCAAAATATATGAAGCTTAGAATGTACAAGAAGAATGTTATGTCTTCCAAACAAAATATTTCACCTGAATATTAAAAACAAAAATATGACAATTCAGTCAGATACTCTAAGATAGAATAATTAGAAGATTAAGATATATGGCAAAGGATTATTTTAGCAAGGAACCTCAACAGTAGCAGTTGAAATAATGACAGAACAATTAAGAACAGTTGAAATAGTGACATTTCTTTCGGTAAAAGAAACCAAAAGGGAAACAAATTTTGTTACAATGAAATGAGTTTTGTTAACAGACTGATTTATTTAAATTTCAGTTGAACTTTTTAAATTTAAAACAAAATTATTTCATAATACATGATGCAAATTAATAATAGCATAAAGAAAATATATATATCATGGACAGTGATCTCAAGTATGTTGATTTATGAAATGCTCAAATACACAGACATAGAAGAGTGAATAACACTACAAAGTGAATACTTTTGTGAATATTAATTAGTTAATGCAAACAAGTTGCATAAGTGGAAAAACAATTTCATAATTAAACAAAATATACAGAGAATCACGTACAAATGCAGTTTTTCGCGATTCTGCTACAAAATAGTCCTTTATTAAATATGCTTGAAAAATAGTTTTTCTGTATAAAAATAATTAGAAAAATTGCAGGCGATACAAACAGATTATAAAAGTGGAAAATATTTCCCAAATTAAACGAAATATACCATGAATTGCGTACAAATGCAGTTTTTTGGGATGCTGCTTCAAAAGAGCCTTTTATTTCATAAATAATATGCTTGGAAAATAATTTTACTCCATAAAATGCGAAACAAATATTATAGTCGTTGGAAACAGGTTGCAAAAGTGGGAAATATTATTCAAATTAAACGAGGTATGCCGAGGATTGCGTACAAATGCAGATTTTCCCGATGTTGTTGTAAAATAAATAGCCTTTCATCTTATTAATACGGTAGAAAAAGTTTTTTTTTTTGCATACAAAACGAAATTATATAAATTTCAGTCGGTGCAAATAGATTGTAAAAGTGGCAAAAAGATAATCATTGGTTATCACTCTTCAGACATAGTGGGAATTGCCGTATGCAAGCGCCAATTTCGTAATCACTGAGAAACAGATTTTCAGATGTAAAGAACTGATTAAATTTCGCGACATTTTTGGAACATATATGATCGAATTCATGATCTTTACGGGATTTTTGTAACTTGTACATCCTGTGAACTGGGGAAAGGATTTTCGCCCGAGGGAAGAAGATAATTCCTCTGGCAAAAAAAGAAAAATGCGGGAGAAGTACCCAGAAAGAACATAATTACGAATGAATCCGTGGCAGATTCTTGTAAAAATGAAAATTTTATTTGATCGAATTTGTGACCCATACACGCAGGGAGGCATGTTTATAGTTTCCTCTAAAATATTTCGCTAATTAGGTACACGTAGTACCTTAGTGTGACCAAATCACGATTGACTGCGATTCATGCGTAGTTAAGGAATCGCGGTCCACAACAACAAAGAGATCAGCTAGGCAATCTGCCCGATCTACCGGAAGCCGATGCCGTGGGACTGAAAGAATTTCTGAGAAATTTTGGTCATCAGAAATTACCCTCAGTGTGACCAATTCACAATTAATGGCGATTCGCAACAATGAAGCAATTGACCGCGGTCCGCGAGGCAATCGGCCCGATTTAGCGCAGTAAGACTGAAAGAATTTCTGTTGCCAGGAATGGTGACTTACTGTAGTAATTTTGGTTGCCATGACTGCAAACTTGGTCGCCAATGGAGACTTGGCCACCGCGAATCTGCCTCTTTAATGTTACTGCACCGATATTCTACGGTCAAGAGCACGAACCTTTTTTTTCTATAACAGATGACAAAATTTTGTAGGGCAGTGAGGTGATCTCCTCGCTAGCCCCAACTTTACGTGCAACCGTTTTCTTTTCATTACATCGTTATCTGTTGTGCTGAGCGGATGGGTAAAAATTTTATCTTCAATCACGAAGTCTGATATATGACGAACATTTATTTTGATAAAGTATTAGGATGCTTAACACTTGTGAATTGATACGTTTGGCTTGCCAGTAAATGCCACTTAAGCTGATGATTGTCGAACTGAATTACTTATGTGCAAATATATGCAAGATAGAACCTCAATTAGAAGGCATGATGAAAATTGATGAATTTTATGACATAGACGAAAACTCTTTGATTCTGACAAACTGCCACGAGGATGAGAGGAAGTAATTTGATGATAACAATTCACCGAGAATAATTACCAGTATATTAGGATGAAATTCTCCAATTATGCATGATTAATATGGAAATGAAACAGAATTCCAGAAGCAAGTTTGTACAGATTTCTAGAAGCAAGAGAACCTAGTGATTCCATACTTAGATAGAAGTCACCAGCGAATTAAGAGGATGATGCATTTTGGGCAGCTATTGATGTGATGAATTAAAATACAAATTTAAAAGCTCCATACATACTGCTGTGAATCAAAATCCAGTTCTCCTCAACTGCATCAGTGATTCTTCGAAGTTCTAGTGTTTTGATCTATTGATGAAAGTTTGTGCTAAAATAGTGACTTCCTACCAGGTTGTGAACATGATAAAAGATTGGGTGAGTGATCATTACTGTATTACTTTATGAACGTTTGATAAGGCCATAAGAACTTAAAATTCTGATTTTGATTAAAATAATGTCCTTCGTGATGGTCCATGATAAGGGAAAAGATATAACTCAATGAATGATATACATAGTATAATCAGTATTTTATGATGAATAGATTTATGTGAATTGATTTTATGTGAATTGATAAGTATAAAGGCCTGATATAAATCATGTTATATTTTAAGCTGATAGCTGAATTATGAGTAAAATGAATTTATTGAAATATATAATATTCACTTTTGAATATATTGAAATATATAATATTCACTTTTTGCGTTTTCGCTAGACTCGGTCTATTTAAGGACTCCTTGGTAAAATTAAGTAACCTTTTGCCTTACTGAGATATGGGGGCTTTGCTCAGTCTAAGAGATCCTCCTCATATAAAAATGGCGTCCACGACAGGACAACAGATAACGATATAATGAAAAGAAAACGGTTGCAGATCTCGTAAAGTTGGGGCTATCGAGGAGACTACCTCGCTGCCCCACAAAATTTTGTCATCTGTTATAGAAAAAAAAGGTTTGTGCCCTTGACCGTGGAATATCGGGAGACATTTGAGTGACCAGGCTCCACTTGGCCATATGTAGCCCTCCGCCGCCTCTTTTCTGCTTGCAATCACATGATAGATTCACATATGTTCTCCATTCCTCGATCCCAGGAATGCACGAAACATGAAAACAGGAAGTTGTACATTTTTGGCTTACTGGCACCTCTCGTTAACGATGAAAATAGCCAGGGAGTATGCGCTTTGCGCATCATTAACACATTAGCAAGACATTCTAAATTGCCTTACTTGTCATATTTCCAACTTCACGATTCCTGGAAAATTTAAAATTTGAAGATAGCAAAGCACGCACTGTCAGAGTCAATAAGTGTTGGCTGGGTCATGAAAGTACACAAGTCCAGTTTTAAAGAAAAACTTCGTTCACTTTATTTGGTGAAAAACACAACTCGGCATATTACACGTACCTGGTAATTTTCCATGCCGTAAAACATCAAAAATATACTATGTACAAAAGATTTTTTAGTTGTAAATGACTAGACAGAGATTCCTTGAAGCATTTGGTAGTAAGTTACTATACTACCTCTATCACTTGCGTGTATTTCAGCCACCATCGAAGATATCACACTTGGCAAAGGGAAACCAAAGGATAGAACATCAGGAAAATATTTAAAGCGGCTTCCGAACGTTTGTAAGTAAATTTAACGTTCAATACATGCTGGTCCAAACTGACCACATCTGCATCTGTTTCGACTATTAACCGTCGTCAAAAGATATTCCGCAGTGCTTCTGTCAAAAACATTTCTGTCTGCCTGCATCAGACCATCAGTGTCTATCTCGTCTGACTTCTTCAGACGTCTGATCCGATCTGTCTGATCTCGATCGACCCTTCGACCTAATTGCTTCAAGAAACCTCTGCCCTATATATCCGAGAATGGACAGTTCCGGAAACGCCCCCGGATATGCAAATCAGATGCGTACGCATTGAGAACTGATTTGCATGAAACCTCATGTTGAAAAACGTCATGGTTCACGCCGGTGAACGGGAAGAGTCGTTCATATTAAATTTGCATAAACGCCCGTTCACGGGAACGTGAATCGCGATGTATTGATTATTTCCAACAATCGGCCCCCTCATGCAAATCCTTAAGTCTCAATGCATATACAAAAGAAAACTTACTCTGAGAAACCAAGGTATATCAATAAACACCAAGGCCCCCAGTATCCTATCAAACATATAATGAAGGAAAAAATTTAAAGTATTATATCATTATTAAATTTAAAATAAAATGCATAAGTACTTATAGCATCTGAAAAATAGTTAAGTATTGTCGACAATATTGTAACAACAACATTTCACATCAAGTAGAAATTTATATACAACACAACTTCAATGCTTAAGTATCAGCATTCAAAAATTGAAATTTTAGTTTAAATTTAATTATAAGTATCCAAAATTTAAGTATAAGCACATAATCATATTAAACAAGTCAACTTTAAAAGATTAAGATTTTGTATAAGCATAGAATTTAAGTTTACTTTAAATTTGAGTATAAACACTATAATTCAAAAAGCTTAAAAAAATTTAGTCTATTAACACAATATAAGTATACATAATTAATACTATTAGACTGCATTGATATACCAAATATTTAAAAATACATGATGCAAGTAGTTAGATAATAAAATTCCTTTATCAAAACTTTCAACACATACTTTTTACCAAGTTGAAAAATACAAAATTTTATACACATAAGCTATTATTTAGCATCATGCGGGTCATGGAAAATGGATGTATATACAAAGGTGTAAAGTGAAAAAGATTCAATATCACAAAAATTTATACTCAAGATATACTATCTTATATCAATGAGGTTTAAGATAAACAATAATGTATATATATGACATCTTAAAAAAAATTCCCAAGTTGTAAATTCAATTTAGTATTTAAAATTTTCTTTAGACTAAACATTTAATCTCAAAGTTTTGATTTAGTTTTTAAAAATTTTATTACAAAATTTAAGTATTATTTCCTTAGTCATTGGTTTAGTAAAGTGATCTGCTAAGTTATCTTTACTATTTACAAATTTAACATTAAAAGATTCATTGACTATTAAATTTCTTAGGAAATGATATCTAACATCAATATGCTTAGTTCTATTGTTTTCAATTGGAGAGTTAGAAAAATTAATGGCTGCTTGGTTGTCGCTAAAAATAACACTGTTACTTTTATTAAAGTTTAACCCAAGTAAATGACATTCTTCTATTATGTTTTGTACCCATACCATTTCCTTAGCGGCTTCAGTTAGTGATACGTATTCAGCTTCCATGGTTGATAAGCTGACACACTTATGTTTAAAGGTACGCCAAGAAATAGGTACATTGTCAATAAAGAGTATCATGCCTCCAAGTGAAACACGGTCATCTCTGTTTGCAGCAAAGTCAGAATCTGAATAACCATTCAATTTTAACTCCTGAATGTTAGATAAATTCAACATATAGTTTTTAGTCTTTTCAACATATCCTAAAAGTCTTAACAATGCATCCCAATGCTTAATTCCAGGGTTTTCTTGAAATTGAGATAATATATTGATGGCGTAACAAATATCAGGTCTAGTCCTACTAGATATAAAAGCCAAACACCCAATTAAGCTCCTATAAGGAAAACTTTGCATTTGCTTTATTTCTTCACTTGTCTTTGGACAATCTATTTTACTTAGAATATTCCCTTTAGAAATGGGAAGTGAAGTAACTGGATATTTATACTGTTGAAACATTTGACATACTTTATCTATATACTGACTTTGATGTATAAAAAATTTATTGTCACACTCTTTAAATTCCACGCCTAAAAGTTTTCTAATTTTTCCTAATACCTTGATATCAAATTCTATGCTAAGTAATGAAAACAGTGTGGTCTATGTCCCTTTGATACTTTGAGAAGAGAATTATGTCATCCACATAGACTAGCATAAGAACTTTGCTATTGTAAATATATGCACAATTACACCATTGAAGTTTTAAAAAATTTAATTCTTTTAATTTGGTGTCAAGTTCATTAAACCATTCTCTTCCACTTTGATGAAGACCATAAATGGCTTTCTTCAACAAACAAACATAATCAGGCTGTTCCTGATTGACATAACCTTGAGGCTGTTTCATATATACCTTTTGACTCAATTTAGCATAGAGATAGGCAGATTTGATATCTAATTGGAAATGCATCCAGCCAAGCATGCATACGAAAATTGAGAAGAATGCTCTAATTAAGTTGAAGTTAACAACAGGGCTAAAAACTTCATCGTATGATTCTCACTTTTTCTGACCATACCCCTGGGCTACCAAACGAGCTTCAAATCTCTTGATTTTCCCTTTCTCGTCTTTCTTAATAGTGTAGACCCATCTATTGCCTATATGCTTTTGTGAGGTGGATGCAGGAACTAGTTCCCAGACACCCCTCTCTTGCATTACGGTCATTTTTTCATCCATAGCTTTACACCATTTTTCGGACTGGGAAGATTTAATAGCAGCGTTGTACCCTTTTGGTTTATTTATTTCAATATTGCTTGCTTCTGGTCTGCCTCTGACCCTTTTCAGACCTTTATTTTCCCGAAAATTAAACAGTTGCTGATCAAATTGTATATTCCTTTTATCACAATATTTTTTAACATCATTGTGCGACCTCAGCCTTTTATTATCTCCTTGAGCGTAATAATACACATCGGTTCTACTCCCATCGGGTCTCGGAACCGTCTTTCGCTGCCAAGCAATATCCGAGCAAGGAGTCATACTGGAGTCAGCAGGAGAGTCCGTTTCCTCACTGGATTCAGACGGATCGTCACCAGTGTCTTCACTCTCTCCTGCCCCCCCATCAGACTGCCTTCTCGGATATTCCCCGTCGGAGTATTCTGAAAGGTTATCTCTTGATATCCCTGAGGAGATATTTCTGGGACAAATTGGGTCCAGGATGCCTTCCACTACATCACCCTCATCAAACCTCACATTGCAGGTCTCAATTGTTCGTTTCTCTCCTGACAAAAATATCCTATAGCCCTTAGTTTTAGTAGCATAGCCTACCATCACCCCTTCTGTAGCTTTCATGTCTAACTTCTTTCTGAGCTGACTGGGTTTGCCTATATATGCTCTACAACCAAAGGTTCTAAGATGTTTGACTGAAGGTTTTCTACCACTGTAGAGTTCATGTGGTGTTTTAGTCTTAAATTTGTGACATATTCGATTTTTAGTGTATGCAAAACACAATATTGCTTCCGCCCAGAATCTGTCATGCAATTTGCTGTCGTTCAACATGGCTCTAACACAGTCAAATGCGGTTAAGTTGAATCGCTCTGATACTCCATTTTGCTGTGGGGTATATGTGTTAGTCCTCTCAGCCTTAATACCGATATCCTTCAGGTAATTTTTGAACTTATCATGGCAGAATTCCATTCCATTATCCGTCCGGATACATAGAATTTTAGTACCTAACTGCCTTTCTTCTCTGGCCTGAAACTCTTTAAAATGTGAAAATACTTCTGACTTCTGTTTCATGAGGTAAACAAAAACTTTTCTACTATAATCATCTGTTATAGTTAAGACATACTTGTTCCCACCATATGAGGCTGTGGGTAAGGGACCACACACATCCATGTGTAACAATTGCAATGGTTTAGTGGACCTTATCCTACCGGTGGGTTTATATGATACTCTCCTAGACTTAGCCAATTTACAAGATTTACAATTTAACTTTTTGTATTTAAGCCTAGGAAGTCCGTTTACGGCAGAAACTTTGCTGGTTTGGAGGAGATATTCAGCGTTTATGTGGCAATATCGTTTATGCCAAAGACAGTTTGTACTATTTACTGAACTGCTAGGCTTAGATATTGAACTATTCACATTTTTATTCTGCTTAGTTTTTGTTTTGTCAGGTTTAAATTTAGTTTCTTTAAGATTAGGTGCTATTTTTACTTTGTCTATTTTTCTGGAAGCACTAGGATCCCTATCCTTGGATTTCTTATCCTTTTTGTGTTTCTTGTCTCCATCTCGATCCCTATCTTTAGATTGACGGTTTTCTATGTTATGTTGTTCCTGGGTACTATACTTAGGTTTTAAAAAATATAACCCATCCTTTCTTTTTGCATAAAAGAATTTCTCCCCTGTAGGTGTAAAAAATCATAGAACCCCATTAGCTCCATTAAAACTAAAATTTTGTTCCTCAAGAACAGATGCAGCTAATAAATTTCTCCTAAGTTTAGGAGAATACATAACATTTTCCAATTTGATAATACTTTGCTTATCCTTAAATTGGACATACATTTCCACCGTCCCGATAGCCTCAACTGGACTTTCGACATCCCCTACTGCTAGCGACATTGAAGTGCCTTTGCACTCATTAAATTTTGAAAATAACTTAATGTTATTACAGAAATGTCGCGTAGCAGCAGTGTCTACTACCCAGCTGAGTCTATCGCTAGGATCGATTACAGTATTAGCCTCAATCTGTGGAGACCCAAGAAATTCCACAATACTAGATCCATTATTTCTACTGCAATTAGATTTAGTATGACCTAGTTTGTTACACTTAAAACACTTAATTTTACTTTTAGAAATATTTACATTATGACTAGAAGTATTTACATTAGACACATTATGAGATACATTTGGAAATTTAAGTTTAGACACTTTTGCTCTATTTACAAATTTCTTAGAAGTAAAATATGCAGAATTTGAACTCACAGTTTTGGAAAAGTCACTTGCTTGCTGCCTAAGCCGGCTCTCCTCCGCTGCTAGCTCTGCTTGTATTTTGCTGAGCTTGAAGTCCGAGTCATTCCATCTATATATAAGTTGAACGATACCTCGGAATTCTTCCGGAAGGTACCGAATCGACTGGAATGCTACATATAGGTCTTCAATGGGGTGTTTCGCGTCTTTAAGCCTCGTCACGGCCTTCCGCAGTCTTGAGCAAAAAATGTCAACGGGCTCGTCTGGCTCCGGCCGGATGTCGAAGAACTCATCTAGTAATCTAACCAGGTTGGCTCGGGAAGGCGCTTGAAAATGTTCTTTCAAGGTATTCCATACTTGACTAGGTTCGTCGGTGACGAACTCCTGTATTCCGAGGATAAACTTTGATAAATGATGGCGAGCGCTCGGTCTTTCCTCCGATAAAAATCATTGTAGTCGCGACGACTCGCGGTTGCGTCTTCTTCGATAGGCTTAGCACTTCCATCTACGTGTCCGAAACATCCTTCTCCCTTGAGGACGAATGAGATGTCGGTACGCCAGGTGACGTAGTTGTCCCGCGTCAGCAACTCCATTCTACTTGCCTCCATGGCCACTCGTAGTTTTGAAGAAGCAGAAGCAAAAGTTCTTGTACACTGTTTACGTTTACACTGTTGCGTTTCGTTGTTCACACGAACTTCAAAATGGTGCCAGGTGCGGCCCCCATCTGAACACTGGAACGATTTCTTTAAAGATACTTGCACTTATGACTCTATTGGGCGTTGAACTGGCCCCGTAACCGTTTCTCCTGGAAAATTTAAAATTTGAAGATAGCAAAGCACGCACTGTCAGAGTCAATAAGTGTTGGCTGGGTCATGAAAGTACACAAGTCCAGTTTTAAAGAAAAACTTCGTTCACTTTATTTGGTGAAAAACACAACTCGGCATATTACACGTACCTGGTAATTTTCCATGCCGTAAAACATCAAAAATATACTATGTACAAAAGATTTTTTAGTTGTAAATGACTAGACAGAGATTCCTTGAAGCATTTGGTAGTAAGTTACTATACTACCTCTATCACTTGCGTGTATTTCAGCCACCATCGAAGATATCACACTTGGCAAAGGGAAACCAAAGGATAGAACATCAGGAAAATATTTAAAGCGGCTTCCGAACGTTTGTAAGTAAATTTAACGGTCAATACATGCTGGTCCAAACTGACCACATCTGCATCTGTTTCGACTATTAACCGTCGTCAAAAGATATTCCGCAGTGCTTCTGTCAAAAACATTTCTGTCTGCCTGCATCAGACCATCAGTGTCTATCTCGTCTGACTTCTTCAGACGTCTGATCCGATCTGTCTGATCTCGATCGACCCCTCGACCTAATTGCTTCAAGAAACCTCTGCCCTATATATCCGAGAATGGACAGTTCCGGAAACGCCCCCGGATATGCAAATCAGATGCGTACGCATTGAGAACTGATTTGCATGAAACCTCATGTTGAAAAACGTCACGGTTTACGCCGGTGAACGGGAAGAGTCGTTCATATTAAATTTGCATAAATGCCCGTTCACGGGAACGTGAATCGCGATGTATTGATTATTTCCAACAACGATGCTCCTTCCTTCCTGTCATAGTCATTAAGAATCGATTATTGATTCTTCTTGTCAACATATCGTATTAGTCGTATGACAGATTTTCAATCACCTCCTTTTTGCCTTTGATTCTTAAGTATGGCTCTAGGGCGTGCTTTGTTGGAGGTCTCAATTCTTGTGAGAACATTCCTTCTATCTTTTGCATCTGCTGTTTCTATATGCTTATGGGTTTTGAGTACAGGCACGAAGAAATAGCAATTTTTTTTTTATTCCTCTTGTGATCAATATTTAATCACACATTCTTCCATAAATATATACAAAAATGCACATATATGTCCGATGAATTTACTTCATAGTGACATGTTGCTCATGTCTCAGGACTGCAGATGTGATGATGCATCTAAGCTGAAGGCACCCTATTAACTAACTAGATATTAAGTAAAATAAATCCAAATAGTTTAGTCTTTTATAGCTGAGTCTAGAGGTTCAAAAGCAACTTGAATTGATAACAAATCAACTTATGATCTAACTCTATGGTCTATTCATTTTTCTCCCTTAACCCTTTCATGACGGTTGACACGCCTGCACGTCGGCTGCAAACTTGCATTCAAGTACGATGGTCATGTATCCACGTTCGGAAAAATTTACACTAAAACACGACGGCCACGTGAGCACGTTTTCATATGGAATGCTTTCATTTGAATTTATTTGTCTACTAGATGGCGTTAAATGCCCATGCAAACAACTCCAATGTATTTTGCAGATACTTGACCTTGGTTAGGGGTGGATCCAATAAATTATTTCTGTATCTGGAGCAGTGAAACATGGTTTTGTAAAATAAACAAACAGAGCAAGCACTTCTTGCAGCATCTACAGTTTTATAATTGAGTTTCGGGTCTCGTTTTGATTTTAGCTTAATGATTTCTTTGGTGAATTATAGGAATGTAAGAGAGTATTTTGTTTTAGTTTGACTTTTAAAGGAATGTGCGGCAGTGAAATTATTAGGTTATTTCGGATCAGAGAATGGCTGGGCCAGGATGTTTTTTTTTCTGTGGAAAAATATACTCATATGATGAATGAACCGGGCAGTAATGAAAGTGATGCAGATAGTAAAGATTCGTGGAAGTGTGGTATTTCTGAAGATGAATATGAAAATGCAAATGATTCTTCAGATTCTGAGCATACTATTATTACAACACCGCCAGCTTCAGTAGCATTTTCTGCGAATTATGTTTTTGGACAGGAGATTTGAAAGATTTTAATTCTTTTGAGTTCTTTAGCATACTTGGAATCAATCACAATATTATGCCGCCTAATTTAGATAAGGAAATTAATTTTTTTAGCATATTTTTCGATGATGAATAGTAGCATTCATAGTAAAAGCAACTAACGAGTATTTTGCATTGCGATTCATATGAAAAATATTCATCAAATAGAAAATAAGTATTTCTATTATTCCTGAAAAAAGTAGATTTCTGTGTTGTAGAGGTGATTTTTAGTGAATTTATTTCGAGAGTTAGGCTTAGAGCAACAAATTAGCCATCCTTTGGGAAAAGTTCGGAAGTGAAGAGCTCCATCCTTCGGGCCACAGTAGTTTCGGAATGCTGCCATCCCGAAAGGGTTAAATTTCATTCACTTTAAAAGTGCATCCACTCAAACCCTGAAGGTAAAAACTTAAGAAAGGAGATGTCTCGCACTTTCTTATTACCGGCCATCCAAACTGCTTCTCATGTCTCAGGACTGCAGATGTGATGATGCATCTAAGCGGAAGGCACCATATTAACTAACTAGCTATTAAGTAGAATAAATCCAAATAGTTTACTCTTTTATAGCTGAGTCTAGAGGTTCAAAAGCAACTTAAATTGATAACAAACCAACTTATGATCTAACTCCATGGTCTATTCCTTTTTCTCCCTTAAATTTCATTCACTTTAAAGTGCATCCACTCAAACCCTGAAGGTAAAGACTTAAGAAAGGAGATGTTTCACACTTTCTTATTACCAGCCGACCAAACTGCTGCCCATGTCTCAGGACGAGTAGGATGGTCTGGGTTTTCGACACTTTCTTATTAGGTAGCCACTTTCATGTCTGATTACATTAAAAGTTGCAAACTCATGTGGGAATCTAGCTTGTTAATGACTTTCTCAACAAAAATATTCTTATTGATGATTTTAAAAATAGTAATAAAAATTGATTTAAATCAATATTTTTTTTAAATCAGCTGGTTTAAATCAAGTGATTAAAATCCGTAATACCCTGTAATAAACAACACAACTTAATATTAATGGAATCACACCCATACATTGTTTTATAAATATTATTTTGTACATGAGTACAAAGAAACATGCATAAAAATGGATGAAAAATAGATTATAATAAATTATGTTTTAATCAAAAATTAAAAATTCCTTGTAATATTTTATATTTAAGTCTACTTTTACAACACTATTCATTCAACATTACACTATACACTATTCATTCATTTATACATTTTACAACACTATACGCTATTTATTCTCTGGCCACTCAAACTGCTGCTGTAAGCCCTTGGGCCAGTGAGTGGTCTGGGCCTTCAACACTATTCATTCAAGCAAATGACAGCAACACATTCAAGCAAATGAGAGCATTTTATACAGACTTGTCAGGTAACTGAATAAAGCTCACATATTTTATCAAATAAAATATTTAAATAAATATTTAGCAAAATGGGGAAAGACCTAGATTTCATAAATAGTCAAAGAAAGATTATAGGCTGCCAATAAAGTGCTTCTATTCACGAAGGATTTTCAAAGAGAAATTGCATTGTCTTAATATGTCATGCAGAAAAACCATGAAAACCTAACACACATAGTTTGATATAGCCAACTGACTAAAAGTTCAAATGCGATCTTCAACTTTATGCAATTCAATAGTCATCATTACACCCGCATAGTCATGGGTTGGCAACACAGCTAAATCAATTAATATGCATAGCTAAGTAATTGCCTAAGGTGCTTAAAAGTCTCCAAATTGCATACATTATTATTTAATTACTCATTTTTAAAATACATTAGTAACTTTAAAATTTACAAAATATTGTGAAATCCAAGAGAATACTTGCATTCAGCGAGCACCTGTGTTAAAGACCAATTATTTTGGGTATGGAAAACCATTATGTGGCCTTTGTTAGCTCAAGCTAAGAAGCATAATTTTAAAAGCTAAGGTCTAGCATAATTAGAAACCAATATATAATCAAATTAGTGAAATATCTAAAATTGGGGGTAGGGGTTTTTGAACATTCAATCCAACTAAATATCAATAAGATCTATATATTCATATTGCAATAATCATATCAAGCATAGTTCAAATTGTTTCATTCATTCCAGAGGTGTAGTGCTGAGACTTGTATCCAAGACATCTCAAAAAGCATAATTTAATTTAATTTAAAAGATAATTCCATACCTGAGACCAGTTATGAATGCTACTGACTGAAGATCTAATCGAACCTGTTGGAGAAGAGCTTCGTGACACATTTGACATAATCAGGGCTCGTGCGTCCTACAAATATTTTTTCTAAATCATTAATAAAGCCACCAAACAGGAAAATATTACAAATGAAATTTTAGTTTAAATGAATACTAATATTAAATTTGTAAAATTTTGATATTGAGTACTATGATTTAAAATAGAAATGGTACATTTTCAGATATTTTAAGGTAGTAGTAGTATATATTTTAGATTGCAATTTTCTGTTTTAACTTTTGTTTCTGATTGCATACTTAAATCAATATAATGTTGCTGAACATAAATTTGGATATAATGATTAGACTTTTCATTTGTAAAGGAAATTATTATTTTTATTTTAAAGAAAAAATATATATTAACTTAGTATACTTAGCATACAACAAACTATTTTAAATGGACATGAGAGAAATATTTACATCTCCTTTTATGTGCTATATGTTGAAATTAGGCACAAATACAGCTATAGTCACTTTTGATAAATATTTTTAAAAATCGTATAACAAATGTTTATATTATACTAGAATGAATTACCTGGCATTGTCCAGGTCCTAAATAAGCATCCACTACTTAAATAATACAATAACACTACTCAATTAGACATATCAGAATTACTTAATTTACACTACTCAATTTCCAAATCATTTCCTCCTTTCATTTTAATTCAAATCCCCATACATATTCTGTGCAACCATGTAAACAAAAAATAATAACGGAACTGAAATGAATCTTTTCTCTAGAAGAGAAGGTGTGGCTGAAATCACACAGTGAGTTAGTTCTAAGGCATGTTTTGATGGGCATGTGTAGAAAGGTTTATTGGGGAGAAAATTTGAACTGCACTTCATTAATGGAAATGCTTTGCAATTTTTATGCATTTGCTTAAAAAATCACAAAAAATAAAATAATGTAGTGATTCAAAACTTTTTTGTTAGACTGCAAAAGATATGCACATAACTTTTTACTAAACTATAGAATTGTGTTAATCTTCCTTTTTCGAATGTGACGAAATAAGTATTCAATAGCGTAAAAAATGTAAATTTTGATGCATTAAAAAATAAATGAATGAATATGAAGGAGTTATCCTACTGATTCAGTTCAAGTATTATTGGAAAGAACATTCTTCAATCTTTATGATGGTGTAAGTGTGATAATATCCTTGGTCACTAAGGTACTGGATATTGTGAAAATCACTAAAATGTGTGAAAAAACAAATACCTAAAAAAAAATTTGTCCAGCCGTATTTTCTTAGCTTCCAAGGTACTTCTGTACCAAAATATTTCCTACTAAGACCTTAAAAGACACACAGACAGAGAACTTTTTTTTATTATTCTGTTAGATTTAAGCAGTCTGATTCTCAAAAGATGAATAAGGCTTTGTGCATTTTAAATTAAAAAAAAATATATATATATTAATCCTGTATGGCTCACAACAGCACAAGCTACATTACCTTTAAAGCTACATTTAAACATGAATATACTAAAACATGTTTTTCAGTTTATTTAAACATAGATGATGCCATGGACAATTTTTTGTAACAAATAAACTGTAATTTATTAATATTTTATTGATAAATTGCAGTTTACATTGAATCTACAGCATTTTGAATGAAAGCAACTGCGTTCCCTCATATGACTGCTTTTATATTGGGGATATTGAATTAGTGAATCATCAGTCTAAAAAATATTGATTATTTTTGAATTAAAAGCAAAAACAAATGCATAGTAATACACAGGTATGAAAATGGACAGTGTATATAAAAAAAAAAAAAGCAGAAATTGAAACTTTTCAGAAAAAAGTAAAACAATGAATAATAAATAATAATAAAAAGAAATCTGGACATATTTTTTTTAATTACTCCCAAATCAGGAATGGGATTGCAAATCAGTGAGAAAAATAAAAGGAATATGTAAAGTGATAAAATGTGAAGCTTCTTCAAGCAGTAAAAGTGGGAATGAAATCAGAAATCTAACAAATATTCTCCACTAAAAAACGGGGAACATTTTTTAATCACATGTCAGATGACGAAAGGCTATCTATTTCTCTTCTTGACATCCAGTAGAGACAAGTGTTCACAGTCCATTTGGTGGGAAAGGTGGTCTCCTCAGCAATAGCAGATAATGGGGGTGGGGGTAAAGTTTCTCACCTTCTCATGGTGTTTGTTCCCTTGATAAGCTTTTGCTTAACTAAACAAGATACAAGATACAAATCAAGCCAAGCATCAAAAGAGGGAACTGAATTGAAAATTAATGGTAGTTCTATACATGAAGAAAAAGCGAAAGAAATTAATTGAAGAAAAATTTCAAAGCATAAAGTATGAGAATGATTAGTTAGTTGATTGATTGGGATTTTAGGGTGTAAGATAGAGAGAGAATATGTCACCCAAAACATATATAGCAGTTAGATTCTATCATAACAAGCAAGTAGATAACAAGTGTAGAATATACAAACAATGTTAATTGAAAACAAGATAAACTAATAAAAGATGAGAGGTAAAAAATTAAATATAATGGAAAAACACATATCAAACAAAAATTGTATAAAGTCAGGATGAATGTTTTCACTAATTAAATTTGTTAAAGTAATGATCCTGATCATCAAGTGTTTAAATTGAGGGTCTCTAAAATTTGTGTGATTAAAATATGTTTTATTATAATAACACTTTCACCTAAAACTAAGTGTCTGTGGGAAAACAATTTTGACTAACGTACAAGCAAGTTAAGATAACATGCTTTTAATAAATTTTCATATCAAGAACTAAAATAAAATTGTAGATCCATTGAGGCAGATTTAGAAAGTTTAAATAAAAATATTTAAAAGGTAGATATACAGAACACTTTCTCATGCAAAAATGCAGAAACAAAATTACAAACTTGGCAAATTTTGTACCATAAATAATTTTTTGGATGAGAGTAAACGTCTCTAAAATCAAATAATGGAAATAAAATACTAAATCAGAATCAAATTTTCTACACACAAGAAGCAGGAATAAAGTTCAAAATTTTCTAAATTCAAAAACGACAAAATTTGCAAATTGCCAGAAGATTTGCATATACACAACAACATTTCAACCTTAGAGATATATTTTTTTTAAATTATAAAAATATGTGAAAATGCAGAAAATACTTGTAACAAAGAATAGAATAATAATGATAATAATAAATACCTCACCCCCCCCCCCCCCCCCCCCCTCCAAAGGAAATATTCTCATTCATGATTTACAAGATAGAGGGAAAAATATAAACATATTGTTAAAACTTAAAATATATCAACAGTGTTTCATAACTGCATAACAATAAAGAAAAGAAATAAAATATGCAGCTGCGTATGAAACTTTTCATCATATACTCATTTTAAAGTATGTGATGGTACAAATATACATCTTTCAATCTACTTTTTTCCACATGAAAAAAGATAAGGGATTTGGAAAATGCAACTACAAAATAAGCCCTGAAACTTGTTTTTGAAATGTTAATTATAGGTTTTACAAAACTTAATCAATAGATATGGCCATACTTTGAATTTAATATCTTCTTCCAGCTTTAACACTTTTTTCTTCTCATAATCTAACTGTTCTAGACATGTTGACACAGTTTGCTCCAAATCTACCTGTAAAAAGAGTGCAAATATTTTAAAACACAAGTAATTTTAATAACAAATTGAGCATAAAGAAATATGAATAGAATGTATTATCAGGGGTTTAACAATTTGCCAGCTAAATTTCCTACATGTCATCCATTTTCAAATATGAAACAAAACCAAATACTAACCAGATTTAGGGGGAAAAAGATTTATAACATATTACAATTGTTAGGTCCAATGGAGTGGTACAATATTCAGTGTGAAATGGCAAATCTTGATAATAAAATATCTCAATTACATTATTTAATTTAAAAATCTGTTGTACGCATGAAATTAAGTTCTATACATATTAAGAGAGAAATTATCATATTTAAGAGGGAAAAAATATTTCATTTGAGGAAATACAAAGACTGTTTCAGTTAATGATTTAAGACATTGCATTAAAAAGGTGAAAAATTTATATTAAATATGATTCCAGTCAAAATACTGATTTGCCTGTGGTGAGTAGGCACTTGCCCTTTCTGAGAACTCAATAATAAAACCAATGCCTATAAAATAAATAACAAATATATTTTATCAGTAGCAATAAAATATTACTTTATTCAGTAAATTGATATTTTAGTGATTGTGATACTATTTGCATATAATCCTAGAATGGATATATGGCTGAATATATCTCATATTGAATTTGAAAAATATCTCAGATGCAACTGACACTAAGAAAATTTATTAAAATTTGGAGTTTTAAATTTTAACAATACTTCGACAAAATAAATCATGGAATAAATTGTGCTTTTTGAATTCAAAATTTATTATGAGATCTAAATAAAAGGCAGTCAGAAAAAACTCTCTATCTCCTCTTATAATTTCCATCTCCTTCAAAAATTAGATTGATAAGCTTAATAGCAAATTACTGTGTGTAATATACTCATGTTCAAAAGTTTAGCAACAAACGGAAAAATGAGCATATTCGGTGGAAGAAACATATAGCCACAAAATTTGCATACATAACAGATGCATGCACGCAGAACTAGCCCGCAGAAAACATTTTAAATACACTCTGTACACACGGTATAAAAACACTCTGTTTTGTGCAGAGTCTGTACCTCCACATTATGGATTTTAGAAGGAAAATATAAATAGCCAAATTTTGAAAAATGAGTAGCCGACGCCATCTGAGGCAATGAGAGGTAATAGGGCATCTCGAAGAGGGCCAGAGACAGTTAGAAGTAGCCGAAGCCCTAAACGTCAATCATTCCATCATTTGTCGCCTGTGGAACCAGTATCAAAGTGAAGGAACAGTGTCACGAAGACCAGTAAGTGGACATCACAACCACTCAGGATGACCATTTTCTGTGTCTGCAAACACGATGCCACAAGTCCATAATGGCACATTAGTTTGCTTTCAACCTTGCAGCACCGGCAAGAAGAGTGATATCTCAGCAAACTGTTTAGAGGTGACTACATGCAGGCCAGCTGTATGCAAGATGATCAGTGGTTAGCATCCCACTGACACCCTCACACAGAGGGGCCACTTTAACTGGGCTCGAAATCACCTCAACTGGACTCTACAATAATGGGGTACTGGTACTGTGCTCTTCATGGATGAGTCACAGTTTGGTGTACAGAGTGTTTCCTAACAGTTATTGGTCTGGAGAATGCCTGGAACTTGCTATCATGCCAGTAATATCTGCGAAATGTACACATACAGAAGTAGTGGTTTGGACAAGGATTGCTGTCAGCACTTGCACAGATCTCCATATCTTCCCTCATGGTACTGTGACTGCAGTGCGGTACAGAGATGACATCTTTGTTCAATATGATTGTCCTCATCTTGCAGCCATGGGTCATGATGCCATTTTTATGGCCGATAACCCGTGAGTTCACAGAGCTTGCATTGTCAGTCAGTAATTAGAATCGGAAAAATGCATCGAATGGAATGCCAATAAAAATCACCCGACTTTAATCTCATTGAGCATGTATGGGATATGCTTGGGAGACGTTTAAGTTCTCTTCATGACTTTGCACTGAACCTTTACGTGGTAAGAACATGTGTGGTCCGTGAATAGGCTGAATAGGCACAGATACCCCAAACCACCATAGATGATATTATCCATGGCCTGAATCGATGTTGTCGGGCATGTGTTTCAAGCAGAGGTCATCACATTCCGTATTGACAGACCGCCACCAATGAACTGTTTTTTCCACCCAAAATACTATGTTTCCACTTATCTCTATTATTTAATTATTTATTTATAATTTTCTTTGCATTTCCCCACACTAGTGTCTTTTGTTATACCCCATGATATGTAAAAGTTTCAATGAATTTGAATAAATACTTTGCTTTTTATCTGTTTTTTTTTACTCTGTCACTTAACTTTTGGATATGAGTACATATGAAACACAATAATATAGATCCATATGGACACATTTAAAATGTTCTTACCTTTTCTTTCTTCAATCGTCCTAATTCGTTGTTGAAATTATCTTTCAACTTTTCCATTGAATAGGATTCCCTACAAGAAATTATAAAAATCCATGTTGTTTAAATTTAAAATACTAGGAATTGAGAATAATGCATTTCATGTTTAATTACAAGAAATTGTTATGTGTATATTGACTAGCCAGGGCTGGTAAGAAGATAAAATACAATAAATTTTCCCTTTTTCTTTGGGAGGAGGGGGGTGGAAGCATTCAACACATTCATTTGCTTGATTCCTAAGATTTTTTACTAATGTTTATCCTTGTAGAATAAAATCCTTTTATAATGAAACTATAAATAACAACAAAATATTTAATAATGAACTGGTTTACAATATAAAATGCATCGCAAATCAAGATAAATATGCATACGGAAATCAACTGCATTTTATACTTCAGTGCAGAAAGTCTGGACCTAAGCATCCAAATAAGTGCACGGCCAAACTGAAATGGCTAATTGATATCTATATATATAGTGGTGCCATTTAGTGGCACAAAAGGGAAATAAAGGAAATATGAACATGAAATATAAATGAAAAAAATAATAAGAAAGATCAATCATGCATAAAGCATTGATTAAAAACACTTTCCAACTGAAATACAATTTTATTTACATTTTAAGCTGCTTCAAAAATTGCTATCGACAAAATTAATCTTGAAAGTATAATTTGCGAAGTGTTTACAATGCTTTTGCAGTTAATATTGTGGCACAATTATAATATTTCATTATTATAGAAACTTCCTTTTCTCATGTTAAATTAGTTTGAAATTGTTGTAACTATGACAAACCATTTCATTTTATAAATTGTCTGCCTCTCTATGTAAAATCAATAAATATTTCATTCATATCACTTACATTCCAATCTCCAGAGCTAAAAATTTTTGCGTGAAAAAAAATTCAGCAATTCTTATACAACTTACTTTACAATCGGTTTACATTCTGTATGCTAAAGTTTAGCTCTAAAATTAGGTTCGTTGTAGGAATAAAGTAAGTTTAGTGATCATTTAAAATAAAAAATATTGTAACTGCGTTGGCACAGAATTTAGATACACAGATAATATGCAAAAATAAAGTGCTTTTATGATGAATGCAACACTAAATATAAATTTAAATGATTTTTCAACATCTATGGTATCAGTGGGAAAAAAAATGGAAGCCATATATAATTTTGCAATGAGTCACATGATCTCTTCATATATTGGTTCATATAATACGGTTGTAATTATTATTTCAATGTTTATTTTAAAAACTATCCAACATATTTTGCTGAAATTTTTTTTAGACATTTTATGTGATAGTTAGAATATTTCCCAAAATTTTGAAGTAATTTGTGAATTTTAACTCCTCCTAAAAAATCCTGATAAATTAAGTCCCATAGTGTTTAATGTATTTCATTTTTTCAACCTGGGTTAAATCCAAAACTAATTGCATGGTATTATTTATTTTCATTCCTAAACATCCCACAGACCATCTCAACTGAAATGCCATTTTGATAAAGGAATTTTTTATGGAAGTTATCATGTGAATAGACAGACAGAATGACTGTGAAGTCATAATGAATGTGAAGTCATAAACACTTTCAAGTATGTTGGAAAGTGTTAAAAAAGGAATACTATGGAAAAAGAAACAAAAAAATTAGAAGTGGTCATGTTATACCTCATAGAAATATGGAGTCATTGACAAATCATTAATTAGATTACTGGAGTTTTTATTAATATGAAAAGATTCAACGACATTCAAATCAAAAATTGAAGAGCCCTTTCGAATAATGAAGGCAAAAGAATAATTAAACTGGTAACTAATCATTCAATAATGATTAGTGATAGAAAGTTTAGTAATTTCTTGGTTTTTACACAATTTTGATAGTGTTTTAAGCAGTACTTTAGGGTGCATTTAGTTTGACCTAGGTACGATAGTCCACATTGATAAGGAATTTGATAAATGCCCCAAGGAATTTGATAAATGCCCCAATTATTGAAGTTTTCAATAGGATCCTTAAGTGAAGAAAATTTTATTTTATTAATAGGGGAGAATATCATTTTGAAGTCAAACTTATTGAGAATTCTAGCAATTTTATGACTATTTAGGATAGAAAGGAAAACACACAATATTGCTCCGATATTGTATCCGGTATATCTGTTTCTTTTATGTATGCATGTATATATAATACTATTGTTATAAGATAGTTATAAATGAGTCCAATATGCAGTTTTGCTTCTATATATATAAAATAAAATTTTTAGCATGTGATACTGCTCATGGCAAGTTATGAATAAAATATGTTATCCCCAAAATGAAGTTTTTATATTTACTCGTTACAAATTTATTTATGCTGTTATTTATTTTTACTTATCACTTACTTTTTACTTTCAATTTTAAATATATATACAGTAATTCCTCATTATTCACAGTTCTTGTTATACGCAGTTTATGAAATAATGAAAAAAAAAAAACAAAAAACAAAAAAAAACCTTATATTGAAATATCGTGACATGGTGCAAGATTTCTTTAGTGGGGGATAGAGAAGAATGCTTCCTCTAAAATTTGACCATCCAAATATAGAAATGATTTTTTTTGCCCCCAGATGCCAGATTTGTCATACAGTACAGATATATTAGTATGATTGCAGTTTTCAGGGTGTACTATGTCCGAAGAACATTCAAATTGTATTTTGAATTATACAGACAATTATTCAGTTTTAAACATTGAGTGAAAGTTGGAAAAAATTCAACATGTTTAACTGTCTTCTGAACATTACAGAATCCTTTGATGAAATCAAACTATCCATAATTATTGCATGCCAGCAAAGATTATAGCCAGATGTTCTGAGATATTGTAGAACTGCAGATGTGAATACGATAATTGCCCAAATCATTACTGTTGTACAAAATGCAAAATTTTAAGGCTTCAATGTTATTAATATGATGAACCTAAAAGAAATGAATTAAGAGTGGGAAGAGTTCAAAGAATTGATTACCTATATGCAGAAAAGTAATTTGGAAGATGAAACAGAAGTGGAAGTTGTTCAGCCCAATTTTCGTCTGGAAACATTGAATGAAATTTTTTCATTGATTGGTTAACTAATCTATAAAATTTTAGATTCAGACTCTTTTATGGAATGAAGTTTAGAAGGCTTAATTGAACCTTATCATAAAAAGATCTTGAAAACAAAAAAAAGACAAACATCAATCACATATACCCCCCCCCCCCCCCCCACTTAACCGGCATATTTTGGTATGTGTTAACCTTAAATATGTACACTTTATACTTGAATGGTAGCTTCATAAATTAATAAATGTCTAAGTCTATAGTTTTGCCTTTAATTTATCTTTTAGCTGATAAAATTATCCAAATTGTCTTCTATTTATGGGTTAATTTGGTCAGGCTATACATGCCCTGCTTTTATATATTATCCATAGTATGTTGGTTGGACGTAATCACCACATATAACGAGGGACTACTGTACATCTATGAAAATCAAAGAGGTTTGAGAATTTAATGAATGAGCAAATACAATTAAGTTAAAAATAAAGAAAACTAATTGCAAAACATAAGTAAAGAGAAATGACAACTTTGCACAATACTCAACCTTTACAAGTACTTTTAATTTGCAATGGTAAAACAGCTAATATGTTTGATTTTACACCCACTTCTTATTTCCGAAGCTGAGCAGTAACTAAGTAAAGGTAATTAAGTTACTGGTAATAGCCAAGATAATTTTCTATGTAACTAAAGTAGTAATAGATACAGCTTTAAAAATCAATAACTATTTGTAACTGTACTCAAATTTTTTAAAGTATCCAGTTTCTTTCTAAAACTCTTGAAGTAATAATAAAAAATATTAATGAATTATTTACTGACTTAAATGTAACTGAAATTTTACTTTGGACCATTTCAAGGGACCACCACGTATGACTATAAAATTATCCAAGATAACAGCTAACTGTTTTCTGCATCCATACATTTCATATAAATTTTGAGATAATAGCCTATAGTTCTGGAAGAGTAGTATATACAGTATATAAAAATTGAGAAAAGTGAGTATTAACAGTTGTAATTCTTCTTGTCTGCTGTAAGTTGTGCCTGTGGCTTTTCTATTTTTCTCTAAATCTATCACAAGTTTATCAATTTTACTACTTGCCACACCCAATAAGACATTTCCACTTTCAATGTGTAGAATGCTTTTCCCCCCTCTTTTGTGCTTGTTGCTTCTGTACTTTTAAGCATATGCTGATATGAATTTAATTTAGTTTGAATTTCAGGCTCTTCCTTTCTAGTCCTGTTTGTTGCACATAACACCACTTTAGCTAATTAGCTTTCAGCTAATTAGCTAGAGTTCCCAATAATAAATCATGCAAAATCATCATTTTTGTGAAAAATTCATTCATCAACTGTTAATTAGACTAACAAAATAAAAGTAACTAATTTAAAGTAAACAAGTAAAAGTAAACAATTAAAGTAAATATTTTTTTTTTATCAAACATAAAAGTTTGCAGAAGGATTTCAAAACAATAAAATAAATTGCAGATGATCTTACAATGCAAACTCATCAATACAAACAAACAAAAAAGCTCAAGCCAAACCACATGGTGAAAATAATTCAAACTGACTAAATAAAATAAATAGTTACAAGGAAATGCAACATATGTAGAATTGAAAACATTTGAAGGGAGGATAAAATTTAGAGGTTTTGGAAATCTTGTGGAACATTTTTAATATCCGTTGAATTTTTAAAAATATTTTCTTCCTTTCCTATCAAATTTTAATATTGGTGCAGGTCGCTGCAAAAAATATGAAAACGAAAATTGCTACAATTTGTATCAGGATACTAGATTTGTGCAGGTGAAACATTCCAGTAGAAGCAATCTAAACATGTTTGGATGGGATTTTTAATAGTTTTCACAGTTTTATATTTAACTTCACGAGGAGTATGTATATTTATCGCATTTCAAATCTCTGAGGCCCTGACTAACCAGGTTTCATTAATCGCAGAAACATGAAATTTGGTATGTTGTTATCTTTTGTGGTACATTTATATTCTTTAGAATTTCAACCTTATTGAGCCAGTCCATCTTGCCTCTCTTCCACAGAATTTAGTTTGTCAGAGAGTTTAGAGTTTAGTTTGTCAAATCTTTGCAAGCCCATCTTGTTGGGTGACAGTTTGTTTACAACAATGGTGATATGAATAACTATTGTTATAAGATAGTTAGAAAAGGGTCTAATATTTAACTGTGCACACATATATATATATCTTATAAATATCCTTTACAAGCCAAAACTTACAAAATTAAAACCAGGAATCACACTTTTAAGGTGCAGAGCAGCTCAATAAAGAGGATTCAAATAGCAAACCATAAAGTAAGATGATATATATATATATATATATATATATATATATATATATATATATATATTGGACTTTTTGTTATACATTTACTCTACATGCAAATAATTAAAGTGTGTTCTATAAAAAATGTTTTATGCTTTACTTGTTAACAAACTAAAAGGTTTTATAAGCTTAACAAACCCTGTTTCTGGATAAGTACAAGGGCCAGTACTTAAGTTTTTAGAATGTGGCAATAACAAAAGTAACAGCTTTCAGTGCAGATTATCTTTTAAAATTTGAACTTTCACGTGAACATTGGCTGCTAAAGAACAAGAAATGCTATAAAAATCATTTTGAAGTTAATATGATAATAATAAAATATGGATTTAAGTTGAAGGGATTTTTGATCTATAATTTATTATGACTTCTGACAAGGATTGACACAGCAACGGTGTATGTTGATCGTTGATCGAATGAATTTGACTTTTGCTGATGAAGCACCATCCAAAGCAACAATTTACAACTGGTTTTAAAAATTCCATCTTGGATGTAGGAGTCTCAGTGATAAATTTCATGAAGGTCGATGAAGAACTGCTGTGATCCAGAAAACATTAATGCCGCGCAACACATGATCACTTTAGATTGTCATGCCACATATAATGAAATTGAGGCATCTTTGAACATTTCAAGGACCCGAGTGCAATCAATTTTACATGATTATTTAAAAGTTAAAAAGGTATGTGCACGTTGGATTCCACACAATTTAACTTAAGTTTAAAAGCATGCTCATGTCAAATGGTGCAAGGAAAATCTCAAAAGATTCAACTATGTTGCCTCAAAACATGTCTTTGATATTGTAACAGGCGATGAAATATGGATTTATTCCTATGAACCCGAAATAAAACAATAATCTACTGTTTAAGTGTTTCAAAATGAACTGAATCTTGCAAAAGTTGTTTGTGCATGAAGTGTTTCAAAGAAAATAACTGCTTCAATATTTGGTAAATCTGGCTGTCGCAATCGTTGCATTGGAGGATCATAGAACGGTAAATGCTGATTGGTATACGACAATTTGTTTGCCAGAAATAGTTGCTCAAATACTTGAAAGATATTTTTAAAAACATGGTACTTGGAAGAAGTAAAAAAAGCCTTATACTTAAAAGAAAGTAAACATGATACTTAAAAGAAATAAAAACACACATAATTTCTAGAATTTTTTTAAAAACACTATACACAAAATTATATTTTATAATGTAGTATATAATTTTTGCAATTTTAAGAAATAATTAGAATTAAAAATATATTTAAAAGAAATACAATTAGTTGAAAAAATGCCAATTCATTTTATAGCAGTTAGTTCTGTGCATCTAGAAACATGTTCTACTTATGCCCTTACTCGCTGTGTTCACTCTTAAAAATTATCATAGTCGCATGATACCACCGTTGATCAGAGATGTGTAGTTTTAGCATGCACAAATAAAGCTGGATATACAACTGGAATAACTTTAAAAGCAAGAGGGTTTCCAGAGCTATACCAAATGGTATTCCACTTATTGTCGTTTAGCATAGCCAAAAAGGTTTTAAGTATTGTGTTTTCTAAGTATTTTATTCTTAAAAGTTACTTCTAATTTAAAATAGCCTATCAACTTAATTACAATATTTTTAATGTTTTTTTTTTGATATACACTCTATAACAAAAAAAATCGACGCATCAAGAAGGAGTTGTCCAATTGTGATAAAAATTGGTAGATGTGAAGAACATGCATAGAAAAAGAAACAATTAAAATGTTAGAATAATTTAACGATTTAGAGTTTGACAGTATACAAAGGGAGGAAGTCAATAAGGCGTTGGTCCACCTCTAGTCTGGATGCAATATGTCATCTGGCGTGGCATAGACTGATAAAGTTCAAGGATGGTGTCCTGCGGAATGTTTTGCCAAATTGTCTCCAACTGTCGGGCTAAAGCATTAACATTCCGGGATGGTTGCAATCACCTTTCCATAACGTCCCAAATGTGCTCTATGGGAGAGAGATCAGGAGACCTAGCTGGCCAAGGAAGTGTTGGGCAAGCAAGAAGATAATTCATGACACCAAATTTTATTCATTTGCATGTTCGTTCAAAATGTCTTTGTATACGAAATTTCATTACAATCGGACAACTCCTTGGTGCATGGATTTTTTTGTTATAGAGTATATATATATATAGTATATATATAGTATATATAGTATATATATATAGTATATATATAGTATATATAGTATATATATATATAGTATATATAGTATATATATATAGTATATATATAGTATATATATATATATATATATATAGAAAAAAGCATTTAATCAATGGAGTAGACGGTATTTATCATTTTCATTTAATATTTTTAATGTTTTATGCAATTTTTTATCCCCACTTTTATTGCTTTTATATTTGGATTGAAATTTAAACATCAACAGGTTAACAGCATAGTAAACTGTCAAATTTGATGAAATATAACAAATAGTTTTTAGGTAGAGTGGATACAAACTTCTGAACACACACACACACACACACACACACACACACACACAAACACACACACACACACACACACAAGGACTTCATGTTAAAAATAGTTGACTGGTTTTCTAAAGTATCTAAAATATATAAACCATTGAACACTCGAATTCAAATTTTTGATTTTCCTTACAAATACACTATGGTTAATAATAAATATGGTTACAAATAAAATATGGTTGGGAAAGTGAAAAGATACTGAAGAAAAATCTATGACTTTATCTACCTGCTTTTGTTTTCCTCCAGAATCATAATTTTGGCTTTTAATGATTCTACCTCCGAAGACAAGTGCAGTTTTTCTTGCCTCAGTGCATTGCTCTGTGTCTCAAATGTGGTGACCTTGGACTGACAATCCATGTACTTTTCTGCAGTGGATCGCTCCTTTTCACACACGAAAGCAAGCTGATTCTGAGTATCACCTGAAATAGGATTTGACATTGTTGCTTTTGTTCTCCTGTATTACACAGAAAACAAATCCTTACAAATCTGTACACTAAGGTGGTCCTTATATTAAAATTTCTGAATTTGTTTTGTCTCACCCCTCTATATTTGTTCATTACAATAAGCAAATAAAATTGCAAAAATTTTTTAAATTGATTAATTTTATTAAAACCTTTGTTGTACAAGCTCTAAAATTTCAGAAGACACAAAAAATTGAATATTGAAATTCTTTAAATACTTAATATTATTTAAAAGATTAAAAATATATCTCTATTATCATGACACAAAAATATCCTCAATAAACTGCACAAACATAATATAGCTTTAGTTAGTACAATTAATTTCCTTATTTCTTAATATCAGTGTAAAATTTATGTTCACTAAACTTGAGTTGTGAACATAAATTTTTAATTTTTTTTTTATCAGTTTTGTTTTATAAACTGCAGTTGATAGTTTTAAAAAGCTTATGACATCCTACTATTAACGCATAAAAACTGATGTTTGCATGCATGTATATATGTCCACCTTATTCTGAAGTCAATAACAGGCCTAGCAATCCACAAAGTTACATGAAACGTTCAAAAATTCGAAAAAATTATAAGATTTTTAATTATTTTCAAAAATCTTCTAAAAAAGAGGTAAAAACCGACCCCGTTCTAAAAAATGTGTCAATTTTCTCAATTTTATTTGCGATATCAATTTTTTTTAAACAGTAGTCAAACATATCAAAGGGAGCTAAAAAACCAGAATTTCGAAAAAGTAGATAGTTTTCCCTACAGATTTTTAAGGGTGGTCAAATTCTAAAAATCTCGAAAAGGGCCGTAAAGAGACCCATTTTTAAAATATAATTTAAACCTTAATTTTAGCGCTTTGATCTCTAGTTTTTTTAAACTGAAGCTAAAAGTTTCAGTTTTGTTGCTCAAGTGTTAAAAATGCAAAAGAAAAAAAAAATGTAAGTTTCTTTGCTACAGAAATTTTCATCCCAGACCAATAAAAAAAACAACTTATAAAAGAGCTTAAATAGATACACATCAAGAAAATCTATCTTCTGATACAGTTTTCATGATAGGAATCTCAATTTTGTTTTCAAACTATAGCTAAATATATTTCAAAAGGTCCCATATGCTAAAATTTTGTAAAAGGCCTTAATCCTTTTTTTAAACAATTTTGAAGTTAAAATTTTATTTTTTGTACCATTTCTAACCTTTAACTGTTGTAAATGCTGTTGTCACTCGAAAAGAAGTGAAATTTAAATCAAACAATTAAAAATAATTTTATTATTCAGAGTGCTAATATTGAAGTTATCATTAGTATTTCAAAGAAAGCTGATGAGCTCAAATTTTGAAGAAGTCAATAGTTTTTTCTTACAGAATTTCAAAGACACACAAATTCCTAAAATATCAGGAAAATGGCAACAAGGAAACCCATTTTAAAATTTAACTTGCACTTCAATTTTAGAGCTGTGATCTCTATTTTCTTTTTAAACTAAAGTCAAGAGTTTCAGTTTTGTAGTTCAAGTGTCAAAAATTAAAAAAAAAAAAATCATAGTTTCTTTGTTACAGAATTTTCAGTTCTGGACTAATAAAAAAAATCTTAAAATAAGCTAAATTAAACAGACTAGTGAGGATCATGGGCATGCTGCTCATAAGTAATTAAAAAAATGTTTATTCATGGAATATCTACTATAAAAAAAGACAACACTCAGTCACTGTTTGCATAGTCATAACATAAAGGAAGTATTGTAGTATCCATTGTTGTAAATAAATTAAAAATGAGTCCAATATCCAGTTTTGTTTTCAGTATCTGTTGTCATATGCAATGTAGAACTCCAGAATACTGCTCATTATATATAGATATATATCTAGTCTATCTTTCCAATACAATTTTAGTGATAGGATCTGCTTTTTTTTTAAACTACAGCTAAATATATGTTAAAGGGAATTTTGAAGTTACAATTATTTTTTAGCATCATTTTCCCTTCATTTATCTTCAAAATCTAACCTTTCACTCTTGCCAACGATGTTGTCATTACAAAAGAAGTAATATTTAAATGATTTACATAATTAAAAACAAACTTATTATTCAGAGCTCTAATACTGACATTATTGTTGAGACTTTTGTTATCCTTGGCACATGTCATCATGAGCAGCACTGGATTGAGACTTTTGGAAAATTTTTGCGAGTTATATTCAGTGATTAGTCCAGAAAAGTATTGGAAATATAAAACAATGTTGTTTGCGAAGATAGTGCAAATATATAAATTTTTCTAGTTATGCTATTGTTGAAATTGCAATTTAATTTGTGTCCATAGGGGCATAATTGTTGACTACAATCCTTCATTTTTTTTCATCAGTGTTTTGATCTAGCTTAGCCCATGTAGCTCCTGTAGGATTTTGATCTGGAGCCAGGCCCGAACCTGGGACCCGGTGCTTATAAGACCGACATTATAAGGTTAGAGCAAAAGCTAGCTTCTCTTCTGAACTTATAATTCGGGTATCCTAGTATCTTCGATTGATGTCTTTGGCAGGAACAGAGTCGGCTGCTGCCACACACTCCACTCCTGATGAGAAGCCCCGGTCGAATTTTGGTGAGGAGGGGGGGGGGGGGGGGCACCCAAAAAAACCCCACGCCTCCCCATCCAAAACTCAGTCAAGGGGCTGAATGGCTGGGAGGCATGTTGTACCTCGGGCATGACGTCAGTCGTGGTCAACTAGGAAGGGAGTGGTAGCGCCTCTGGCTCCGTGTGGTGCTGCCATCTCGTGTTGAGATGGTGAGATTGTTGGAGAGAGAAGGTTTGTGCTCGTACATCCATGGTCATCATTGTTAGGATTTTGAGCCGGAGCTGGGCTCGAACCTGGGACCCGGTGCTTACAAGACCGACATTATAAGTTTAGAGCAGAAGCTAGCTTCTACTCCAAACTTATAATTCGGGTATCCTAGCATCTTCGATCGATGTCTTTAGCAGGAGCAGAGTTGGCTGCTGCCACACTCCGATTAAGATTGAATTTTCACTGTTAGTTAGGGGTATCATGCCTACTATGTGAGTGCATACAGAGCATGAAATTTTCACTTTTTTTAGGAAGTATTATACCCACTGTATGGTCTTATACCACAGCTAAATGTCAGAATGTAGATGTTACAATGTGTTATGCATGGAGTATCATTAAGTGACAGGTTTCGATTTAAATTGTGTCCATTAGGGGAAGGGCTGATTTCTGACTTTGGAAGGAGGTTGTATTTATACCAGCTGCCCGGGTGTACATGGACTGCATGCAATTTTCATTCTTATTTAAGGAGTATCACATCAAAGGTGGGTCAAAGGTGCTTATTTAAGGAGTAGTTGCTTAGCAACTTTGCACCTGTGTTCTTGTTTCATTTATTTTCCCATATAAAGCAATTGTTAAAAAAAGGAATTGCTAAACAAAATGACTGATAGCTGTGGTAATACTTTTTAGTATCACATTTCCTTGAACAGAGTTGAATCCTGATTCTACTTGTCCCTCTCAGCTTTTCAATCCACTTTGCTGCTTTGTGACGTCTATGAATAGGAGGGGGGGGGGATGAAAGAACATGATGGCACGATAATATTCTAAAAAACCTAAAACATTCTGAAAACTGCAAAACTATTGCTAAAAGCTGAAAAACTGCATTCTGAACTTATAAGTACCTAAAATTTGCAATGTTTTTCTAAAGTTCCTAAAAATCAGAAAAGTATCTGAAATAAACTAAAAGAGTGCTTACTGACCAGTTACCCTAAATGCTTAAAAATATGCTAACCTGTAAAATATTCAAATGGCACTTTCCTAAAAATAGAACAGATTAAAAGAAAGAGAGAGGACACAAATTAGTTTTCCAAAATCTAATGTTTATTGAAATTTAACTTCACTTTTAAAGAACCATTAAAATGTACATCTCATTAACCAAGCAAATTAAATTAAACATCATAAATAAATTATATGAATAAATTGAATTTATAAAGTGGCCGGTCGTATAGTGATAGTAAAAAAGTTAGAATATTAAAAGTTAAAGAAAACAGCTTTTAATGTTTAAATTAAGTTATGTTAAAATTATAGAATTATTTGCCAAACTAAAATTTAGAATAAAAAAGAACATCAGTTAGCCAAAAAGGAAATTTAGAACACAATAAGCATCCTAACTAAAAGTCAAAAACCCAAAGAAAAACTACATAAAAATAAACCAGGATTCGAAACTTAAAATATACAAGGGGTTTTATTCCATACCAACTCAATTAAACTTTAAAATAATGTAAAACTGAAAACAATTAGAATTTAAAAGAAAAAGAGCAAGTTCACCAAGAGTCCAAGAAGAGCAGCAGAGATCAGCGGGAGGTAGTATCACAAGAAAAGTCACCAAACATGAAACAGATCCAGAAAACACCTGAAGGAAAACCATGGCACGAGATCAAATTTATGTCTAGATGAAGTCTGGAAAAACGATTGTTCCACAAAGTCTGACTCCAAGGGGGATTCTCCAAATCAGTCGGACGTCCAGCAATGCTGAAGTTAAATAATTTCTCCAAACAGTAGCAGTGGACATTTGGCATCAGAACGGAACTCAAGGCATTTGTCCGTTTAACAAATAATGGAAATGCTGATTCCATTCTTCATAATAAGAGCTGTACAACTTGGGAAAATAAACAATTTGCCGGCAAATCTTCCTCGGTAGACATCACGGAACATCTTGGATCAACATTTAGAAGACAGGAAATGGAAGACAGGTGTTCCAAACATCTTCAATCAGTCATTGAAGATGCAACATTTCAGAGGCTCTTTAAAAATGATTTTCGTCCATATATACTATACGTATTATGGAAGAGATATCTTAGTTGTGCAGTTGAATGTTGAATTCATAATTGCGTAGCAGAGTAAACAATAAATGTCCATTGTTGAAAAGAAAGACTGAGTCGTATTAGAAAATCAAATCAATTTTATTAGTGAAGGAAGAATCCATTACCAAAAATAATATTACATCACTTGGTAACATTTTATGGTAAAGCAGAAGTATGTACAGCTTGAGCGAACATGCTCAAAAGATTTGCATTCATTACTTTCCGGATCATCTCAAAGGCATTTCAGATTATCAAGGTAATAAAGTTAACTACATTACCTAATCTTTATATGTGCATTTGTGAAGCCACCTGCACTGGTGTCACACTTAGCATAAATGGTTTATTTGGATAAGCATTTTCCAAATAAGATTGATACCGTAAAAGCACGTTACGAGACTTCCCCAACTATCAAAAAGTAAGTACAATGACTTTCAATTGCATGGTCATTCAGACATAATTCGTCCACTAAATCCGATTTAAATCTACATCGATCAGCATCCTGCTAGTCTCGATCATCTGTCCATATAACAGCATTCGACTACGTCGTAGATCGATCTGCTACTATATCTACCTTTGACTACTCCAAAGTCTTTGACTAGTCGACTGAAGTGCGTTTGAATGAGTCCGCTATATATATATATACATAAAGATGGGATTGTTCTGGAATAAGTTTGTTTCCGAAAATGTCCCCAAATATGCAAATTACTTGCATATGTGTTGGGTACTCGATTTGCATGATTTGCACGTTGGAAAAACATTGCGATTCACTTCTGAGAATGAAGTGAGTCGTTCACAAGAAAAATTAGAATATGAACATTCGCGTTCATAGGAAATCATATACAATTTGCGTTCATGGGAAACGTGAATTGTGATGTTTACATCCATTTTTCCAACACTCTGGGCATAGATAAAATACCGCAGCATTCTGAAAGGGGAAGATTTGATAATCAGAATGAATTGTTCCATTATGAACCGTGCGCGCGCCGTAGCACAATTACAACTTGAAAGAATCACATATTAAGTTCTAATCCAAATAAGAAGAGCAAAAGAAGAGAATGAAAAAGAACGCAAGTCTATACTGCCAAACATCGTTGCCACACATCATAAACAAAACTATCGATGAACGATAAAAGAATTAATGACAGACGATTTTAATATTATGGCCAACCAATCAAAAACTCGAAATTTTAAAGAAGAGAACAGAAATTTTAAAGCAGACGAAAATTAAAAGGAAATGAAGTGAAATGATTTAACACATACGTATTCAGCAATAATTTAAAAATAGATGATTCTGAAAATTTAAAAAGCTGAAAATAGAATAAAACTGGAAAATCGTGATAAATCAACTAATTTTCAACCGAGAACAACAAATTTGGAATCAAATCAAAGTGAAAAAAAAGGGCAATAAATGGAATCACAAATAAGTCAATTTAAATAAATTTTAAATTGCTGCAACTTTCACCATTTTTAACACAATAACTATGGAATAGAATGCATTTGGAACAGAAGAATATGAAAACCTAAACAAATGGAAAATGGATAACTAAAAAAGAAGAGAGAATAACTATGTAAATAAGACCTTAAAAAGAGGATAAGTATAAATAAGACTGTAAAAAATTAATAACTATGTAAACAAGACCTTGGAAAGAGAATAACTATGTAAATAAGTCCCCTGAACACGTTTAGATTAAAAACAAAACTCCTAAAATTATTAAATAGCCAAAAGCAACCCAACATCTTCATAGCGGGTGCGTTTTTTCATTATCTTTTATGTGCATCATACACTAATTGCTATAAAAACTGATTATTATATTTAGTACAGTACGCGATATCTTATCCGGCGTTCCAATATCCGGACTCTCCCCAAACCGGAATACGGCGGCAAAATAATGCCAAATTCTGCACCAACAAGCGATTATTTGCTAAATATTGCGCCAAATAGCGATTTTTTGTTTAAAATCCCGCCAAATGCTTTTTTGCTTTAATTAGCAATATCAATAAAAAAAAAAAATGCATTGAAACCTACTATTTTAGAGGGTTTGAAATAGGATGCGCAAATCGCGCATGAAGTTCAAAATTCCCACGTATAAAAAAATGCCGCACGCACTCACAGCCGCTGATTCTTCTTAAATTTCGAAAACGAACGCGAGGAAATCTCGTGATAGCGAATGAAAATATTGTTGGAAACTTGGTTTTGTTTACGTCGCGATTCTCGTTTCACGGAAGCGTGACGTCATTATTTAAAATGATTTTTCCGTTCTCGTGAACGAATCGCGATGTGGACAAAACTGGGCTTATCATGCAAATCACCTTTGTCGCCGCTCACGCATCATGTTTTGCATATCCAGAGGGCGTTGCCGGCAACGGTTATGTTCCGGAACGCACCCATCGTCGGATATAAAGGCTAGACATTTTTCTGGTTTAAGGTAGAACGGATTAGAACAGAACGAACGAACAGAACAGATTGTTCGATTGATAGATCGATGGAAGGATCTAGAAGGATCTAGATCGGGCAGACGGATCTACATAAAGTCTTGTTCGATGTAGTCGAAGGTTACGATAAATGTTTATCGATTGACACGGATGTTTAAATTAAACTAAGTAGTTTTTGTGGTTCTCAGTTATGGAGACCATGTTTTCCGTGTTGTGGACTTTATATAGTGTTATTCCGTAAGGTTTAAAGTTTTTGCCATAGCGTGTGCCTAGCTAGTGGTGGCGTCGGAAATTGCACGTGGTTACGTAAGTTGAAAATGTTTTATTCTACTTACTCGTGTAAATACTGTTTAAACCAGAAACATGTCTAAGCGTGGAACTTTTACTGAAACCTTTTGAATGAGCTGTAGAGCTCATGTATTTTGTACATAGTATGCTTTGATTTGCTTTACTGTTTCATAAAATATATTGTAAGCAAATGCAACGGATTCACTTTTCAATAAAAGTGATTTTGAACTAAACTGGAACTGTTCTCCTTTAACACCTCTACAGCTACTTGTATTTCTACAACTACCATTTGACGTTGTTATAGCTGCAACACTGCTTAATTTTCAACGAAGTTGTGCAACTAGAATTTCGTACCTCATCGTTCTTCTATCAACAGCTTCTAATTGACCTTTAAATTTTAATTATTATATAATATATAGACAACAAATATTCCGTGGATCATGTTTTTTCCGAGAAGTTCCACAATTCCTCTTTTCCAGAAAACATCTGAAGTAGAACCGTTTTTCCCAAAAATTTCCTAAGCGTCTGCATCCGGTTGTCACCCCCGATAGTAGCTCTCGGAGGTGACGATCCGGCACGGGCGATACCGTCACATTGGCGGCGAGACGCGTCATTCCATTCTTCACTAGTTTCGGATAAGTCTCCGACTTGTCCGTAACTAACTTCTGTATAGTATAATACAGGAGTTAGTTACGGACAAGTTGCGGCAAGGTGCATTTTTAATGGCGTTTCATTTTTTTCTCGGTGTATAGGGAAGAGCACACTAGGCACAAAGGTTTCGATTTTTCCGAATGCGTTACATTTTCTTTTTTGCACTTTGCTCCGGGACTTTGATTTTCGGTAAAAGCATTCCAACTTTTTTATTAGAAATATCCCGATATCGCTAAAGAAATCCTACGCTTTTCAAATGCGATGTGCCGCGCAGAATTCACACTATTTTGCACAATTTAATAAACATTTATTGGAAAAGATGAAAAAAAAGAGTCATCAGTGCATTTACGAGATGATAGAAAGTACGTTAAGTAAGGAATACCCGAAATTAATGAGAGTTAACTTTTGCTGAAATGCAGTGAAAAGTATAGCAGCTATAAAATGTCATTCAGGGCCTTCTGATTGATCTCTTTAAATACTTAACCTAAGCAATAAACTTGTCATTTTCTCGGAAAAATCTATTTTTTTTTTTTTCATCTCCGTGGAAATATATACATCTTCAATATTTTAAAAAACGTTGATGGAATTTCAAGATCAAAATTATTTTCAATTAAATCCTATTATTTGGATGAAAATGGCTATTTTGGACTGAAAATTGACTCTAGCAAAAAGTTCCATTGCAGTATATTCATGGATTTACGTGTTTCTTTTATTAATTAGTAATTTATAGAAGACAGTTTAGCAATATCGCGAATTTTTTTTTATTTAAACACGATCGCCGGTATATTTCGTTTCATTTTTAAATATTTTCCATTTTTTCAATCTGCTTCCATCCACTAATATTTTTATATTTTTTTGTTCTTTTTATGCAGGGATATTATCTTTTAAACATATTGTTGGTGAAAATGAGATATATGTTTAGGATAACGAAATTAAAATTATTTTATTTATGCAGGCATTTAGAATTATAAGGCTAATTAGAAACATTTGAAGACATACATTACATTCGAAGAGCATAAATTAGAATTTGATATATTTGCACCCATAGTTGAATAATCTCATTTCAATTAAAAATGAACATCCTTCTCATCTTAATTTTATTAAAAGTACTTTAAAATATTTTGAAACATATAAACAAAAGTGTTTCTGCCAAAATATTAGATGAATATGGTGAGGGCCCACTTCAGTTGAAATGTTAAAAAAAAAAAAAAACTTCTAATAACTACCCTGAATAATCAATTTTTTTCAGACATTTTTTTCTTTCAACATTTTTCTTAATCACTAAATTTGATACTATTATTACATGTAATTTGCATTTTAGTTAACCCATATAGATTGTAAAAAAGCTTTTTTTAATACATTTATGTTTTTAAAATAAATTATAATTTTCTATAACGACATTTGAGACCATTCCAGTAAGTTTTAGAAAAAGTGTTCTGAATTACGGAAAAACCCCTTATCCAGAATGCCTGAAGTCCCAAGCATTCCGGATAATAGATCCTGTACTGTAACTGTTAGCTGTGGAAACCACAGCTGGTCTATAATTAAAATTGACTAGTAACTTGCAACAATGCTTAATACTGTGCTTTATTCAACTTTATACTGCATGAATTTATTTAGCTATATATTGCATGAATCCTAATATAATCAGATTCTTGGTCACAATTACCTTCTAAAGATTAAATGTTAAAAGTATTTTTATAATTTCAAAATTATGAATCATCTGAAAAGTGCCAATTAAGCAATATATACAATATTTTTTGGTATAACGGCCAGATACTTGTAAGTCAATATTAACCCATACGCCATGTGTTTCTTTTAACTTTTTGAAGTTCTGTTGGCTGTATAATGTAAAGTTGTCCAATCATTGTACAAGGATCTTACTTTCTTTGTGATGTTGACTCACAGGTATCTGCTTTTGTTGCCAAAAATTATTGTTTTCTGGCATAAACAGGAAAATTGAATTTTTCTCAAGTAATTATCTTTAGAATTTGAAGATTATAAAAATACTTTTAGCATTTAATTATTACAATGTAATTGCGACCTAGAATCTGGCTGTAAGTTCAAAATCTGTCAAATATATAGCTGATATATATCCTTATTAATAATTAAGCACTGTTCCTAATTATTAACAAAGTTTAATCACAGATGTAATAAACTTTTCAAAACTATCGACAGAAGACTACAAAACAAATTTAAGAGAAAAAAAGGATGATGCAATGCACCATAACTCTAGTTTAGTTGATATGAGCTTTGTACTTCCATTAAGAAATAAGTTAATTAATGATACTAACTAAGGCTATCTTTTAATATTAAGCAATTTATTGAGGTGGTTTGATGTTAAGATCATAGCAATGATTCCTTTATAAATCTTATGTATTATTATGCATTTAAGAAATTTTAATTTTAAATTAAAAAAAAAAAATTTAGAAACTTTTTCTGAAATTTGAGGGTTTGTATAGCATGGGCTAATAGTGACCAATGTATTCTTTATTTTGCACCATTCTATAATATTACTAATTGGCAAATTTAGGCATGGATACCATTATAATTTCTCCTATTAAACTAAGGACCACCATACCATACACTTAATTTAAGGTTGTCATTACAATTAACACATTGGTATACTAAAGATAAAGTGTTTAATACTTTTAAGTATTAAACAATTACTACAACAAAAGAAATACTTTTCGAAATAAATGAACAGTTTATTTATCAATTTTTAACCAAACTTCTATACACAAAGAAATTGAAAATATATAGACATTTACTTTGTTAAGTAAATTACTAACAAGATCTTATATCTACAATAATTACTGATATAGGAAAATAAATAACCATTTGTCTAAATGCTTGACAAAAATCGGGTAGCTAAGTAAACCACTAAAATGAGGCAGACAGATAGGGAAAAAATATTCCATTTCTCCATTCACCTATGAAATGTTCACTTTTAACAAAATGCTTGAAATTAGCCAGTCAAATAGAGAAATAATTGATTATTTAGCTAAATTCTAGACATTTAAATAAACAATTAATTTTATTTTAAAGTACCTAAATATTTTAAATTTCAGAAGATTTTCATCTTATTTAGAAGATTTTATCTGACAAACTTAAAAAAATAATTTTCTATACTTTTAAAACAAAGTGCTTCAATATCTGTGAGATTAAACAAAGAACAAACTATATCATTAAAATTTTTATGTAACATTAAAAACTAAATGTGATAATAAATAATTACTTAGTCTGTCGGTAAGATTTTTTTCTATTTTCTCCCATGATATTGTTTGAGCATTGTATGTAGCTTGTAAGTTTTCTATCTGTCTTACCAATGGCCTAGTTGCTGAAGAAATAAAAAAAAAGCAGCTTTAATAAGAAAGAGACTTTTGCAATGAAATATTAAATAAAATCATTAAATAAATAAATATTGTAACATTTTCAAACCTGAAGAAACATTTTTTGTCAGGTCTTCATTTCGTTCTTCAGCTTCTTGCAACCTCTAGTTGAGAAAAAATTCTATTATATATAGAATACAAAATAATACAGCAATTAGAAAGGAGCATGAAGTCACACAATAGTTCCAAAATTCTTAAAAAATGTTAGATTAAAGTGAACATAAAATTGTGATACAATATGCTGTTTTTAACATATAAAGACACATTTTGAACAGGTCTGATGACTATTCTACACTTCAAAATGCTTGAAGTTTGGTTTCTTGGTACAAGATGATAAAAAAATAGGTGAATAAAGTTTCACACTACGAAATATAATGGGGTTATAAATATGCTTTCATTGCATATGATTCCAGTTCATGGATACTGTCTAGTCCACAGATCTGCATTGAGAGCATGATCCTGCATATGAGTCCTTGCAGCTCATTTTATCAGTTACTTTTTTGTACTTCTTGCAACTTTAATACTATTCAAATAACTTTTTTTCTAATTCTCTTAACATTTGTAAAACTTGCCTTTTGAATTTAACAATGTTAGACTTAAAATATTTTGTAATATTTATTAAAAATTCTGGTATGTTAATATGCCTTGTATTTTGATAATTATTTTTGCAACTCATATTTTTACTCTTTTGTATGTTAAACTGTGTTATGCAAATTATTATAGAATCCTTATGTCATTTAACTAATTCAGCATGAAAGTGATTTCAATAGATAAAGTAAATGATCTTAAAATTAACATTAGAAAATTTATATTTGGGCTGACAAAAGTTAAAAAACGGTTTATAATAGACAAACATTAATAAGATTTTTAGAGGCTCCAGTACACACACAGACACAAATGGAGGCTCCAGTTCCATGGAACTGAATTAGTTTTATGGAAAAAATATTCAGTAAAATAAAATTCTAGTAAAGTGTTTAATGAGTTTATTCAATTTTTCAGATTCATTTGCTTTTCTACAGGTTTTCAAAGCACTATAAGTTAATAACTGTTTATAGCTAGCTAGCACTTTTAGTTTTCACCCCAATTTTATCTGCAAGATCCAACCATAGACTTCACCTTTAAATAACCAATTATTTTACTAATTTGCTTTACTGTGTTATGCCGAGATTTTTGATTCTAAATTTAATTAATGGTTCAAAATTTGATAATAGCTTAAAATTCGTTATTTTCCCCTTTCCCTTCAAAATTCAAAATTTATTTGTTGTTTTTGAATATTTCGGCGATATATTCCCCTTTTAACGTAATTTGTTATCTTTTTCCTTGGTTTCATTATTCAAAATTATACGCAATGCATCTTAAACGTTGAAATATCTTTTGTTAATCTTTCGGTTTCTCGCTCTCAGGTTTTAACTTCACGTCACTTCATTCACGAGAGTGAGGAATAAGGGTGCATTTTTAGGCAAAATTCGGCCTTCAGGGCATATCTCTTGCGAACACCTGCTAGAGGGGTGCCGAACTTCCGGTGGGGTTGCTGTGCGGCGGGTTGCCGCTTGGCGGAAGTTATCCGCTTAATGGTTCTTGGCATAACAGCATTTTTATTTCCGCAGTATATGCGTGAGCGCTCGGCGTGGAGCGCAGGTTTTCACTTGCCAAATTTGGCAGCTTTTGGGAAGCAAGCGTGTTGCTTGGGGGATTCGTTTTCTGATCGGCGTGGAGAGAGGTGCTTCTCTGAATTGGCTGCTGAGATCCGTGGAACAGGCCCCACGCAAGGGAGCCTGTATCCCGCGGTCGTCGAGAAAAATGTTCTTTTTATTCATGCAAGCTGTGCAAGTGTTCCTCAGCAATGAGTTTTTTTGTTTTGGACCAGACGATTGGTTTTAATAACCAAGCAGTTTCCGTGCCCTGTTTGTTGGCATGGGTTTGTTTCTTTATGAGGAGTCCGGAGTTCCTTCCAGCCGGGGATGGATATAGACATCAAACAACATGCCTCACCGTCATCAGCAGGACCGAAATTCACACCTTGCTTACAAGAACTGTTCTCTCCTGACCGATGTTGCCTTCCTGACAGGAGTGCCTCCCTACCGCCAGATGATGTGAACTTATCGGCTGCGGAGGGTGTAAACATCCGTTTTCTGTGGGGGTTCCAGTTCCCAAATGCATCCTCAAATTTCTTCATATAACATCTAGCAAGTGTGTCAATTGTGATTCGTTAAATTTGGTGTCAACATCGACACATAGCGTGATACGTCAAATTGTGGTGTCAACTTTGACACATTGTGCAATAGTGCTTCATTAAGTTTACACATTTGTTTTTTTTTCCACACAACATTATTCTTCAAAACTAAAAGAATAATTTTGAAATTTGATCATATATAATTTATCATTCACAATTTGTGTTTGCCTTATTATTTTCAAACCTTTACACTGTTCCTTTATTATTTCTGTTCCTTTATTTACTGTTCCTTTATTCCCAGAGTGGATTCTGATTCCTGGGTTTTATTTTTAAAATTATTGATGAATATTCAAAGTGTTAATTGAGCCTTATTTTAATTGAAGTTAATTATAATTATCCCTTTTGCAATGTACTAACCACTAAAATAGCTGAGTAAGAATTTTATAAAATCTAACTTGTTTATGTTTGGAAGCACTTAAGTAATTGTTGTCAATAAAAGTTAATTTTTAATTTAATAATAATGGTTGTCATTCTTTAGTTGTTGTTGGCTGTGCTATTTATTTATTTAAAGGTAAGTGGAGTAAATGTTAGATGTTGAAATGTTTTTAAAAGTGTAACAGTTGAGCGCAGACCAAGCTGTAAGTAATAAATAAAGAGGTAAAGAAACAAATAATAATTATAAAAGTAAACTTCATTTAAATCTATACGATCAGGCTAAAATTAGAAATAAGATAAAATAAATCAATAAATAACTTAAATATAAATATGGTAATCTTGGAAAAATAAACATAATATAAAATAAATATGACTTATAAATAATAAATAAGTATAAATTATAAAAGGAAGGTTTTCCCTCCAGAACAACTGTATATAAATTAAACTGATACAATATATCTGTGACAAGATTTTATATTCAAGTTAATCTATAAACTTGACTGGCAGCATAGAAATACATACTTGAATACATATATTTCTATCAATTTTGTTCAAACATCACCAATTATTAAACACCTTTAGAATCACAAAGTTCATTTAACTTCTTAATTCTTTTTTAAACAAAATAAAATATCTTGTGCTTGTGCACCAATAATTCACCAAGGAGTCAGCAAACAGACTCAGATGCAACAATCGTGATATTAAGTATTACAGCTAAGTATTACATTGGAAAACCTAGATTAAAATGCTAAAATATTGAAATTATAACCACTGCAAAAACTAAGAGCTTGATCCCAAATCCAATTATATACACATGTAGGCTTTTCAAAGACCTACAAATTCTTTCTTATTGTTTATAACTAGCACTTTTAGTTAAGATATAAGCATTAAACTTGAAAAATGGAAATTTTCAATCTTCTTCAACTTGATAAAACAATTACTGAAAAGCTATAAGAGATTTTTAAAAAAAATAAATATAGATTTAGGAACTAAATTTCCTCATACATGTTTTTGTTACTTACTATTCACTTACTATTTTTATATCTATATTTTATAGTTTTAAAGATGTTTCGAGTGATAGTAAGAAAATTAAAAAAAATCAGCTTAAAGATACTTTTGAAGTTTTTTCGGAAAAAAAAAGAGCTCAATCCAAAATTCGATTATATATATACTTTGATATTTTGAGTGGAAGTAAGAAAAATGAAAAATAAATTATGATCTGAATAAGATAGGTATAGTGCTGGATGTTGTCAAATTGTATCAAGATCTGTTACAAAGTGGCAAGTGGCAGAACTTGAAGTTATGACAACACCATTACTTTGTATGCATTCAAATCTTCTTTTTTTTCATTCCTTACTTTATTATTGTTTTCATGTATTTATCAGAAAACAATAATATATGTTTTATGAAATACATAATGAGGATTTGTAACATAATATATTCTGAAAACATACAAATAAGAAAAGTAATTGTTTTTATTTTCTCTCAAAAAAGTCTTTGATTGATTGAGATGCTTTTGCCTGAATTACAATCTTAAATATTTTGTATAATCACTTAATGAAGTAAAAGTTTTTACATTTAATGAAAAAATTTCTAATCAACGGGAAGAGGGAAAAGGACAAAGAGTGTTTCTCTTTGGAAAATAAAATTGAAGAATAAGTTTCTCTGCATAAATAAAATGTTAGCATTTTGATATAGAAATGTCTAAAAAAAAAAAAAAAAAAACATAAATGAGAGAATCATATAAACAGCATTTTACTGTAATATAAGTTATCTCTAATGTTGTAGTATATAGTATATTAGTTCTGTAAGGAAATGTGAAGAAGTTATTTCCTAGATAAATGAGAAAAAAAAACATTTTCTCACTTTCTGCAGACTAGCAATATCAGCTTTATACATCTTTTCTCTTAAATTGGCTTCTTCTTCTGAACGAGATAATGTGCACCGTAATTCCTGTATCTGCAAAAGCAACATTTCTTTTTCTTTAGCTGCATCTTTGTGAGCATTTTCAAGCATCTGACGTAGATTTTCATTAGCTTCAACTTCTAATCCAGATTTTAGTTCCTAAATTAAAAAAATAAAAGTATTTCCCTTAATATATCCTTTTATCCTACAATAATATTTCATATTATTTAGATGATCTACTTATATGATAAAAAATTATTTCTTGCTTAATAGAAGTATTGCAATCGTAAAATGTTCAAATAATGTTGCAATGTTATTGTATTATTTAAATACCATTGCAACCATTAAATACCATGGGATTTTTTACAATTTTCATTTATCAATCTTTGGGTGCAGATTTTGGGACACTGACGTCCCTTTCAATTTCTTTCTCATTTTTGTCCCCCCCCCCCTTTTGAGTTATTGCATCTACTTTAGAAGCATATTTATAATTCAACTATCACTGTAAAAAGTTATGCTTGAAAAGAAGTAATCATGTAAAATTAAATTACAACTGTTGAAATAATTTTAAACTAATAATATCATTTTGCTAAAGAGCTATGTTTACATATCAATTGTGTTACACAATCAGCTATAATGAAGTTTAAATTGTTTCACCAGAGAGAACATTATTAGATCAAGGATAATTTTTATTCTAACTATACAAATTACAAAACATTCTACCTAGTTTTAGTCTTTTCTTATAAAATATATACTTTATACTTACTGTGGTGTCTGCAGCTAGCAGTGACTATTTTATCTTTAGCAATCACTTTTTTTGAGCAAATGAGCACAAAATATGCATCCAACACTAAGTGGCTGTGCTCTTAATAACTGTCTAATTAAGCACTGGTTTTATAGCCTATCAATAATTCAAAAAAGTGCAATCATAGCAGGTTCATAGTCCGTTATGTGGCTATGAACTAAATATGCTTAAAGTGGAGCTAAATCTGTGGGCATAATATGCCCCAAATAAAGAGAATTTAAAGTTACATGCAATAAATCAAAATGCTTAGAAAAAAATTAGAATCCAATATTGCATATACAGGGGTGGAAAACTGAAAACTGAGTTTTGTAGCACCTTTGTAGCAGGGAATATTGCTGTTTCGTAGCAGTGCAGAGCAGTTTTGTAGCAGCTAGAAAATGATGTTGTGCACACTCGATAGTTATTTTAGGCATATAAAAATTTCATTTTACATTAATTAAAGCATGAAGAGTATTAAATCTTAAAAAGTTAAGCTAGAAAAATGAGAAAAAGATTTAATGATACTATCTAATCTTAAAGAACAGAAGTTGCCTGCTAGTTAAACAATACACACTAAATTTTTTTTATCCAAATTCCAAAATACAAATAGTTTATGTCCAAGATACTTGTTTTTTAACAGTTTGGACACACAGAATTAATTCGAGTTTCTGTGCTCTTCTAATTTTGTGAGATTTTTTTCAATATTTGATTTTGCCTCTTTTAAGAGAACTTGGCCATTTTCAATCACTGATAAATCTTTCTTTTTTATGCTGCCTTCAATCATCTTCCCTGCTGTAGAAAGCACTTTTTGTGATTGTAACTTTTTTTTTAAACTCATCAGTGTCTATTTTCAAACTCTTTAATACATCTTTCTCGTGTTCAGCTTTTGGCTTAACTCCTTTTCTGCTGTTTTCTCCATTCTTTGTCTATATTTTTCTCCTGCTTCTTTTACAGATTTTAAAAGTTCTTCAGTTATTGACAAATTGCTCACATCTCCATTTAGTAGATTTTCAAAATCTTAAGAGGAAAACTTAAAAAAGTCTGGAGTTTTATTATTAAAACATAAATTTCTTTTTTTTGCATCCCTTTATATTACAACCAGTTTTTCCCTAGGACTAAAAAAGGCCAGAAAAAGGGGACTACATAAAGACACCAAGTTACAGAATACTAATAAATGTGAAATTTAATAAAAGATAAAAAATCACTGTCAAACTATTATCAAGAATATCTGAATTTAATTCCTTTTTTAGTTTTGTTAAATTCCTTCTCATTTAAATATTGAAGTTAGTTTATAAATTTCACTTTCCGAATATCCATTTTAGAAAAGTTCATATGCATTTTTTAGGTTCTAGCGTAACTACAATTTGAAATAATAATTCATAGCTTCAGTTTCCAAAAAAGTAAAATAAAAAATATTTAATAAATTTATGAATGATCAAAATTTATTTTCGATCTATACTTGCTAACCTTATAAGAAAAAACAGATTTTAATGTTATTTTATAAGGTGGGGAAAGTTTTAATTTCGAATAAATACGAAATTTTCCCTATAATTATTATATAATTTACTTTTCTATGCAGATATAAGTAATGCTTAAGACATATAAAAGTATTTATTAATACTATTTTATTTATTGTGCAAAGCATTGTCAGTTGTGAGTCCGCGTAAATCTTTATTGAATTGAGTTTGGTTATTGATGCACCCGCGTAGCGCGTTAAAGGCGAATACGCGAATAAAGTGCAATTTATATTGTGAATTCGCCACACCGGTGCCACGCTCCCGCACAAATGGTGCACGAAACACGAGCGGCCTTGAGCGCGTGCGCGATTGACAGCCATTTCAATGCTACGCAGATTGTATGTGCCCGCTCAGCGTGCATAGCGTTATTGCATGCCAGCATCCGCTAATAAAAGAAGATTCATTTTGTAATGCGATGCGAATTGCATATGCTCGCGCATCGTGCGTATCATTATTGCATGAAGTGGAGTCATCATTATTGTATATAACTTATGCGGATTGCATGCCCCTCTGAAATATTCTTAACATTAGCCGAGAGCCCGCGGTGACTTGCATGCGTAGCAGAGATACGCGATCTAAAACTGCTTCCTAAACTGCACCGCGATCATCGACAGCTACTTTCTAAATTGCATCGTTAGCCGTGACTTAGATGCGTAGCGGTGGTGAGTGATCGACATCTATTGCAAAGAACTATAGAGCTGATCACCGAACTCCGTAATTAAATAATATGAAGGAAATAAATTTTCCAGTATTTCATCAAAGCCAGTGAAGATCCATGCAATGCTAGTGTAACGCGTTATTCTAAACACAACTTTTTATTCCCTTCTTATCATCCTGTATTTTGACTTGTTCAACATAAATAGATACATGTTCTGGCAAATTGCAGCGCAAATTTATGTGAAAATTATTTATTTTAATAAAATATTTATTTATTTTTTTACCCGCACTATTAAAATAAGAGTTTTGTTGCTCTAATATGGAATAATTAAAAGATGAAAATTTAAATAGATGCAAAAGGGTACTTAACGACTATCTCTAACGATCTATCTATCTGAAGTAAAAATCGGTACAACTGCAGAAAATTCGTAAAAGTCGGAATTTCTATACTTTTAAACAACAAACATAAAATAACTTGAAAAAGAAGCTATTAAAAAATAGTACAGTACAACCTCGAAAATCCGGTTGTTTTCCAAATTTTCAGTTTTTTTTTTCCCCGGACTGACGAAGTCGCGGATTTAAAACAACAGGGTAAGATTATTTATATGGAATTATATTTTATAAACAAATACCGTATTTTCCGGTCGACTTTCTGAACCCCGAAATGAAACGAAAGTTTAGATGGATGGCCGTAGATCGGCTCGTGAATTACGTTGTTGGCGTTAATCTCTCCTCCCCCTTATTCAAGTCACAACTCCCGATGAATTATTTCACATAAAATATACATCGTTGTTTAAGTACTGAATTTTTATTATTAAAATTTCCTTTCCTCATTATTGAAAAAGACATTTTTCTGAAACAATGTAATTTTTAATATTAATCAGTTTAAAACGTTATCGTAACATTTTATCACAGATTGTTCAATTAAATCTAAAAATCCCGAGAATTCATATTAACGCTCAAGGAAATTTATTTTGTTCACTTCGTAGTACGAATCCCATTCTTCAATGAATTCTGTTTTGTCTCCAGAATTTTCTCTCCCTCCCAATATCTGACGATTGTTTCGTTTTCATCGAACGTGTCAGCTTAAAATTAACAGTATATTTTGCCTTTTTTGTTAAGAAAGCCATATTTACATACTATAAATAGCAAATAAATAACTAAATAATATCGTATCGCACAGAACCGAGCACCAAGGTCATTAACATACAGACCAGGGGTGTAGTCGAGGGGGGACGCGGGCGGACGCAGATCCCCCACCTTTTCTCCTGATCTCAAGCGTACCCCCACTTTTTATTTTGTAAAGGGATGCTCTTTTTTTTTAAATTTATATATACATATATAACCCCTCTGCAGCTTGGCATAGATGGAATGCTTGGCCGATGGCCTCAGATTATTATTCTTTGGTCACTCTTCCTCTGAAAAAACATATGGATAGGGATCGCGGTTATTACAAAAATAACCGGTTTTCGGTTTTTTCTAGAAAAAAAAAACGTTTGTAGACAAAACAATGTTATTTACATTTTATTTACATTCGTATTTTAGAAATTTTCCAAAGCTAAAAAGCTTTAAAAAAATCATTAGAGATATCAATGACAAGTATCAATGTAATCAATAAATCAATGTATTCAATGAGTAATCAATGTAATCAATGAAAAAGTATCCCTATGGAAATTTCTTTGAGATAATTTCATTTCAAAATGCAAGAATCTTAATTGATTTTTCTTTCTTGAGCTGAGAATCATATGCTGTAAAGCAAAATTTTTGGTTTTTAATAAATAACTAAATAAAATTAAAATAATTATTATATTATTCTTTTGATTTTATCAACATGTTAAGAGTTCGAGTTAGAAAGTTGGAGTTGGAAAAAAAAAAAAAAAAAAACTGGATACAATTGAAAAAATATCACAATACAAAATCCACGATACATTTAGAGACTAGGGTCATTACTCAAGACATTTTATATGGGTGATACCTATATCGCGATACTTCCCAGCCCTATGTCAATCAGAAATTATACAGTATTGGTTAAAATTCTTCAAAAAAAGAGCATCCCCCCACTTTTTTTTTTACGACTACACCACTGATACAGACCTCTCAAAGGGGTCAGCTGTGTTTACGATTAGGAACTAAGCAAATTCCTTTCTTCCCTTTCTCTGCCCCACCACCGTCCCGGTGTTGCAGCAACCTAGTAATGACTCATCGTAATTTAGAAAAATCATTGAGAGGAGAGATATTTTTCTTTTTTAGGAAAGACATTTATTTTATCTACTGCGATATTTTTTACATATATGACTATTACTAATAAAGTTTTTACTTTTTTCAGAGTCATCAGCCTTATATTAAACATAACATTATATAGATGCTAGAAAATAAATAAAACTTTTAAATTCTTATTTTTTGCTTTTCGTTCGTTAATAGCGAAAACGGTTTAAACGCATTTACACCTTTAAATATATCAGCAAAAGTGCTAATCCTCGCGCTTTACTTAATCTCGGTGCTACATTAAATTCTTCTGGTGCTTCATTAAAACTCGACAAGACCGATAAAACCGAAGTTCTGCACTGTGATGATGATGCACCAATCGTAAATAAATGGAGTGATGGCGAAATTCGCGATATGATATTAAATAAAAAAATATCAAAGTAGGGATGATAAATGTGGAGAAGAAAAAATACCCATTGATAATCTTATGCAAACAATCGATCATGTAATTAAAGGTCTTGAATAAAGAAGCTTTAAAACCGAACAGACATAATGACCATCTACAGGATAAAGAAAACTGCTTTCTCATAAACTAAAATTAATGAAATAACAAATGTTAATTCAAATATTTAAACGAAATGATAAAATGTAATTTTATTATTTCGTTTCGTTCACACATTCTAAATTACTACTGTGTATATATTTTTTCTTAGAAATTTCTTTTGCCCTATTTTTTAGATTAAATAATATGTTTTAATTTATTAACTTAACTTTTGTCATTATTTTTACTAAAGATAGTGCTTTATAGTGTATTTAGTTAATATTAAATCTGAATTTTATTAAAATTTTATAATCCAGAATCGGCAAAGTCCGGATTTTCAAGGTTGTTCTCTAAAGTACTCGTGATGTGGTCATGTGATACGCAAACTTGTTTTACTGAAAATGCGGTCTGAAATCGCGCCGAATAACTGTAGATAACCGGATTTTTCTTCTCGTATTTCGGACCGATCAGTGCAGAACTTTCGTTTTTGCACGTGTAAAAAAATTGCGTTTTTGGCGCAGTTTGGCGCAGATATTGAGATTTTAGGTGCTTTTGTAGCAGGATGTAGCAGTGAACGGAAATTGTAGCAGTTTGGCGCAATTGGCGCAGATTTTCCACCCCTGCATATAGACCGTTACATGACTTCAGAGCTAACAATTCTTAATAAAAGGGCACATAAGTCATCTAAATCAAAACAATATGTGGTTGCAATATGCCATAAATAAGCTTGGGAGTTCAGAAGAGAACAAAATAAAGCTGGAATTAGAAATTGAAAATGATGAGTGGTTATCATACGAACATTGTCAGTTAGTGCATGTTAATCAGATCAATAGGGGCTGATATAGATGAGAACATAGTTAAGAGGGGGAGTGCAGAGTTTAAATTATAGAAGCCCAGGGAATCTAAATGCTAAATTTATATTGTTAAGAGGGTTGGTAAAATAAACTTCAACACTTTTGAATCAATATGTTTTGAGATAGCCTAAATGTCAAGACGTGACAGCACCTTCAGGACTGACCATAATCCCCTTCTCTCCCTTGGACAATAATTAGATTTTAGAATTATGGTCAGGTCATCATTGGAAAAACACTGGTTGATCAGATTGATAATTGATGATCTTATTTGAAAGTTTTTTTCATAGTTTTTAGCACAGTAGATGATAAAATAAAAGAACATTCCAGATCATTAAAATATAAAATCTTAAATATGGTAATTCTCATATGATTCAAGAGATCACAGAATACTTATAATGAATAAAGAATTTAAAATTTAAATAATTTAAATCATATCTTTAAAAGTCATAAAATTAGAAAAACTCTAATTAGAAAAACCCACTTCATTATCTGGAAAATCATTTTTCAAAGTTATCAGGTCAGCAGATGATGAAAAATGGCTCCTGATATTGTTCGTTATTTTCAAAAATATATTAAGGTTTTTGAATTCCTGATTCTATTCTGTAACTGTGCACATATTTAGCTTCTGTTAAAAAAAATTCTATGGCAAAAATTAGCATAATTTTAAGTGTATTGAAAAAGTGTTGCCATTTCTGGGCTTTTTTTTTAAGGTTTCTTGTAAATAATTAAAAATCCATTAAATTTTTTAAATTTAGGATAAAATGCTCAGATTATTAACTAAAAAAAAACAAGGTTCTAGGCCCAGAATTAGCATCTTAAATAAGGGGGTATACTTATAAACATACATACATACATACATACATGGTCTGGCATATTTTATTAGTGTAGATAGATGTCAACTCATTAAATTTTTGTGTCCACATTTCATGGGCATAGACATCTTATAAAAAACTTTTGATACATAATAAAGAGGTTGGTCCCACAATACGTATTTCCATAATAATTTTGAATTAGCAAGCTTTCGAAAACAATACCTTTCCTTACTGTACAGTGAGAAGGTAAAAATCAAATAGTTTAGTATAAAGTAAAATACTAAGTTACAAAAAATTATATTGTTGAAATAAATACCTCCAATTCCTTTTCCTTTGAAGAGAACAATTTTCTAAAATCAGTAAGATCCCTAGGGAAGGAAAAACTATTAATATCTTACATAATAAAAGATGGTGTTTGTTTTTCTAGTTGCATGTATGTGTGTCTTCTGAGGTGCAAAATCTAAGCTTCGGACAGTGGTGAAATTCAGTACCAAGGTAGAAAATTTCACAGCTAGCGTTTTTAAACACTTGAGATGACACCTGAGATGACTTGTTGAGTTTTTTAAAAATTCAAATTAGTTTAAAAGTTATGAATGTAAAAGTCGAAATTTGGCCGAATTTTCACCATTTTTACTACATTTATTGCACAGATGATATTACTTAAATGCGATCTCTTTTTTTGTAAGTGCAAACAATATTTCAGACTTTCACTATAGATTTTGAGCAACAGCTGTTATGGCAGTAACTAGGGTTTAAAAGGCAAAATTCTAACTTTACAAATTTAAAAGATTTTATCCTAAATTTTTAATTTGGTATTATATTATCAGTATGAATATTCTGCTAATAAATGACATATATTGGATGAAAATTTGCTAAAATAGCAATCATTTTTTGGTAATTTTACTGAAAGAATTTTTTTTTCATTCTAAATTAATTATAGTGCTGTCTTGTTTTCTCGATGTGAGGTATTCTGAAAGCAATATAAAATATATGTTTGATAATTTTGAATCTCAGCTTCTAATTATGCTGGAATTTAGTTTTAGAAACTATATATTTTAGCTCAAGCAAACAAAGGCCATGCACTTGGATTGCACACACCTGTGTTCTTATTTAAGGTGTATTATGCCTGGCAAGTTATTTAGTTTTTGTTGTAGAAGGAGAGCACATCGTAAAATTGCTTGGGCTTTGAGAATTTACTGCATGTTCCAGTGTAATTTTAAACAGAGATTTGCATCTTAAATCCTGGGCAATGCTTGTTACATTTTCAAGTATCTATATGAATAAAATCGAAAATCTGTCTGTCTGTTTGTCTCATCATCACAGGAGAACGGCTGAACTGAATTTGATGAAATTTTGTGGATAGCTTTGAAATAGCCCCCCATAAATTTAGCCCAAGTTTTGAGTATCTAAGACCAGGGGTTGTCGAGATATTAATGAAAAACAAAACTTTTTCCTAGGAGTTCTACTCTCTAACTCCATGGTTTATCCAAACGAAAAGCTTGAAAATCGTTTGAAAGTGAATTAAAACTTTATCTCTGAGTTTGATGGGAGATTTTTTGCGCTAATTAGTCATTTTCTGAAAACATGAATTGTTTGAAAGATGATTTAAACAGGAAATCTATCTCCATGGTTTATTTTTCACAAGCTTTTACTGAACAATGAAAAGTATAAAGAAATCAAAATGGTTATTTAATTTCGCAGTTTATGAGGAAGATTCTATCTTATATCATGTTGCTCAGAAAAGCAATTAAATTAAATCTGTCTGTTAATTTTAATTATTATTTTTTTGATTTGAATAATAAATAAATGGATATAAAAATATATTTTAGAAAAGAATGATTTGATTTTTCTTAAAGCATTTTTGACTGGAGAATATCAATTACGGTCTTCAGGCTTAAACGTTATTATTAATGATATTTTTGGGGATTATTGATATTTTCAAGTTATTATGCCATTGTTTTATTGTGACAAAAATTGTTTAAACTCATATATTGTACGTTGTATGAGTAATCTTCTACAAATGCATGGGTCTTCTAATCTACGACAATAAAGTACAGGTAAGTAGTACAGGTATATTGGCATATATTTTGATATATATTGGCATATATTGGAATCAATTACGACCTTCTGGTATAAAGAGTACAGGGATTATTGATATTTTCAATTTATTACATCATCTCTTTTATTTTGGCAAAGATTTTTGAGACTCATATTGTAATATGGGTAATCTTCTACTAACACACTGGCATATTTTCTAATCTGTGACAATACAGAGGCTGTTCGCACATTTTTTAGACGATTTTGGTAAGCGGTAATAAAAAATCGTTTGCTGCAAAGAAAATAATTCCAATTGTACTATGTTTTTAAAAGTCAAAATTATCGTCTGCGGCTTGAAAGTTTTGTTTTTATTCAAAAATGGCGTTTTTAACAAAACAGTGGTTCGAAGGCTACATTTATGCTCTTTCCGAAGAGAAATATGCATACTCTGTTATCCAAAAACGATGTGAGAGTCATGGTTTTGTGATATCTAAAGCGTCGATAGGTAATATCGTCAACAGGAAAGGAAAAAAACGTCAAATTGGGGCCTCAAGTGGGACAAAAATTCCAAACAAGTATCCAAGGAAAAAACGGACATCTTCGACTATTGCAAAGGTACGTTGTTTAATGTTAATAGAAAATCCCCCTAGTCAGAGGACAGTTGCAAAATCATTAAAATGCTCGGTGTCCACTGTAAACAAAATGATAAACGTTGATTTAAATTTTAAGAAAGCGAAAAAACGCAATGTGCATCGTCTTCTTCCAAATCATATCGCTGAACGCAGGACACGCTGCAGAATTCTATATGAGAAACACTTATCCAAAGAAAAATGGAAAACAATTGTCACAATAGATGAATCATGGGTGTATTTAAATGATTGCAACAAAAAAAGAGCCATTTATTATCATAAAAGGGGAGAAAAAAATTTAAGTGCATGGTTCAAAGAATCGAAAGAAAGTTTTTCGAAGGGATTCATGATTGTTGCTGGTTTTTCTTATAATGGCAAGTTAAAAATAAAGAGAGTGGGAAAAAATGTCAAGATTAACTCCAAATACTATCAGGAACATATTTTATCGCCAATTTTTCTGAATGAAATACCATCGCTTTACCCACAGTGCCATCAATCTGTGAGACTCCATCAGGACAAAGCTAGCAGTCACACATCAAAATCCACTGTAAATTTCCTAAAAGAAATGGAACAAAAAACTGGTATCAAGGCCATACCCTTCACTGATATCCCTACTAAATCTCCCGATGTATCACATATGGATTTTTGTGCTTTCGGACTTTTAAATCTGCATTATCCAAACGTCGTCCCAAAACTCTTACAGGACTCTGGAAAGCTGTTCAGGAGGAATGGGATAGAATACCTCTTCTGACACTTCAAAAGGCATTATTATCCTGGAAATTGCGGTGTCGAAAGATAGTTCAGAATAAGGGATGTTAAATAGAACATTTAAAACACAAGAATTTTATGTAATTTAGTTTTGTGAATACAATATACATCGTCTAAAAAATGTGTGAACAGCCTCTGTATAAGTAATACAGGGTTGCATATATTGATTCAATTCCTTTTTTTTTTGTAAATTTGCTTACAAAAGGGGCCAGGATGTTATATTCTTCAGATCTGCCCGTGAAGATAATTTTGCATAGTGAGAACAGATATTCTTAAACTCCTCTTTAGGAGCAATAAATTTAATATGTTAGCAGAATTTGCACATGATTGCGAATTATAAGTTTGTTTATATTATATACTCCGTACGAAGAACGGGTATGCTGCTAGTATAATATAAAAGAGAAATAAATGCACAACAAACAAAGACTCATTCTTACTTGTAAGTGCTGTCTAAAGACTTTTTGAGACTGAGTTCTTTCTCCGTAGAATCTTCCAAGTTACTCTAAATAAATTACAATCAATATTATAATTTTGAACAATAAAATATACATGAAACAAAATATCTGATGTGGACATCACACCACTTTCCATACATAATGTAGTGATTTCATTTTTATCACAAAGAAATATTAAATATTTAACAATCAGTGGCACAATACTTTTGTAGTTGATTTGTACATTAAAATTTGGTGCTTTTCATGATGACAAAATGCAAATAGTTTGGGCAAAATTCAAAACTATTTTGAAGTGCCAAATTAATTTATATTTCAGGAAAATCTATTTAGAAAAAAAAATAAAAAATACTAGTATCCGTTAAGCAATATAGTCTATAAAATGATTTTAATAGTTAGAAACTAATATTTAATTATATAAAATTGATAATTTGAGTTCCAAATGACAAAATCCTAAAATTCAAAATGTATATTCTGAATATGTTTTGCATATGTCAATCTAACTATTATTTTCATATGTAAATAATGCATTTAACTTTTTATCAAGGAATTTGGAAAGGTGAATCACATTACTATAACAACCAGGATAGATCTTAACCAAGGTCAACCAGGATAGGTTTTAACTAAGTGACCCTGGTCAACTCTTCTGACACGGTTTCCATACATTCCAAATAAATATATTTATCCAGTCTAATGGGAGGAGGTTGGAGTTGGGTTTCTTTAGAGGCTATCTGTTTTCCCTGATGTGGAAAGGATGTTACAGTTTTGAAACACGAAACCAAAATTAGAAACATCAACAGTAGTATAGCACAACATTTCTGTCATTTTAATGTAGACAATTTAACCCAAATTAGTTAAATTTTAGGCATGAGAGGGTTACTTATGACTTATAGGTGGGCGGCTCAAAGAGATCTTAGCACAGTGACCAGAGGTCTATTGTACTGCCCCTAAAAGATGAAGCAGTCTTTAAGAAAAGAGACCAGTACCCAAGGCAAAGATCAATAGGCACTTGACAGGAATATCCTGCAACTTCCAGGGCTTGATCACATGTCGAACCAAATGCTTGAACCTATGGGCAGAAAACACTTTACATTCACAGAGTATGTGTGGCAGTTTCTTTGCTCTACTTATAGCCTCTACAGATCAGGTTCTTAGTGACACTCATAATGCTTAGGTGTCTTTCAAGGAGTGCTCAATAAGGAGCCCAACAGACCTCCTAATGCCAGTTCTATTGCACTTGAATAGCTCCCTATGACACACACTAGGGCACCTAGAGGGTTACCTAAATTTAATAAAATTAAAATTTATTGTAATGATCGTAGATTTGCTAAAAATTAATGTATTTCCTATAAAACGATAGACCGGATATGCTTTAGTAAACCTCTAGAATTAATTTATATGGATGTTTGTGGTCCAATGCCAACCACATCTTTAGATGGAGCAAAATATTTCTTAACTATAACTGATAATTTAAAAATATAACTGCATTTTCATTAAAACAAAAATCTTATGTTTAGAGGCATCTTACAATTTTCAAAGTCAAGCAAAGAGATTTTTTAATTTAAAAATTATAAATATCAGAACAAAAAATGAAAAGGAGTTTTATCACAGTTCAATTACTTTTTAGAGAAACAAGGTCTGAAAGATTAAATGCATATGCAACCTGAGCAAAATAGGGTATCAGAAAGAATTAATTTAATTGCAATGGATTGTGTAAAAACAATGCCGAATGATAGTAAATTAGATAATTATTTTGGTGTAGAAACTCTTCTATGCTTGCTTATGTAAAAAATAGAATCTGTCATAAATTTACACCACTTTTGAGCTTTACAGTGGAAAGCAACCTTCGGTGGCTGATTTAAAATTTTTTGTAGTCAAGTATGTTAGCACACCTAAATAAATAAGAAATAAACTTGAGATGAGTGCCAGGAAAAGAATAATTGTTGGGTATGCCCAAAGGACACATGGATACAGATTTCGGTCAATTAATGAGAAAAAGATTATTGAAATAGGCAAAGAAATCTGCTGTGAAAATAAGATGGTAAAATACACGATGGCTCTTGAAAACACCAAACAAAATTTGGTATCATTTAAATTTATATCAGAATTTTTATTTAGACCTTTTTGAGGATGACAATATAGTGGGGAATTTGAAGAAAGCTATGATGCTACCAAACTTCTCATGGATTCTAATTGAACCTCTTGCAAGCTTTAGTTCCTTTCTTTCTTTCTTAGTCAGATTACCTGATCTACCTGAAGGTATAAGCTATCTATTTGAACAGCCAAGAAAGTGTCACCCAATTTAAAGTGAAACACAATGGGGTGATAACTACAGAGACCATATCATCCTTCTCTTAATTCATCAGTTCTTGGATGGTCTTTCAGATCTACAGATTTAATGTGCCCATATTCCTTACAGGTACAGGGATAGTTTTGGGCAATGTCAAGGATCGAACTCAGAGCTACCATGTACAATTATCTCGCCTTAACAACTGGGTTATCTCGGCTTAGGAATTTAGTTTCTGCTCCTGTTGGTGACAAAGTAATTCACTGTAGGTAGGTGTATGGCAGTATGCTATTAAAAAGAATGAAACTGGTGAAATTTGTAGATGAAAAAGACAGATTAGTAGACCAGTTTTAAGTACAAAAGAAATTAAAATTACCTTTAATGAAGCAACTTCCTTTTCAAGCTTTTTAACTGAATTGGTGAGTTGTCTAATAGCATCTAAAAATGAACAGATAATATTAAAATAAAATTATTTTATTGATATTTATAAATTTATAAGACACACAAAGATAATTTGTGTAATTTTATCCAAATACATCACAAAGTTAAATATTTTATTAACATGCACTTAGCTTTCTATTGTGGAATACTTAGAGATGTATAATTACTTTTTGCTCAAAATAACATATTAAATTTAGGCCCAATTTTCCATACACTATTATTATCAATCTTTTGAAGATAATACATAACTACATAAATTAATGCAATTTATTCAACAAAGGACAAATCTCTTTTATATGCAGGTAAAAATACATATTATCTTGAATTCAGAATTATAGGGATTCCACCTGTTCTGTGAGTCCATTCCTGTTGTAACAGTATTTGAAAATTGTAAAAACATTCTAAAACCTTGGTTCACAGACAAACCTAGGTATTCACATTCATATTCCAGCTATTTCATGCAAAGCATTTATTGAAATAGAGGCTGTTTCAATTGATATCAATTTAAATTTAAAGCATTAGTAAATTTGATTGAAGTTGGTATAATGAAATTTTTCAGAACCAATGTTTATTGTATGTCTTGTTGCATAAAATGCAGAACATGCTCTAGAGCAGAAATCCACAACATTTTCCCATCAATGAGCACAAGCCTATATCAAATTCTTTTAGGGAACACCAACATTATTTTATATTCTTCTACAAAGCACCAGTACTATGTTGAACTTTTAAGGAGCAATAGTAATATGTGGATTTTTAGAGAACACTAGCACTATGTTATAATATTTTAGGCCACAGCACTAGCACTATGATAAAATATTTTAGGGAGCACTAGAATGATGTTAAAATATTTAAGGAAACACCAGTATTATTATGTTAAATATTTTAGGGAGTACTATGTCAAATTTTTGCAGGTAGTTATAAAATTCTTCTAACTTCTTCTAGAGAGCACCAGCACTACATTTGATTTGTTGAAAAAGCACCAGAAGTACATTTAATATGTTGAGGAAAACACCAGCACTACATTTAATTTGTTCAGAGAGCAACAGTACTGCATTTAATTCATTCGGAGAGCACCAGCACATTGTATATTGAATTCTTCTGAATACCATTAACATATAGTAGTATCACATTTTTTTCAGAAAATAAATTAAAATACTCTGTAGACCGATATAATTTTTTTTTTATTAATTAAGTAAATATTTAAACTTTAACAAATTTTGCAATCTTTTAATATAATTGGAATTATGTTTAAAACTTTAATTTTGTTCTAATACCTAAAATATCAAAATTTTCACTGCTTTCAAGTATTCTAAATTATAGTAAATTCTATAGATACTGAAACATACTATATTACCATAATTACATATTTAATATAAATCTGCTCAACATTTGATGATTCATCTATAGTTGAAGAGTATAGGGTTTAAATCACTATTTTGATTAAAAAAAATCACATTATTAAAATCTTTTTTATGATTTAAGAGAGAACCAAATTAATGAGCATGAGCACTATGAAGCAACAGGTTGCAGACCTCTCTTCTAAAATTTCATTAAATGTTTACAAAGCGAGAATAGGGTTCTGAGAAGTACAATCAGCATAGGAAAATTAGTACATTTTGTATCTTTAATTTTATTAATTTCTTTTCAAGTAGACATGGAGTTGTCTCAAAAGATGTGCAACTAGTCAGTGTGTTTTGAAAAGACACTGATATTTTTTTTCCTTTTCAGATTAAAAGAAAATAAGAAGTTGGACCATTTTTCACATAAATGGATTCTATGAGGGCTAGTCAGAAATTAACCTTCCATAAGCTGCTAAGCATGGGCCAGTAACCATAGAAATTTGTAACATTGTATACTATAAAGCACATCCCGACTTTGAGAAAAATCATTTACACTTTCTAATCATTTATATCATTTTAGCAGTAAATGAGCAATCAGTAATATTTATGAGTTTAGTTATTGTTGTAAGGTAGTTAAAAAGAGTCCAATATTCAGCTTTACCACATTTGTGTGGATCCAAGTGGATCAAGATTAACAATAAAAAGTATTATCAGATACATGCTAAAGAGCAGTTATGATGCAACTCAATCTGCTTAGTTGTTGTTGTTGAGACCCAGACTGTCTGACCTACCAGAAAAGTATAAGGTAACTCAATCTGCTTAGTGAATTAGTTGCTAACAAATGAGATATTTATATTTTGACAGTTGAAAAATAAACTCGTACTGGAACCCTTGATAATACTAAACTGTGAAAGCCCCAGGCCGTCCGGCTCGTATTCACTAAAAAATGATAATACTAAACTGTGTAATGATTATGTTTTGAATTAAAGGGACATATTCTTGAAAATAATTGTAACATTTTATCTTGAAAATGGGCCTATTGAAACCTCATGAATATTCTATAAAATGTCGGAATTTCAATTTTTATAAGGAGAACACGACACTGTCAGAAGAAAACTGATCATATTCCCGTTTCAAAAGTCTTCCTTTAGTTGAAGAAAATAAGTCTACAATGTTTACAAGATTAATCTGAGCAGCTAAAGCAAGAGGCATATGAAGAAAGACTTTTGATATGATACACAATAATCAGTGACTAGAAGACATGCGACAAGCTGACAAAATCAATGAACGACATGACCAATGCTTGGAAAAACAACAACATCGAGCACCACAGTGAATCACAGCCGAAACCACTGAAGAATGTGTTCAGTAACTATAAGTCATGTGATAATATGCAACTCAACGACTAGCTGACAAAACCAATGAATGATGTGATCAGAGCTTGAAAAAACTATGTTAAATGTCACAGTGCATCATAATTAAAACTGCCAAATATAACACTTATGAAAGTCAAATATGAAGAATAAAAAAAATATGAAAGAATAAAATTTTAATTTAATTTTTTTAATATAATAAAATAAATAAAATTTAATAAATAAAAAAAAACTGATAATTCATTTTTGTTTTGATGATGATTCATAATTTAACTCTGATTTGTAATACATTATTAGTCTTGGAGTTTGACTTATTATTACAATTTTTGGAAATAACATAGAAAATTATAGAAATTTTTATATACAGCAAGTTTATCACTCAGCCCCTCCCCCTTTTACTGAACGGCATTCAAGTCTTTCAGTTAGAGCATAGTAAACATCAATAACCAATTGTCTTGCACCACACAACACAGCTGTCCATGACTCTTAACGTGCCTTCACATTCACGGCTGATGGTTGACTGCAACGGTCAATGCAATGATGATAGCCCAGCATGCCTTTGCAACCACGGTAGACCCCCTTCTCATAGACTGTTGAAGGTAAAGAAATTTAACTAATCAGACGAAAGAACAGAAAATTTCTTTACCTTTCTGTGCCATGTTAAAAACCATTTCTTCCAAAGAGTTTTTATATACATGAATTATTATTTAATATAAATTAAGAATACTAATACGACTAATATAATTATTACTAATATAACTTCTTTGGTTTCTTCTGATTCAACAATCTTATATTTACCAACGGCTCGCTAGTTTACAGTATTGACACGTTTTAGAAATGTCGCCTTTCTGTGAATTTAAATAAGAGCTTGTTTAGGCAATATATGTATATTTTATCAATTTCTAAACTAAGCTAATTCCATCACAAACACAAAGGCTCCTAATTTAAATTGCTTTAGAATATTTACTACACTACAGCAATTTTCTTGTTTTAACGACTTCACCTGAAATAATAGATATAAAAAATTTAAATAAAAAAATTACTATACAAAATATTAATCCAGCAGGCATAAAAAGAGAAGTAGATTTAGAAGCAAGCTATGAAATACGGAGTACAATTTATGACATTATCTACTATGTTTTCTATTGGCTGCCGCAATGCCGTTAACCATGCAGTACGCATTCAACTGAGTTTCATTTTGAGTTTAGTTTTGCAGTCTACATTTACTGCTGAAGAAAACATTCCTCCATTTTTTCACTATATTGCGCCTGCGTGAACTCAACCTTCGTCCATTTACTGTTGTGGTGTCATGAGTGGGAAGGTACCTTTAGTTATCACCAGGCTATGAGCATGTCAATATGTGTACTATTATTAAAGGTCCTACTAAATGCACAGAGCGACTCATGAAGTTGAAGACAACAGTGAGACTGATATTCATTGTAAAATGAGTGACAACACATGACCACACACAGCTGTAGGCATATAAGCTGTGCTACCGTAGTTTCATTGGGATGAATTTGGCTACTCACTTTATAGCCTGGACCTCAGAAAATTTTTTCTTTCTGTATTTTAAACTTTTATGATCCTGTTTTAATGGCTACAAATTTATTGAAAAATTTTAAATTGTATATTTTACTAAAAGCTATCTATGATCTAAGTTATACAGGTGAAATATATTAGCTAGTTCTTATATATATATATATATATATACATTTTCAATAAAGGATAAGTCACAGGTAATTAAAATTCTTACAATATATATATATATATATATATATATTATTATTATTATTATTATTATTATTATTATTATTTCAACATAAAAATTTGCTTGCCATGCTGCTGATTTAATGAAACACAGTCAATATATTATAAATGACTGGAGAAGATTTAGCACTGAATATTTTGAATAATAAAATATTACTTTACAGAATTCATTCCTGGTGAGTGAAAATATTATAAAGATATTTTACAAATTAGATAAGTTAAAACTACCAAATGATAATGAGATACATATATTTTTTAAATTCCAAAAATAGTAAATTTTTTTTAAAAATGTTTAAGTTTTAACTTATCCACAATATCTAAATAAATCTCCATGTAGGCTGACAAACAAGTTCTACACATGAAAACTCTAATTTACTGCAAAATGACTTTATTAAAATTAGAAAATTACTTAAATAAAGCAAGTGTCTTGTACTCTATTAAAATTAAAAAATGTTAATTTCTATGTTTTTCCTTCTATAAATGTAATGAAAGATGTATATTAAAGGTAATAGTACCAATATGTTTCTTTTCTTGTTCTTCCTTAGCTCCAATAGATTTTCTTAATCTCTCCACTTCTTTAGAATTATCCTCTAATTTTTCTCTAATAAAATCAAAATGTATTTACAATTACATAAAACAAATGAACTTCAAAATATTTTTTCTAAAACAGCTCCTTTAAGGAAAACTCAGAAAAATAATTTTAAAATATGTGTACACATACGCCTGAGACTTGATGGTTTTATCCATTTCATCCTCTTTGGCTCTCAATTTCTTGATTATAGTGGTGTGTTGTAGCTCCTTCTTGGACAACTTTTGACCTAAAAGATTGAGTGAGAACTATTATTAAAAATATATAATACAATTTTTTTTTATTATTATTACCAATGGCAGAGAACAAGACAAACATTATACAAACAGAACAGAAACTAAACATATAACGTGAAAAGTCAATATCATTTGGCCTCTAGCGTTCCAATACTTCTCCACCTCTGAAGCTCCACGCAGGGCCGGGCACCTTCCGATGTGGGTCCTGTCCATTTCTTCATTTAACCCGCAAAGTGGGCAATTTGGACTGGAAAAAATACCAACACGATACAGATGGCTCGCCAAGCAATCATGACCAATTTCGAGCCTAAAATTGGCCACTGCTTTTCCCCGAGGTTTGTCTGCAATGTTTCTTTCCAAGATATCCCTCCAGCTCTTATTTGAGACACGTGTCATAAGTTCTCCTTTCCATTTTTGCTTCAGAAATTTGCGAATATATAGTTTTACAGAATGGAAGAAACAATTTGTAGATAACTTTTGAACTATTTCTGTACCATTTTTTGCAAGTTTATCGGCCTGGTCGTTTCCGTAAAGGCCACAATGTCCGGGGATCCATTGTAAGGCAATTTCTTTACCCCCTAGTCTCATTTTCTCCAAAAGAACTTGGCATTCAAGGATTTCCTCGGAGGTTGGACAAGCCCCTGATCCAATAGCCTGTAATGCTGCCCTTCCGTCCGAGAGAATGACCACTCTGTCGTAGTAGAAATTTTGGGCATTTATCTGTCTTAGCGTTACAGAAATACCCATCACCTTGCCATCAAAAGTAGTTTTCCACGTACCCACGGGTATGTAGAATGAAAACTGGGTGGAAAAAATTCCCACACAGGCATTAGGTGAGCCCTCAGCAAATTAACCATCCATGTAGATGTGAAACCAGTCCGGTTCAGAGTAAAGTGTATGTATAGTCTCAAAGGCCAAAATTTTCAATCTTGAGATGTTTGATTTTTCAAACTACATTGAATAAGATCTAAGTTAATATTTCTCCTAGTCAAGTCCAATAGACTCCGGGGTTTCAGAAAAACCTGAATAGTCTCATTTTCCAATTCAAAGTCTCATCTAAGTTCTATCACCTTCTGGAGGAATCCATCCTGGGTTATAAGATTCCTATGGTCATTTCTATAACAATTCCAAAAAGGGATCCCAGTTCTAAGGGATTCCAAAAAGGGATCCCAACTTTCAAATTGTATATAATACAATTTGAAAATTTGTTATATACAATTTGAAAATTTGTTAATATTCTAAGTAAAAAAAAAAACCCCAAAAAAAAACTGAGTAACATTGATTAATATTACTTTCAAATGAAAGCAAAAGAGCAGATTTCAAAGTCAAGACTTTTTTAGAAACATTAAGCAATTTGATTATTAATATATTTCATAAGACAAAATATTCATTTTCAATATTGAGATTTTATAGAATCTCTGTTAGCTCTTTTGTAAAACAATAATAGAGTTAATAAAGTTAAGCAGCATCGGAAGCGGATAGTACTTGGGTGGGTGACCATCTGGGAACACCGTGTGCTGTTGGCTCATTTAAGTCGACGTGGTGGCCGAACAGTCAAGACGAGCATTTCCAGTGATCAATCGGCCACCAAGTTGTGGGTTCGAGTCCCACGTAAGACATGGATGTTGTGGGCGCAGTGTGTTCTGCCCCCCTCTGGTGTGCCTGGGGCAACGTCCTAGGATGGCAAAATGATTTATGATTTTGGCCGTACATAGGGCAAACGACGTAAGTCGAATTTGAGTCTAGTGCCTGGCCATTGAAAAAAACAAAAAAACAATAATCTACATATAAACAACATAATCTACATATTTTGAAACATTCATCGATAGACATTATTTTGTTAATTGTTTTGAATTCTGTAATCTTGTCGTTTTTAAAATTTCGAATATAGTGAAAGAGGTGAAGTTGCATCAACAATAACTTTGAAGTTACTAACTTTTGTTAGAAAATTTCAAATTTTCTAACAAAAAATTTTCATTCTGAAAATCATTATTAATCTTTTTAGGGTTATAAACACAGATGGAGAATGAGAAATTTAGCAAATATCTTTAAAGCTCACTGTTGAAATATAATTTTCCATACTTCATATTACCAGTGAATAAATACTGAATTCAACATGCAGCATAATGGGATACACAATTATAAAGACATCAAAATTTGGAGCTTTTCAAATGTCTTTACTGTAAAGAGAAAGGAACTTTTACTTTAGACATTAATAGATGGTGCTGCTTGGTTTTGAACATTTTAATCAGTGTACTGATGCCTCAATGGTACTAATGTAACAATAGTATAATCTATATTAATAATAAACAATAATTATTCACCTGTAATTAATTTTTTTAAACAATGTAAAGTTTGTCTTTCATATGGAAAGACATAGATAATAGATTGTTGGAAATCACACCAGAAAATTGCCATTCAGAGATAATGTAAAAGTTCACACACACACAAAAACATTATCTCATTTAAATATGAATATTTTATAAACATCTACACAACAAGTCTTTACTAGCCACCTAAAGAGCTGCTCATAACTTCGGGTGAGTCGGGTGGTCTGGGTCTTCAACACCAAGCCTTTTAATCTGATATGTAGTTTGCACTTTTACATCATGGATTTGTTGAGATCTCGGTTGTTGATTGATACACAATAAAATAGTTCACAGAAGCAATGCATGAATCAGTGATTATCAACCTTTTAGTTTAAAGGATGAAATATTTTGCAAAATCTCAGGGAACCTTTACCTGGCTGATAGCTATTAGTTTTGATAGAAATAAATTACATAAGAAACATGTAAAGCAGAAGGGTTAATAAATAATTATTAACTCATACTTTTGAATAAAATGCTAGTATAGAATTTATTAGTAAGAGTAATTATTGCCTATCTCTATTTATTAACTCATTTTAACAAGAATATGATAACCATTACCCTTTTACAATCTGGCTTACTGGTTATAAATATTGTGCATATATTTTTGGTCACATTGTGTATATATTTTTTTAATGATTTTGCAATGATATAATTTTTTTTTTTTTTTTTTTATAAAGTTGTTAATGAAAACACAAGTTATGCTTTACTGTTTTAAATTACATTCACAATTGAAAATAATACAAGATTTAAATGAGTAACATTGATTCAAACTATCTCCTAATTTAATATGATACCTGAGCTTGCTGTTTTGAATACAACTTCATATCTCTGATAGATATATATGAAATTCTTCTTGTACAGTCTCTTTCCATTTGTTTTTTATATTTGCTAAACATGAAAATGCTTGTTCACTGAAGTACAATATTGAAAATTGCGAGAATGTAAATTAATATACTTGTGTACTGCAAAGTTAACCAGTAAATTTTAAATATTTTAAATGAAACAAAACAAATAGTAGTGAATAGTAGGTAGTTGAATCAGCAACATTCAATACTGTCAATTGAATATCTTTCCATTACAAAAATTCCCCACCTAAACAATATTTCACCTCCCAAGTAATATTCTCTCTGCTTTAAATATCTAACCAAGCTAAATTTTCTAAATGCCTCATTGTTTTTGCAAGCTTTTGCATATTTTCACATAACTCAGGTTCGTGGAATTCCAGTGTTCTGTGAAACCCTGGTTGGGAATCAATGAGGTGGATAAACAAATGTTTCTGTATAAAACTCATGTTTTAATTTAAAATCAATAGATTCTAAAAAAAATAAAATGTAAAATCTTACTCCCATCACAATAGACACAAATTAATTCATATAAAGGCAAAGTGCTACTATGACAACTATTTAGTCACTGTATGCATTATGTGCATATAAGTAAAATGCATTTGTACTTTCTAGAATGTACTCAACATTGCTTTGCATATTTTTGTTTCATAATTAAAATTTTACAGTATTTCTAACATATTTTTTTCTCTTTTTGTGATATCATTCACATCACAACACATGTTGTAATGATTGTTTAATGGAATCCTATCAAAATGGTGGAACAGAGACAAAAATGCAAAATTCACAAAATATGTTATAAAACCCCTAACTTTGATCCAATTTAAAAATAATATAACAAGCAAATCTGCAGACGGCTACTTCACTTTGATATGTGGTTTGTATTTTTGCATAAGATGTTAGTCAAAATCTTGAATGCATAGTAAAAACGCTTACAGTGTATCTTTGTACAACAATATAAAGGTATTTGAGTAGAACGATTTCATTTAATTTAGTGGACACATTAACAACATTAATCAAGGAATAGCTGTATAGTGACATATATGCATAAGTACCTTCTTCAGTGAGTTCCTTTATCTGTGTGTCTTTCTCCTTCATGACCTCTTCAATATCTGCAGGAGGAATTCTATAATAGAAAATTTCTTCAAAAATACAATAATGTAGAGTGCACTAGAACAAAAATAAGTAAAGAAGTAAATATGTGTAGTTTCTATCATACAGTGTGTAAGTTTGTACTTAGCCACAAAACCCCTGACTGAAAATTGTGAGAGGCATAAAAGTGAGATGCTATAATTTAAAAATGTAAAGTAACCACAGAATTGAATGAAAGTAATCGCAATGTTCTTAGGAGAATTACAGATATTTGAGATTTTGATTTTGCAACCATATATCACTATATATATCTTTGATTTATCAATTAAAAGTAGAAAGCAACATATATGTACCCTAATCATTACTCTGTTCTGAATTTGTTTTAGAAAGGCATATAACTCCCACCTCCTTAGTTATAGAACTTTATCAACTTGTAAGCGGTCATTTCATATGATGGTTACTTTTAAAACAAAGATAAGATGAATTATACAAAGTAAATGAATGATCCCAGCTTCGTTTTAGTGGTGAATATAATGTACAAGAATTCCTTGTAAGAAATGTCCAAGAATAGATATTGGAATAATTAGCCTTATATTTGTGCTTCTGTATACAATTTATTCCTATATTGAAGCCTGTTTTATTTCAAATATACATGTAGGAAGAATCTGGTTATCTTTTCATTTTCATATATCCTGAGTAATAGTGTCTGTAGTATTAAATTTGTCTTTAGGGGCTATGTGAGGTAGAAAATCTAGGAATAGTTATTTAGCGCCAACATTCCTAATCTTTTGGAGGTTGCAAACATCTTTTAAAAAATTTTTTTCTTATGAACACACTTTTATTAGAATATTGTCAAAATGAATCCTCTAGGTCTGCATTTTTCGAAGTAAAAGTTTCAATTTTTATTGCTTAATACACCCAGTATCCTTTATTACTCTGATTTCCATTTTTTTCCAATAATATATGTTCTAAGCATTTTGTGAAGGAATTTTTCTGCATATATAATTTTATCTCTAGAAAAAATTCCAAAGAAACAACTATTAAGATAATTTTCTACAAAAATTGCTGAAGCAACTTGGAATCTCTAGGAATTCCACCAGTTTGCTATTTCCAAATAAATACTCTGATGTGAGCTATTGTGCATTGCTAATCTCAAGTTTTGAATTTCATATTTCACTCAATCTTTAAAATGTATGAAGTTGTAGTTAAATTTTGTTTTTGTACATACACATTTATTTAGTAATTAATAATCTAAAAAGAAATTTTTGTGGATACAATTTTGGGTTGGCAAGTATCAAACAATCAAATAAACACTATAAATTACTAATAAAATAATTTCAAATAAAATGTCTAAAAATTGCTGGGGTCCTAAGCAAGAGCCCACTTCTTAAATAATACATTTATACATTTATGGATAACACTACCCACTTTTCAAATTGTATCTTCAAATGCTAAACTGCCATCAAATCCTAACACATGTTCTCCGCAAACATGGAAAGCAGAAAGTAAATAAATAAAACAAAATAAGAGAAATGAAAGAAATGATCAAAAGAGAAGGCATAAATCTTCCAAGGCAGACATGTGGAAAAAAAATTCACTAGAAGAAAGATCAAATACAGAGACTTCTGTAGAAAATGCATTTACTGCTTTTATGCATTCGCTTAATAAATTACCAAATAAGATATTATATTAATTAAAAACTTTATTTTGTCAGTATCCCAAGATATACATACAACTTTTTGCCAAACAATAGAATTGTGCTAATCTCCTTTTTTTTTGGATGTGGTGAAATAAGTATCAGATGACATGAAAAATGCAACTTTTGATGTACTTAAAAAAAAATGTCCTATGGATTGAGTTCAAACATCATTGGAAAGAACATTCTTTGATCTTTCTAATGGCATCAAGATACAAACTCTGTGATAATATTTTCAGTCACTAAGAAATTGATTTGTGTGAAAATTGCTCAAAATCTTGATAAAACATAAAATAACTGAAACCCTGATTCAAATTTTAAAAAAAATCTTAAAATCTTGCTGAGGTGCATTGTTCCAGGTCCTGAAGTACCTGTATACCAAATTTCATGGCTATATGACACTTAGATTTTCTGTTACAGACCACACACAAACATCTTTATTATTTAATATCTATATAAATAAAATTGAAAATCTGTCTGCCTGTTTGTTCCGTCATCACTGGAGAACGGCTTAACCAAATTTGATGAAATTTTGTGGGTAGCCTGGAAATAGTCCCACTTAAAATTTAGTCCACGTTTGGAGTTTCTACGATCAGTGGTTTTCGAGATATTAGTAAAAAACAAAGTTTTCATTTGTCTCATCATCATGGGAGAAAGGCTGAACCGAATTTGATGAAATTTTGTGGATAGCCTTGAAATAGCTCCCCATAAATTTAGCCAAGTTTAGAGTATCTAAGACCAGGGGTTGTTGAGATATTAATGAAAAACTTTTTCCCTAGGAGTTCTACTCTCTAACTCCGTGGTTTATTCAAACGAAAAGTTTGAAAATTGTTTGAAAGTGAATTAAAACATTATCTCTGAGTTTGATGGAAGATTTTTTGAGATAATTAGTCATTTTCTGAAAACATGAATTGTTTGAAACATGATTTAAACGGGAAATCTATCTCCATGGTTTATTTTTCACAAGCTTTTACTGAACATTTGAAAAGTATAAAGAAATCAAAATGGTTATTTAATTTCGCAGTTTATGACGAAGATTCTATCTTATATCATGTTGCTCAGAAATGCAATTAAATTAAATCTGTCTGTTAATTTTAATTATTATTTTTTAGATTTGAATAATAAATAAATGGATATAAAAATATATTTTAGAAAAGAACGATTTGATTTTTCGTATAGCATTTTTGACTGGATAATATCAATTACGGTGTTCAGGTTTGAACGTTATTATTATTGATATTTTCGGGGATTATTGATTCAGGGATTATTGATATTTTCAAGTTATTATGCAATTGTTTTATTATGACAAAAATTGTTTAAACTCATATATTGTACGTTGTATGAGTAATCTTCTACAAATACAAGGGTATATCTTCTAATCTACGAGAATATAAGTAGTACAGGTATATTGGCATGTGTTTTGATATATATTGGCATATATTGGCATATATTGGAATCAATTACGACCTTTTGGTATAAAGAGTACAGGGATTATTGATATTTTCAATTTATTACTTCATCTCTTTTATTTTGGCAAAGATTTTTGAGACTCATATTGTAATATGGGTAATCTTCTACTAACACACTGGCATATTTTCTAATCTGCGACAATATAAGTAATACGGGGTTGCATATATTGATTCAATTCCTTTTTTTTTGTAAATTTGCTTACAAAGGGGCCAGAATGTTTTATTCTTCGGATCTGCCCATGAAGATAATTTTGCATAGTGGGAACAGATATTCTTACTTCTCTTTAGGAGCAATAAATTTAATATTTTAACAGAATTTGCACATGATTGCGAATTATAAGTTTGTTTATATTATATACTCCGTACAAAGAATGGGTATGCTGCTAGTATATATAATTGTTCCCATTACCATGTTATCAGTCAGGTAACTGTTCTCATTTCTGCGAGACTTACTTGATTTAATTAATTGTTCCATGTGCCCCTCAGAGGTTTTTGTTATGTGCCATAAGACTGGATAGAGGTTGAGTATTTTACTGAGTTACTTTCAAGTGTTGGCAACACTAATCGAGTGTATTTAGCAGCAGGTTTCTCAAAGGGAAATTAGATTCACCCTGAAATTAGTTTTTGACTTGGTGTGAGTTTCATAAGATTTCGGAAGAGATGTGTAAGAGCTTCACTATGGTGCTAGAGTTTTATGTGAGTTTCTTCATAAAGGCATTGATATAGCCTGAATCTGTTTCGTAATAGTGTTGAATGAGCTTTTGTGGCAGTTTGCATGTACTTGAGAGTCAATGTGGAATTTCTGTATGACTTCCCCTCCTGTGGATGCAATGGGTATTGACTTGCTGATTAAAAAGCGTTGTGAAGATTATAGCAGGACCATAGTGCATTAGTTTATATTTTTTAAAGGCGTATTTGCGCTTAGCTGAAGTTTTATTATAAATATGGGGTTTATGCTCTTGGTTCCTGTGGTCTGGTTCCCTAAGTGATAATCCTGGTGGCTATCCATTGACCAGTGATGTAGAATACCAGTGTCTTTTTATGTGAGTAGCATCTGGTCCCACTCAAGTTATGTATTATGGTATTCTATCTACTAGGGTTTCCTGGGACCGCAATTCCATTACTGTGTTATGCCAGCCAGCTGCGAGTTCATCCGATCCATTGTAAGCAATCTTTCAATTTGTATCTACAATTGTTCATTTCCAGTTAAATTTCTGTTATATTCTCGTGGCCAGGGGTAATAATGTTGTTTTGAAATGTGTCACTGTGCACTTACTGAGAGCTGAATCTGCTGTGTTGAAGTATATGAATAAACAATTTTATAATTTTAAACTTATGATTATCATTTCATGCTACTGCCCAGGAGTGTTTCTTTTACTTCTTGCTCCATTACACCTTCTTATTTTACTATGGAGAATCATCAAGGCAGCATGTGTCTGTCCTCAGTGCATGGCTTTACTTATGAACACTACATAAAAATCTAAATTTAAATGATAAGTTTGTTTTAATGAATATAAAATCAGAAAAGAAAAAAAAATGGCCACAAAAGCATTAGGGAAGAAAAGAAATAGAATTTTAGTTTACAAGCTACAATACTGAAAACTTAGTTTAAGGTAAAAAACTAACTTTTACACTTCTGGAAATTATGCTACTAAAATTTGGCTCATACTGTCTGACACAAAGCACAAAATATTCTGTCAAATGTTTACTTTAGTTTTACTTGTTTAGATTTAGATTTACTTTTAAAATTTTATATTTTCTTATTGAAAAAAGAAATAGAATTTCAGTTTACATGCAGAAGCACTGCAAACTTAGTGTATGATAAAAATCTGACTTTCACACTTCTGGTAATTATAGTACTAAAATTTGGCATATGTTTTCAGACACAAAACACAAAATATTTTGACAAATGTTTTAGTTTTACTTGTTTATACTTTTAGATGTACCTTTAAAATTTTATATTTTAGTATCAATTGGATAAGCAAATTATTGAGATGCATAACAAATGAATGCAAGTAGAATATAAAGTTCAGTAAGGTTTCATACTTAGTTTTAATTAAAAAAAAATGATTAAAATGTGTATGACATCATGAAATTTTAACAATATGTCACAAAAAATGTATTATTATTATTTTTTTTTTCAAGTTTATATATTTTTACATTACAATTTGCATGAAGTGAATTTTTTTTTTTTTTTTTATAAATCAATGTGTATAATTTAAGTAGTAGTATTAAGCTTTAACTTTTATCTATCAGCAATATTATTATGATATGCAACTGATTATTTATGAATATGCTCCAGTTTGGTTAATGAATAATCTACTTGCAATGTTATTATCATCATATTTAATGTTAACATGTCTTCATTAGAACAACTATGCAATAAGGAATAGATATAATCTCATAAAATAAATAAACAAGCACAAAAATAACTAGAAAACATACTATAAATAATCACATGAATAAACTCAGCATATAAGAGATAAACAAAATATCAGAATTGAATCAGATGAGTTGTGTTAAGCTTATTTTTTTAACCTTTTTGTTACTTCTTCTTTGGCTTCTTTGAGTTCAATTTGAAGACTGTCTTTTTCCTGCAAAAAATAAATAAATAAAATATAAAGTATACTTTTAATAGCTAAACAAATACAATAAAAAATTGTTTATATTTACATGCAAATGTAGGCTTACCGTATAAATTATTTTTCAAATTGGGACAAAATAAAATAACTAAATAAAGGATTATACATAAATTTAGGATTGAATACAGGAAAACAAAATTGAAATTTGATACATAAGACATTAATGTTTTGATTTCAACCATTCATATACATGTTGCCAGTGTTGTTGTTATTGAGACCCAGACCGTCCGACCTACCAGAAAGGTGTAAGGTTACACATGTTGCTAGTGTGTACTTTCACAGGAATACTTGTCAGTTTCAATTTTTTTTTCCTAAAAAATGTGTACATTTCAGATCTATGTTTATTTCACAGAGCATTAGATTTAACATTACAACTGCATTAGACCTAGTTAATTAAGCAATTTTATTTCACTCTTCAGATCAAGCACTGTTCATGATGGACAATTTTTTAAGAGGAGCGAAAGTATCTGACAAACAAAAAATATAAAATCTCAGTTGAAATTTGATATTAGGGTCATTATCAAAATATTAGCCAAATCACTGTCTAGGCTATTTTAGATATCTGTTCATTATTTTTTATATTTATTTAAGAAGAAAATACAATTGTATTCTTATTTATTGAGCTGAAAGAAATAAATAAATATTGACATAAAAACTGGGTTTTTTTGCTGTCCAAAGCAAAAGTTGTGATTTGCTCAATCATAACTTGATTTTTCAAAGACTAATTTACATTATTCATATAAACAAATAAATGTTACATATGCTACATGGAATTATCTAGCATATGTTGATATTTAAAAAACAAAAACCATATTTTTATGTGTCAATATTGAGTTGTAACAGCCTGTTCTAGATCTGTGTCATGAGTGTTACTTTTTTAGTTTTAATTTTTTTAAATAGATGGCATCACTATCTACAAGATTATGGTACTTATTACTCCTTCGCTGAACTAGTGCAACACAGTACATGTGCTTTTGTTGGATTTTGTTGATTGATTTAAGAAATATTGGGAAAAACAGTGCAAAGAAAGGTGAATATTTTTATTAATCATCACCTTACTTTTTATAACTAATTATTAGATTCTTATATACATATAATGTATAAGAAAAGTATTGTGACAGGGTCGAAAATTCGAATTCGTGTTTTCAATGGGAGAGCACGCTTCAAGCATCCCTGAACATGAATCAGACGATGTCTGTGTGTGTGTGCGTGTGAGTGAGTCTGTGGAGACGAAAACTTATGAACAAATTGACCGATTTGAAAGAAATTTGGTACAAAAATTACAATCCATGAAGACTGGAAGCCTATTGTTTTTATACGTAATCGAATGTTCAGAATCCCCCTAAATTTTTTAGTGAAATTTTGAAAAAATTACAATGTTTAATAAAGTCACACAAATAGTAATTTCTTATGTAATTTTCATTAGAAAGCGATTGACACAAATTTTAAAATGCTAGCATGAACCGTTCTCGAGATATTGCACATTTTTAAAAAAATTGTCAAAAAATCATATAAAAAAAAATATATATATTACTTATTGTGAAATATGTTCACTTTACATAAGTAATATCATGCAATAAATTTGGTGACATCATTCTAGTGAATCTAGCTAGTTCCATTCATGTGAAAAGATACTTTAGGTAATACTTTTGTATTTGGACGCTAATAGTCATTTATCTGCTACAAGAATAACTTATTTCTTGAGTACATAATGCTTGGCGTGATTTTGGAGGAATGTCGCCACCTTGGTGACTTATTTAAATGTTGCTAAATTAATGAAAATGTTGCCAAATTAATAAAAAATGGTGCTAAATCAATGAATATAACTAGATGATGAAAGTTCAGTATCTTAGAAAGAACATAAGTGTTGACTATAAGCATAACACATTTCTCTGTCCGTCCGTAATGTTTGGCGAGAAATTTAGCGGGACGTTGCCAACTCGGCTACTATTTTAAAATTTTGCTAAAATGACAAAAATGTAGCCAAAATGATAAAAATGACACCAAATGGGAAATAATGTCTTGCAAATTCTGATTTCCGTCATATGCCGGGCATACCTTCTAGTATATAACAAATACTCTTCTCTCCATTTATCTGTAACACTTGGTGATGCATTTGGCAAACTTAGAGAATAATTTAGTAAAGTATTTTCACTTTGGCAATATTTTGCCCCAGATTGACAAAAATATTGTCAAAATAGCAAAAATGACATTAAATTAATGAAAATTACGTGTAATTGATGGCGTAATTATTAAGGTAATTTAATATATGGACTATATAGCTCATTGAGATATTGATGATTGTTTATTTAAGAGTTGTGCAAAGTATAAGTTAATTGAGTATTTTGATATAGTTTTACATGTTGTCACCCGAAAAATCGCCAAATGTGCAATTCAACGATAAAAACACAACGCCGTGGATCTTGTACATTATTTTTTGACTGTAAAAGTAGTAAATTCATTGCATTATATAAGGAAAGTCATGTGTTGTCCACATCAGATTTTTTTAATATGTAATGAGAACATGACTTGGTTATTGATTAAGTCTAACAAGTTACTTTTGTATTAACTGTCACTATGGAATAAAGCTAGTAGAGTATAATTTTATCATGAGTGTCACCTATATAAAGGTAACACTCCAATAGAAAGGTAACACTCATGATGAATAAGTAACACTCATGATGAAATTGTATTAAATCAATTTTTTATGGAATTCAGTTTGCATAATTGCCCAAAACCAAAGGTAATAAATAAATATATATATTTTTTAATATATTTGATTGTTAAATTATACATATCTGCATCATCTTTCTTATTTTAATACAGTTTTATTTCTCGAGGACTAAAAATTTTTTTTTTTTTTCAAGATGCCACCATTCCACCATTCAAAAATAAAAAAAAGGGCATTATCAGCAGCAGAAAAGCAAAAAAGATACAGAGCAAAGAGACAACAAGATGTGCAGAGAGAAGCTGTATACAAAGAAAAGCACAAATTACGAAATGCAAAGAGAAAGAAAATTAGTGAAATGAATAGCTGTGAATACAGGCAGGTAAAGAGAGGATGGCGGATTTCTGTTGCAACTTCCAGAGAAAGAAAAGCTTTGAAAGCTAGTTTTGAATCTCCCTCACAATTAGAAAGCACACCAGTTTCTGCACAACCTAAAAAGCAGGCAGAAAGGGTAGGTAAGGTAGAAAATGTATCTTAATAGATCTAAAACAGTAAGAGAAAATAAAAAATGAAAGAAAAAATACAGGAGTTGCAGAAGTTATTACATGAAAAAACAAAAAGAATTGATAAATATAGATAAAGGTATGTAAGGGAAGTAACAAGAAAAAGCTCTATAATTGAAATTCCTAGATCAAAAACAAAAAAATTGCTGGAAAATTTGGGAATAAGGAAAGTTAACATGAAACATGAAGTTGCAAAAAAGTTAGTATTTAATGATGTTTTGGTATCAAGTTTGAAAACAACCTATGCAAGACTACGTAATGCTGGTGATAAGAGAATGATTGGGAGAATTTTGTCTTTAAAGTTATACCACAAGTATAAAATGCAAAGTAAAGCAGCTCACACTATTGGATTAAAATATAAAAAACGTATTACTGTGGTAAAAAATAAAGAAATCAAAGAAAAATATGAGAAAATAGAACAGTTTTTTTTTTACGTGATGATGTAAGTCATGCTACTGCAGGAAAGAAGGAAACTCGAACGAAAAATAAATTAAAGATGCAAAAAAGGTTTTCATTAGGTTCCATGAAAGTATTGTATCAAAAATTCTGTGATGAAAAAATAACTTCTGAATCTGTGTCATACACTTTGTTTACAAAATGTAGACCATTTTATGTTCTGAAACCAACCGATGATGACAGAGACAGTTGTAGGTGTGTGCAACATGCAAATTTAGAGTTCATGGCTTGCAAGCTATACCACTTGAAAGTTCTGCCTACTGTAAACCTGCATGTATTAATATCATTCATAGCTTGTGATAAAAACAACTTTAACTGCATGTTCAATATATGCAAGAGTTGGATTCATAATACAATCCCAGCATCAGTTAAAAGATCTGGGCAGTAGTACAACCTGGAGAAAATAGAACAAAGTAAAAGAAGAAAGATATAAAACAAATGATGGAAAAAAGTCATCGTTTTGTGTGAATGTGCAAAAAGTTGTAACAAACTGTTAATGAATAATTCCTTACAGAGTCAGATGAAAACATTCAAATCACATTCTTATCCCTCTCTCTTTTTCATCAATTTCTCGAAGCAATGAACATAGTCCACCTGCAATCTGGGCTCATCTTGAACCTGTTTTGGATTTATTAAGAAAGTATCCAAATGCACAAGTTCTTCACTTCTTTTCTGATTTCAATTATAGAGCTTTTTCTTGTTACTTCCCTTACATACCTTTATCTATATTTATCAATTCTTTTTGTTTTTTCATGTAATAACTTCTGCAACTCCTGTATTTTTTCTTTCATTTTTTATTTTCTCTTACTGTTTTAGATCTATTAAGATACATTTTCTACCTTACCTACCCTTTCTGCCTGCTTTTTAGGTTGTGCAGAAACTGGTGTGCTTTCTAATTGTGAGGGAGATTCAAAACTAGCTTTGATGAAAATTACGTGTAATTGATGGCGTAATTATTAAGGTAATTTAATATATGGACTATATAGCTCATTGAGATATTGATGATTGTTTATTTAAGAGTTGTGCAAAGTATAAGTTAATTGAGTATTTTGATATAGTTTTACATGTTGTCACCCGAAAAATCGCCAAATGTGCAATTCAACGATAAAAACACAACGCCGTGGATCTTGTACATTATTTTTTGACTGTAAAAGTAGTAAATTCATTGCATTATATAAGGAAAGTCATGTGTTGTCCACATCAGATTTTTTTAATATGTAATGAGAACATGACTTGGTTATTGATTAAGTCTAACAAGTTACTTTTGTATTAACTGTCACTATGGAATAAAGCTAGTAGAGTATAATTTTATCATGAGTGTCACCTATATAAAGGTAACACTCCAATAGAAAGGTAACACTCATGATGAATAAGTAACACTCATGATGAAATTGTATTAAATCAATTTTTTATGGAATTCAGTTTGCATAATTGCCCAAAACCAAAGGTAATAAATAAATATATATATTTTTTAATATATTTGATTGTTAAATTATACATATCTGCATCATCTTTCTTATTTTAATACAGTTTTATTTCTCGAGGACTAAAAATTTTTTTTTTTTTTCAAGATGCCACCATTCCACCATTCAAAAATAAAAAAAAGGGCATTATCAGCAGCAGAAAAGCAAAAAAGATACAGAGCAAAGAGACAACAAGATGTGCAGAGAGAAGCTGTATACAAAGAAAAGCACAAATTACGAAATGCAAAGAGAAAGAAAATTAGTGAAATGAATAGCTGTGAATACAGGCAGGTAAAGAGAGGATGGCGGATTTCTGTTGCAACTTCCAGAGAAAGAAAAGCTTTGAAAGCTAGTTTTGAATCTCCCTCACAATTAGAAAGCACACCAGTTTCTGCACAACCTAAAAAGCAGGCAGAAAGGGTAGGTAAGGTAGAAAATGTATCTTAATAGATCTAAAACAGTAAGAGAAAATAAAAAATGAAAGAAAAAATACAGGAGTTGCAGAAGTTATTACATGAAAAAACAAAAAGAATTGATAAATATAGATAAAGGTATGTAAGGGAAGTAACAAGAAAAAGCTCTATAATTGAAATTCCTAGATCAAAAACAAAAAAATTGCTGGAAAATTTGGGAATAAGGAAAGTTAACATGAAACATGAAGTTGCAAAAAAGTTAGTATTTAATGATGTTTTGGTATCAAGTTTGAAAACAACCTATGCAAGACTACGTAATGCTGGTGATAAGAGAATGATTGGGAGAATTTTGTCTTTAAAGTTATACCACAAGTATAAAATGCAAAGTAAAGCAGCTCACACTATTGGATTAAAATATAAAAAACGTATTACTGTGGTAAAAAATAAAGAAATCAAAGAAAAATATGAGAAAATAGAACAGTTTTTTTTTTACGTGATGATGTAAGTCATGCTACTGCAGGAAAGAAGGAAACTCGAACGAAAAATAAATTAAAGATGCAAAAAAGGTTTTCATTAGGTTCCATGAAAGTATTGTATCAAAAATTCTGTGATGAAAAAATAACTTCTGAATCTGTGTCATACACTTTGTTTACAAAATGTAGACCATTTTATGTTCTGAAACCAACCGATGATGACAGAGACAGTTGTAGGTGTGTGCAACATGCAAATTTAGAGTTCATGGCTTGCAAGCTATACCACTTGAAAGTTCTGCCTACTGTAAACCTGCATGTATTAATATCATTCATAGCTTGTGATAAAAACAACTTTAACTGCATGTTCAATATATGCAAGAGTTGGATTCATAATACAATCCCAGCATCAGTTAAAAGATCTGGGCAGTAGTACAACCTGGAGAAAATAGAACAAAGTAAAAGAAGAAAGATATAAAACAAATGATGGAAAAAAGTCATCGTTTTGTGTGAATGTGCAAAAAGTTGTAACAAACTGTTAATGAATAATTCCTTACAGAGTCAGATGAAAACATTCAAATCACATTCTTATCCCTCTCTCTTTTTCATCAATTTCTCGAAGCAATGAACATAGTCCACCTGCAATCTGGGCTCATCTTGAACCTGTTTTGGATTTATTAAGAAAGTATCCAAATGCACAAGTTCTTCACTTCTTTTCTGATTTCAATTATAGAGCTTTTTCTTGTTACTTCCCTTACATACCTTTATCTATATTTATCAATTCTTTTTGTTTTTTCATGTAATAACTTCTGCAACTCCTGTATTTTTTCTTTCATTTTTTATTTTCTCTTACTGTTTTAGATCTATTAAGATACATTTTCTACCTTACCTACCCTTTCTGCCTGCTTTTTAGGTTGTGCAGAAACTGGTGTGCTTTCTAATTGTGAGGGAGATTCAAAACTAGCTTTGATGAAAATTACGTGTAATTGATGGCGTAATTATTAAGGTAATTTAATATATGGACTATATAGCTCATTGAGATATTGATGATTGTTTATTTAAGAGTTGTGCAAAGTATAAGTTAATTGAGTATTTTGATATAGTTTTACATGTTGTCACCCGAAAAATCGCCAAATGTGCAATTCAACGATAAAAACACAACGCCGTGGATCTTGTACATTATTTTTTGACTGTAAAAGTAGTAAATTCATTGCATTATATAAGGAAAGTCATGTGTTGTCCACATCAGATTTTTTTAATATGTAATGAGAACATGACTTGGTTATTGATTAAGTCTAACAAGTTACTTTTGTATTAACTGTCACTATGGAATAAAGCTAGTAGAGTATAATTTTATCATGAGTGTCACCTATATAAAGGTAACACTCCAATAGAAAGGTAACACTCATGATGAATAAGTAACACTCATGATGAAATTGTATTAAATCAATTTTTTATGGAATTCAGTTTGCATAATTGCCCAAAACCAAAGGTAATAAATAAATATATATATTTTTTAATATATTTGATTGTTAAATTATACATATCTGCATCATCTTTCTTATTTTAATACAGTTTTATTTCTCGAGGACTAAAAATTTTTTTTTTTTTTCAAGATGCCACCATTCCACCATTCAAAAATAAAAAAAAGGGCATTATCAGCAGCAGAAAAGCAAAAAAGATACAGAGCAAAGAGACAACAAGATGTGCAGAGAGAAGCTGTATACAAAGAAAAGCACAAATTACGAAATGCAAAGAGAAAGAAAATTAGTGAAATGAATAGCTGTGAATACAGGCAGGTAAAGAGAGGATGGCGGATTTCTGTTGCAACTTCCAGAGAAAGAAAAGCTTTGAAAGCTAGTTTTGAATCTCCCTCACAATTAGAAAGCACACCAGTTTCTGCACAACCTAAAAAGCAGGCAGAAAGGGTAGGTAAGGTAGAAAATGTATCTTAATAGATCTAAAACAGTAAGAGAAAATAAAAAATGAAAGAAAAAATACAGGAGTTGCAGAAGTTATTACATGAAAAAACAAAAAGAATTGATAAATATAGATAAAGGTATGTAAGGGAAGTAACAAGAAAAAGCTCTATAATTGAAATTCCTAGATCAAAAACAAAAAAATTGCTGGAAAATTTGGGAATAAGGAAAGTTAACATGAAACATGAAGTTGCAAAAAAGTTAGTATTTAATGATGTTTTGGTATCAAGTTTGAAAACAACCTATGCAAGACTACGTAATGCTGGTGATAAGAGAATGATTGGGAGAATTTTGTCTTTAAAGTTATACCACAAGTATAAAATGCAAAGTAAAGCAGCTCACACTATTGGATTAAAATATAAAAAACGTATTACTGTGGTAAAAAATAAAGAAATCAAAGAAAAATATGAGAAAATAGAACAGTTTTTTTTTTACGTGATGATGTAAGTCATGCTACTGCAGGAAAGAAGGAAACTCGAACGAAAAATAAATTAAAGATGCAAAAAAGGTTTTCATTAGGTTCCATGAAAGTATTGTATCAAAAATTCTGTGATGAAAAAATAACTTCTGAATCTGTGTCATACACTTTGTTTACAAAATGTAGACCATTTTATGTTCTGAAACCAACCGATGATGACAGAGACAGTTGTAGGTGTGTGCAACATGCAAATTTAGAGTTCATGGCTTGCAAGCTATACCACTTGAAAGTTCTGCCTACTGTAAACCTGCATGTATTAATATCATTCATAGCTTGTGATAAAAACAACTTTAACTGCATGTTCAATATATGCAAGAGTTGGATTCATAATACAATCCCAGCATCAGTTAAAAGATCTGGGCAGTAGTACAACCTGGAGAAAATAGAACAAAGTAAAAGAAGAAAGATATAAAACAAATGATGGAAAAAAGTCATCGTTTTGTGTGAATGTGCAAAAAGTTGTAACAAACTGTTAATGAATAATTCCTTACAGAGTCAGATGAAAACATTCAAATCACATTCTTATCCCTCTCTCTTTTTCATCAATTTCTCGAAGCAATGAACATAGTCCACCTGCAATCTGGGCTCATCTTGAACCTGTTTTGGATTTATTAAGAAAGTATCCAAATGCACAAGTTCTTCACTTCTTTTCTGATGGGCCTTTGACTCAGACAAAAAAAGAACTATCTTTTCCAGGGTGTCTACAGAATTTCTAAAAGTCAATTTCATGACTTTTTCTTGACTTTTTGGGGACTTACCAAAGTAAATTCCTGACTTTACTTAATTATGTCAGTCAATTATATGTAATTATACTTCAAAATATCTTTTGAAAAGCATTATTCTTTTACTTATATATTGCTCATAGTCTAGTCTGGAAAATTAATTAAAATAGTACCGAAGTATCAAGTTTTAGGTTTAATCAATAAACAGTTTTCAAAATGAAGACAAATGTACTTGTAGAATTTATGCCTCAAAAGAATTCAATAGAAATCAAACACACACACACACACACACATATATATATAATAATAATAATTTGAAAATCCAATGATACAATATATGCAGTACAACCTCGAAAATCCGGACATCCAAAATTCGGACGTTTTCCAAATTTTCGCCCCCCCCCCCCCCCCCCCCGGGACTGACGAAGTCGCGGAATTTAAAGCAATAGGGTAAGATTATTTATATGGAATTATATTTTATAAACAAATATTGTATTTTCCGGTCGATTTTCTGAACCCCGAAATGCAACGAAAGTTTAGATGGACGGCCGTAGATCGCTCTCATGGTTGGAGCATGAATTACGTTGTTAAAGTTAATCCCTCATCCCCCTTATTCAAGTCACAACTCCCAAAGAATTATTTCACGTAAAATATACATCGTTATTTAAATACTGAATTTTTATTATCAAAATTTCCTTTTCTCATTATTGGAAAAGACATTTTTCTGAAACAATGTAATTTTTAATATTAAACACTTTAAAACGTTATCATAACATTTTATCACATATTGTTCAATTAAATCTAAAAATCTCGAGAATTCATATTAACGTTCACGGAAATTAATTTTGTTCACTTCGTAGTACGAATCCCATTCTTCAATGTATTCTGTTTTGTCTCCAGAATCTCCTCCCCCTCCCGATATCTGACGAGTTTTTCGTTCTCGTCGAACGTGTCAGCTTGAAATCGACTGCATATTTTGCCTCTTTTGTTTAGAAAGCCATATTTACATACTATAAATAGCAAATAAATAACTAAATAATATCGTATCACACAGAACCGAGCAACAAGGTCATTAATACACAGACCTCTCAAAGGGATCGGCTGAGTTTACGATTACGAACTACGCAAATTCTTTTCTTCGCTTTCCCTGACCCACCACGTCCCGGTGCAGCTGCAGCCAAGTAATTAATGACTCATCGTAATTTAGAAAAATCATTGTGAGGAGAGATATTTTTCTTTTTTGGAAAAGATATTTATTTTATCTACTGCGATATTTTTTACATATTTGACTATTACTAATCAAGTTTTTACTTTTTCCAGAGTCATCAGCCTTTTTAAATATAACATTATATCTAGAAAATAAATAAAACTTTTAAGTTCTTATTTTTTGTTCTTCGTTCGTTAATAGTGAAAACGGTTTAAACACATTTACACCTTTAAATAGATCGTCAAAAGTGCTAATCCTCGATCTTTATTAAATCTCGACAAAGCCGATATAACGGAAGTTCTGCACTGTGATGATGATGCGCCAATCATAAATAAATTGAGTGATGGCGAAATTCGCGATATGATATTAAATAAAAAAAGATCAAAGTAGTGACGATAAATGAAGAGAAGAAAAAATACCCATTGATAATCTTATGTAAACAATCGATCCTGCAATTAAAGGTCTAAACAAAGCTTTATAATAGAGCAGAAATAATGTCTATCTACAGGATAAAGAAAACTGCTTTCCTATAAACCAAAATTAATGAAATAAATGTTAATTCAAATATTTAAACGAAATGATAAAATATAATTTTATCATTTCGTTTCGTTCACACATTCTAAATTCAATCACACATTCTAATGTGTATATTTTTTCTTAGAAATTTCTTTTGCCCTATTTTTTAGATTAAATAATATGTTTTAATATGTTTAAATAATATGTTTATGGGGGGGTGGGGTGGGGGGTGGAGGGATTTGTATGGACGGACCTGATTACGATAAAGCAAATCTATTCGCCGACGAATTTTGTAAGCATTACACCCAAATACATTCGAAACCAGTGTTTTTTTCAGGCATACCTCCGGGGAGCGAATCCATGATAAAGCAAACAATCAAAAAGTTGTCATTTTGACGAAATGGGAATGGCGTTTAATCATAATACCTCCCACGATGACTCATAGCTTTCTCTCGATAAATCACGACTGACAGCCGCTGTGTCTTTTTTTGCATTCTGGAAAGAAAAACCACAGGAACTTTACATACGTAGGAAAATTCACAGAATTTTTGAGACGCGACCAGATTTTTCGTGACTCGATTTCACAATTTGTGACCTTTTCGGGACTTTCGGGACCCATTTTCCGTTTTCGCTATATTTTCGGGACTTTCGTGACCAGTAGACACTCTGTTTTCGCTACAAAGATCTTTGATTTCGAATTTAAAGCAGCTACATGGTCTTTCTTTGAAACTGGTTATGGAAAGGGAGCTGCTGATGGCATTGGGGCAACATTAAAGCGAACAGTAGATCAAATTATAGCACATGGTACTGATATACCTGATGCCGAAACATTGTTCCATGCATTACAAAATCAACGATTAAAAATGAAACTATTTTTTATACCTCAAGCCAAAGTTGATAATTATTTTCAGCTAATACCATCCAATCTCATGACAGTTAAAGGTACTCATTCCATTCACCAAGTATTAACTACAAATTTTGAGGTAATTTTTTACAGTGATGTGTCATGTTTCTGCATGAAAAATGAATGGACATTAGGAAAGTTTTGCAAGTGCTTCCAATCTTTTAAAAAGATTGCACTTAAAGGAGTAGTCAAACAAAAAATATCACCAATTTACAGCACTGATGATGATGACACTTCAATGTCATCCATTGATCTCGATAGCCCAGGAGTTAGTGGCTGAGAATCTAAGCTTCAACCTGGTGTTTATGTGCTGATTAAAGTTTTTGGGAATAACCCAAATAAAGCACAGTTCAGATATGTTGGAGTTTGCCAAGAGTACGAAGCTGTGGATGGAGAGCTTAAGGTTCCTTTTTTTAGAGTAGCTGGTGAAAATGGACAATTGTTTCGATAAATGGAGGAGGACATTTCATATGTAGAATTTGATCAGGTTATAAATATTTTGCCTAACCCTGAACTTGTAATGAGAGGCAAAAGAGTTTATTACAGTTTCCCATTTCAAATTGATCTATTTGAAAAAGCATAATATGCTTTTCTCTCTTTTTATGAAAGTGCTACCATTTGTGTCATGACTGTTACCATTTGTCATGAGTGTTACCTAGTAAATAAGATCTAAAATACAATAAAAAAAAATCCATAATAATTCTACTGGAATTTGTACAATACTTAAAAGTGTCATATCGACTTTGGAATACCTAATTAAGCTATTGTATTTTCGAGCTATTTTGCAGAAATAATTCTTGTTTTCATAGGATTACATGAAAATCCCAGAGTTTGTTTCAGAGACTGTTATGAGCTAGCGCTAGTGCTGTCTGGAAATGAAGCGGACTGTGGAGTTTAATTACGGTACATCACGAATGCAGGTGCAAGTTAGCCAATGAGGGCTCAATTAATGGGTGACATTTGAGTGGTTCGAAGAACGTTCGCAAGCTTTTTGATTAGATTTTCGGTGGGGACAGATGTCCAAAGTGCACGGAGCGATGAAATTAAAATATTTAAATGCGATTGGTGTTTATTTGAAATGTATGACTAAATATTGAGTAGGAGAAAAAATTAGAAATTATTGATGATTGAAATTTGTGTTATCACGGTTTAATTCTACAGCTTCGAAAATGTGGATTACGGATTGTAATTTTGCACTGGAATGTTCTGCTTGATGAGCTGAGTACGGAGTATGAACTATGGAGTTCTACTCCAGTTTACGTAATGTTTCTGTGTGAACTAAAGTTTTATCTTCAAGTGGTGCGATGCCGACAATTGGGAATGTTCAACTTCATCCATGGCCATCCTGGGCCCCTTTGGACTTTGTGTTTAGAACAACTGACTAGACTTGTTCTCTCCTCCACCTTAGCCCGGTAAATGGCATTGGTATTTATAGACATCGAGAAAATTGTAAGTACAATTTCCTATACTTTGTGAGCTAGTAATGTTCTTAATTTCGATCAATGGTCATCATCGATAGACATACTTTTGTATTTTCTAAAGACATTTACATTCAATTTTAGAATAAACATGTTTATATTTAAGTAACTTGACTTGTATTGCTTTCCACTGTTTGATTGATTTAATGTGTTACCTTTAGCTTTGAGTCAAGACTGAACAACTGGTTCATACAATCAGCCGGGGAAATAGAAACTGGGTTATACAATGCTTATAGGATCACTTACTTACTTTACCATTTATACGGTACTCTAAAATCTTAATATCAAAACAGTGTTTACAATTTGATGCCGTTAGGCATTTCTTATTTTGCCAACTAAAAACCTGTTTCACAAAAGTAATGTATTTTCATAACAATATTATTTTAAAACATATTTTTCACTTCATTGAGAATAGTAACAGACAGTAAAAACATGATATCAGGTAACACTCATGACAATGAATATTGTGTATTTTTATTAAAAATTTATTAAATTTTTTTTTTTTTAATGTGATATAATGAAAGGACAAATTTATTAATGAAATGTATCAATTTTTGAAAAATAAGCACTTTTATACTTTATAGAAATGTAGTCTTGTTGTCCAGTAACACTCATGACATTGAAACTCAAAGATTTACTTTTAAAGTTAAATATATCTGGTTGTAAGAAAAATTAAGCTCGAATATCATTGTATCCTTAAAAATTAAGTATTTCCAATCATGTATCCAAAAATAAATTAAACAGTTGATGATTTTTAATTTCGAAATTTTTCAAATGCTGTTTTGGCAAATTTTTTGATAATGACCCATTAGCTTTCCTTTTATCCATGAAATTCTTTAAAATTTGAATCTTTAGAGTTCATTTTCTTCACAGTTCATTTCCATTATTTTCCATGTGTTGCAGTTCGAAAATACAATTTTTTAGCAATCACCACTTCATCAATTAATTCCTTTATGCTTATAACAGCATTTTTAATTGCTTCATTATTTTTTCCTACAGCTGTTTTAATCACAATGAATATAATATTATGATCTCTTAGCCATAAGAATTATTTCTTCCCATCAAAACATTATTCTAAAAAGATAAATTTCAAACCGGAGCAAAATGATAAACTGGCTGGGACTTCGGGACGTACCTTTAAATTGGGGCAATGCCAGACAAAACTAGATGTATAGTAAGCCTATACAAATGCATATTATAATATTATGGACATTCCATAAATATCAAGGAGATGAAATTTGATGATTTTCTTGAAGTTGCTATTGAACAACACTGTTGTATAGAACATTCTAATCTAAGAACAGCATATGATTTGAATAGAATTGCTATATGTTACTGCATACATAGAAAAATGGTATCAAAATTCTTGCATTTAATAATTTCTAAAATAATCCCTAAATTATCTACAAAGAATTTATCTACAATATTTTAAATTAATCAAATGCAATTGTGCTATTAAACAGAAACAAAATTTTTTTTATATTGCTTTGTTACAGTGGAAGTGTACAATATATAAACATGATTGAAAGCAATTTCATCATAACTCATATTTTAAAAAGAGATATTTATGAAAATTCAGCTTCATACTTATCTCTATTTACTTGGATAAAATTATTGTCGCCATGTCATAACAACTCAGATCATGCGTTAATCATTGCAGAGTTAGATAAAATAATTTGAATGTAATAATATATAATGAATCTATAGTTTGACATTTGTATATTTTTCAAGTAAGTTTTGGATACATTTATTTTTTCATTTTACTTTTAATTTCTTATACTCTCACTAGATTAATTTTATATAAGACATGCTCCTATACCATAGACACTGAGCTTTCAAAATCTCAGGGGGAGGGGGGGGGGGGGGGCAATCCGATAAAGTTATATAAAAGATTCACAAAGTCGATAAAGATATAACAACTTACAAGACTGTCTTGAAAAAAGCAATCATATGTCAGTTAGGTGACTACAATTGGTTCAAGGTCATTCTAAGCCTCTACTTCAGTCCAAAAGAACAGTGTGCACCCTTAACAACCATCAAGAATGAACTGTCCAATGAACGGCAGTAGGGGTTGTTAAGAGCGCATACTGTTATTTTGGCCTGAAAAAGGGGGGATTATAATGCCATCGAAACAACTGTAGTCACCTAACTGACATATATATGCTTTCCTCAAGGAAGTTATGTAAGTTATTGTCTTACAAGCAGTAGTTTTGAAGTAAGATAACCGAGTGGTTAAGTCATGGGGATTGTACTCGGAGGACCCGAGTTCGATTTCCAGCTTTGCCTAAACTGTCCCCGTGTATGAGCACATTAAATTTGTGGGTTTGAAAGTCCTTCCGAGCGGTTGGTAGTAAAGGAAGAAGGGTCGGTCCCTGTGGATTTCGCCCCTACTGGGTTCAAGTCTAAATTAGATGGCATTGCCTCAGTGGTCTAAATAGATATCTTGCCCATTGGTTAGCGCGCTGGAGTTGCACTCGGTAGGCCCGGGTTCGATTCCAGCCACTGCCAAAACTGCCGCCGTGTTCATGTGGAGTACGATCACGTTAAACATGTGGGTCCGAAAGTCCTTCCGAGAGGTTGGTGGTAGGGGAAGGAGGGTACGGTCCCTGTGGATGCCTCCCCCACTGGGTTCCGGTCTAAATTGGGTGGCACTTCCCGACCGTCCAAACAGTTACCTTACACCTTTCTGGTAGGTCGGACGGTCTGGGTTTCAACAACAACAACAACAACACCTTCAGGTAGGTCAGACGGGCTGGGTCGAAAGAAAGATATCAGCAGTTTCATTTATTGTACGATAAATATTTTTAATCTTTTTAAGCCTATTTATATTTGTAAGCTAAGAGTTGATTAAGAAAATCCATATAGTTACTATGCATCAATTTTATAATATATAATAATTACAATGGATTTTAATATAAGAATTAACTAGTAGCAAAGCTGTTAATTAATAAAAAAAAATCTGAAAGTTAATACATGTTAATCCTTAATATCAACTCTTATCAGTTAATTTTGATACAATAAATTAAAACAATAAACCCAGCAATAATACAAAAGTATCCAAATACTATTGTCCATATTTAAATATTTTTAAATTAAATATGTAAATAAATTGATCATCACTATAACCACACATTCAGTTAAATTAAAAAATCTTTAAAACAAAGCAATTTATTAAAAAAACCTCATAAATAATATTTTTATGCAAAATTTGGACGACATGTTGGTTGACATTTCTTATCACAACTAAAACTTTAATATTTTTATCAGTGGGGTGGGCTGAGTATACCTAGTGTGTACGTGCGTGTGTGGGGACGGGGAGCTTTGCTCCCTCTGGCCCTTCTCTAACTACTGTGCTGTGCCCAAACGTCCGGTGGTCACGAGGAATAAAGCTACCCACGGGGTTTGCATGCAACTTCAAACGGAATGGATACCATCCACGGCGTTTGCAGTTTTAAACAGAATGGATGCCATCTGTAAAGACAGCACTGGTATATAGAATCCAGGAGTAATTACTGATAAGATCTCTTTAGGTAGACAAAATAAGTCATCTCTACTTCGTGGTAATCATTTATAGTTATTACTGGAGGGAAACAGCTATTTTTTGAAAATGCCAATAACATGGCTGTAAATATTCTATTTCTCTTTGAATCAGGTGGACAATTGGTTCTGGTAAACAGCTGTTTTTGTCATTAGCATAAATATGTTTCCTGGGAGTAAAGAGGAGCTTGGTTTGTGTGTGAGATAGTTTAAGGAGCTATGGTAAGGATGATGTGAACAAGACTGAACTGAAATGTGACATTTACGTTGATAGGATTTTCTTTCAATTATTTTTATGTTTAAAAAAATTTCATTTTTTGGTATTTAGTAAAATATGAAGTTAGAAAAAAATCTTAAAATTTCCCAGAGGGGGCAAAGCCCCCTCTGGAAAAGTTCAGGGGGGCTTATGCCCCCCTCCCCACCGTAGTCGGGGATTATATTCTATACAACATACAAAATAGAAATGTCCCCATGATGTCATTTGTCAGAGTGAACATTTCCAATCATCAACCATTGCTGAGATTCCAGCCTAGTATTTAAATCAATTTGAACTATGTAAACAGCCAATTAAATATTGTGATTGTAGCTATGTTACAAGGGTGACCACTCAGTTCCCAAACAGATCACACAGATTCCCAGTTAAGTCCTCTCATATGTTAGGTTCTAATAATCGAAGCAAATTCTGCATGCTAATAAAAAAAATATTCGCATTAGAATAAATTATGCATGAATACTTATTCACTTATCACTTTCATTTAAGAATTGTAAGATTTTATAAAGAATCACTGGTAAATTTGTTCAGAAATTGTGAATGCCTTTTCCAAATTATTGTGTGCACTTTAGTTTTGGATTTAAAATTCTATTGAGACTATCTTTAATAACCTTTGAAAAAGCATGGATGTCTTCAAAAAATATACAAAATGTGCAAAAAAATGAGCTAATTAGAAGCAATTCTGAATGAGCCAATGGATTCATTCTGAAAAATATCAGAATGTGCATTGTGGACAGGGTTTAAACTGGCAAATAAAAATTTTTAACATTTTAGCTAAAATCTCTGGAAATATTTTAGCTTTCTCAGAGTTTTTTTAATTAAAGTGCCAGCTTTGATTTTCCTTAATATTGATGTGAAGTAAATGTAGGATATTTATGTGAAAAAAAAGTTTACACATTCTATTACTAATTAATGAATTTTCCACTCTAATGTTATTACTGAATGTTATTACTACATTCTAATGTTATTATGCGAGATACTGAAATTAGAATATTAGAATGGTAAATGAATTTTCCATTCTAATGTTATTTGAGATACTAATTGCATTTGAAATCTAAACTGTAAAAGTGTACTACAGAGGTAAATTCATTTAAACAATGAATAAAGATGCTGGTTGTCCAATAGTAAAAAAAAACAATTATGGACAAACTTGATTTTCTAGTGAACCTAAAACCAAAATCAATAGAAAATAATAGCAAGGTTCCCTTTAAGGGTTCCTTAAAGGTACATGTTACCTCTTATATTAATGATAACTTTCTGGTTTCTCAGTTCGAAGCACATGACTCTAGCACCCATTTTTTTTCTCTTCCAACTTTAACCAATCATATAATTTGCAAACTGAAAATAGTATAGGCAAATTTCTTATATCGTTTTTACTTTACGTATTACTTTTGCCCAAAACGTACATCCTATCCAAAATTATAAGATTGATATCGGGTATATAAGCTTTAGTACTTTAGAATGGTAGAAAATGCTTTAACAAAGTATGATTGCGAAGTTTTAACAAAATGTCAAAAAAATCAATACAGTTTAACCCTGATTCCGAATATCTATTACTTGGTTTCTTTCTTTCCATTTCTCAAATGTTTTAAAAGGAAGCTTATTTTGAGAAATTACTTTTTCATTGATATATATGGTCAATATATATTTAGTAAGGGTTGATGAACTAAAATATTGAAATTTATGATGACAAATGAAAAAGAAAATGGTTAACAAAACTACTGCCTACCCCCAAAAAATAAATTTTTATTAAAAATGAATAGTTAAAAGTCTTAATTTTTATTAAAAATGAATAGTTAAAAGTCTCTGTGTAACTTCAGACAAAATATAAAACTATGAGATGAATATAAATTGAAAGTGAATAACCTCACCTTAACAGTATCTCGAAGTTGATTTTCCACACGAGAAAGCTTTTGGGTAAATTCTTTTGTTAAAGCAGCAATGTCCCGGGACTCTTTTGCTTGTTCCACTCTCATTTTTTGTACCAAACTGTTAAAACAGCTCATGTTAAAATAAACTCAAAAAATGTCAGAAAATCTAGAAGAGTAAAATTTAACAAACATTTAACATCACGCTTAAGAATAAAATTACTAGAAAGATTTGTCATTTATTACAAAGTAGAATGTAGCTAAAAATTTTTATTTTCATAATTTTTTTAATAAAATTAAATAGAAAAAGAAAAGTGATATAAAGTGAAGACAAAGAAATTTATGTGCCAAATAATACAATTTTATGCATCTTTTCAAAAAGCTGGTTTATAAAGTTGTTTGCAAAATTACTTTTTTACAAAGAAATCATTTAGTGATAAGAAAATGCTAAATTATATTTTGTTGATTGATTTAAAACATTTTAAACTAACAAAATATTATAAAAGATAATATGTTTTATATTATATTAAGTATTCTTGAAATTGGCAATGAAAATCTAATTGTCTCCCATAGTGGGCAAATTTCAACTGTGTATCCATTATTTAGAGATGCATTGATACTGAATGAAAAGTATGTTAATAAAACATATATTTTTAAGTATTACACGATCTTACTTCATATTTCACTCTTACATAAACACCTAAATAATTAAATTGTCTAAATCTGAGTGTTAAATTTAGAGTATAGGAACATAAATATAAAACTTACATTTATTTGAATTTATAATTTTGAACAAATTGTATTTACAATAGAATTTGTCTAAGCCAATGACTCAAATGTCTGGAAAAAGTGATTATTAAGATAGGTAGTTATTAAAAATTGGGAATTTTGCATATGAAGTGAATTTACGTAGGAAAAAGTTATGCAGTTTACTCAGCCGAAAGAATCATGATTACAGTATCCAAAGGTCTGTGGTTTAAGTTCTGAAAGTTCTAAGCAAGATTTAATACTGGTACTGGATATTGACTGTTGTTGAGACCCAGACCGTCCGACCTACCAGAAAGGTGTAAGGTAACTGTTTGGACGGTCGGGAAGTGCCACCCAATTTAGACCGGAACCCAGTGGGGGAGGCATCCACAGGGACCGTACCCTCCTTCCCCTACCACCAACCTCTCGGAAGGACTTTCGGACCCACATGTTTAACGTGATCGTAACATGAACACGGCGGCAGTTTTGGCAGTGGCTGGAATCGAACCCGGGCCTACCGAGTGCAACTCCAGCGCGCTAACCAATGGGCTACCGTGCCCCTGGATATTGACTGTAATGCATTAAAAGAGATTGTTTGAGTAATAAAAATGTCATGTAGTGTAAGGAAAAATAAATAAAGGTGGATTCAATGAGACCAAGGAGTCTTGGTCTCAAACTACGGAGGGAGGAGGATAGTTCTGTTACAGAGTCAAGCCTGGGAAGTTCACTTGGTAGAGTGTTAATCTAAGGATTCAATGCATGAGGGTTTGAATGCTTCCCTAAGCAGGAATTCATAAGCTGTTTTAATAGAGGTAATCTCTGATTACAGGTGATCACCATAGAGATCGTCATTGAAGAAAATAATCTGAACAAAAAATAATTAAATAGTTATAACATGTTGAAACAAGAAGGCAATTTGTACTTGAAAATACAGTTGTATCAAAATTTTAGTGATCATCTTGCTTTTTTCTTCTGGACAATATTTTTTATTTTTAAAGTTTTTCTGTATTAACTGGAGAGGATGCTATGACAAATATTCTGAAATGCATTCTTCATGTGTTATGCCAATAATTTTAAATGTTCGTATTTTTGGAAATCAGATTAGTGAAATAAGTATTTAAATTTATTGAAATTGTAATTTTTTGCAAAGAAATGTGTACATCTTTCACTTTATGGAACATTTTGTGACAATGAGTTACAAAATTCCACTAAAATTGTTACATTCTTTTGGAAGATATCACATCTGGACTCTTTAATGCACACCATAATAGAAAAATAGTCAATTTGTGTTTAAGGTATAACAAAAGGTTTAAATTCACCAAAATTCAGTAGTTAAGATTTCGGAACATATATAACAAACACTCCTTTTATATTTGCAGAGATCTTTGCAGCCTGTACAACTGATTTGGCAGCTGGCACTTGTCTTGAGATCAAGGAATTAAAATTTTAGAACAAATTCATACTGGTACTGAATGATGTTGCAGACCCCAATATTTGAAGGGAAAAAAGTGACCAAATATAATTGAGAGGGAAAGAGGCTCAGGGAGACTAAGAAACCAGAAACTAATATTAGGTTGAAAATGTGATATTCTCTAACAGACCAGATATAGCTAGCTTTTGCACTTTCGAACTCACAAAGAAAATCTGAGAAAAAACAACTATTAAGCTAAACCTTGACTTCACACAAGAAAACTGGCACACTGTCTTCCTGAGAACCCTTGCTGGAGTTATAATTCAACAAAACTGAGATTGAGCAAAATTGGTGATGCACTATAATATAGATTAATTTCTATCATATTACTGCATAGTCTGAATGATAAGACATGCATCAATCAGGTATGTTACAAAAAAAAAAACCCAAATTGCAATCAATGCAGACATGAAATTTCAAAATACGAGAAAAGACATGAAAACAACAATGTACTGTTAACCCACTGTTCCACTTATGTAATCTTTATTTCATACACTAGAATCCTCAACATCTTTCACGTGCCAGTATAAAGTTTAGCCAGAGTAAGACTCAAGTTACCAACCATATGATTTCAACTGTAGTATGGAGTAGGTTGTAAAAGAACTTCATAACCTAAGAATAAAACTATTAAAAAAGCAATATTGAGATGTAAATTTTGCATAGGAAAAGATATTATTCACTATTAAATTTACATTTATCTACAAAACACTTTTAGACAGCATTCACACTTATATACAGTGAAACCTGGAAAAGTGACTACCTTGGTATACTAGTCTGGCAAAAGTGGCCACCTGGCTAAAGTGATTGCTTTTCCTACAGTGACCATGGCATTTTCATACAGCGACTATGAACATTATCATAGTGATCAGTTTTCTCAGTCCCAAGTGTAGTCACTTTAACCAGGTTTCAATGTATATGCATATGTACAAACATTTGTATAATAGACAAGAAAGATTAATGATGCATAAAACATTGATTTTGAAACACTTTTCAACTTCAATGCAATTTTATATAAACATCTCTAAAATGCGATACATTCCTCGGTAATATTTTTAAAATTATCACAATACTACATTAATTTATTATATTTGAAAACTTAAAACTTCATCGAAAAAAAATGAACTTCATTCAAATGATGGCATTGTAATATAAACTGGCTGGTTTAAACATCTCTCAAATGCGATACATTCCTCGATAATATTTAAAAAATTATCATAATACTACAATAATTTATTATATTTGAAAACTTCATAGAAAACAAATGAAATTTATTCAAATGATGCCATCGAAATATAACAAGCCTGGCTCTCTCTATAAAAGCAGCATTTCATTCATAAACTTTTTTCCATTAATTTCATTTATCACAATACTATAATAATTTATTTTTTTTTAAAAACTTAAGACCATGGAGGTACAAGTAATTAAACTCTATGCTTAAAACTTCATTGAAAAAATTACCTGCTTCTTTGTGTAAAATCAATTAATATTTCATTCATATCAGCTATATTGCAGACTCCATGAGCTAAATAATTTTGCGTTAAAAAAATGCAGCAATTTTTATATAACTCATTCTACATCTTTTGGTATTTACATTCTCCATAAGTGAAAATTAGGCTTCATTGTAGAAATAATCAAAGTTGGATGATCATTTAAACTCCAATATATTCTAATTGTGTTGTTTCAGTATGTAGATGCACAGAATTTAAGCAAAAATAAAACAGTTTTAGGACGAATACAACACTATGAATTCAAAAGAATAAAAATCACGATTTTGACACAAGATGGATGACATATTTTATTTTGAAGTGGGTCACATGATCTCTTCATATAATGGTCATGTGATCTCTTCATATAAAGGGTGTAATTATTATTTTAATTTTTATTTAAAAAACTACTGAATATATTTTGCTGAATTTTTTTTTTATATATTTTATGGGATGATTTGAATATTTCCTAAAACTTGCGAAGCAATTTGTGAATTTTAAATTCGCTTAAAAAATGTTTGAAAAATTAGATCCCCTAGGGTTCAATTTATTTCGTTTTTTCAACCCGGGTTCAATCCAAGACTAAGTATGTGATATTCATTTATATTCCCATAGGTCCCACAGACCATCTGAACAACATACTAAAATTTCATTTTGATAAAGTCATGTTTACGGCAGTTATCGTGCTATCGGACAGACAGACAGAATGAACAAAGTCATAAACACTTTTCAACTATGTTGTAAAGTGTTAATAGTGGGTTTTCATTAACATATTTGATTGATAAGTAATATGAAATACACACTTTTTTAGCCTTTGCTCATTTTCTTGCAATTCTATATTTTCTTTACTTAACTCAAGAATCTTTTTTTCTCTTGCATCTAAAACAGTCTGCATTTCTCCTTGTTTCTAAAGATAGATATAAAAATAAAACATGAAAGATAAAGAAAAAAAAACTGTGATACACACACATTCCACTGTAATGACATAAACAAAACTATCTGAAATATTTGGTACTTATCGGTTATAGGGACCATGGGTTACCGACTACTTTTCAGAGATGTCGTTAACATGAATGTTGGCGATATAATCCGATAAGAGAAATTCACTACAAACACAATGATTACAATTTAATATATAATGGGGTTTGATCAACTTTACCTAACAAAAAAAATATTGTGTTACATTGAAATTTGTGGTGGCCCAAACTCAGCTATTGCCGATAAAATGTCATTTAATTTATCACTACCAGTAACGTTTCGCCATATAAATTCTGCGAGATATGTACAATATCTGACTTCTGTACTTTATTTGAGCTAATTGTTTCGTTAACCTACCAACACAGTTGTTATTAGATACTCTCTTCAATAAACAAAAGAAAAAAACACTTTCAATTTAAAATCCTGCATTATAGTTTTAAACAATCCATGTTACAGAATTATTTCTGAAAAGAGCCATTTTTTGTTAAAAAAGATTAGCCATAATCCGAGAAGCGAGAGATAAACATCGAATGGAAATGTATGCATATTTTTTGATGACACGAGACACTGTTAGTCAGGAGGGCAGTGACTCATAGGAGAATTTTGAAGTGTGTGATTGTGTAATTACTACCGCATCACTGTTAGAAGGATTTGCCTCATGGAAAAAAAGAACTTTTAGACTTACGATTTTTTTTTTTTTAGACTCCGCATATAAGTCGATCCTCCCACTTTGAGGTTGTTTTTTTTTGTCACAAATTTCTCGACTTATACGTGAGTATATACGGTATATGGTCAATCTTTGTGTTGGCGACAACTCAGAAAAGCAGTCGTCAACCCATGGTCTCTATAACCGAGAAGTACCAAATGTATCAAATATTGAGTACAATATGGAAAGAAGGAAAAAAGCATAATTCTGCTTTAAATAAAATTAGTAGCATCTCAAACATTCATCACCTTCAAGATACCTATGTGGCTTTCTAAGGTCATTACACTTGCTATAGCATCAAGAATGCTATACTACTGATAGTAACTAGTAACGTTCTGGGGCTATGTAAAGCCAACAAATGTTCATGAAAGGTTTCATTTGAACAAAAATTGCAAAGTAATGCAATAAAACATCACAAATATGAAAATTTTTAATCTGAAAAATTAATTATCCAACAATTGTTTTGTGTTGTTTTTCAAGTTAAAAAATAAATAAAGATTCATTACATTAATCTTTTTACCATAGGTTTTGGCATATAGTTTTGGGTCAACAGTATTTTGGGGGCTTTGTTCATGATATAAAAATATTCCTGGACCGAAACTACCTTGTCCAATGGATAATCAGGGTATAAAACCACAGTTTTCTATCTAATACCTAAAGGTCCATAGTTATAGCTCAAGAAAGAAGAAGGAATACACTGATTATGCAAATGCTTTTTTTTTTTTTTAATTTATGCTTATTTTGTGATTTCAGGAGAGCTAATAATTGATTAAGCACTCCTAAAATCTCAAAATGCTGAAACCTGAAGAGACCAAAATAAATATTAAATTCTGCAGAATATATATTAAAATCACCAAATCACATGGAGAGTGCACCATGGGGATTACTGTGTCATGATTTCAATAAGTCAATTACAATTCAATATAAAGTTCATAGTCAAAGCATTGTATACATAAAGACAATTGAATACTGATATGCAAATGACTAAAGGTAAAATTCTGAATTATACAAAATATAAGAAAACATTAAATTATCTATAATGCACTAATGAGTTAAAAAAAAAAGTCAGAGTCTCAATGAAAATAATATTCAAGATTTTGAGGCCTTCTGCAAACACGAGGACTCAAGTGGTCGCTTATGCTCATTGGCCCTTGGGACGCCCCTAATAGTAGCATACCTGCAGAGGTGAATTGCAGTTATAACTGCTGTTACTTTATTAAAGCACTTTGCAAAATGTCTGATGAATGTGATATAGTTGAAAAGCATTTTTCTGCAAAATCAGTTCATGTACTTTTAACACTGATGTTCTCTTATCATAAATACATTATAGTAAAGCCAGTTTGAAATGAACTCTGTATATAACATAAAACTTGATTTGTCCACGTGGAAGAAACCATTTAACAACTTGTATGTAATAAAAATTACAATCACATGCTAGGTACATGTCTCTCAAAAAGAGCTCACATCAATGTTGCTGTTGTTGAGACCCAGACTGTCCAACCTACCAGAAAGATGTAAGGTAAACGTTTGGTCGGCCGGGAAGTGCCACCCAATTTAGACTGGAACCCAGTGGGGGAGGCATCCACAGGGACCGTACCCTCCTTCCCCTACCACCAACCTCTCGAAAGGACTTACGGACCCACATGTTTAACGTGATCATACTCCGCATAAACACGGCGGCAGTTGTGGCAGCGTGCAAATCCAGCGTGCAAACCACCGGGATACCGCGCTCGAAATGTGCCAACAGCACGCGGTGTTCCCAGGTGGTCACCCACCCAAGTACTGACCACGCCCGATGCTGCTTGACTTCGGTTTTCTAACGAGAACCGGTGTTTTCAGCACGGTATGGCCATTGGTATAGATCAATGTTGCCATAAAAATAAATACTGCTCTCACAGCAAAGTCACATGTGTGGCAGTAACGTTGTAGTCACATGACACCTGAGTCACAATGTGACATCATATTTGTGACTTCTATGCAACGTTACATATTAGTAACTTTGTAACTTCATTGTGACTATATTCTGTGATGTTTCCACAATTTAATTAACATGTAACAATGTGGCGACATTACAATGCCAATTTCAATGTGACATCACAATCAAGTTAATATGTGACGTCACAAACAACCATGAAAATGACCAAAATGACTTGGTTGTGACCTCAATATGACATTGCCGAGACGTACTGCAATGTCCTGTGACGTCCCAAAGTCACAGTGTGATGTAAATCTTACATCACTGTGAAAAAAAAATGCTGTTAGGGTGCTGACTTTGCAACTTATTTGCAAAATTGATTACTACTTTTGTTCTCTCAAGAAGGGTAATGCCACAGAGAAATAGAATGTATTAATCGTTGCAATATGATGTTGTTTCAATGTTAACAACATTGTACTAACAGATGGAATGTAGATATAATTGAGTTAATCTAAATGTTTTATAAATTCATCACAGTACATAGGGAAAATCTGAACTGCAATGCTGCTTTTTGTATCAGTTTAATATCAATATATTTAAGAGTTAGTAATATATCATTATAGAACATGGATCAGACACCAGAAACAAATTTAATTTCTTTAAGTGCTGAAAATAACTTCAATATAAAACATAACAGAAAAACCAAAACCACTTTTACCTGTAACAGTTTATCTAAACTACCACCTTCATTAAAATCTTTATGATGTACATTGTCATCTGCAGAAAAAAAAAAAGATTTTGAGATACTGACTATACATCCAGTTTATTATACATTCCCTACAATATATACTATGTAAAAGAAAAGCATTGTGGTGAGGTAAAAAATTAGACTGTTAGATTTTGATGGACTTGAACATTTCGAGCATCCCTGATTACAAACAAACCACTTTTGAATTACCTTAGTGTTTGCCTGCCAATCTTTGGCAATATCTCAAATAAATTATCTCAAACAATTCAAGTGAAATTTCATACAATTAGTACAATCTGCAAATGCTGAAAACTTAATGATTTTGACCATGATTAAGCATTTGAAATACCCTCAATTCTAAAACATTTTTATAAAAATTTATAAAAATAAAAATTCCAATTATTTTTAGCAAGATAAAACCATGGGCATGATTTCAAAAATTTTTTTAATTGAAAACAACATAGACACTTTATTAAAAATATGAAAATAGCCAATAAATTTGTAATTTTTTATTTAAAAGTAAAACAAATAATTTATAGGATAGTTACTATTGAAATAATGCTTGTTTTTCATTTACAATGAAAAATATTATAAACAACTAAACATGTTCATTTTTACAAAAGGAGTGGATGGTAAGTACTTTGAACTAGGAATGAATTAACACTCTAGGAGTTTATTATGATCCACTCTTTGGCTATTAGAAAATTTTCTTTCACTACAAAGAGTGCAATATTTCTCAAAAATAAAATTGAGTTCTTTGAAATTTGGTATGCATACTTAAATCAGTAACTATAATAAGTAATTTTTAGAGAGATCAGGTTAAAAGAAGATTCCCAATTTTAGACAAAACCAAGGACAAAACGTTTTTAAAAAACGAAAGGTCTTTTATTTAACATCCAAAAAGACGTACAAAATATTGTTAAAAACTGCCAGAGCGCTTTCGGATGTATATACGCCCTTCATCAGTGGCTACTACATGAGTAGTAAAAGCATGGAATGTTTATATATATAGAGACCATTTTAAAACAAATTTGCATAAAATATAAAATGGTAAATGAACTTACTAAAATAATACAAGAAATATACACTGAAATTACAAAATAAGTTTAAATGCTTACGAATTTTAAAATATTACAAGAAAAGAACTAATACAAATTTTAGAAAAACGTCAAGCATGATATTCCTGAGAATGACGTCACAAATAACTTTTAAGAGATTTGAATTGCATAGAGTCGAGAATGAGTCGCCAAACATAACTTAAAATTTGAACAGGATCAAAATTACAAATTGATTCACAGTAAATATAAATAAACTGGGATTCATAAAGAAGAATACTACGTGGATTGTTACAATGAACCAAAAGGAAAGTTTTTTCAAAAATGGGAAGAAATTTATCATTAGCCACATATTGAGCAAGATCCATAGAAAGTTTATCAGATTTGACATTGAAAGCATGTTCTGCTAAACGGATGCCAACAGTACGATTTGTACTGCCAATGTAAAATTTATAATCACCAGCAGGGGATAACAGGGTAACAACATACACTCCAGCAAAGCTTTTAAAGTCATCAAAATTTCCAAGTTTATCGGATCAAATATGATTAAATAAAGTGGTAATATTAGATTGAGCGGGTTTGAAACCAAATTCATGGCAGAAATTAATAAAAGGATGGAAAATCTTAGGATGATAAGGAACACTAGATTCATGGACTAAACGATCTTTAATAGCAACAAGTTTAGTATCAACCTGAGTGAATTTAAGATGAATGTGGGCTAAGATCTTACGAATAAATTCAAAAGAATAAGCAGCCTCATGGCCAAGTTTAAAAATAAAATTAATTTCATCAGTTAAAGTGGAGATAGAAAAGCAAACATTAAATGTGCGATTAAAATACGTGTTAAAAGAAGCTTTTTTAGAGGATACAAGATGGAAAGATTAGCAGGGATACATGAGTTAATAAAAGTGGATTTACTTTTACTAACTGCTTATTCTTTTGAATTTATAAGATCTTTGCCCACGTTCGTCTTAAATTCACTTAGGTTGAGTAAATCCACTTTTACTAACTCCTGTATCCCCGCTAATTCTTTCCATCCTGTATCCTCTAAAAATGCTTATTTTAACACGTATTTTAATCGCACATTTAATGTTTGCTCTTCTATCCCCGCTTTAATTGATGAAATTAATTTTATTTTTAAACTTGGCCATGAGGCTGCTTATTCTTTTGAATTTATTCGTAAGATCTTCGCCCACGTTCATCTTAAATTCACTCAGGTTGATACTAAACTTGTTGCTATTAAAGATCGTTTAGTCCATAAATCTAGTGTTCCTTACCATCCTAGGATTTTCTGTCCTTTTATTAATTTCTGCCATGAATTTGGTTTCAAATCCGCTCACTCTAATATTACCACTTTATTTAATCGTATTCGATCCGATAAACTTGGAAATTTTGATGACTTTAAAAGCTTTGCTGGGGTGTATGTCGTTCCCCTGTTATTCCCTGCTGGTGACTATAAATTTTACATTGACAGTACAAAATGTACTGTTGGCATCCGTTTAGCAGAACATGCTTCGCGATGTCAAATCTGGTAAACTTTCTATGGCTCTTGCTCAATACGTGGCTAATGATAAATTTCTTCCCGTTTTTGAAAAAACTTTCCTTTTGGTTCGTTGTAAGAATCCACGTAGTAGTATTCTTTATGAATCCCTGTTTATTTATATTTACCGTGAATCAATTTGTAATTTTGATCCTATTCAAATTTTAAGTTATGCTTGGTGACTCATTCTCGACTCTATGCAATTCAAATCTCTTGAAAGTTATTTGTGACATCATTCTCAGGAATATCATGCTTGACGTTTTTCTAAAATTTGTATTATAGTTCTTTTCTTGTAATATTTTAAAATTCGTAAGCGTTTAAACTTATTTTGTAATTTCAGTGTATATTTCTTGTATTATTAAGTTCATTTATCATTTTATATTTTATGCAAATTTGTTTTAAAATGGTCTCTATAAACATGCCATGCTTTTACTACTCATGTAGCCACAGATGAAGGGCGTATATATGTCCGAAAGAGCTCTGGCAGTTTTTAACAATATTTTGTACATCTTTTAGGATGTTAAATAAAAGACCTTTCACTTTTTAAAATCGTTTTGTCTATTGTATGCAGACGTGATGCCAATATTGATTATTCCCAATTTTGTTACTATTTTCCATACAATATCAAAATTTGTTATATCGTAAAGAAAGCAATGTGTAGGTACCATAAAATATTTTTAAATCCATAATAGCTGTAAAAATATCCACATTCCTAAGAATTTGTGGCTCTGGATGAGGCTGGCAACAATGCAGTGGCACTTCTGGCCAATAAAAATACAGCATATGAAATTTTATACTACAGTTAATGTCAACTAGTAAACAAATGTTAGCAATGATTATTTTAACAGAAAATAAAACTCTTTCAAATATATAATACCTGAATATTGCTATTCAAATTAAAAATGTTTGCTAAAAGTAAATTTAAAATGTTGGTACTGGCCGTCTAAATGGTTACCTTACACCTTTCTGGTAGGTCGGACGGTCTGGGTCTCAAACATTCTTTTTGGGTTGTATTATACTGACATTTTTTTATGATTTTCTCCCCCGTATCACAATGCATGGTTTATTATGAATATTTTAATATGATTATATGGATAGTTTATTGTCCTTGATACTTTAAGTTTTTAAGATTTAAACTAAAAAGGTGATAAAGACTGGGTATTCTGAATTCCTTGTTTGAATAAATCAATTTGTCATCAGTAATTTCCCAAATTGTCCAGTTGTTGAAAGGATATATTCAAAGATAATGTGCTCATTACATGTTAGCTTGAAATCTGTATAGAAGGGCTAACCTAGAAAATAGCGAAATAATCAATATCCTTTGAATAAATCAATTTGTCATCAGTAATTTCCCAAATTGTCCAGTTGTTGAAAGGATATATTCAAAGATAATGTGTTCGTTACATGTTCGCTTGAAATCTGTATAGAAGGGCTAACCAAGAATATTGTGATGTCTATAGGATACATATATTTATCTAGGACTTCTCCTTTGACAAAATATGGTTAATTATATTAGTGTGCAACACAAGCACAAAGTCGAGTGCTGTTACACAGTTCACATCATTTTGGATCCTGTATTCAGAGTTTAATCTTTTTACAAAAAATGCTCTCAAATTCCAGATATGATAAAGACATACACTCTGCAATAGGTTAAAAATTCAACTAGATTTAAGCCAGATTTAAATTTACGTACTTCCATAGGAAAAAAATAAATATCACAATGTGTTAAATGTTCAAAAAGATTTGAAGTTTTTGAAACATGATTATAAATTGTGTGCTTTTAAATGCAATCTCAAGATCTACATTTCAAATTTTATAAAATCTATTACATTCTTGTGTGACTTTTAAAATTAGAGTATTTTTACTTTCTCATACTATAGAATAGAATATTGTTTTCATAAAAATTTTTGATCTCAAAATTTTCATACAAACATGTTTTAGATCCTTCCTGAACACATTTTGACTATTTTTAGCATGGTGTCCATCTGTGATTTATTTCTTTTGTATATGATAGTTGTTACAAATATTAATGGATTTTTATCAAACTTTATATACAGTCCCCATGGGTTTTCTTGTCAAACTTAATATCAATTAAAAGATGTTTTAAGCCATTTAAAAGGAAAGGTACATGCTATAAAAAAAAAAAAAAAAAAAAAAAAAAAAAAAAAAAAAAAAATTGTGTGTGTGTGTGTGTGGGGGGGGGGGGGGGGGGGGAGGAAAAAAAAGAGAAAATGAAATGGATGAGATTTCTTTGTTATGAGCAAGTTAAGTTGAGTTACACTCCAATCTAATATTAGAAATATAACATTATTATATCTTCTACTGCCATATTTATTATATTAGATAAGTTTGATAATATTTAAAAAAAAATGGACAGTTCGGCGTACCTATACAAGCAGATTAAACTTGGGAATTCTTGACTAAAATAAAAACATAAGGATATTTTATCTTAAAATATAAAATATGCACTTTATATTTGAAATATAACACTAACATAAAATTTTACTTTTGAACAAAGATTAAGAAACTTTTATTTAATCAGGATGGAATAAATCATCAAATTCTCCTAAAAATCCATCAGTTATATATTCCATACAGTTACAATTTAGGAGCTAAATGGATATACCTTTAGTTTCAACATGTTTTGTGTGGAAGATTGCTAATTGCACTAACATAGATTGAAGAAAATAACGAAGTACAATACAAAGTTATTATGATGAAATTGAGCTCCTCATTTGAAGGATATAAATACAACATATAGTAGTAAAGCTAAAAGCCACAGAACAAAAAATTGGAAATTAGAACAGTCAAATTATTTAAATTTCATTATATGAGTCAATAAAATATGATTAAATATTATACTAACCTTTGGAATATAACAGTGAAGAATTTTCTCCAGCAGAGTTAACTTCTTCTAATTCATTAACAACTGGCATTAAACTGTCTTTACTACTATCAGATGTTGGACTTTCAGATCGACGGAGTCTTAGTGGTCTAGATAACCAGATATGCTTTAAAGGGGAAGTATTACGGTCTCCATTTTCCCCATTAGGAGGAGATAAAATTTCTATATCTGAGGAAGTAGCTGTTTCATTTTCATCTCCTGATGTATTTTGCTCTGATTCATGCTTTGTAACATCTGATCTTTCTGAAGCTGTAGTTGATATAGGAGATGGTTCTCGATGAGATCCATTATCATTATCATCTGCCGAACACTTGACGAAGGAACTGGATGAAGTAGCATGCGAACCACAACTACTAGAAGATTTTGCATCATATTCCTTAACTTCAGCTGTATCTGTATCGTCATCATCTTTACTGCTATTACTACTACCATCACTATGATGAGAGTTTTGTTCCTCATTTGAAGAATTCTGGGATTCATCCACAAAATGACTAGATTTTTCACTTTTGACCCACATGCGATTATCTGCGAACGAACTAGTAGTTATTGTGTGAAAAGAGCTATCTGAGCTCATCATATCTAAGTTTTGATTTACATTTTTATCATCACGAACACAAAAATTTGAATTTTCACTTGGTGTCACATACAAATCAGGTGAGATATTTTCCATAGCATTCCACTCCCAAGTAACAATATTTTCAGTCATACTTTCTGGCAAATCAGGAATTTCTATAATAGAACTACTAATATCATATGGCGAACACTGAGAAGCAGAATTCACAACTTCTACAGAAGCCGATCTAGTAAAGGAATCACTAGACTTTTCCATGACATTATTTGACACATCACTATCACTCATTTCAATCATATCATATTCTGATTCTACTTTTCTGCTTAAGTTGGGAGAATCAATTGGCATATGAACAGAAAGATATGTACTTTCGTCCATTGCATTGGCTGCTTCATTTTCATTTTCAACAGAAATCAATTTAGGAACATGAATGGAATCAATAAGGATACAAGTATTAAGATTTTCAGAATCATATATTTTATCACAGTCAACTTGATTTTCAGAATTCTTATGTTTACTTAGATTTTCACAGATCTCTGAAGGAGGTATGTTTAATGATTTTTCTTCCTTTCCTGGTAATGGTAACATATCATTTGATGGTTGTTCAGTTACTATACTACTTTCATTTTCTTCTACACTTAAAGTAGTAAGTTGTTCAGTTGTCTCTTGTATGCACTGTTTAACAACTGGCTCTTTATTCACAGATAAAATAGGTGTTAGATTCTCAATACTTTGTTTACCTTGAGCAACATTTTGAATAGAATCACCAGGGAAAAGACAACCTCTATGAGGTTGGGACAATACTGTGTTCTCTTTTATAGAATTATCAGGCAAATTACTTTCTGCAATAACTTCTTTCTTAAAATCCAAGTTAGAGAAAGTAGGATTTTTCATTTCAAAGAATGAACCCCATGCATCTGTCCAAAAACCAGACCCTTGTGCAGAAATCGAAGAAGGAAGCAGCTGCAAAGCTTGAGACACATCATGAGGAGTTGATGGTTGTATCACTGGCTGAGAAGTAGAGGGCGTCTCACTTAATCCAAATGCTTCAAAAAAGTTATCCGTTTCTGAAAAATTAGCATATTCAGAAAAGAAAAATATGACAGAACAGACTGTGAATATATTAAGAGTGATTTTCTGTAAGAGAGGTACGCTTCCTCTGGGAGTGCAATAGTTGACATTTTTGATTTTTCTGAAATTTGCACCAAACATGTTCCTATGTATTCTGATAATATATCAGGGAAAAATAAAATAAAATAAAAAGGTTGCCAAGATATGGTTATTTTTTTGGTGGGGTAAATGTCAGTTTTTCATGTAACAGTTGAAATACGGCAAATTACGATTTAAATTTCAGGAAAACTTTAGATAGATGCCAAAGTTTTTTCTTCACAATTGGCTTATATAATACTAGTACTAAGTTTTAGACATGATAACTTCTTGACATCTTGCTGAAGTGAGCCGGAAAGTGACTCCTAAATCGAGGGTCTCGTGAGCAATTTTCCGAAATTTAAAGCTAAAATTTGGCAAACTTCATACATGTGCCAAACTTTGCAATGTGCATTATGTTTTAGCATCACACCTAGGTTACTATTACACAAAAACAATTATGGCAACTCTAACGAGTTTTCCAGAATTACTTACTAAAAATCAACTTTTGGCAAATTTTGCCATTTTTTAAAGTTAATTATCTCAAAACTTCAGAGTCCCAAAAATATCCTATTTATGCCAGAAGATAATATAATTGTTATATAACAACATCCCATTATTTGTTCTTTGGCACCTTTCTCAGTTGTTTTTTAAAAATGACTTTAGTTATCAAAATATTGAAAAACAGCTAATTCCGTGCTGCATTTGAAAATATTGTTAATTTATTTTAATTAATTATTTACTTTAATAATATCAATTTTATTATTTTAAAATGTAATTTATATTACACATCTTTTTAAATATATGATGAAATTGAAAATTATATTTGCATCATGATGTCAAATTTTGACTGGTATCTTGACCTTTAAAAAAAAAAAAAAAAAAAAAAAAAAAAATCAATTTCAGTTTTACATTATATTACAGAAATGAAAATATCCAACCTTTTTACAAATATTTATCTGAAGTTTTGTTCTTGTGAGTGGCAATCAAACAAGGAAGAGCTAAGACATGAAGTTCAAAATGCTGCATTTTCAATATTAGAAATCAACAAGAATATGGCAAAAATAACCTGAAAGAAATGATTAATGAAAGTATTATTTACTGGCTAAGGGACTGGGGGAATGAAAATTTTACTTCAAAGGTTCCGCGAAACAATGCAAGAGTGGTATGGGAAACGAGGTACCTCTAACCACATTGATTGTATGTTTTTTATGCGTAAAGATGGCAAACAAGAAAAGGTGACATATCTTACACTTGCAGATAATTGCACCCAAGATATATATGCTGTATTATGTATTTTCAAACATGTATTACTCCAAGTAAGAGAAGATTTTGCTGGCATTACCAAAATTGTTGATCGGAGTGACAATGCTGGGTGTTATTCAACAGTCAATGTTATAGCAGGGAAAGCAGCAATTGCATTGGAAATGGGATTTGAAATTATACAGAGTGAATTTAATGAGACTGAGACTCAGCATGGCAAAGACCAATGTGATAAAGATTCCGTAGTCATCAAGAAGCATATAAAAAGCTACCTCCACAGTGGTCACAATACCACTTCAGAGCAAGATATCTTTATATCACTTTTATCTCCAGGAGGAGTGAGAAAAGTGAAGCCATCTGTTATTAAAATGTTGCATGATGAAGGTTCAATTGACAAGATTAACTTGAAAGGTATATCTATGTATCACTCAGCAAATCTGCAGAATACTCAGGGAATACATTTTTGGAAACATCATGGCATCGGTCCAGGAAAACAAACAACCACAAGTTCAAAATGTAAATCATGAATTGAAGTTCAACATCATTCATTCATTTCCTACTAATTTTCCAACTGGTAAGCCTCCCCAGAAAAAGAAGACACAAACACATATGCCAACTTTATTCTGTCCTGAAATGGAATGCACATCATCATTTAAGACAGTTGAAGAATTTGACAATCATGTCCTCGGTGGACATCATACCATTGCAGAAGATACTAGTATAACAGAAGACTGAGTAAAGATGATGTATGTCAAGAAAATGAAGACTGGAGTTGAAAATTTGTTTTTACCATCAACATCCCTGCAAGGAGATTCCACACTACTTACAACTTCTACAAATGACAGAATCTATAATTTCATGGGATGGGCTTTAAAGAAAAGGAAAAATAATCCCAAATTATCCCTGAAACAAAAGAAGTCTATACATGATGCTTTTATAAATGGAGAACAAGAACAAAGTGGAAGAAAAATTAGTCCTGAAGCTCAAGTTAATAAAATGAAAAGTTCAATTAATAAATATGGTGATAAATTTTTCAGTGTGGATGAGTATTTGTCAAAATACCAAGTGATGTCACAATTTTCCATATTGGCATCACACAAAAAGAAACAGACCCTGCATGCTTACTTGAACACAAAAACAAGTAAACGAGACGTAAGAGTAGATGCGGATGGGAGTGATGAAGAGGATGAGGAAGATATGTGTTTAGAGTCTGAGATAGACGAATGATATTACAAGGAAACCTGCCAAACTATTGCTGAAATAGAGTATGATTTATTCAAAATGGAACAAATACCAACCAGATATCAGCTAAAAATTGAACAATTTAAATATTATGGTATATATTATACCAAAAACTGTTATATAGGAAAAGTTACGTGCCTAGAAGACACTGTTACTAAAACACACAAAGTAAAATTTCTTCGTAAGACAGGAGTAAATCAATATGATTAGCCTAGGAGTCCTGATATTGAAAATATCAGTAACAGCATCATCTTCTTCGGACCTGTTGAAATAAGTGGTATGCCTCCTTTTCCCTTATCAGATACAGAACAAAAAGATTTCAAGGACTCATATCAGAAATTCAAAAAACAAGTTTGGGAACAACAGAAGAGTGAAAACTTTTAGAACTCTTATTTCAGCTACCAACTTCAGATATAAAAAATAGGTTACATACATATTAAGTTAGCTATTGTTAATTTTACATTTACCTTAAGAAAGTACCCCTTACATTGCAAAACAAACAGTCTACACTAAAGAAAGTTTTGAATATTATTTGTTGTATACCATAATAAAATTTGTAGTATTAAGTAAATATTTGTCATTGAAGTATATGCTAGGTTGACACATTATAATAACTATTCTAAGTGCATGTCATTTAAAAAACATAAAAGTTATCAAATAGTACTACAATTTGTCTACAAATTATAATTATTTCCCTTCTGAAAGTCGAAGATTTTCTTATATAGGCCTATATTGGGTTTCTGGAAATCTGGTACAAACACTATTTTCGACAAATTTCTCTTCATAAAATAAAGTGACAGTGAAGAAATATTTCACACCACACCACAAATTTGGTATTGATTACTGATCAATGACAAAATTAAAATTGATAAAATAAATGTCAAGGTTACAGTTGTTTTGATATATAAATATTCAAATACAATAAAGAATTGGCAGTTTTCAATATTTTGATAACAACAAAAGTAATTTTTAGAAAACAACTGAGAAAGGTGCCAAAGAACAAATAATGGGATGTTGTTATATGACAATTATATTATTTTCTGGCATAAATAAGATATTTTTGGGACTCTGAAGTTTTGAGATAATTAGCTTTAAAAAATTACGAAATTTGCGAAAACTTGATGTTTAGTAAGAATTTCTGGAAAACTGGTTAGAGTTGCCATAATTGTTTTTGTGTAATAATAACCTAGATGTGATGCTAAAATATAATGCACATCAAAAAGTTTGGCACTTGTACGAAGTTTCACAAATTTCAGCTTTAAATTTCGGAAAATTGTTCACGGGACCCTCGAATTAGGGGTCACTTTCTGGCTAACTTCAACAAGGTGCCAAGAAATTATCATGTCTAAAACTTAGTATTAGTATTTTATAAGCCAATTGTGAAAAAAAAAACTTTGCACCTATCTGAAGTTTTTCAGAAATTTAAATCGTAATTTGTCGTATTTCGACTGTGACACAAAAACCACCCTTTACCCCACCAAAATATAACAGCCATAATTTCACAACAAATTTTTTTTTTTAAAAACGCTGATTCACTTTTTGCTATGACACTATAGAGAACATCTGGTGCAAATTTCAGCAAAATCAAAAATGTCAACTATCATAAGAGTACCTCGCTTACAGAAAATCACTCTTAAATAAATACAATTAAAAAAATTATCACAATCAAACTCTGGCAATGGAACAGTCAGAGGTAAATCGAATCTGGTTCCCAAATAACTCTTGGTAAGCTTTACCAATGTTTGAGTGCTAGTTGTTAAATTGTGAGAGATGTTTGAAATCAAATAAAATTGTTCAAGAGAAAGTCGAAATTTTAACTCAAACATCAAAAAAATTTATAAATTCAAAATATGTATTATGCTTAGTATATTATAATTGTCAAAACATAATGTGAAGTTGAAGTTTAGTAGTCTACTGGTCATTAAAATTTTAGCAGATTACTACTGGCAATAGATATTTTGCCATGCAGAAATATTCTGTAAAGTGAAATATTCAATTAAACAGAACATTCTCAACTTTGTTTGATTAATTTGAGCTTATATGTGATTATATACTATAGTAATTTGACATAACGAAAAAATATATTATATTTTGCATGCAGTACTCAATAACTTCTTATAGATTACTATACAAAACATTATTACAGTCAGCCTTTGTTATAGCTTATTACTTAAACTATCACTCTCTCCACTTAGTTCCAGGGTTCGAAAGATCTATTGCCTGAAATGCCTGGAGCATACGAAAACTTCAATCAAGAATGCATTATTTTTTAGTACATGCCCACCCGAGTATGCATGTAATAAAATTTAGTGGACACTCTCTTCAATTGTATCATGATAAAGAATGTGAGGAAATTTTAGGTGAGATTAAACTTCCATTTTGGCTGCCATAATTGGAAATATTAAGTCATTGATTTCCCATTTTTGATATATTTACTTTATTTAGTAAAAGCTTTTCTAGTTTTACTATTGAATTATAGGCTATGTATATTGGTCATTCCATGTTAAATTAAGACAGCCCCCAACCCGACTGACACCTAGTTTTTTAAAACTTGGAAATTTTGTTATCCACTCATATATAAGACTCTATGCAAAATTTTAGCCCCAATTCTAATTAGTTTTTTATTTATAAAAATTTGAAGTTCAGAAAATCTGGTAATTTTTCATGATTTTTCACATATTCAAATGCCTGTATATTTTGTAGCTTAAGGATGACCTTTCTTGTGATATGTCACATGACACTGTAAATGATATTTTCCATTTCAAGGTCACTTAATTTGGCCTTTGACCTTAAACTGTGGAAAAAGTTTATCCTTAATTTTATAATATATATATATATTAAAAAAAAAAAAAAAAAAAAGATTTTGCCGATATGCTATTTATCTCTATCATACAAAAATTTAAAGTTGAGAAAACCATGGGCTCATAGTGAAAAAAAATTCGAAATAAATATATGTTATATGAGCAGCTATTCGAAAAATGCTGGAAACCACATAAAATCATAACTGATTAAATAATTCTTAAATAAACATCATTTTATATTTGACAAAAAGTTATAAACATTCACTAATGTGCATATAATTATATATATATATATATATATGTATAGGGTGGTCATAAAAAAACTTCCCCGATATATGAACCCCTAGTGGCGTATCGACTCAACCAATCGAATGGAAATTTCAGATAGTGTTATTTGAAGGTATGCACTCGAGATTGTGATGATTTCAAACAATAGAGCTCTCACGATTACGGTTACAGTGAAGAAAATTTCGAAATTTTCGAAAATCCACTTTTTTCCTACACAAATTGATCAGCGCATTGGAAAACCATAAATGGCATTGGAACGATACATGTATGATGAAAATTGGTGGCGTAAAACATTTGCAAAGAAGAGCATTGTAAAGGACCAATGACAACACAAGAGAGGTGAGGGAAAATTTTTTTTTATTGGAATTACAAGTTTTCAATGTGCCCACCTTTGCAGACGATAACGCATTGCATGCGGGAGATTGTTGACAACAATGACGAACGTAACATCACAGGAGGAATCTGTATAACTTCACATTTTATGCCATCTTTCAATTTTGACAAATCTTGTGGATTTGATGTGTACACCTTAGATTTCAGATAACCCCAGAACCAGAAATTCCTCGGAGTGAGGTCGAAGGATCGCATTGGTCATGAAATTGCAAAGTTACGGGAGATGACTCAATCACCAAAGTTCTGTTGCAGCACTTGTCGAACACATGTAGCGATGTGGAGGAGCACCATCTTGCATCCATACAATATCATTAACAACATTTCACTGCTGCTATTCTGGAATTACGTAATTCTGCAACATTGTTTTATACCAAGGACCTGTGATGGAGCATGTTTACATACCATTGGAAGTGACCTCTTCGAAGAAGTACAGACCAAGAACAAATGTGCTTGCGATGCCGCACCACACAGCCACTTTAGCTTCGTGTAAAGGCACTGGTGCTACATCGTGAGGATTTTCGTCAGCCCAGTGAAAGCAGTTCTTGGAGTTTACGTTCCCAGTTAAGGAGAAATGTGCCTCATCCGTCCATAATATCTGCAGCGGCCACCTGCTATCTTCATCATATCTGATGAGGAAAAAATTCGCAAAATCAACATGCTGTTGTTCATCTCCAGGTTGCAACATCTGGACGCGCTGGAATCGATAAGGAAATATCTGCAGAACAGAGCGCAGAAGCTTGAGGACTGTGGTTTTCGTTACATCCAAATTGCGGGCAACACTTCTTGCAGTACGCAATGGACCTGCAGTAATCGTATTATGTACTTCCACAACAACTTCAACAGGAACAGATGGTTGTCCGGATCACGGTATATCACATGTGCATCCAGTTTCTTCAATTTTTTTTACCAAATCACATATAGTTCATACGGAACATGGGCCTCGTCTTAGCTTATGATTTTGCCGATAAACTCGCACTGCTTCGGCAGCATTTTCCCCGTTCAGATAAAACAGCTTTATCAATTCACCTTGTTGTTTCCCTCTAAGTGTCATCTTGTTGGCTCATTCAAACATCTGATTGAAGAAACAATCTTCCCATACTGCTTATTAAAGGTTTTCCACAAGTAATGTTTTGCACATGGTGTTCTTTCAATGCGCTGATCAATTTGCGCAGGGAAAAAGTGGTTGTTATCTTCTTGGAAAATTTAAAAATTTGAAGTTGAAGATGAACAGCAAAGTATGCACTGGCATAGAGTCAATAAGTGTTGGCTGGGTCATAAAAGTATACAGATCCAGTTTCAAAGAAAAACATCGTTCACTTTATTTTGTGAGAAACATAACTAGGCAAATTACACATTCCAGGTAATTTTCCATGCCACAAAACATCAAAAAAATACTATGTACAAAAATTTGCAGTTGTAAATAATCCGACAGAAATTCCTTGAAGCATTGGTAGTAAGTAACTATACTACCTCTATCACTTGCATGTATTTGTAGTCACCATCGAAGGTATCACACTTGGCAAAGGAAAACCAAAGGACAAGACATCAGAAAATATTTAACGTGACTTCCGAACATATGTAAGTAAATTTAATGTTCAATACATACTGGTCTAAACTGACCACATCTGCGTCCGTCTTGACTAAAAACCGTCGTCAAACGATATCTCGCCTGCTTCAATTTAAAGCATTTCTGTCTGACGGCATCAGACTATCAGTGTCTGTGTCTAACCGATCGTCGTGATCGTCGATCTGATTAAGTCTGATTGCTTCAAGAAACCTCTGTCCTATATATCCGAGAATGGACAGTTCCGGAAATGCCCCCGGATATGCAAATCAGATGCGTACGCATTGAGAACTGATTTGCATGAAACTTCATGTTGAAAAACGTCACGGTTCACGCCGGTGAACGGGAAGAGTCGTTCATATTAAATTTGCATAAACGCCCATTCACGGGAACGTGAATCGCAATGTATTGATTTTTTTTCAACAGTTGTTGCCATTCAAAAATTTCAAAATTTTTTCACTATAACAATAACCGTAAGAGCTCTATTGTTTCAAATCATCACAATCTTAAATGCATACCTTCAAATAACAATATCTGAAATTTGCTTTCGATTGGTTGAGCGAATAGGCCGCTAGGGGTTCACATATGGGGGAAGTTTTTTTTATGACCACCCTGTGTATATATATATATATATATATATATATATATATATATATATATATATATATATATATATATATTCTTTTGCTCAATTTTAAGGTTTTAAAGATAAAGAACAATTATGATTAATAATATTTGTGTTAAGTATACAACCATTGCTATTTTGTATGTTTATATATATATATAATATAAATATATCCTTATATAACAAATAATGTATTTCAGTGATATATTATACTCTAGTTTGGTAGAATACAGAATAAATCTTGAATTATATTTTCAGAATTTGCACAGTCCCTTAATAGTGTGTCAATACCATATCACAAACATAATTTCCAGTTGTGTTCTCTAGTTCTGGAGTCATAAATTATTTAGTCTAGAATACTATAATAGGCCTTGTGTTTCCATTGAATGGGCACCCCGTAAAATCATACATTTGGGGTGGGTGAAATGTAACAGCAATCTTAGAACAACTATATGCTGACTGTAGCAGAATGAGCTGTTGCAATTTATAACGAGAGATGGCGCTGCGCGCGCTGATGTAAAATTAATTAGATGAGTATGTGCGAGAAAAAGAAATTGTAAGTGAACGCTTGAGTGTGGTCGCAGAGATTGTCCACCTTGAGAGGTTTTAATTCCAAAACCGCCCCGAATGTGCGGTTACTGTAAGGCCTCCAGAGTGCAGGCCAGTGTAAATAAAAATATTCTTGTTTAAGAATACTTAGTTGTGTGTTATCCTACACTGACAAAGGAAAAGATCAAATGAAGTTAAATATATAAAGCCAAAATTGCAAAGAATCCTAAAATCTTTAAGGAACAAAGCTTTGTTTGTTTAATCATCTAGTGATAAATCTGGGGGAAAAACAGTGTCTGAAATATCATAACATCTAAAACAAATCTTTTATGAAACTGAAAGCAGGTGTAAAAAAATTCAAATACGAGGGTCACACTGAAATTTTCAAGACTGGGGCACACGATATGCGCTAGAAAAAGAAAATGGAGTTGACGCGAGAGCATTATCGAGCTATGATTTTAAAGTAGGGCTAAATCAAGAAGAATGTCTTCAATGTCTACAATTAGCATATGGAAATGATACTCGATCTCGTGCCACTGTCAGATGATTTACAGAGTTTAGAAGAGGTCGAAATTCCCTCCTGGATGAAGAACACACAGGAAGATCTTTGTCAGTTGTAGTCCCAGAAAATGTGTCAGTCATTCAAAAAATGTTAATCGCTGCACCTACCAAATGATACAGAAGGAACTTAACAATGAATCCACAGCTATACATAAAATTATTCATGGAGAACTGCATATGAAAAAATTAGTTTGTCGTTCGGTCCCCCTTATTTTAACAGAACATCAAAAAGCCAAAGCGAGCGAAGCATCAAAAAGCGTGTCAGAATAAGTAAAGAAACCCTAACATTACGTAATGATGGTGGACAGACACCCCATTATTTCTAAAATCATAGTGATGAAATGTATATACCATTTTTTGACATTTCAACATGTCAGAAAGTAAAGTATGGGTCTTTGAAGATGGCCCCAAACCAACAATGGTGAAAAGACAACAAACAATGAAAAAAGTAATGTATGCAGTGTTCTTCAGAAGTACAGGCCTGTTCAAAGCCATAAAGCTAGAGGGACAGAACACAGAAGACAGTTACAGCTAACTGGTACACCACAAAGTTTCTTCCAGAAATTCTTCAGGAAGTGAATGTTAGGGGACTCATACTTCACCATGACAATGCATCTTCTCATTTAGCAAGAATAACAGTTGAATTTCTTGAACAAAAAAACATCAAAGTGATAGAACATCCACCCTATTCTCCTGATCTTGCTATGTGTGACTTGGCTATTTTGTAATCTAAAAAAAAAAATTTATGTGGGTGTCGTTTTCATTCCAAAGATGAGATTGATGAGGCTATAACTGCATATTTTTCATCGATTCTATGAAATGGAAAACTTGAGGCATTTAATCTTTGGAAAATTCACCTACAAAAGTGCATTGCTGTTGGAGGGAGTACTTTGAACACTCCTAAGAGTTGGTAAGTTTAACTTGTACTACTTAGCCGTATCGCAAAAATTTCAGTGTGATCCTCAAGTTAGCAATTTTGACAAAGAGTTGGAGTATTTGAATTCTATCAGAATAGTTTAATCTACCTAGATATCACTAACTAAATGCTTTTCATCTTTCTGGGGTGTCAGTAAGTGACCTACAACTATAAAGCGACACAGAGTGACTGCTGCAGAGCATGGAATGAGAAAAGGGTGCTGCATATAATAATTACTTTGACTTTTTTTCTGATAGAAAAGTTGCAGGTCATACAAAATTATGATCTTTCTCTTAATATTTTTTAAACAGCTATATGTATAAATATTTGAAATAATGGTCTCAAATGGGATGTCATTTGTGTGGATTGAAAAAAAATTAATTGTATAGCAAAAGATTATAAAAATTGGGATTCTAAAGATGCTAGTATAAAATGTTCTGAAGCTAGTAGTAGCTTATTATTAATAAATTTAAGATTTTCTTGTGCTCTATTAAAAATATTTTTGAAATCATCTTTGAAAAACACAAATTAAATAAAATAGTCAATGTGAATTCAATTTGTTATTTTACAAATTAATTTTAGTTATTTTATAAAATCAATAAAATAAATGACAAACATATATAAATTAAACATAGAACCCCTTTTCCTTAAAGTGCATTTCTACTTTTGGCTTACTAAGACTAAAGAATGTACTTTATGTGAAGAGGTGCCCTGAAATTCTTTCTGGATGTGCCAAAATCAAAAATCCACTTATGTCATTGACATTACTATATAGTTCTAAGATTGATAGTACATTTCACCCACCCCAAACATATGTCTTTATTATGTGCCCACCTACTCATCCAATCAAAACATAAGATCTTTACTTGACTAAACAAGTTATGACCCCAGAACATGAGAGCAAAGCTAGAGGCCATGTTTGCGGGATTGGAGTCTATAAAAATTCTAAAAATAAAATTAAAGTTTTTATTCCAGTTTTTATTCTTTAATTTACTAAACTAGGGTTCAATATGACTGAAATACATTAATCTATATAAAGAACTGTCTGCCCCCCAACCAACAGTGTCAACTCTTAGCAGGTTTTGTGTGCAACTACCATACCGAGATATAGCTAAGTTTTTGTTTTGGTCGAACCATTCAGTAAATAAATTATATTTTTAAAGTAAAATTTACAGTCCATTTAAACCATATATACACACAAAATAGCAATGTTTGAGAGCGTATTAAAAAAAAAAATCTGCATTATTTTCTAAATCTTAAAATTCAGCAAAATAAAATGTATAAAATCATATGCACATTCGAAAATGTTTATAACCTTAAGTTGAGAATGATAATGTTTATTTCTTAAGAATTGTTTAATCAGTTATGCTTTTGTGTAGGTTTCCAGCATTTATTGAATAGTTGAATTATTTACATTTGAATTATTCTCTTTCAAATTTTAAAATTGAGCAAAAAAAATTTATAAAACTATATGCACATTAGTAAATGTTTATAGCTTTTAGTTAAGTATAATGATGTTTATTTAAGAATTATTTAATCAATTATGCTTTTATGTGGCTTCCAGCATTTTCCCAATAGCTGCTCAAATAACATATATTTATTTAGAAATTTTTTTCACTATGAGCCCATGGTTTTCCCAACATGAAATGTTTGTATAATAGAGATAGAGTATCAACAACAAAAAAAATTAAATACCCTTTTTTGGCAGTTCAAGGTCAAAGATCAAATCAAGTGACCTTGAAATGAAAAATATCATTTACAGTGTCATGTGACTAATCTCAAGAAGTGTCATATCTTAAGCTAAAAATAAGCCTTATTTCAGTACAATCCATAGATTAGGTCAAAATATACAGACATTTTAATATGTGAAAAATCATGAAAAATTACAAGATATTTCAAACTTTAAATTTTTATAAATAAAAAACTAATGAGAATTGGGTGTAACATTTTGCATAGTATCTTATATATGAGTAAATAACAAAATAGCCAAGTTTAAAAAAAATCAATGTCAGTCGGGTTGAAAATGTCACTTTTTTGTGTTGATTTGATATGGAATGATTTACATAATATAGCTTATATATAACAACATTTCAGTTTTCAGCTTTCTCCAACCAATCTGAATGAAGCAAGCCTTGAGCCTGCATATATGTGCACACAAAGAGCATGCTAATCCTTACCTCAAGTGGCAAACCCCATGGGGGAGGAATTAAATCTCTAATCTCTTCTCCATGGATAAACAAGAATACTCAGGACAAACTGGAATTTTTATTTGCACTACAGTTATAGGTTGAGGGCAGGAATTTCACCTGCTCCTGCCAAAAAGGATCTTTAGGAGACTTTAAACTGAAAATAAAGGGCTTGATAAAAAAAAGGGACAAATATTTAAGAGACTATACATTCTTTACATTAGCTGTATTGGATTCCAGAATATGCGCTTTTATTGTTTTCTCATACTATTATATAGAAAAAGTATTTTTTCTCGAATATTTTTGATTTTGATGGATAAACATGTTTTAGGGCTTCCTGAACCAATTTTAACCAATTTTTTATGCAGCTTAACCTACCTATTTTGCTGAATATGCCGAACAAATCTATTTATATTGCTGATATGCAAAATGTTTTAAAGCAGTGGCTGCCAACAACAATCAATTTGGCAAGAGTTGTGGAGTGATAGCGAGCAAGAGCAGTAGCTCCCTAGTAATTCCCTTTAATTTCCAAGGCTCCAGAGCTATCAGCGTTGTAAAATATAAACAGCAAAATGCAACATTAAATTTTTTGCTTGATGGGTATCTATTATTTTTTGGACAACATGCTTGAGGGCTTGTAGAAATTTTTAGATTTTTGTAACACTGCTTAATTCATCATTTTTAATGGTCTTGACAATTGATGCAATTCTCATATAAGAGATGAGAATTAGGGAGTGAGGAAATGCACAGTTAGTAAATTTCTGGGCAATTATTCAATTAAAACAAAATAGGGAGGGGGGAGGAGTGGTTAGTCCTTTCATTTAATAGTCAAACTGCATTGTTTAATTGACCTATGGCGAGTGCCTATTTTAAGGTCTACCATTGTACAATGAATATATATATACATTAAATTTGATGTCAATTCTATTAATAGTTTGCGCTACAGAAGTATCGAATAGGTGAAATTTTACTATGAACACATACTATATATTTGACTTTCATGGTAAAAATAATGGGATGTAGAACAATAAAGAAAGATAAAATTAAGAAATCAATAAATCAGAATTAATTTGCAATGTTTTCTTAGTTAAAAACCTGTAAAAATAATCATTATCTATGCTATTAAATATATATTGAAATTTGATATGAAGATTATACTAAAAAACCATAATTTTAAACTAAAAAGTGTGTACTACTTAATAATAAATAACAAAATATATTCAAATTAATATATTTTGTCTTTTACACAAATTCTCTATATTTTAATGGCAGTGTAGTAAATTTTTCTGAATTTGATCTTGTGTATAAAAACTTATCTCCTTTAAGGCAATTAAAGTAAACAGTCTGTGATATGTTATACACGATAACCCTTTTGATTTCCAAATGTTAAATTTTCACCTGCAAAAAATAGACCCACCTACATTATGGCCACACATAGAAATTATGAAGTCCCCAGTAGCAAAGTATGAAGGGAATGTGGGGAGACAGTGGTTACATAAACAACTTGCTATGAAGCAATTCTCACTTTAATTATTATACATTGTTTGAAATATTTTATTTAGTTATTAAGCATGGTGAACGACTGGAAAGAAAGTAATTTGGTAGTGGGTTGCTTGAGTAGCCACTATCTCCCCAAATTCTCTTCACACTTCACTACTGGAGGTTCCCTAAAAAATTTTCAGTCTGATATAGTTATGATAACAGTCCTAACTGTCATTAGTTGCTTTTCCTACTTAGCTACTTCTATATATCTTCAGGTGGCATCGGCCACACATGCAGATTGGGATCAGCACATTTTTCTAATTATAAGAACCCAACATGAAGCACAAGTTCAGCAGTACCAGACAGAGAATTAATTGGGAGGGAATCGGGTCTAGAGTAAAAAATCCTTTCCCAGCTGTTTTTTAGAAGAGTTGACAAATCAGTAAAAGTATTAGGTGGTAGTTCTACTCAATGTGATGTCTTCAAAGATTGATCCTTGCTATGGATGTTGGTAACTTCTTGTTGTAAACAGTGATAGAGCTTGTGCACTCCCCCCCCCCCCACACATATTAAAACACTGCATCCCTTTACGTCTCCCTTGTATTTATCCCTCATGTTATGCATCTCCAAATCCCTCCAAACCTCCTGCATCCCCCTACCCCCAGCACTCGCGAGGGCTGTGAGTCTGTATTTCCATCTCTAATATGTAGTTTAGAGTTTTGTTTAAAAAAATACTTTTTGAATAGTTTCTGTCAGAAAACTTACCTGTTCCTCTTTCTATCGGTGAGCCTGTTAACATGGCTACCTACTTAAAACTTTGTTGAGAAATTCAGATATATCATTAGTATATTCTACCTAAAAATATTGATAATCAACACTTTCAATATTTTATCCTTTAAGCTACTTCTAAGTCATGGATTATATACCCAGGAATATTGAAGAGGTGGTAAGGCATATGTCATGCATAGAATTTTGCTGCTTTCAAGGAGCCTTGCAAGCCATTTTAAAAGGGATCATAGATTATATGAATGACAAAAAGTTTAACACAAGCACATATTACATCATGTATAAATATATAGTATAGAATTGCCAAACTTCTCTATATATTTCTAACTTGACCTTATCAAACATTTTCTAAATTTGAGTTAAATACATAAAGGACCTACATTTGAGTAGAAAGATAGGTTGATAAAGGGTAATCATATATAATCACCAGTCCACCCGAAGGGTAAAAGAAGTAACCCTTCAGTTTTAATATTTTACATTAGATGATAAAAGAAATAAAAATAAAAACTATATAAAAAATTAACCTGGTATTTTTGATAATTGGTCTTTTCTATTTTCTTCTTGAATATCAAGTGCTTTATCAATAGTTTTTTGGGCTGTATTTAAAGCTGATTTAGCGAAACTTGCAATTCCAGCTGTGTCAAACCAGCTCATGGCAAATGCTACACAAAAGGATAAAGGATTTCAGAAAAAACAACAATGCTTGAAAGTATAAGATTAAACACATTATTTAATGATTTTGAAGCATATTAAACTTAAATATATAACTCATAGAAAAATATCAAAGTTAAATGAAAGTAATTTTAAAGTAAAATTAAGAAAATTGATTAAGTAGACTCTAAGGTCATGTTGGGTATAAACATAGTAGATTCAATAAATGGCTATGATTTAAAATTAAAAGCATTCTAGATTTAAGTAAAATTTTGTACTAATTTGCTTGAAAGGTACTGACAAATAAATGATCTCAATATTTTTGCCTAACTTGAGAAAACATTCAAATCTGATTTATGACCATTTATTGAATGCTTCATATATAATCATCAGTTGGTTTAGAGGTATATACAGGGGTTATTGTCATGGTTTTATTAAGCTAAAGAAACCTTTCATACAATAGGTCCATATTTAACACACCTTGTGCTACTTCATATTTTATGTTATTTGATAATTTAAAACTGCAATAGCGTTAAAATGAAAAATTCACACTATATTCTGTATATAAGAATATTGTTTGATAAATACATTTTTCACTCCCACAGTTGCAAAAATGGGTTCAGCTAGTTATCTAATTTAAACATGAATATATTTTTACATAATAAAAGATGTTTGTCTATGTGTCTGCAGTTGGAAATCTAAGTGTCGGACAGTGATGGAATTTGGTACAGAGGTACTTCAGGACCCAGAAAAATATGCCTTGGTGAAATGTTTTACAAATTCTAATGAGTTTTCAAGTTATTTTATGTTTTAACATGATTTTTACACAAATTGTTTCATTAGTTGCCGAAAATATAATCACAGAGTTTCCATCTTGACATCATCCGAAATATCACACAACATTCTTTACAACAATGTTTTGAATAGAATCTGTAGGTCAATTCTTCATACTTACTTTTTTTTTAATACATCAAAAGCTGCAGTTTTAAAGTTATCCAATACTTATTTTGCCACATTTAAAAAGTAAAATTAGCTCATTTCTATAGTTTAGCAAAAGGTTGCTTGTATATCTTCACATTTTAACAAAAAAATATTTCTTTGATTTACTAATTATTTTTTTGTGATTTTTTAACAAAATGCATAAAAATTGAGATTTTTGATTAAGGTCGTTTCTCTGGTAGCAGTGGTTTTTCCCTTGATAGACTTTTTTGCACATACCTGCCTTGGAACTCACAGTGAGGTTTAACCCCTTCGCGGTGGGTGTCTCACCAATGTGCCAGTAGTAAATGTCACTCACACCTGGGTGGCTCATATGCGAGCCACCGCTTGAATTGGTTCTGAGGACGGGTGTCTTATACTCTGATAATTAAGTATTTTTATCTCTTAAATCTTTATGTTGGAACTCAATTGTTATTAAGTACTGTTCATCAAAAATATTGGATACCTTGTGGAAGAGATGCTATTTGTCAATTTGTGAAAGGTTGCATCACTTGTTTCAGACTTTCAACCACATCAATGAATCAACAAATGGCTGATCTTTCATATTCAAGGAGTGACACACTTGAGAGCATTTTCCATAACAGATGTTGATTTTGCTGGCCCAAGGAAAGAGCTGGAAGAGGAAGAAAGAGCTTCAGGGTGTTTATGGATGATTTTGTGTGCTTTTCAACTCATACAATTCACCTTGAGGTAGTGAGCAATCTTACTTCTTAGTATTCATTGCAGCTTTGAAACGCTTTATCTCCAGATGTGAGAAGTTGTTTGAGATATTAAGTGACTGTGTAACTAATATTGTTGGAGCAAACTGAGAACTTAATGGTACTTTAAAGGCATATTATGTCTCTACAGCTGATGACAGTATTTTAAATTTCCCCTCAGCTAAAGGAGTTAGTGGAATTTCAACCTTCCCACTGCTTCTCATTTTGGTGAGCTGTGGGAGGCTGGAGTCAGGGCTTTAAAGTTTCATTTAAGGAGGGTCTGCATTAACTGCTATTTCTGAACCTGATTTTACAAATTTACAAGTGTCACGTCTCAGTCATTGGCAAGTAGCACAGTGGCTTTTGCAAAATTTCTAAAAAAGATGGAGTAAAGAATATTTCTCCAGGTGTCAAACCCCAACATAAGCATTCAAGATTTAGTTCTAATAAAGAAACAACTAATGCCTTCATTGCAATAGAAACTGGCACGTGTACAGAAGGTACATCCCGGAAGGAATGATAAGGTTAAGAGTGGTTATTGCAAAAATTGAGATTGGAAATTTTAACAGACAAATTGCAAAATATTGCAAATTGCCATTTGAATAATTATTTCTATTGTCATTTATAATCTTGTTCATTTAGTGTATAGTTAATTATGACTTTTAACTGTTAATTGTATATTTTTATGTATTTGTTGTTTGTGCATTTAGCCATTGTTTTAATTTTACTTTCTTGAAATCCTAAGAGGGTTTCAAGTGCAGAAGAATGTTGAACTTTAGTTTAATTTTGGTCCTAGATAGCACTGTACAATTGATGCAGTACTTTCATCCAGGTTGCAATGATTATGTTTATTTATGTTGTGTTGTGAAAGAGTGTTTTAGTGTGGACCACCCATTACAATGAATTTTGTGTAATAAGTAAGTCTTGTAGAATAAACAGTTCCCAATGCTTGTTCTGTAAAATCACAAAGATTCTTAAATGTCTACTTGCAATTAAAGTACTTTGAATGACATGTGTGACACATGTCATTCTTATCAACTCATGAAATGACTCAGAAATCATTTTTCTAGAGCATTTGCTTATAAAAATAGTAAAAAAAAGGCCAAACTTTCAGAAACTATTTCTCCAAATCCAGTAGGTAATTTGAAAAATGAATTTTATATTTAGATTCAACCTGGTCGAATTAGTATGAATGTTTCAGTCCTGAGGGTTACAATTGCGAGACTGATTTACTGACATTGCACTTTTATAATAGCGATTGAAGTACATATTCTCAAGTTATATACACAGAATACATGCCATGATATTTAACATACTACACTTAAAATACACTATTAATATAAAATGAAATTTAATAATTCCCCGATGTCAGTTTTAATTCAGTTGGGTGGAGAAGTGTCACAAGTAGGGGAGAGGGTGGGGTGGGGTGGGTGGACATATGTCCTGAAAAAGCTCAGCTGGGCCCTGGGTTTAAAACAAGCTCAAGGTTCTCAGAAATAAACCCATATTTTAGATCTATTTATAAAATTGGTTGGCAGATGCCTTGCATTTTACCGCAATCTCAGATCTTCCCAGTAGTAAAACATACTACATAAAATACCTTTCTATTATAAATTTCATATAAAGATAAAATTTTGGCCAATTATTGCTCTTTCTTATTACTGGAGCAATTTTTTCATAATTTATACTCTCCCTTCCCCTGTATTTAAGACACATTACAATCCCTACTTGTGATCAATATTTACCTAGCAGTTTAATTCAATAGCTTTAATAAATGAAATTCAAATTTTAGATTTCAACTCGCTTTCTAAAAGATAAATCATATTTCTGCAACATTCCCAACAATAGATAGTGGTGATGTGCCATTTAATATGTATGAAAGTAAAGAAAATAAAGGAAATAATTTTAAATTATACAAATTTAATACAAGTTTGTTGCAATGATCATGCGAGACTATATTATTTTACTTGAATATATAAATTTTCTATAATAAGTTCGCAATGCACAATTTTTAATCAAATGACCTAGTATGTAAATTTTTTATTATATAATGAAAACTTTTCTCCTACTATTTCGACAGTAGTGCTATGTGGAATTAGAAATCACAGGAGTCAAGGACAACCAAACAAAATAAAAATTAAAAATGCAGCGTAAGGACCAAGAAATTCATAATCGAAATAAACGCTACATTAGTAAACTCACTATTTACAGTGTTAAAGAGCGTGCATTATCTAGTAATATTATAAGATGGCAGTAATAAATATAAAATTACATTCAACAACAGATAACTCCAGCTCGTGCCACCTGAGCATGTAGATGTAAACAAAGTAAAATTGCCAGTTTTAGCACCATTACATAAGACAGTGTTGATGGTTGATGTCAAGAAAATAAATTACATTTATCTTCTTGCATATGGATTAAAACATTTGAAAATAGAATAAAACTTTCATTCTCAGTGCAAAATAAAAAAAAAAAGTAACGTTCTTAGACAAATTAGTTTCTGGTGACTTCGTGGTAACCGAACAACAACCATTATTTATGTGGTAAATACTTAAGGAGATTTAAATGTATTTAAATGCCCTGCGGTAAACAACATAAATAATGCATTTGTTTGTATAAGAAATTATAAGACGACTGTTTTCCGTGAATTTTTAAATCTTTTGAACACTGGAAGTTTCAAAAATCTCTGTTGGTGTGCGTATGCATTTAATTGTAACCGCTACACCGGCAAACAGCGTGCTTTTTGGTGATGATGGCGGCAAATTTTAAGGATCATCTGTTGCTTATAAAAGCATTTTTTAAGCTTAATTTAATATTTTCATTTTTGGTAATTTATAGTAATGCTGCAAAATTAACAGTTCCTAGGATACTTTTACCGTATAATACAGGTGTTCCGACAAATTACACTCTGGAAGTCAAAGAAGGAGGTTGCTACAAATGGTATTTGTTTACTCAAATACATGTTTTGCTTTCAATCAACTTCTTGTCATGCCTGTATTTTATATGCATATTATGGATTTTGATTTGTATGTGTGTACTAATATATGTGTATTACTTTTGTGAGCTGAGTGATGCGCACGACAATCATTATTACTTTAAAATTGTACGCTATTTACTTATTTTTAAAACTGTTCTTTATAATGTTTTATACTTGAATTGAATTTGCATGTGTGTTGTATTTTTCTCCACTAATTTTTATATATCAAAGTGAAAATAAATTATATAGGAAAACCTTTATTTACTTTTCTTTTGGGGACTGGCAGAAGGTCTGTCAATAAACACAACATGCAGGCTGTATTGGCGCCAAACGCATTGTTGTGTTGAAAATAAGTGCTACTTCACAAAAAGTCTAGAAAACTAACATTTTTACTTTTCTGCAATGTGGATGTGAAATTGCAGCAATTCAAGATCCAAGTAAAATGTCACAGTCACACACTATGTTTCTGCTACTACAACTTCACCCAGTATGTGGGGGTTCAAAAGGACCAGAAAAATCTATATAACAAAATCCTCATCTGAATTTTGGTACAGCTTTAGTATACGGAATTTGCATTGTCGAGATTTTTGGCATGATGGGGTAATCCCTTGTCAGGGTTTCTGTTAGCAGTGTTGTATCTACCTGCATTGTGTCATAAGAGTAAAGAATATGCATGTAAAAGCATGTATTTGGTTTTGATTTGATACTGTTCAACTGTGTTCTTTGTAGAGTGAAAATTTAAATTTTCTGATTTTCATGTTATGTTCGCTGTGTGGATGTAAGCCTTACTCTATGAGTCGCAACAGCTGTTGCTACGTTCGACACCTGACAGCCAGCCTGGCCGAATTCTGTTATATGGTAAACCCCTTGGCACAGCTTCTATTAGCAGTGTTGTATCTAACTGCTTTATGTCATATGAGTAAAGGATATGCATGTACATGTATTTGGTTTTGATTTGAGACGGTTCATTTCAACTGTGTTCTATATAGAGTGAAAATTTAAATTTTCTGATTTTCATGCTATGTCTGCTGTGTGGATGTTACATTAGCCTTACTCTGTGTCACAAAACAGCTGTTGCTATGTGCTACCCCTGACAGCCAGTCTGGCTGAATTCTGTGATGTTTTTTTTTAGTAGGCGTTAGTAGGTTCATGTTAGAATTGCTACAGATCAACTGTGGTCAAATGTCTGTTTCCACATTGCGGCCTTTAATAGAGAATAACTATTCCTATGTAAATTTTCAGTTTTTACATATTTTACTCATTTCTATAGTGTTGACATGTGCAATATTAATTCTGTGCCGTACTGCTCCCAAGCATAGGTTTTTGCCAAAATTACGTCTATCCTGCACCTAAAAGCTTTTTCTGTGCTTTTCGATCACCTCAACCTGAAGAACTAGATTAGTGACCCATACATAAAAATTTTCCCTGACACGCTCTAATCACGTAATTTCTTAAAATCACTCTTTATCCCTAAAACTCTGCTCTGATTTCGAAGTGAAGTAGAATGATGTATCGGTCCTCTACTCCTTCTGGTCGCAAAGAAGCATCCAACATGCTTTTTCCTCTCCCTCCAAGCTAAAGAACCGCCGACGAACCAACCAGAAGCTTTAGCAATCAAGAATACTTTCTCCAGCTTCATGCTTTTTCCCCAAACCTCCATTCCAATTCTGAAGTGAAAAGAAACGATGTAGATAGGAATGAGATGGAATTTATTTTCCACCCTTTTTTTTCTCTACTTTCTGAATTCTGTGATGGGTGATGGTGATTGGCAATCTTTTTTGATCTATCATGTGCTTTGAGATAGCATTTCATAATGTGAATTTAGTTTATATTGTATTCAGGCATGTGATTTTTCTGAGAATTAGTGGAAGTCCCTGAATTTTGTTTTATTTATCAATTCAAATGAGTTAATATATTGTAATTTGTTATTATCCACGAAGATATGTTTTTCATCATCCACTGCATTCGTAGGGCGCAAGCACATTCCAAAAGCATTTTATTACCGAAGATCGAAAACTGCTTAATCGATCTGTGAAGTGAAGTTTATATCTTTTGTCAATATACTCAAACGAGTATGAAATGGAATTTAAAAATTTCTTCGGATCGTCCAATTAAAAATATTATTAACCAATAATATTTAAAAAATATATGTAATCGATTGACCAGCAGCAAAATGCATATTTTTTCATATATTCAGTGTATAAGTCAATTTTTCAAAATTCGTGAATGTGTATTTTTTTTCAGTTTACTATGGCACCTCCCTCCTCCTCTGCTCTCCAAAATGAAAAATAAAATCTCAAAAGTTTTATTTATTTTGTAACATCTATACATCATTATATTTAAAAAAGCTGATGTCTCTGATAAAAAGGAAGAACTTTATAAGAAATGTCAAATATGTAAAAAATACCGCAGTAGATGAAATAACTTCCTCTATAAAGAAAAATACTACTCCTTAATAATTTTTCTAAAATACAATGAGTCATTATTGAGCACCTGCAATGTGGGGGGGGGGGGGCAGAGAACAGTGTGAAGAAAGAAAGAAATATGCTTTGCTCATAAACGAAGCTGACTCCTTTGAGCGGTCAGGGTATTAATGACCTTGTTTCTCCATGCTTTGCAATACGATCTTCAGTTATTTGTTATTTATAGTAAATGTGGCTTTCTATTATGTGTCATTTTCATTAATTTAGTATCATGTTATCAATTCAGCAGCATTTTCAGTAATTTGACAGCATTTTAAAAAGTCGCCAAATTTGTCGGAAAGTGGGACAGTTGGATTAAGAGACAAACACTACAGAAAAATCATTACAATAATATTATCTTTCAAAACACAATTAAATTTATTGATTTGGTGTCATTTTTATCAATTTGATAACAATTTTTTCGATTCTTTCGCTAATTCCATATTTTCTTTTCAAATATAAACTCACTGGGTTTAATGCCATCGCTTAGCAACATTATATCATTTTTTTCCCCCAAATAATTTTGCAGAACAAATATTGTTTGCATAGTGCTATCGAAATACAAGGCTTAATATTGCGTTTTTTGTTAATATCTCAATAACCCCTTGTCTTAAGAGCTCAAAATATGGACTACATTTTAAATGGCACTATTCAAAGTCTACCCTAAAAATTTCATCCAATAAGGTGCAGTCGTTCTCCCGTGATGATGAGATAAACACACAAATTTTCAATTTCATTTATATGTGATAATTTGAATACTTCCTAGCATTTTTTAAGCAATTTGTTAGTTATAACTTCGCTTAAAAAATATTTGCAAAATTAGGTCCCGTAGGGTTCAATGTATTTCATTTTTTCAACCCGGATTCAATCTAAAACTAATTGGGTGATATTCTTCTTTTACATTCCCATATGTCCCACAAATCGTCTCAACAACGTACTAAAATTTCATTTTGATAAAATCATTTTTATGACAGTTATAGTGCGAACAGACAGAATGAATGAACAAAGTTATAAACACTTTTTGTCTATGTTGTAAAGTGTTAAAAACTGTTACTATTATCTTTTGCCATTTTCGCAATTTTCAGTATGAACAGTGAAGTCAGTATGAATTCAGTTGGACAGACAGAATGAACAAAGTCATAAACACTTTACACCAATGTTGGAAAGTGTTAAAAAGCACAAATTTTAAATTTCTGTTATATTTTTTAGACCAGCAATAGGAAAGTACACGTTACAGCTTGAGAACCCTAGATGTTCAAATTCAGCTCAAATCTAAAAATTTCAAATTTAGCATATCATTGTTTTTTTAAACTTTACAGCATAGTTGAAAAGTGTTTATGACTTTGCTCATTTTGTCTGTCTTATCTATCCATTCGCATGATAACTGCCATAAAAATGACTTTATCAGAATGAAATTTTAGTATGTTGTTGAGACGGTCTGTGGGACATATGGGAATATAAATGAATAATATCACCCAATTAGTTTTGGATTGAACCCGGGTTGAAAAAACACAATACATTGAACATAACGTTCAATTCGGGACCTAATTTTTTAAACATTTTTTAAGTGAATTTAAAATTCACAAATTGCTTCGAAAATTTTAGGAAATATTCAAATTATTTCAAAATATATAAATAAAAATTCAGCAAAATATGTTTGGCAGTTTTTTAAATAAAAATTAAAATAACGATTACACCCATATAATATGAAGAGATCACGTGACCCACTTCAAAATAAAATATGGCATCCATCTTGTTGAAGACCTAGACCGTCCGACTCATCCAAAGGACTTGAGCATCTATTTGGAGGCATCCATCTTGTGTCAAAATCGTGTTTTTAAAGTTCTTTTTAATTTATATTTAGTGTTGTATCTGTTTTAAAACCCCTTTATTTTTTTTCTGTGCATCTATATACTGCGCCAATGCAATTACAATATTTTTGAGTTTAAATGATGATCATCAAACTTTGATTATTTCTACAATGAAGCCTAATTTTCACATGGAGAATGTAAACACACCAAACGCTGTAAGATCAGTTGTATAAGAATTGCTGAATTTCTTTAACGCAAAATTATCTAACTCTGGAGTCTGCAATATAGCTGATATGAATGAAACATTCACTAATTTCACATAGAGAAGCAGATGATTCTATAGTATTACTTTTTCGGTGAAGTTTTAAGCATAGAGTTATAAAGTACTTTTACCTCCATGGTTAAGTTTTTAAGTTAGAAATATCACCTCTAAATGAAAAGAATGGAAAACATTTATGAATGAAATATTCACTGCTTTTATATAGAGTCAGATGGTTTATATTGCGATGACGTTATTTGAATAAAGTTAATTTGTTTTTGATGAAGTTTTTAAATATAATAAATTATTGTAGTATTGTGATAATTTTAAAAATATCACTGCTGAGTGTATCACATTTTAGAGATGTTTAAATAATATTGCATTTCAGTTGGAAAGTGTTTCATAATCAATGTTTTATGCATGACTGATCTTTCTTGTTGTGATATATTTTTACTTTCGCTGCAATACATGAAATAGGGAAAGTATTGGAATCATCGAGAATCACATCTGGAGTTTTTGACGGATCTACATGTTTCGGGACCTGTAGTAACATGAAAAAACTATTTTTAGCATGATGTCTGTGTGGTGTGTGTGTGTGTGTGTGTGTCTGTCTGTGCAATGTATGTATCCACTGAAACTCAAAAACTAATGGACCAAATTTCATAAAATTTGGTAGGTAAGTTACTTGTGTGTGACCTTGGTACTACTAATTAGTTTTCGGTACAATTCGCAATAAAAGAACCCGCCTTTATGTGCGAAATGGCCCTCAAAAATCTCATGTATTCACTCTAGCTAAAAAATTAATTCACCAAATTTCACAAAATTTGGTAGATAAATCACTTGTGGATTACCCTCATGCTGATTATATGTTGTGTTATGAGGGAAAAGCCCCTCCACTTTTTAAATTTACTGATTATTATTATATGTATTTATAATGATTATTTATTATCGAAATTTTAGTATTTAGATTAAAGTTATTATTATTTTTTGTTATTATATTATTTAATTTCCTGATTAAAGTTATTATCCTTTTTACATTTGTTATTATTATATTTAGATTTGGCCTGATCATATATAATTCAATAAATTTATTTCAAAAAATAGTAAAATTGCTTCTTTATTTGATTCCTATTCTTCTAGTTCTTACACTTTTTAATTTGATCGTATAGAATTCAATAAGTTGCCATACCTACTGTTTGGCCTGTGCTCAATCATATTTACATTTCCAGATAGATTTTAACACCTTATTAAACTCTAAAATTTTCACTTACCTTTAAACATTTTCATATGAATTGCAGAGTTTAAACCTAATTAATTTTTTGCACGGCCACAAAGGGAACACAACACAATTGTGTTAAATTAAAAATTAACTTTTATTTGCAGCAATTCAAAATATCATCCAATTCATTAAAACTTCAATTCATTGTATAGGTTCAATTTAAGTACATTGCCTTATAATTCATTCAATTAAATTTAGAACTCAACTATTAAAGAAAAACCCTGGTTCAGAATCCACTCTGGTCTGAAGACCAGAGTTTGGTCTGCCTGGAGAGCTGTCCACCAAAGACCTAATATTTAAAATAAAACATTTAAATCCACAACTCCACACACACACACACACATTTAAGTTACTGAAATTCAAAATTTCAAAGACAATAAAAAAAACACATTTTCAAAACATTTTCCCTTCTACAGATAATAAAACTTCCTCGCAGCCAACACTTAAAAATGATATTTAAATTAGATGTTTTCTCTTTCCTTGCATATTGTAGCTTTCTTCAAATATTGCAAAATATTAAGCTCAAGGCTTCTCACATCTCATGCTGCATCATTAGAGACTGAATAGAAAAACACTGTTTCTCTGTTTACTGCTTGAAATATTTAAAACCACTATACGTACACATCAGATATGCTGAAGAACCCAAAAAATATGAAGATGGCGCACTGCAGTACTCATCACTTTTTGAAGCATCAAAGGCTTCTCAAGAATACTATTGCTGGACAACTCTTTGTCCTGATGAATGATGATGGAGAAATATCTCCCTAAATGGAATATGATGATGGGTTACAGATCTTAGTTGATTTTTCTGTAAAAACCTTCATTAAAAACAGTGAAGACCAGCCGGAGCACCTGGTATTATTATTTACATATCGCCTTGGGTCGCGGGCACCCTTTGCAAGAGTCCCGGCCCCACGAGGCAAAAATCTTGTTACCACCTTCAGAGCACACTGTCCAGGAGTCGAAAAAAACCCGTTTAGCAACACGTTCGCTTCCCAAGAACCGCCAAACTTGTCGAGTGAAAACCTGCTCCTCACGCAGAGCGCCTATGCACATACCACGGAATAAAAATGATGCTACGCCAAGAACCATAAGCTGAGAAATTTCGCAATGGAATGTCTAGCACCCCGTTTGCAGGTGTTTGATGATAAGGCAAGAAGGGCCAAATTTTGCTTAAAAATGTGTCTTTTTTCGCAAACTCGTGAATGAAGTGAAATCAAATTAAATACCGAGAACGAACACCGGAGGATTAGCAAAAAATATTTAGCGTTTGAAGACAAATTGCACATAATTTTGAATAATGGAAAACATCAAAAAGATAACAAATTAATGTTAAGAGGGGGATAAATTGCCGAAATATTCAATAACACCAAATCAATCTAGAATTTTGAAGGGAAAGGGGAAAATAACAAATTTTGAACTATTAATTAATGTAGCATCATAAAATCCCGGCATAACAGTTGGTACGATTGGAATAAAGAATATCGAGGAGCTGAAGACTTTAAAGCGCAGTTGAAACTATGATACATTAAAAATGCAAATTTTATATAATATCTGTATGGCATGTTAATGAAAAATTGGATTTAAAAAAATTAAAAATATTTTAATTTTTATTTAATATAATTTATAAAACTTAATTTTTATTTAATAATAACTAAAATAAAAAATTGAAATTTTTAAAATTATTAAAAAAACTTGTTAATAAAAAAAATTCACTTCTGACATCCCCCTATGAAAATATCTGGCTTCGCGCATGTTTACAGGTATATTTCCTTCTTCCTGTAAAAATTATTTTAACCTTTTAATAATTAATAATGTTTGCCTTTTTTAATTTACTAAACGATAAAACATATTAAAGACATTAATTTTGTACCATTTTTTTTATTTACAAAACTAAAAATGTTCTTGGTAAAATAAAAAATAACTATATTTATTAAACAAATAATACACAAACAGGTGCAGATTTTAATTTATTAGATAATGTAAAGAAATCTAAAAATACCAGGATTATAAGAACTTTGGCAGTAATAAATCAGCTCTTACAGGAAATAACAGCGCCCTCTACCAACTGTTCTGGAACTACACATTCCCCGCTTTCTAAATCGAAATTTCCCGGCCTTGTATATTACGTAGGCAACATATATTCAGGCATGCCTTATCTATAACCCCACCCCATTTAACTTTAAAGTTCCTAGAAGGGAATTGGGGGGATTTATTTTGTAAACAGAAGACATGCAACAGTTTGTGTATGCAGGCATTTTAATTTTATACCCATTTTGTGAATTCTGGAAGTAAAGGGTTTTCAAAATATTAGTTCTTATTAGTTGCTTTATATATAATAATCAAAGGTATACTGTAATGTTGAAAATTATAGTTATAATTTAATTTGTTCAAAATTAAATTTTTTTTTAAGGATCCTATAGGTATCTATAAACTAATAACTTAAGAACTTTGCAAAGGGTAATAAATTCTTCCTGAATAAAATTCTCCATGGCTAGACAAGTGGGGGGCAATGTTAAATTTTAGGTTTCAGGAAAATTTTAAAAGCAAGAAAACTGTGATATTTTAAGATTTGTAAAAATTATATATATATATTATTTAAATTAATTAGATAAACTAATTATTTCATAAGGCAGTGTTTTTTTTCCTCCTCGTGCAAATAACTGATTTAAATTAATGATTTAAAAAAAAATCACTTGATTTAAATCACAATATATATTAAGTTGATTTAAATGAACATACCCTGGTAGTATCAGTATGTAAAATTATCAGTTTGTAATTTGTCTAGAACTTCGTATTTATGTGGAAGAATTGTTGAAGATTAGCTACTTTAATTTTGTGACGTAGAAAAATTAAAATTTGGATGTTTCCATTTTGATAGATGTAATTATTATATACAAAATTTTGCTGATGTATTTTTAATTCCATTTTACAATTAACAAGATAAAGTAAGCGGGTGTTCATCGTGGACACTTACATAAATTTAAAATATCCTCATTTTTTATCTTTCTGCAATCTCATGCCTGAAGTTAAAATCTGAAGAAGTGATATTTGCAGAAATAATTCAAATTTTCTTAAGATATGCTTCAGGTTGAAAGAAAATGCTTAAGGAATTAACAAAACAGATATATTAGTTTTGTAGATAGTAGACAAGTTTGATTAAAAGGACTGCCTCCAACAGAATTTTTTAAGCCCTTATGCAACAGATGAATGGATCTTCTTCTATCCCATATTGTACAAGCTATTGACTTTTTTAAATAAACTGTTTGTAACTTGTGCATACATCACATGCAATATTTTTGTCGATGGTCCAGAGAACTCGAGAAAATAAACGTTCGAAATGTCATAGAAATCAATAAAGTAAAATTGTATGGAAACACTGCAATTTAGTAAAAACTTTAAAATAAATAAAATCAACCAAATTTGGTTAATTAAAATGTTTGGCTAATTAAAACACCATTTATGATGTACTTAAAATTACACAACCAGAGCACTTTTTCATTGCACTTTTACATTTTTCATCAGTGGCAAAGTAAATAAAATATTTGGAAGTAATTATGGTTATTTTTTTTTTTTTTGTGCACACTTCTTGGTGTTATATTTAAGTGCTATGCTAAAATGTTTAAACAAGTCTAGTAAGGACATATTTATGTAATATTTTATATATTAATGAAAAAGTAGGTAAATTTAAGTTTAAAAATGTCGGGCTTATTAAATTTATTCGATGTGGGCTTCTCCTAAGCAGCATTTTGTCCACTCCAAAGTCTTATGAGACAGTTGATATTCTTGCATGTGTTATCTTTTGTTTTTGTATGATATTTGTTTTTTTATGCATTTTTGAATGTTACTTAACATGGCATTCATAATAACTTTTCAAACACCATCTTCCTTGGCAACATTTTTGCTCAATAAAATGGTGGATTATGTAAAGATTCCGTATATTAAAGCTGTTTCAGAATTTTTAATTGTTTTAGCAAGTTTCACAATTTTGTCACTGAATTGTAATTGGTAACATGCACATGGTGTCACAGTCATGTTGTTCAGGTCTAATAATAGCATAGAACTTGCTATTAACAGAGTTTCTGTATGTACATGCTATTATGCAACACATTCAAAGTTCATTTATTTTGAAAAATTCATGTCTTATATATTTTTCAATTATTTATACACTAAGCCTAACATGGCATTTGTAATGACTTTTCAAACACATTCTTCCTTGGTGACGTTTTTGCTCAACAAAATGATGGATTATGCGAAGATTCCATATATTAAAGCTGTTTCAGAATTTTTAATCATTTTAGCAAGTTTCACAATTTTGTCACTGAATTGTAATGGGTAACATGTACATGGTGTCGCAGTCATGTGTTTCAGGTCTAATAATAGCATATCATGTGCTATCAACAGAGATTCTGTATGGTGCATGCTATATTTTCATTCAGAAGGTCATTTATTTTGAGAAATTCACGTCTCCATTTTACTATTTAGCATAATGCATTGAATTCTGAAAGAATGTCAATGATGTCAAGAAGTTGTAAAAAGCTTTAAAAGTCCTGAATCATTAGCATGTTGATAATCTACGTAAGCTTGATTTTTACACACAGAAGTAATACCGGCCACTCAAACAGCTGCTACAAACCCTTTGGGTCAGTTGAGTGGTCTGGGTTTACAACACAGAAGTAATATATTTTTGTGTCTCTGAAATATTTGCAATTTCTCGGCATGATCTGTTCCAATCAAGATTGGAAATCATTTTTATTGGGGATATTTTTATTTTCTAGTATATTAAATATGTTTTAATATTCACTGTGTTAAGTAAAGGAAGTTTAATGGCTGAAGTGGCAAGTGCCAGTAAAAGCCTAACCGATAAGCTTACATAGAATTTTCGATAATAGTATTGAATGCTTTTGTTTTGTACTAGACTGCTAAATTTGATAAAATGGAAGAAATATATCGTGTTTGAAGTGATATTATTACAAGTCGCTATTCACAATTATGTAAAGATTTATATACATTATATAGTGATACAAAGATGTATAACCTTCTTTTTATAAGTATTTTTCTACCTGTAATTTAAGAAGGTCAGGCACCGGTTGCTTGAAAGTTAGTATTTTCACTACTGAAACCAAAAAGTTTATTTTTATAAGTTTATTGTATATTATCAATCAGAAGTTAATGTTAACTGACCTCTATCAAAATTAAAATAAAAGAAAATACTATTATGTCATCAAAATTAAGAAATTTGACACAAGAATGTAAGTTAAGCAAACTTAAAACTTAAATTTTACTTGATCTGTAGGGGAGGGGGGCACATTTGAATGATTTTTTGGAAAATCATTTTATTTCGGACTTGAAGTTTAGTTATTGTATCTTTGAATGCCACACTAAAAAAGCAGTACAATTCTTAATCCTGCCTGAAATTGAAAATTTCCTAAATAAAATAAATGTGTTGCAAGGTTTTAAAAAAATTGAAATTTTTCTGATCAAACCTGCCCCATGTAGGAGTACCTTTGAATAAATGAAGAAACATGAAGTTATTAAAAAGTTTTTACTGAAGACTACACATCTTTAAAAAAAAAATGCCAGATAATTAGAATAAAATGAAACAATTGTATAACAACTGAAATTACTGCATATATTATTGAATCAAATTTATATCCATCAAAATTAGTATCAAAGCACCTTGTAGAAACAGCATGTAAGGATCTTCCAGTTATTTTGGGTTGGGGTAACTTTTTTACAATATCCTTGGAATCCATCAAGCTGACATCTGATGCCTCTGGGAAATAAAACTTAGATTCCTTCCAGGGTGGCTACAGAACCTAAAAATCAGAGAATATCAACATTCTGGAAATTTAAAAAACCCTCTAAAATCAGGGAAATTGGAATTTTTTTTGGTAATCACAGCTTTCTTCCGACTTACGACAATATACCACACATGTATAGAATTCCTTATTCGCGTTTCATGTGACTGGAGACAGACTATTAAACACCTTAATGAAAAGAGAGTTTTAAAATTTCAATGTTTCTCAGTGATCCCTCTCATCTTAATTATGTCAAGATATTTCATAAGGCAGGAAAAGAAGATTAAAAAAAAATACTGTTTCTGCTTATACATAATTTTATTGCAATAAGTGATATATTTAACTATGAATTGTAGACTGGATTTTACAGAACACTGCTGAGTTTTATAGCCTATTTGGAATTTTAATGTTTGAAGGATTAATATTCCTAACTAATTTTTAACTTGCGACGACAATACACCATACATGTATTGTTTTTAAAATGGTTTTTTTCCCCATAATAAATGCATCTCCTTACAAAATTTTACAAAAATTTTGAGTTTTGGGTTTTATATTGTTAAAATATTGTTAAATTTTATTGTTTTTTACATTTCTTCAAAGTGTTGTCTTTAAAATGTGTTTTAGTTTGTAATTAAAGTCTTCCTCTGGATTTTTATACAAATTTGACTATTTTCCATATAACTTTTCACAAGTGAAATATTATTAAATTTGCAAAATTATAAATTAACTTGTAGTGCTTTTCTTTAAGCTAAAGATGTATTTTCAAAACACTGGGTGTCAAAAAAGTCGCCAAATTCAGGAAGTACTGGTCATTGAAAAAAATGCAGAGTTTTCTTTGCAATCACATTAAAACAGCATAAAACACATTGGAGAAAAATGTGGTTCAAATTTCATTTGAGGCATTGCGAGATCACAGATAATCTGGTGCTTAGGTAGAAGGATTTAACATTCAGAGATTTTAAATCCTGAGTTTTTACAAATAGAGATTTGAATTTTGAAATATAAGATTATAACAATAATAACTTATAAAGTTAGCTATTAAGATTTTCATTCTACTTGAATACGAATTAATTCATATTGAAACAGTCATTAAACAAAAACTTTTTGATGTACAAGTCTTGTCTAAGGACGGAGGCTTTTTAGAATCTTTGGTTTTTAAAAGGGAGTGGTTCTGCCAGAAGAAGGGTGCCCTTTTTAAAATAATTTTCTTCTATCTTAACGATGCTTACTTCAATTTTGATGAAATTTTAGCATATATTCTACTTTTCAATGGATCCACTAAATCTGTTCACTTTAAACTTGGATCAAATTTTTTTGCTTATGATTTTTGCACTGGCTCAAGAAGGGGACTGGGCAAATGAAGGAGACTGAAAAGGAGGTGCAACATCTGCTGCACAGGCACAAAAGTGCCCTAGCTGCTAGTAAGTATATGGAAATTTAAAAGCTTTGAAACATAATTAAAACATAAAAAATGTACATATATTTCTCACCTTTGATGTGCATATCCCTTACACCAGCATATGTGGCAAGCATGTCTTGTCAATGTGTATATAGCTCACCTTTGTTTCTGTAGTCTTTAGCTCAAAGTCTGCATGTTGTACATTTTGGGAAAATAGTTTATTTCATTGGGTTAATATCTATGAGTAATCTTATTCTTAACCGGCATAGAATTGTATAGAGATTTTTCTTTTTAGATAAGTAAACACAGTTAATATATGTATGTTCATTTTTAATTTTGTAGGAGTTCAAATAGATATGATCTAGTGTCTGTTACTCCTTTACCCTCAGAGCGAGAAAGAGTGACTTGCACGACTAAAGCTTTGATTTCTGCCGTATCTAGGTACCCAGAAAGAGATAATGCAATTATATTAGCTGAAGATGAAAGTAAGACAATGGAGTTCAATTTAATTTATTTTCACCATTTTTTAATTATGTTAACTTATCAATAGAATGCCGATTATCTGAATCAATTGTGACTGAAAGGGGCAGTTTGGATAAGGGAAACATTGAGATAATTGGATCAATTTTTAAACATACAGGAATAATAGAATAACTACTTTTAGCCTAATATTGGTATTTTGGGTTTGTTAGGGCAGGCACGTAAATTAAACTATTTCAAAATCACTAGGAAATCAATGTAATTTAAAATTTCAATCATGCCATTTTATATGAAATTAACACAAGAAGTGACATCTTCAACCTGACCCTTTCTTGATTTTGAACACTAGAACGACTGAAGCAATCATTTGGACCGCATAACTACTTTGACTGCTGCCGTCGTTCTAGGAAGATCATTGATTTGTTCTCTTATTATAAAACCTAGAATAATTTCCTTCTGTGTTTTCAATAATTTCGAGAAAATAAGAAAAGTCATAAAATTTCAATGAGCTGGGATTAACCGTTTAAGGAATCGTTTCTCAAAGTAGTTATGCAGCCAAAATGACCACTTTCGTTGTTCTAGTGTTAATTTTGCTATTATATTATTCTCTACAAAATTTAACTCTTCAATTTGCATTAGTTATTTACAGGGTTGGTAATTATTCATTCAAAAACTAGTTTTTGACAAGACGTGTTTAAACTTGGTTTTAACTGGCTAAAACCCATAAAAGCTCTCACTGCATTTGAGCTTTATACACAAATCAACAGCATAGTCACATTAATGTATCTTTTTGAAATATTTACATAAAATACTATAAATATGTTTGTAGTTTATTTCTGTTTTCTAAAATATGAAATGTATAAAAGTAAGAAGAATGTTATTTTTACACAAGTTCATTTTAACAGTACCATGGAAAAAAAATTGTACACATTTTTGCAATAGCCTGAGAAATATTGAACATTTTACTTGATGTAAATTTTGTTGCTGAGCTCTTAAATAGTTAGTTCTCTTATCTTCAGTTGTGAACATTTTAAAATAGTGTATGAATAATTCAATATTGAAACTATAATTTTAAGTCTTGCAGGCATATTACAATAAAAGCTATTTTTAAGATACAAGATTTTATCTTTTAATAATAATTAAATGGTAAAAATACAATTTTCAATGTAATCTTTTGGTAACAGGATTAAAAGATACCTTACAGTGTAGAGGTAATGTATACATGGAAATTAATTTTTAAGTGGTTCAGTGAAAACAAAAATATTTTTAGCAATTAAAAATGGGGATTTCAAATGTTATCTCTAGATCCATAACTGGAATGACAAATTATCATGAATGCAAATTAAAATTTTCTTTCTATCATTTAACAAGATTGGTTGAAATAGGATATCATATCTAATCCAATAATGTTTACTTTGAAATCAAATATCAATGGTTATTAATTATGTTTGATCACTAAGATCTTGTTTATACAAGATTTTCATAAAAGTAAACATTCATAAAACTTCAGTGATTGCGCAAATATATAGACAACAGTAAGAAAAATTTGGATCTGTTCACATGCTGTTACAAGCCAAAGTTTTGCTCAAAAGATTAATTTCTGTTTTCTAAAAAGTTTAGTTTCTCAACAACTCTTCAATAACTAATAACAAGGTTATGTTTGATATTAAGCTTTCTCTTTTAGCATGGTTTTGCAAGTTCTATGGAGCATTGCTCTTTTAGCAATGCTTCAAAGTAATTACAATTTATAATTCTGTACATTGGGACTCAAGCAAATTGTTAATGTAACATAGTGTTCAATCATTAGCTGCTCTGTAATATTGTATCAAATATTAAATATGATTTATAAATAATGTTAGGAAACTTAACAATGAATATATCTATTATCTTTGGTGTATCAGTTTTCAATAAATTTATAGTTAGGGCCCTATAAATTATGCAGGAAAATTTATGAAATTATGCGGTTTTAATGCGGCAACTTATTGAGGCGGACGAAGAAAACAAATAAAATTGCATGGCAATTGTAAAATTAAGGCAAAACAAAAAAATATATATATATATGCAAATCACACATAAAATTGCAAATTATTTGAAAAAATGTGAAAATTTAAAAAAATTGCGAATTCTGCAGAAAACTTCAAATTATTCGCATTTTTTTATAGGGCCCTATTTATAGTGGAATTTTTGGTCAAAATAAATTAAAAATTAATAATCAATATCAAGTGTTTTTCTGCAAAATTTTATCATTGACTTTCCTAGTTGCTTATAATATAGGATACACTATGACAAATCAGCCACTTTAATCAGTATAAACCATAACATAAACTATTAAATACTGTTTGTTTTCCCCCAGAACATGTAAGTTGCATAAAATATATACAAATAATGTACTATACAGTCAAATAATGTTTATATGTCTTGAGACATTAACTAGGGAATTTGTAGGAAGTTTCCATCATGCTCTTTTGATTTTTTGCGAAAAAATGAAAAAAAATGTACAAACACTTGCATTTAAAGTTATAGATGTCAAATTTCAATTAAAAAAATCACTGTTGATCAAAATATAATCTATGTTTACTGTTTAATTCATGTCATTCATGTTTTAGAATCCGGCCAAGTTCTCCGCTGTGATGTAGTTATTGATTCTTTATATTCAATTGAAGTTGTTACTACTACTAGAGTACTTTTCCTTGAAGATGCTCCTGAAGTATTTGAAGTTATGGCTAAGAATGATCAAGGTAACATGTAAAAAATTATAGTCTATGTTAAAACTTTGAGAAAAGCTATACTTTATTTTCACTACTTATACTATTGAAGAAAGATTTTGATGCTAGTGTGAATATCCAACATTGTCTGAAAGCTAAGATGCAAATCTCTGATTAAAATTCCACCCAAACATTGAATTCCTGAAAACAAAACATTGCTTTATTGATGCATCCTTTTAAAATGAAAAATAAATAACTTGTTGCATGAGTGTTTTATGTCCAAAATAAGTGCTTAAAATATGCTTCCCCTGCTCCAAAGGCATAATAAGCATGCGGATTATAAGAAATCTGGGTACACATTCTTTGTTAGCTCAAGTTAACAAAAATACAATTTTTAAAGCAAAGCTCTTGCATAATTAGAAGCTGAGATATGCTTCAACTAGTGGAATGCTAAAAATACTGTATGTAGGTGCAAGTTCAGAACACATAGACTGTTGTGCTCTAATAAAACTGTATGTTATTATTTCATACAATAATCTTACAAATTAAAAACTTTTCACAATTTCAAATGTTGTAATATTGCATTGTTTTCAGAATGCCTCATGTTTTTCTTGCTTTTTTTAAATTTAGCTAATTATCCAAGAAATTGCAGGAAATTTTTGAAAATTTGGAAAAATTTAAGGGATTTTTGATTTGGAAAATAAAAATTCCTAAAAAGTGTCCAATTTAACAATTTCTAAAACTGTATCCCCTCTGGTAGTTTTTGCATTGGTAAAATGAGTGGAACTTGACAGATTATAACCAAAAAATGGCTAAATAAGTATAGTAGATTTTTTGTACAGATTTTTAAAGATGTCATTCAATGCTGGAGACAGGGAACTTTGACCAAAACGTAGGAAACTTTTGAGCCTGATTTTTATTTAAATTGCATAGTTGTTTAATGCACATATTTGAGTCAACTCTGCACAAAAACAAGCTTCAGTACTATTAAGATGTATCCTCTGGAATTGTGGGTGTGTACCCAGGATATAAGAAATAGTTCAGATTTCTATATAATTAACATGTTTATTCACAAGCAAGCTTAAACAGTGACAATATACAGTAAAATAGCACTTAAATGCTCCACTTTTTTACAAAATTACATATTCTATTCTCAAAACATTGACGTAAGTCACAGTTCAATGTTGCTCACATCTTGTCAACTGCTCTCCACCTGAATGATGACTCCTTTTATAGATTCTCTATAAAAACTTCTGGAAATCTTTTATATCTTGTAGAATACTGGTTATTTGAAGGTGTTTCTTGAACTTTCGGAAAGTTGATAAATTGCCATATCTGGCAACTCCTTTTCAGACTTTGGCACCCTAGACTCACGTCATGGGAAAGAATGTCTGTACGAGTGTTTTCTCCATCTGGTCTTCGAAAGAGGTGAAAGTGAGAGGGGGGAAAAGAGATTCCAGAGTATTTTACAATTTCAGGACAGTACAAAGGAAATTCCATTCAGTATAGAATTTTCCTAACTACAGTTTGTGTGTCCCCATTCTTATAGAAAACAGAGATTTTGAAATCGTGCAATGCTATAAATCATTGGTATCCTGATAGTATTAAAATTTGTGCATTTTTTGTCTAAAAGAAAGAAAAAAATCACATTAGACTAAAAATATTCAATATTGTAATTTTGCTGAGGATTAGGGCAATTCCTTATGAGGTCCCAGGAATGTTGTCTTAGTTGGATGGACATCTGTGTGGTGGGCTTAGGTTTTACTAAAACATTTTTCAAGTATTTGGTAAAATTCATTTATGGTCCTATAGGTGATGATTAAATTTAAAATTTAGTCAAAAATGCTTGTTTTAAGATTAATGTAAAACACCATCTAATATTGTAAATATTTGATGTTATGATTCTTTTTCAGGAGATACATTTTCTAGTCTGGCTGGTGTTGCTTTTCATTGGTCCCTTGAAAGCGACTCCTATGCAACTGATGCTTATGGAGTTCTACGGTAAGTCTCTCAAGTCTTGCTCATCTTGTTTAATCTTGCTCATGTGTAACTGAACCTTCACTTATGCTCACCATTTGTTCTTTTTAAAACACCCATTTTATCTTGGCAGTTATCTTTAATGTGCGTTCTCAATGCAGGTTGTACCAATGCAGTTAAACCAGGACTGGTCAAATCCCGGAAGTCATGTCAATGTTACTGTGTGGCCTCTAAAAAATTAGCATTAGCAGATCGGCAAAAGAAAATCGTCAATCAACAAAATATTTAACTCTTGAGCTGAGCTATAAGAAATAATTTTAATGAAGAATATTAAATTTCTGATCTTTACAGAAATAAAGTTTTTTGTTTCTCTTATAAATTTAAATTTGAAACAATCAGTGTTTTAAAACATTAAGTATTAATTTAATAAAATTTATTATTAAATTCATTTATTCTTAAAATAAAATTTATTATTTTAAGTGTTATTGTTAACCTCTATGCATTATATCATTGTAACTATTTATCATAAGTACACTTTATAACAAATGTTGCCAAAATGCAAAATAATGTAAATTAAAAGCTGACTTCTAACATTTTGGCCTGGCTCCAAGATTGAGAAATTTGCTCAGCCCAGAGTTAAACTGTTGAACTCCATTTTCACTTTTGTCAATAGAAGTATACCTAACTCTTTTTTTACACGGTAGACACGTTCCTCAGAAATTCGTGTAAAAAAAAACTGTAAAAAAAGATAAGTTTCCTGTAGTAAAATTGGGGATACATCCATATTATCCGAAAACCATGTAAGATGAAATGAAGAACTATATTTAGTTTAAAAACTGTGTAAAAAAAATGCTGAAAACTGTAAAAAATATCTTTTTTCACTTCTTAAGGTCAGAAATGTTCAAATATGCAATTGATAGTACTATGTATGGCTGATAACTTGAACAATTGATTAAATATTGTGAGCTAATAAACTTAAACAATTTAATGATGCAATATGTTATGTAAATATCATACAAAATGGGTAGGTAAGAGTTATCAAATAAGGGGAGATCCATTCGAATAAGGGGATTCCCCAATAGTTACTGGGGAATCCCTTTATTCGATAACATTATAGCAGTGCACAGTGCTGCCTAATTTTTGAAGTGTGTTAAAAACGTGAATTTTTTTTATATATTGGTACCAAAGACTGCAATTTATACTAGACCGCTCATGGTCACGTACATAAGACAATGACTTTGAAATTGTGTTCGATTAAATAAATTTTTCAAAAAAGGAAGACTTTTTTGAAACGTGTAACTCCAAATCCATGTAGAAACAAAAAAGTATGTAAAAAAAGAGTTGGGTGTACTTATTAATTTGTTAACTTGGACCCTTTAAATTTATCAATTTTCCTCTGTGGAAGTTTTAAATTTTAGTATTTCCCTCAGGATTGAATTTTTACAGGGAAATATGGCATGTTAACAAAAAGGCAACACATTCCTGAAAAGGACACTTTAGTATCGAACAAACATGCTTTTTTAAAATAATTTGGCATCACATCTGATGTTATAATAGCGAAAATTAAGCACACATCCACAACAGAAGGTCTTTATTTTACTTCCTATAAGACGTACAAAAGTTTAAAAAAAGGCCAGAGCGCTTTCGAGCATAAGTATTCTCTTCATCAGTGGCTACACGGAAATAAAATTTGAATCGTTCATTGAATCTGGTCTATATATGAACGATTCAAATTTTATTTCCTTGTAGCCACTGATGAGCGTACTTATGCTCGAAAGCGCTCTGGCCTTTTTTTAAACTTTTGTACGTCTTTTAGGAAGTAAAATAAAGATCTTTTGTTGTGGATGTGTGCTTAGTTTTTGCTATGCTTTTTTTAATATTGTTTATGTAATGTTTTAAATAGTATCACAATATTTTATTTAAACTTGCATTTACAGAATTGTAAATTTTATTTGAAATAAGCTGCAGACATATGCACACTATCATATAAATAATTTATGATAAAATTATTTTAATTATATTTGTGAAGGAGCCCTATTTCATTGATTTCATGAACCCCTTTTTTTAAATGTTTAATAATTATGGCTATCCAGTGGGCCCCAAAGTTATGGGAGCTCTTTTTTTTTTTTAAAGAAGGTAATACTATTGTGGAACTTTAAAATGCCTTTTCAACTATGGATTCTTCAAAAAATTTAATGGATGTAAGATGCTTCATTAGTATTATTACAAGGGAAGCAAAATAATCATACTTAAAAAATTAATATATTGCTAAAATATTTATCAATAATAAAACATACTATGATGGAATGAGAATTCTGCTTTTTATAATTAAATAAAATAATTTGATATGAAACATGAATGACAATGGATGCTTTTGAATTCATAGAAATCACATCTAAATCACTCAGTGATTCAAACTAATGTAATAAAAATTAAATTAAACTAATATAATGGTATGCATTAGCTGCTAAGCGAAAATTACTCAATTTTGCATCTTGAGAAATTTTTAATTGGACTGCGGCTTTATGTGGTGAGAGCAGGAATTTCACCCCTTTCTGGTAAAATGAAAGGGACTTAAAACTAACAAAAGATACTTTAAAAGACACTTTACTTTACACAGATGAAAAAGTCTGTGTTTTTGTTGTGCAAAAAACATGTGCTGCGACTAGTAAAGAATAGAAAGATTCGTGTAGAATTTTCATTCTCAAAAAGTGATTAAAAATTCAGGGGTTCTGCAAAAATGGTCAGAATGTTGTAAAATCAGGTAGGGCACTGCACCCTTGTAAAAATGCCTAGGGGAAATACAAGATTTCTAAAGAGAAAATTTGTGACTGTTTTTGGTATTACAGGGTAAGCTTGAAATTCTGAGAACTTGAATTTGGTTCAGAATCTTAAAAAAGCTCATGGAATAAATCTGAGTGTGAACCCTGTAGCATAGCAAAATAAAAGATGTCAATAAAGGTTTGGTGTTTAGTTTCTATGATTGTACCTCAACAAACCAAGGTTGCAACTCTACACAGAAAGCTTAGAATTGTCAGCGAGTTTTATAAGTTGGTAACATGTCAGAATTGTCAAAAAATAATTCTAATGTTCAAAATCTGGAGAAATGTAGAATATTTTAGCTATCATTAATTCACTCTTTAAAACTTCTCAGATGTATTATGAGGTCAAATGTATATTATGGATACCTGCTTGTCTACTGGCCTGAGAAGCACATTATAATATGGATCTACTTTATAAAGCTAATAAGTATGGCAATGGCAGTAATATGTTAGATTGTCATCTTTTGTGGCCTGGCTAAAATCTGCCAACTCTGTTTCAATATTAATTAAAATAGACAGAATTAACACTTCTGTTGAAATAATATTGAAGAGATGATCTTTATAAAATTATAATCTGTTTCATTCTGTAAAAATAGTTTTATAAATAAAGGGTGTAGGTAAAACAGACAATTTTAATTAATTAAATTTATCCAATCTAAATAATAAAATTGATAGAAAAATTTAAAAAATGGATGGTATATTTGTATATTTTGGATTGTGTTCGGCCACAATATAAAATATGATTACTGGAATTGATATTTTCACTTTTTTAATGCACTCTTTTAATTTTACAAAGGCTTTTTAAATTCATATAATTTTAATTTATTTTTGAAATTTGTTGTTTTCCTACTTTGTGTAATTCATGGTTGCAAAGTGTTAAAAAAATGACACAAAAGACTTTTAGTACTACAGTCAAACTTATTGAAATGGAACACTCATAAATGGGAAAATCTTTTTAGCCCCGTTCAAAAATATAGGAAATTTATGTTAATTTTCTTGTGTGAAATGGAACCTACACAGCACTGAAATGGACGGCCAATGTAAAGTAATTTGTAATAAAGCCCCTGTTGTAATGAACTAAGAATGGGAAAATCATCTTTTTCAGCCAGTTATTTCTAAGAAATGACAACTAAAAAAGGAACTTTCTAGTAAATCATGCAATTTTCTGAAAGCAGTTTCAGAACTTTTAATCAGTCAGGAAGATTCTGAAATGCTAGAAATATTAATTAATGCACGATTTTTAACTGAAAGTCTCATCATTAGTAAGACATATATATGTCCAAAAAACCATGTTGGATTATTTTAAAAGTTCATCTTATTTTTTATTTTTTATTTATTTATTTATTTTTTTTTTTATTTATTTTTTTTTTATGTTAGTTATTTCTTTCATGGTAAGCAGTAATATTTTTCCAGTAAGTAAATTTATCTATTTTTTAAGGTATGGTAATAAGCAAACAGTCAAGGACATGGGGTCATTTTACATATACTCCAGTGATCGTAGTATGTAAAAATGTATGTATATACATATTTATCAAAATTAAATTAGCTATTATGGTATAATATAGTCATAATGAAGTGCATCTAAAATAACTTTTTAGAATTTTTAAAGTCATGTATAGGTAATCAATTACATATGAACTATATTCATTTCCAGCTAAACCTTAAACTTAGCTTTTCCTGAAACCTTTTTAAAACTGAAAATCCTTCCGGTTCTTTGTAATTCCATTTAAGGCAGGTTGACTTGTATTTCAGTATCTTCATTTTGATATGTTGATCAAACTTTATATTTTTTGTAAATTAGTTTACAAACAGGACCAGGATGTTTAATTCTTTTAATTTACCTGCGAATTTTGTATGGGTAAAATAGCTAGCCCCTATTTCAATCCATGAACTTATGCTCTCCTCTTAACTTTTTGAGTAATTATTAATTATTTTACCTGGTATGAACATACCTGTTCCTGATTTACTGCTCTGTGCCCACTCTCTTACTATTTCCAACAGTCAATCATCTAGGATAAGCTATGCACCATATTGCTACCTACAACATGAATCTATAACTTGCACACTGTGATGGAGTGAGTGTCCAAGCAAATCTACATCCTCTAAAAAATGACATTATGGACATTGCTATTTTCTGAAGTGAAGATAAATGCCGATGGCACAGGGACCCCTTAATAGAACGTCTTGGCTTGTCTTAGACTAACTAAACTACCTTATTTCATATTTTTATTAGTTATAAAGGTTGATTTTTTCAATTTTCATACAGATTGATCAATTCATTGTGTATTCTGGTGTAGTTTAGAAGTAGTAGTACTGTCCTTTAGTACTACTGAATTTTAGTACCAATGAATAGTATACTATGCAGATTTGCAAATGGTGCAAGATGATTTTTATGTTACTATTATTATTTTATGAGATAATTAGATATAATTATACTGCAAATTTTTTCTTCATGCATAGTTTCCACTTTTTTGCAATTTCCTCAGTCTCACACCTGAAATTATTATATGATAACCTTTCCATTTGCATTTTTATAGAGTTTGGGGAAATTTTACTGCTTTTTGCAAAAATCTCATTATGTAAAGGTTTTAAAATAAAATTGCAGGCAAAAATCTTATACTAATTTTAATAAAAAAATGAAATTTTGAGATTTTGATATATTTGTTTAGTTGTATATGTTAAAAAATTCCTCCACAATACAGTGAAATTTTAAATCTATGCTGTAGTGATTTTCTTTGTTTTAAATGTAGAACAGTATCTGTAACTTTGAAGAATATTTTCATTGAGTTAATCGTAATGAATTGCCTTTGTATTTTGGAGCAAGTAAATGAATCTTAAATAGCTAATATGTTGCTCATTAACATGTTCATAAATTAAATTTATTTTATAATTTTTAGGTTTTTGAAATTTGCAGACTCTGTTTACAAAACACCACCCACTGTTGGATATTGGGAGAAACAAAACTTACATGGTTCCATGATTTTGATAGAAGGGTCCAAAACTGGATCTGCTAAAGTAACTGTCAAGCCCTTAGATCCAGCCTATAAGGTGCGCATTATTGGGTTGCATTTATATTTATGTCAATTTTTACATATTCTTTTTAAAAAATGAAACACCTGAGTATGTTGTACTCATGTTTAGTAGTCTGATTGTGTTTTGCATATTTTTAAGCTTGTGCATTTAGAGTTTTAAAGTTTATTACAACTTGTGTAGATATATGCTTAATGTGATGCATTTATTAAAGTATGTTAGATATATAGAACCAAATATTCCACAAAAGCATAAATTGAAATTATATTTTATGTGCTGTAATATCTCAATTTGAATTTACAAAATTCTCAGATCTGTTTTTATAATCAGGCATGATATTCTTTCGTGGATCTCTGAATTTTCACTTTTATGTTGGGTTTTCTTTTCCTCAGAGTATTTCCTCTTTTCTTGTTTTACCTAAAATATTTTCCTTGTGAATTTCAAAATTTCTCTTCCTTAAGCAGATGTCAACAGGTCATTAAAGCTCAGAAAATATGACATCTGTCACAAATGTCCAAAATGTTACAAAACAGGAAGTCACAAATTTGGAGATCAGAGATTTCTTATTTTACATCTGGATATCTGATTCTCTATGATTGTAAATCTGTTTTCTTATGAAATACATGGTGATTTCTTCTGCGTCACAAGAGATGACCTATAATTATCTTTGTCTCACTTTTGCAATCTCTTTGCATAAATAATTTTTTATAATTATTTCATGTTATATACAAAAAAAAAATATCGAATATACGTACTACTAATGAAATGGGCTATTTTGCAGCAGTTTCGCGAAAAACCACATTTGTACATGGTCCTTGGTATATCTCATTTGTGAAAATATTTCCCACCTTTGCAATCTGTTTGCACCAGGGTTCCCACTAAGTCAGAAAAAGAGGTGGAGAATTTCTTTCCTTCCAGAAAATTTTGGGAGAGATTTTCTGTCATAACGAGAGAAACTTAAAATTTCATTTTTTTTTACCATGCTAATTTAGAAAGTAATAAAAAAGAAAGCATTAACTATAAACTCATTTTCTTCGACATTTAAATTTTTTAATTCTTAAAACTAACATTCTTTTAACATTCTTACTGACTTTCTTTTTAAAAATTAATTAGGAGTCGTTTAAGTATTAAGTGAAGCACATTTTTGGTAATTTTATAACCCCCCCCCCCCCCCCCCCCACTTGTTAGCAAAAATACTCAAATTCCTGACTTTCCCCATGCTTACGTTATGATTTTATTTGCTGACATAAAAATGTCTACATGGGTTATTTTATGTAAAATGACTCACATGCAAATTTACGACTTTTTTGTCTATAAACTGCAAAAGTCGAGGGCCGACTGTATTTACTTTATATTTTGATTTTTAAAATCATTTTATGATTAATTTTGATGCAACAATAGCAATTAAAAACTTTAACGATTTTTGATTGCCGAAGGTGAATATCGACGAAAACTATTTCACTAGGCAAATAGAATTAGGTAATAATTTTGACTTGATGTTTGAAAATGGATTCTTTTTTTTTGTATTTTTTACAAAACTTGCAGAACATAAGGGTTGCATCATCCTTTTATTGAATCTCAAGCCAGTCATGTAATTTTAGCCATTTTGTTTGAAAAGTGTCGACTTTTTTCTTTTTGTTTTCAAAATAGCCCTTTATTTCATAAATAATACGTTTGTAAAATAATTTTTCTGTATAAAACGCGAAACAATTACAAACACTGTAGTCGATGCAAACAGATTGGAAAAGTGGGAAATATTTTTCAAATTAAACGAGGTATGCCGAGGATCACGTACAAATGTAGATTTTTGTGATGCTGCTGCAAAATAACCCTTCATTTTATCAATAATACGGTAGAAAAATGTTTTGGTTTTTATTCTTTGTATATTAAACGAAATAATTATAAAAAAATTCAGTCGATGCAAATATATTGTAAAAATGGCAAAAAGATATTCATTGGTCATCTCTCAGAAACTGTGGGAATTGCCGTATGCGAACGCCGTTTTCGCAATCGCGGAGAAACAGATTTTCAGATGTAAGAAAGGAATGTTTCTGATAAAAAATTCATTGCTTTATTCAAATTTTTTATCAGTTTGGGGCACATATGGCCAATTTCACGACATTTTTGGGATTTTTGTAACCTGTAGACATACTGTGTACGGAAGAAAGGATTTTCGCTGCGGAAAGAAAAAAATTTCTCGAGCAAAACACGAAAAATGTGGGAAGTACTCGGAAAGAGCATAATTCAAATCTGTGAAAAAATCCTATAAAAAAATTTTTTTTTTATTTGATCGAATTTGCGACCCGCGCAAGTGGGGGAGAGTTTTCTATAAAATATCTCGCTACTTAGAAACATGTAGTACTTTTAGTGTGCCCAAATCGCGATTGACTGCGATTCACACGTAGCTACGGAATCGCGGTCCGCGACCGCGCGGCAATTGGCCTGCGATTTGCAACAACGATACGACTCATCGCGATTTGCGGTCGCACAGCAATACAGTCGGCCCGATCTACTGGCCGCGGGCGCCGTAGGACTGAAAGGATTCTGGAGAAATTTCGGTCGCCAGAAATGGCGACTTACTGTAATAATTTTAGTAGCCAATGGCGACCTGGCCACCGTGATTCTGCATCTCTAGTCATCGGGCATCGGATTTCTCAGTATCCTATTTGAAGGAAAAATAATTTTAGGTTGGAACTGGAGAGAGAGAAATTCTCGCGTAGTCTAAATTTTTACGCGAGATTTTTTAGGGATTTCACGAGAATCTCGCGGGTTCGCGCTGAAATGGGAACCCTGGTTTGCACCGATTAAATTTTTTAATAATTATTATCAATTGTATACAAAGAAGCTGTTTTTACAATATATTATTGAAATGAAGAGCTATTTTACAGTAGTATTGCTGTGTAGAAGTATCAGATCAGTTGTAAAGTTTGTAACTTGTCTAGATCTTGGTATTTATGTGGAAGAATTGCTAAAGATGAGATATTTTAATTTTGCATAAAAAAAAAATTAAAATATCATAAAATATGTATTTAAATTTGGATGCTTCCATTTTGCTAGATTTAATTATTATACACGCAATAGAGCTGATGTATTTTACAACTAACAAGATGAGTAAATGGGTGTTCATCGCACACTTTTAATATGAATTCAAAATTTTTTTTTTTTTTTTTATCTTTCTGCAATCTCATGCCTCTATAAGGTAATAGTGGTCTGAGTGATTTAGGATGTAAGCCATTCGAAGCCACTGTATCTTTATAAATGTGAATACACCAAATTCTAATATATCCTTTCAAAAAGGCTATATTTTAATTACCTAAATCGTTGTTTTAATACATCTATCTAGAAATATCTTCATTTCACTAATTACATATTTGAAAAGTAATTTTTCTGCATACAACACATGAAATTATTATAGAAATCTTAGTCGGTGCAAACAGATTGAAAAATATGAAAATCCTTTTACAGTAAAACGAAATATAACAAAGATCATATAAAAATGCTGATTTTCATGATATTGCCAGAGGATCTTTCCCAAATTGGCAATAAATAAATGAAACATGATTAAAACATATCAACATATGAAATGAAAATTTTGTGCCAAACGTAGGCCATGGTTTATAAATGAGTAATATATATTTGACATATGTGGGATTCCATTTTAAAATTAAAATGAGGAATTTCGCCTTAAACCTTCAGACACCCAAGAGATTTGCATATTTTCATGAAGATCAGCAGAAAAGACAAAAATTAGAGTCTCATGTGAAAAGACAAAAATTGGAGTCTCACATTGAAACTCATGGAGATTTGGTGTATATTTTCTTAGTATAGAAGTATAAATGCACAGCAGAGTTGTGCAGCTTAAATAAATACAGCCAATTTCAGGAAAACAAAATCAGCGTTTAGTAGCAACGTCAGAATCTTGCCATACAGAATAGGCTGGCTGCGATAACAATATGCAGCCTGAACATATTTACAAAGTTAGAGTTGAAAAAGGACTAGGCAGTTCACTTTGCAAAACATCTATAATCACGATCTTCCACCGTATGTAGTTTAATTTCCATCTATTCGAGGTCATATTCTTGCACATGTTGAAACTTTACCTTGACACTTAAAAATGACTAGATCTACTCATACACATAATCGGTCGAGTACTTGCTTAAAGTTAAGTTAAAAGCAAAAACACTTGGGTAAATTCTTTAGCGATAAAAGCCATCACTCACATAGACTAATACTTAATATATCTTTAACCATCATAAATACCTTATTACCAAGGCAATCACTTCACTGACTGTCATTGTCTGGATATCGACAAATCACAAATCTGGATATTCGACTCATACACAAACTCATTTGCATATTTGAGTGACAGACCTCAGAAATCATTACAGAAGGTTCCGATCCAGGCATATGTAGGAAGTTCGGTTTGGAAGAATCAGTAGACCGGATAGGACTGGAGTAGACTGGACCAGACCAGGCTTAGGCGTGGAGTACCGAGCAAAGGCGAGGTAGCTCGATATTGATCAATTAATGATCAATGGCAGTAGAGATGTTGAGATAGTTAGCATGTACGGTAATGCTACTAATGCATTAGTATTATAGAAATTATGAATGTGTTCGCTATTGATCTGTTATTGATCAAGTTAGTCACAATGTTAAAGTATTTCATTTAACCTGGTGATTTACAATTTTTAATCATTGATGAGTCATTCAGTAATGTGTTATAAGTCGTTCCAGTCATCTCCAAAAATGTGCCAAGTTTCAATCATGTTCCAGTATGTGACCTATGAAGTAGTGGAATATCGAACAACATACAGTGGATGGAAATGTCTACTAGTGATTTTCCAAACTGAACTTCTTAGCCAGTCTTTTCTAACTTCAAAAACCTGTACATATGTTAACAGCTGCATGCTTATTACCGCAGCTAGCCTATACTACTAGGCAAGACTCTGACGTTTTGAATAAAATGCTGATTTCTTTTTCCTGAATGGACTCTGTCTTTTTTTCATTCACACTTTGCTACAAGTAAAGAAAGTTTAACTACATTTATTCTGAGAGGAAATGATGTTTAAATTCCAGGAAGGTTATGGGGTCAGACGAGAAGATTATCCGAAAAGAATAAGCCCAGGAAAGCTGAGTCAAATTGATGGGACCACTTAAGTCCGCCCATCGTAGTGAAAGCAAATTCAGCTAAAAAAAGTTCTACTGAATTATGGAACCTGCCAAAATACAGTTACTCACCAGAGACAATTATGCAACTTGGAGTAACTGCATGGCCTTTGCCATGAAAGCCAAAGACTGTTATGAATTCATTGAAAGAAGCGTTAAACCCATTGATGAAACAACATCCAGACGTGACCAGGAGGAATTTATCCGTCGACATGACAAAGCTCTATCTATGGTCTTTTATGAACTATCGCCAGAATATCAAGAGTTGATCAGCATTTCAGACGATCCCGCTGATGCATGGGAAAAGTTGAAAAACCATTTCGATGCACCAACAAGAGCAAATTTAGTTTGACTACTCGATGAGTTCTTCAATATTCATCTGGAAATAGACGAGCCGATTGATATATTTAGTGCACGTCTAAAGAAAGCTGTTTCTAAACTAAAGGACGTTAATCATCCTATAGAGCAGTGGTTCTTAACCTTTTTAGTGATCGGCACCCCTTGAATCTAAAAATAAGTTCTCGCACCCCCTTGAAAAAAGTATTTCTATTTCTTTGTTTAGGAAATTACATCTATTGTGAGATAATTTATTTATTGAAAAATAAACACATATACATACAAACAATATCTCAATTTTTAATGGCCACGTTGTTTATTCATAATAATATTTTTGAAGCAAGGCTCCTTTTTTGAAGAAGCCACATGTACGTCATCACTTGCATTTAAGCAATGTTTGGCTTTTGTTTTTATGTGCAAAAGTGATGAAAATCCCATTTCAGACAGGTAGGTTGTGGCAAATGGTAAAAGTGCCTGTCTGCAATGCTGCTTTTGCCAGCTGTTAAGGTTCTAATTGTGTACACCAGAATTGTTCTAAACCCAGTTTTCCAAATTCCATTTGAATACACGCATTGGCTCAAGTAGGCTAGTTGAAGTATTGACTTTCTTTTTTCAAAAGTTTTAACTCAATCACAATTTTGATTGGTAATTAACTGTATAATTTCCTGGCACAATTCAAAAACCCTGCTTAGCATATGGCCCTCGGAGAACCACCATACTTCAGTGTGATAAAGAAGCACAGTATGAATAGCACAGATTTCTTCCCACAAAGCATGAAAGATACGATGATTAAGCCCTCGTCCTCGGATATACTTAACTACATTTACTGCAGTAGTTAAATGTTATTTTAAATTCTCTGGAGAAGCTTTTGATGCAAGTGCATGATGGCGCAACATACAATAAGTTATTGTAACTTATGGTCACTGAATTAATGTCACAGTTTGACGATAAGAACCACATATTGAAACTGGAGATTAAAGGCGCTTCGCGCCTGGTGCTCTGTCTTGTACGACACTACTGTCGGCGGCTATTTGCTGTGTTAGCTAAGTGACTTGACTAGAAAATTTGAAAGTCATTTGCAGATTTAGCAGTGTTGGTCATATCCCTATCCGAAGTGCTGGTAGAAAATTTTTTGTAGCAGATGATACGCAGTAGTGATGTGTTTTCTCAAGAAAGAAAGCTCGTTAAACACAAACACAATTTATTTGTTGTGAGATCCATTGCATCAGATGAAGTTACAAAATAAAACACTGTAACATTCGTTGCAAAGCAAAACTATATACAATGAGCTAGCAAGCTCATGAAAAAGGTTTTGAATAGTCTATGACTAGGCACACACTCTCAGTTATTATAACATCGGTAAGTAGAAAAAACAGCTACTGTACCACTCATGTCGTGCACGTTAATGAAGCCACCATCATCAGGTCACACGTCATGGCTTTAGAAGTTAGACTACTCTCTACCGATCAAGGTCTGCCTTCCATACAAGGTCTTTCACCGTCGATCACCGTCTGATCGATCTGACTATACGTCGAGTCTTAAGTCTGCATAACTACAAGATCTTAAACTCTGAAAAGTCTCCCACGTCTACTACATGGTCAGTCAAGGTCTGTAAAGTCTCTGAATAACTGAGAATGTGTCCTATCATATATACACTGTGATGGGTACGTTCCGGAACACAACCGTTGACGGCAGCGCCCTCACTATATGCAAATCAGAATGCGCGCGCGGCGAGATGGCGATTTGCATGAATGGCATGTTCTGTTCCCGTCACGAGTCGTTCACGAGAACGGTAGAACCATTCTAAAAATGTAAACACGTTCTCGCGATAACGAGAATCGCGACGAAAACAGAACCAAGTTTCCAACAATCGGCCCCCTCATGCAAAACCCCAAATCTCGGCGCACGTGCTATCAATCAATGAAATTATTCTAAAAAACATAACAGCAAAAATGTCAAGTTCTTTAGTATCCAGCAAAAACATAAAGTATATATATTACTTTTCATGTTAAGCAAAAAAAAATTTATCATTGAAAGAAAAATTTAGATATCATTGAAACACTAAGTTCCAAAAAATTTAATTTAAGTCAAAATTTAAGTTTCAAGAAATTTAAGTATGATAATTTAAATTTAACATTTAAGATTAAAAATTTTACTATAAATATCAAATTCAATTTGTGTAGAAAATTTTATGTATAATTATTAAATTTAACATTTAAGATTAAAAAATTTCACTATAAATATCAAATTCAATTATGTAGAAAATTTTATGTATAATTATTAAATTTAACATTTAAGATTAAAAAATTTTACTATAAATATCAAATTCAATTATGTAGAAAATTTGATGTATAATTATTAAATTTAATATTTAAGATTAAAAATTTTACTATAAATATCAAATTCAATTTGTGTAGAAAATTTCATGTATAATTATTAAATTTAACATTTAAGATTAAAAATTTTACTATAAATATCAAATTCAATTATGTAGAAAATTTTATGTATAATTATTAAATTTAACATTTAAGATTAAAAATTTTACTATAAATATCAAATTCAATTATGGCTGTTCATTATCTCTGTCCAAGACCAGTATACATAATTAATACTAATAGCAGTGACACAGATAATGAAAAGATTTTTCTTTCTGTATTGTATTCATATATAAATTTAAAGAAGTGGTTTGTCTTCAATGAATCATAACCAAGTGTATGATAACAAGGAGTAAACACACAAAGATAATACACATAAGCATAACTGTCTTATGCGGGAATTGAAAACATGGATATATATATACATTCAGTGTAATGTGAAAAATTTTAGAAAGTTCATTGTAAACAATACACATATATATACTCTAGATACAATTATCTGCATCACAGAGGGAGGAGTAATTTATACGATATCCTAACCATATTTTGTAAAAGAAAGAAAAAAAAATTTAGAAGTTACAAATTTAATCATTTTTGTTTTTGGAAATTTGATTACAAAAATTTAATGCTAAAAATTCCTCAAACATTTGGCAAATCTTATTAATGTACTGCCTATGATGTATAAAAATTTTGTTATTGATTTCAGCAAATTCCACACCTAACAGTTTTTGGACCTTCCCTAGAGATTTGATATCAAATTCTCCCTTTAGCAAAGAAACTACATGATCAATATCACCTATTATTTCTATGTTGCTTGCCTCTGGCCTGGATTTGATATCCCTCTTTTCTCTGAAGTTAAACAAATTTTGGTCATAATGTATGTTAGCCTTAGCACAGAATTTTTTAACATCATTATGACTTCTCAGCCTATGTTTATCACCCCTCACTGAGTAGTAAACATCAGTTCGAGTTCCATCAGGCCTGGGTACAGCTTTCCTTTCCCAATCTATGTTTGAACAGGGGGTCAGATCGGAATCAGCAGGAGAGTCCTCTTCCTCACTAGTATGACTAGTGTCATGGCTCTCACCTGCTTCTTCCTCTGACTCACTATCCAAACATCCCGATCCTGAATCTGATGTTCGAGTAAAACCCGATTTCTTTTGGGTGAAGTTTCTAGGTCGAATGGGGTCCAGGACGCCTTCCGCTGCTTCCATCTCCTCAAAACGGACATTGCTTATTTCTAATATTTTTCCTTCTTTCACAAGAAGAATTCTATAGCCCCTGGTATTTTCCGCATATCCTACCATAACTCCCAGTTGAGCTCTTAGGTCTAGCTTCTTCCTAAGCTGTTTTGCTATACCAGCATAAGCCTTACATCCAAAAACTCTGAGATGGGATACAGCAGGCTTCTTCCCATAGTACAATTCGTGTGGAGTTTTAACTTTAAATTTATGGCAAATCCTGTTCTTTGTATAAGTAAAACATAGGATTGCCTCTGCCCACATTTTGTCACCAACTTTGCTTTGATTAAGCATTGCCTTGACACAATCTAACGCTGTCAGGTTGAATCTTTCAGATACCCCGTTTTGTTCGGGTGTATAAGTGTTAGATCGTTCATGCTTAATCCCTAACTTTTTCAAAAAAGCTTTAAATTGACCGTGACAAAATTCCATGCCGTTATCAGTACGGATGCACAAAATCTTTTTGCCTAATTGTCTCTCCTGACAAGCTTGAAAATCCTGAAAAACTTTGAACACATCTGATTTTTGTTTTAAAATAAAAACAAACACCTTGCGGCTAAAATCGTCTGTAATAGTCAAGAAGTATTTGTTTCCCCCCAATGAAGCTACAGGCATTGGACCACAAACGTCCATGTGCAGTAATTGCAAAGGTTCTGTAGATCTAATCCTGCCTATTGGTTTGTACGAAACTCTCTTAGATTTTGCAAGTTTGCAATGAATGCAATTTACTTTTGCATATTTTAATTTTGGGAGTCCGTTTGCCGCGGAAACTTTACTTGTTTGGTGCAAGTAGTCTGAGTTAATATGGCCATATCTTCTATGCCATAATTCAGTTTTGTTCAGAATTTCAACTGTTGAACCACTAATTTTATTTGACTTTGATTTTAAATCAGATTTGTTTTTCCTTTTATTCAAGTTAGGCCTAATTTTGTTTTGACTTTGACTATTTGTTGCAGGGGTTTTTCTAACCTGTTTAGAATTTTTGTCCCTATCCTGATCTCCTTTACGGCCCTCAACACTACTATTTAAACTTTTAGTTGAGTACTGTGGTTTTAAGAAATACAATCCTTCTTTACGTTTAGCGTAAAAGAAATTTTCTCCCTCAGGAGTCTTAAACCATAGAACACCTTTGGCTGCACTAAAAGAATAGCCCTGCTCTTCTAATACAGATGCGGCCAACAAGTTACGCCGTAATTTTGGTGAATACATAACATTTTGTAGCACAATATTATTTGTATGATCTTTAAATTTAACATACATGTTCACCGTTCCAATAGCCTCAACTGGGCTTTCCATATCACCCACTGCTAGCGATATAGATGTATCCTTACATTTATCAAATTTTGAAAACATTTTAACATCATTACAAAAGTGTCGCGTAGCAGCGGTGTCAATCACCCAGCTGAGCCTATTGTCAGGATTATCAACAATATTAGCTTCTACATTTATATTTGAAAATACTTCAATAATACTAGAGCTAGTCATCTTTTTCAATTTTGGGCATTGTGCCTTTACATGACCATTTTTATTACACATAAAACATGGTCCTATGACCTTAATAGACTTTTTAACTTTGGTGACATTTTTACATTTAGCGTTAACATTTGAAAAATATACAGATGAATTGGAACTTACATTATTATTGTCATGATCCTTCCTCAACTGTCTAATCCTGCCCTCTTCTAGAGACAGTTCTTTCTGAATCTTATCCAGTTTAAAATCCTTATCGCTCCAGCGATAAATGATTTGGATGATACTCTGGTACTGGGCTGGGAGATACCGGATGGCTTGGAATGCCACGTACACATCCTCCACGGGGTGATTCACGTTCTTGAGCTTGGTGACAGCTTTCCTTATCCTCGTACAGAATATGTCGATGGGCTCCTCGATTTCCGGGCGTAGACTGAAAAACTCGTCCAACAGATGAACTAAATTAGCGCGCGTTGGGGCCTCAAAATGCGCCTCCAACTTCTCCCACGCATCCGCCGGGCTGTCGCCGATGTCGAGCAGTTCTCTGTACTCCGCCGAGATATTTCGAAACAGGATGGAAAGTGCGCGGTCGCTGCTGCGCATGTACTCCTCTCGCTCGCGGCGTGACGTAGATTCGTCGACTGGTAATGCAGTACGGTTGATGTGGCCGTAACATCCTTCTCCTTTCAGGATAAATGAAATTTCATTACGCCAGGTGACGTAATTGTCCCTGTTTAACGCTTCTATGCCGTTGCTCACCTCCATAGTCTTTAACTGTGACTAGAGTGCGTTGTTTACCTTTCTGCTTGATGCAAATGGCGCCGGTCGCGGCCCCCGTCGATGGAATTCACAACTCTTCACTGCTGCTTTATCACGGATAAAAGTTATGGCCTTGACATACTACGGCCCATAACCAAATGTCGGCGGCTATTTGCTGTGTTAGCTAAGTGACTTGACTAGAAAATTTGAAAGTCATTTGCAGATTTAGCAGTGTTGGTCATATCCCTATCCGAAGTGCTGGTAGAAAATTTTTTGTAGCAGATGATACGCAGTAGTGATGTGTTTTCTCAAGAAAGAAAGCTCGTTAAACACAAACACAATTTATTTGTTGTGAGATCCATTGCATCAGATGAAGTTACAAAATAAAACACTGTAACATTCGTTGCAAAGCAAAACTATATACAATGAGCTAGCAAGCTCATGAAAAAGGTTTTGAATAGTCTATGACTAGGCACACACTCTCAGTTATTATAACATCGGTAAGTAGAAAAAACAGCTACTGTACCACTCATGTCGTGCACGTTAATGAAGCCACCATCATCAGGTCACACGTCATGGCTTTAGAAGTTAGACTACTCTCTACCGATCAAGGTCTGCCTTCCATACAAGGTCTTTCACCGTCGATCACCGTCTGATCGATCTGACTATACGTCGAGTCTTAAGTCTGCATAACTACAAGATCTTAAACTCTGAAAAGTCTCCCACGTCTACTACATGGTCAGTCAAGGTCTGTAAAGTCTCTGAATAACTGAGAATGTGTCCTATCATATATACACTGTGATGGGTACGTTCCGGAACACAACCGTTGACGGCAGCGCCCTCACTATATGCAAATCAGAATGCGCGCGCGGCGAGATGGCGATTTGCATGAATGGCATGTTCTGTTCCCGTCACGAGTCGTTCACGAGAACGGTAGAACCATTCTAAAAATGTAAACACGTTCTCGCGATAACGAGAATCGCGACGAAAACAGAACCAAGTTTCCAACAACTACGACCGTGTTGTAACTTATGGTATTTCTGTTTTGATGTATGAAAAAAAAATCCAGAATTTTTGCCCAACATTGCAGAGGCACCATCAATGCAAATTGAGAATATCACATTCGTGGGTATTTGATGTTTCAAAAAAAAAGTTTTTAATATGATTGAAAACACAAATTCCTTTTGTTGTTAATTCCAGTGGCTCACAAAATAAAAATTCTTCCAATATTTCTTTTTTCTCAATGTATCGCATGAATACCAACACCCGACTGCAATTATCAACATCAGTTGAATACTCACTCCAGTTGAATACTCACTTTTAGAGAACTGGTTTTGATATCTTCTACTTGCAGTAAAATATCAACATTAAGATCTTGAATGCATGATCGAATCACATTGTTCAATAAAAAGGAATCTGGTGAATTTTCCTTTGTGCTTCAGAACCCAATACAATTTTTGCAATTTCAAGTGCACATGGTTTTACCAATTCCTCATCTACTGTATGACCTTTTCTTTTCTTAACACCCAGATATGCCACTTGATAAGAAGCTTCTAACTAGGACTTTTGATCTTTCGCAACGTCAAATTTTGTGATAGTACCGCTGGTATCAAATCGTGCCTTCTTAGGCTTCAAGATGTTAAGAGTATGTCCTGCAGATTCACCACCATGCTGATTGTTGATATGCTCTAACAACTAAGACGGTTTAAGATTGAAGTTTAAAAATATTGGAGTTTGAATTCTCTGGCACCCCTGGAAATGTTTTCTCATACCAGAAAAAAACAAGATATTAAATTATATAATTAAACAAGATATTAAATAATGTGAAATGTGGATGTAAATTCCTGTTGTGTGAATTGATATCGGTGATTGTGACCAACAGCAATTTTCCATAAGAAAATATGAAAATTTCATAATTCATATTTGGAGGACATTTTCTGTAGAAACTACAAAAAATTTGTAGTAATTGTCACCTCGAATCATCTGGCAGCATTAAAAAAAAAAAGAAAAAAATGAGAAAAAAAATTGTTATTTATCATAATTTTTGGCGAAAAATCATTTGTTGGTGCAATATTTGGCATCCTTCTGCCAGGTTCCAGTTTTGGGCGTGTTCTGGATATCAGGACGCTTAATAAATGATCCTACTGTCCAACCAAAATTTTGTTTTTTAAGTTTTCATTATAAATGAATTTGATAGCAATTTCTCTTTTCCATATAGCATTCAATGGTCTTTAAAAATATTATTTACCTTGTAATGAACCTTATTGGTTTTCCTATAAAGATTTAAATTTACTTAACTGTCTTCTCTTTCTAGCATATTGCATCCTATGATGTGAGTCTTGTGATAGTTGCTAATTTGAATTTGAAACCTGCTCATATTTATTTATTGCCTGGTACCAAAGTGAGGTATCATTTAGAACTCATCAAACAAGGAAAAGCGTTTCGTAAGTTTTTAAGTTCTATCATAACAAATATTATGTATATATTTTGTATAACTATTGCAATAGAAAGTTTGGGCAAGCAACAATAATATTTGCTACATGTGGCTATTTTAAAAATTTCTTGTTTCAAGTCTAATTATAACAATACTTATTTGACATTGAATTAATAAATTTGAGTTCTCAAGAGTCCTTAGAAATTTCAGTTGTGCACTTCATATTTTTTTCTACTTTTGAAATTTTTTCTATATATACTAATTGCCAAGTGTCACGATTTTTTAGGCACTTCCCAAGTAGATAGAGACATTCAATTTGATACACGGGTCGATTATTCGATAAACCCCCCTGGAAAAATCAAATTTTTCAAAAGTGTTCTGTAGAGCAGGATGCTCCACACCAAAATGATCGAAAATTGAAATTATGGGAAGGCATACTTTGAGATGAGATAGAAATTTAAAATTTGGGGTATGGCTAAACCGTCCGAAAGGAAGAAAGTGTGCAATTTCAGATTTTCTATATTTGCTACTTTATGGGGTGCCGTGCACCAAAATTTCCAATTTGCCAAATAAATAAGAAACGGCTCCTTTAAAATTTGATAGAGGCATTTGGTATGTGATCTAATCATTTGATGAAAAAAAACTCAAGACGAATAGAGTTTTCTAAAAATGTTCATTTAAAGAGGGGTGCTGAACATAAATAAAAATGTTCAAATGGTGAAATAATAAAATAGCATGCTTCAGTATGAGATAGATACTTCAAATTTAGTGTACGGGTATATAGTTCAAAAGGAAGAAAGTGAGCAATTTCAGTTTTCCAATATTTTCTTTTGGGGGTTCCGCACATTAAAATTTTCGATTTTCCGAATAAATGTGAAACGCAAATTGTTCAAAAAATTGTTATTCGGGGATTGCTTATTGTGAGACTGTTGATTTTCAATGGGTATTCGGTTAGTGTATACTAATTACCAAGTGTCTGTCCGTCTGTCATGCTTTATTTAGGCACTTCCAGAATAGATAGACTAGCAATCTGGTGCACAGGTCAAACGTTCGATAAAACTCCCTGGAAAAATCGTATTTTCCGAAAATGTTCTATACAGGGGGTACCTCACACCAAAACGTTCGAAAAGGGAAACGATAGAAAAACAAGCTTTGCGATGAGCTGGACTTCAAATCTGATGTTGTTCTAAAAGAAGAAAATCTGTAATTTCAGATTTCTAATGATTGTTTCTCTAGGGGGTGTCACACATCAAAATGTTCAATTTGCCGAATAAATGAGAAATGGCTCTTTTAAAATTTGGTATATGAGTTAATCATTTGATAAAAAAAACCTAGAGACGAGTGGAATTTTTCAAAAATTTTGTTTCAGGTGATGCTCCAGAAAAAAAACGTTTGAAAGGTTAAATGATAAAAAAGCATGTTTCAGAATGAGATAGAGATGTTAAATTTGGTGTACGTGTAGATAGTACGAAAGGAAGAAAGTGCACAATTATGGTTTTCCATGTGAAAACAATGTCGCACGCCAAAATGTTCAATTTTCCATATAGATGAGAAACGGACCCTTTAAAATGGGATAGAGCCTTCTTGAAATTTTATTCAGGCCAATCGCCTGATAAAAATTTTAAAAAGAGTAGAGTGTTCAAAATGTACAATTTTAAGGGGTGGGTACTCCACTCAAAAACATTCGAAAGGTGAAATGATAGAAAATGTATACTTTGTGATAGGATTAAGACTTCAAGTTTGGTGTACTGGTAGATAGTTCGAAAGGAAGAAAATTTGCAATTTTAGTTTTCCAATATTTCCTACTTTAGGGGTGCCGCACACCAAAATGTTCGATTTTCGGGATAAATGATAAACTCCTCCTTTAAAATGTGATAGAGGCTTGATATTTGGTATATGGGTCACTCATCTGATAGAACAACCAAGAAGACTAGAGTTTTTTAAAATGTTCATTTAAGGGTGGGAGGAGGTACTCCACACAAAATCATTTGAAAGTTGAAATGAAAGAAAAAGCATGCTTCGAGATGAGATACTTTAAATTTGGTGCACAGGAAAATAATTTTAAAGGAAGAAAATCAGCAATTTCAGTTTTCCAATATTTTCTTCTTTAGGAGGTTCCGCACACCAAAATTTTCGATTTGTCGAATAAATGTGAAACGCGAATTATTAAAAAAAAAATTACTTTATTTGGGGGTTGCTTATTGTGAGATTGTTGATTTTCAACAAGTGTTCGGCTAGTCATGTTTCTATTTTTCTTGTTCTTGTTTTTTGATAGCACTATTTTTAGAAGTCTAGGAATTGCTTTTCTCCTTATAAGTGTGTAGTATGATTGGGTGTAGAATGTAATTCTAAATATTATTATTTTTTAAATGTTTAAAATAAATATCTTTGATATGGTACTTTTATGTGACGTTTTTGTTGGAAGAATGTTTTTAAACTGGATTACTTTACTCTGCCCTTTATGATGCTAAATTACCCAAATAATTGTTGATCAAATCTTATATTTATTCTAAAAACAGTAATTCCTTTTTGTTGGATTATTGTTTTTTACTTTCCCTGCAATACATGGTAATGTATAGGGAAAGTATTGGAATCATGCCGAAAATCACAACTCGAGTTTTCGACGGATCTACACGTTTCGAGACCCCTAGAATACGAAAAAACCATTTTTAGCGTGACGTCTGTGCGTGTGTCTGTCTGTCTGTCTGTCTGTCTGTCTGTCTGTCTGTCTGTCTGTCTGTGTGTCTGTCTGTGTGTCTGTGTGTCTGTCTGTCTGTCTGTGCAGATTTTGTATCCACTGTAACTAAAAAACTAATCGACCGAATTTCACAAAATTTGGTAGGTAAGTCACTTGTGGCCGGGGCTAGTGCTGATTAGTTTTGGGTACGATTCGGAATAAAAGAACCCGCCTTTTTTTGCGAAATGGCCCGCAAAAGCTTGTATCCACTCTAGCTGAAAAACTAATGAACCGAATTTCACAAAATTCGGTAGATGAGTCACGTATAGGTCACTCTGGTGCTGATTAGATTTTGGTACGATTCGGAAAAAAATAACCTGCCTTTTTTTGCAAAACGGCCCGCAAAAATCTTCAAAATCTAAACTAAAGAACTTGGTATACTTAGATATATCCATTAAATGCCCGTTTAATACGTAATGTTTAACGACGAAAAGAATAAGACCAACCCCATTACACTAGGACTAGCCGTTCTCGAGATATTTTAGTTTTTCGTACTTTCCCTACGCCACCTTTGAAAATAAGCCCGGTTACCGAATGAGAACGAAATTTGAATTAAAAGTGAATTACATTTAATTGAAATAAATAGAACGTGGATATAAGTTTGCAGGGAAAGTCATGTGCTGTCCACATCAGATTTTTTACTTTCCCTATGGTACAAAGTATTTAAAATGTCAAAAAAAATAATAGATTTTACAATTATACGTATCCTCTGTCCAACCATTTTTCAAATAGTTTTTATGTATCTATGTATATATTTTAGAAATAAATTTGTTAAGGCCAGTTCTGTTAAAAATCCAAAAAGCCTTCTATCGCCTTTTAGAAGGTTTGAACCCTATAAAGTTCTTCTTTTGATGAACATGTTTCTAAAAAAATGTAAAAGCAAATAAAAATACTAAGAAATTAGTCACATTAAGTGACTTTTCATTGAATAATATAATTTTATAGAAAATGAGTTAGTTCATTCACAGCATGATTTTTATAAAATTTATATTAATTTCTTTTAATGGTGAACCATTTTGCTTCTAAAAACAAGTAGTTCCTTAAATCATTCTCTGAAATCATTCTTCTAAATAATCATTCACAGATTACAATATATAATAGTTTTATGATGTGTAAAATATGCGACTTTTCGGTTTAGATTCAATTTAGATTTCAGTTCAGATAATTTATGGTGTACCAAGTCTTTGTCTCGCAGCATCATTTTATTCTCTCTCCCACCCTCCACTTTTAATTCAGGAAGAAAATCAATGTACAATTATTTTTTTATAATTGATCCAGGGAAATGTAAAGTGTTACAGTTTGAAGTTGGTTATGTACTGTGAACTAGAAGCATGCTTACTTTATTGTGCTCTCAGCTGGCAATTATTTATTTAAGCTTTTATATTGTGCCCCATTTTATGCTATCAAACCTTATTAAGTGAAGTTTGCCATTTTGGTTAGCTGGCCGGCCGTACTTGCGTGCTTTCTGTTTATGATCTCAACAACCACACGGTTGTTGAAAATTCATGTTTGTATGCATTATAATTTGTTTTATGGCAATTGTTGCATTCATTTCTAAATTATATGTACTTTTTAAGTGGTGGCTAATTTATGTAGGTGTTGCTTTATCAAAATCTTGTTCAGTCCTTTATGTTTTTATGTAAGACGAAGGTAACGATAAAAGTGTCTAGTTATTTTCATAGAATTCTTGTATTGTTACATGTTCCTTCTTATAATTAAAGTTAATTTTTATCTAGCTATTATTTTGCCATCAGACCAGTATTATCTCGAAGTAGCCGACAATACAATTGCTGATTTAGATACTGCATCTTCCACTGTAACAGCTTTAAAATATGGTTCTACAAACATTGTTGTTAAAGATAGATGTATCCTTTAATTTTGTTTATATGTACAATACATTTGATGTAATTTATTTGAGTGATTTAAAAAAATAAACATTTTTTTTTTTAATTTGAATTATTGATTTGTAATTTGCACTTTCAGTATTTGGCCTTTCACAAAATATTTAACCTGTGAAAGAGTTTTATCATATTTGTTTACTTGTCTTTCAAATTATGCAGGTGGCGTTGAGATTGGACAATTCTGGTATTTTTTAAAAATGTGTTAAATCAATTCATATTTAATAGAGAATTTCTTTGATTTCAAATGTCCAAATTCTCTTTAAAAAATTATTTCTTTAAATATCAAGAAATAAAAAAAATGCAATGCCCTGTGATTGATTGTGATGTCATTTACCTCTTTTGATCTGTGAAGTGCTTTGCCTATTAGTCCTGTGTTGTTTTTATTGAGATATTTGCTAGGTAGTTTGTGTTTCATTTTGTTTATAATTTAATTTTAATTATTTTACTTGTTTACATTTGGTCTGCATTTGTGGAGTGTTTTATTGTATTGTAAACATGGATCCTGGTTATGTTAAAGGGCAATCAGACAATTTACTAAGATCGATTCTACTGTGAAAGTGGTCTATTTCAGAAACAATAAATATTTTGAGACAGCTGAAAAGTTAATTGTTAAAATTTACCCTTTTCTTGAAGGTTTTTTTTTTATATATATAATATGAATAACATCTACATTTACATAACTGCAAGTCCTCCGGATTTGCCCGGAAAGTTTCCAATTTTCAAGCATCTTTCTGATCGGAAATCGATTTCTTCCGATTTTTCGTCCAGGAACCAAAAGTCCCTACTTTTCTCGATTTTCTACAAAAAATATCTAATATTTTAGCAGGACACAACAGGTTCATAAAATCACAAAAGTCTGGAAAATGTTGCAAATTTTGAAATCTGAGTTTTCCCGTTCATGCATCTAGAAAATTTGTTTTCCCGTGATTGTGAAATCAGTGCACCAGGATAGATGACCAATGATTATTTTTGTTCCATTTTCACAATCTATTTACATGGACTAAAATTTTGATAATTATTTTGTGCTATATACAAAAAAATTATTTTTCAGATGTGTTATTAATGAAATTAAGAGCTATTTTGCAGCTATTTTTCAGATGGGTTATTAATGAAATGATGAGCTATTATGCAGCAGTATCACGAAAAACTGTATTTGTATGAGATTCTTGGTATATTTCGTTTAAATGGGTAAATATTTTCCACTTAGCAATCTGTTTGAATCTACTAAAATTTTTATAATTGCTACATAATGTATATAAAAACGCTATTTTTCAAACTTATTGTTAATAAAATGAAAAGGGTTTTTGCAGCAGTATCGTAAAATACTGCATTTGTATGCAATCCTCGGTATATTATAGGTGGTCATGAAAAACTCCTGAAATTGTACTTAGAATATTCTGTAGACAACCTAATTTCATCCTTTGAAAATGATTAATAAGTTTTCTTCACTTCAAGCTAAAAAGTAAACTGAATAAAACATTTAATTAAATGCTAAATGTTTATTAAACCAAATTTTTCTTTACATAAATAGTATGATAGCACAAATTAGTTTGTATTTTTGTGCGTTACCTTGAGTCCATTAGTATGTTTTTCCATCTTTTACATGGAACTTTTACCTGGAAAATGGGTAGTTATTGAATATAAAGGGAAATGTCTATGAAAAGATTTGTTGGTCAAATCACACATATTGACGATGATGATATACATGTGAAGTTTGTAACCAAATCAAAAATAGGGGATTTTTGTCTTTCCCTGAAAATGAGGACATTGATATAGTAGAAGAGACTGATGTTATAAGAGTTTCAGAAGAGCCATTTTGCAATAACCGTGAACAATACTATTTTGAAATGTGAAAATTGTATTGTTTAGCAGAATATATAATTGATCTACTTTTCTTATTTTAATGTATTTCGTAATAAATATATTCTATAGGCATCATTTTGCATTATGACCCATTTTACCCCAAGATGGGGCAAAATGAGTTAACTTTTCAAACTAAGTTTAACTAATTTATAATTAAAACATGTTTGCTAAAATTACACCAAAATGTCCTGAAAGAATGTAATGTCAAGGTGTAATTGAAAAAAATCAGGAAAAATTTATGGTTTTATTGCTACAAAATTTTGAATGCGAAAATAGCTAAAAAGTGACCCATTTTACCCCACCTGACCCTATGCATTTAGGATATCTGGGTTGGAAATCAGAGCATTACGAAAAATGTAAACACTTTGGACGCTAATTTCTTCGGACCTAATAGATAAAAATGTAAATAATTTATCTTGTTTTGTCGGAAATAGGTTTTAAATTATAATTATACAAAAATAATTTTAATATTTTAAACTTTTTCAAGAAGACTATCTGTATCACGTATCTGTACAAGTAAGTGTTTTTTTTTTTTTTTTTTTTTTTTTTTTCATTTTTCTTACTTTCACCACTCGAAATATCATCGAAACTATAAAAGATATTTTCTTTGTCTCTAAAACTTTTATTCTGTTTATAGTAATTAAATTTTAAATAATACAATAAATGCATTTACAGTTTAAAATTTTGATATCTATTTTATTTCCCAATTTTCAATGAAAGTAAATTATATCTCTTTGTATTTATATGTAATTGACATTTAATTTATTTTTAAAGCATTACAATTCAATTTCTCTAAAATAACAGATGAAAATGAACAAATATATTTAGATTTTTAATTATTTTGTTCCCAACAGAGGCATTGAACATTTAATACTGATATGGTATCGGACTTTTATAACTTTAACTCTACTTAGATATCACAGGAAAAGAAATTGCTTACTTACCATCAGCTGTAATTCATGTTACAATTCCATCTTATTTAAGTAAGTTTCTTGAAAACATTTCTTATTATGAATCACTGTACTTTCTTTAATCAATTTATTTATTTTTCTAATAAAGGCAAGTATTTTTTTCCGTTAAATAGCATTTTAACGCAAAAAAAATTAAAACTTATAAGGGATTATAGATTACAGAAATTAAACAAATTTTGTGCTAAGGTAATTTCACATGGAATTTTAATTGAAGTTATATTTAATATTATGTCACTACATTTTGTGAAAACAGCATGCACATTTTGAGAATTCTTTTTTATTATCGGATTTCTATAAATTTGCTGTTCAGAGATAATTTAAAAGAAGACATTAGATGATTGGAATTAATATTTTGTATGTTAAAAAAACTTATTTTGTGAAATTTTATACCAGGCGTTATATGTCTCCTGGAAATCCTTAGAAATTCCTAGATTTAAAGGTTTTTTTAAGGCCCTCCTTAGAATTATTTATTTTATTTGTTTTGAACTTAAACTCTTTTCGGAAAATAGAAAAAAAAGAGTCACTTTTAATTGCATTGCAATCTTTTATTTCTGAATATGATTGATTGATTTGTTCATAAGTTATTTTGGTTCTTCAGTGTCAGAATGCTATTTAGAGGTACAATGAAAATTATTTTATTTATTTGCTTATTTTTTTCATATAACTTCAAAAATCATTTTTTCAAACAATTTTCTATGAGAATCTTGAATTTTAGAATTTCTTTTAATAACAAATGTGGAATTTTTAGCATTGTTTCATGAAAACTCAGTTTTAGCATTCCTTCATAGAAAAATTATATATTTTAGCATTCTTTTGTTAAAATAGAAAATTTAACACTTGTAAAAATTGCAAATTTTAACATGTTTTTGTAAAATTGAAATGTTAGCTTTGTAAATAAAATCTCTTGTAAAAATTGGGAAAATTTTTGCAATCATTTGTAAAAATTAAAATCTTAAGATTTTTTTTTTTTTTTAAATAAAAATTGCAAACTTGAGATTTGTTTTTCAGGGGTTTAGAATAAAAAAAAATTGTTTAATTAGTTTTAATGTTTTAAACAGCAAATACTTATACATCATTAATATTTAATAAATTATGGACTAGACTTTGTTAAACTGTTTTTTTTGTGCATATGCTTTGTAATGACAGGGAATTCAAGAGAATTCTTTGTATGATTTGAGTGATGTAACTAGTACAAAACCAACAGACCTGGCTTTAAGAGAAACGTGCAGGATCTTTGTTTTAGTTTTACTTTAGAAAGCTTGGAAAAATACTTGAAATCTCCTGAAAACTCTTTACAAACTTCTTGAAATGGATTCTTGCAAATGTTATGGAGGTTTTCGCCATTAAGTCAGAAGGAGAAAAAATGTCAGAGAGGGGGAGATAGGTTACAGTGGTAACCCCTTTATTCCCCTCCATATAAATAATCTAATAGACCAAATGATCGTAAAGCAGCATATACATTGCATTGGCAAAAGATAAATGTAAAATACTTAAAATACTAACTCATTTATCCAAGATATTCAGATTCAGTTTTGAAAAGGGCAGAGATAATTTGTACTCTTAGTGTGAACATCAAACAATTTGAAGCAAATATTTATTAGGAAGAAAACACTGGACTTGAAATTAAGACTAATTGTAATGATTGATTAAATATTTTTATTTAACAAACTAATAAATTTAAAAAATCTATATCAATAACTCATTCACTAGATATGATTAAGAAATTTAAATATTTCAAGTTGTAACATTAGCACTTCAAAACTATTCTTTTACTATTTTGATGTTTAATATCATACAAATCAATAAAGTAATAGAGATTTTTGTTTCTTTAAATTAAGTATATAAACTATTAATATATTAAAATTTAATACGAATTAGGAAAAGTTTCTTTCCCAAAATTTAGAAACACTGCATCATTGGTTGGCTTGCAAGAATATCCAAATGATAGAAAAGCAAGGCATGTAAAATCAAGTCAATTATTTCATGTATAATAGCTTGTTGATCATGAGAAAGACATGAGAAAAATTTGCATATGATAGTCTACTTTAATAAAAATGTTTCTAAAATTTGAACTATGGATCTACAACCTATTGTTTAAGAGATATTTACTCGTGCAATCTTTTTGAAACACCCTGTGTAATACTATATTTGAGTTGGAATTAGGTGTGACTCTGTACCATAGTACATTTTAGTTTTTTTAGTTCATCAGTCTCAGAACTATTTAAAATTTAAAATTTTGTTTCACATTTATGCATTTTATATCTTATTATCATAATTTAAGTAATTATTGTAAAAGTTTAAAAAATAGTTTGAGTTCTGTATGCCTCTTGATCTAAATCTATCACATATTTCAGCTTTGTCTGTATCTCCTGGAGACAAATGGAGTTTGGAAGAAAAGAAAAAGTATTTTGTATCAGTTCTGGTGTATGACAGAAATGGCCACCCATTTCATTTAACTCAGGTAGTATTTCTTTTTCATCTTTTATTTAAACAATTTATTGTTAAGTCACTCTCGTCATTCTAATGCATCAAAATTATTTGTATTTAATTTAAAAATGTAATTTGTATTATTAAAAAATAGTTTTACATAGGTCACATGTTTCTTGTGGTTTACCTGCTAAAATGTCGGGTTGGGTTTCCTTTATCTTTCAAAATGCAGGTTGGATTGTGAATCTTATCACAAAAATTATTTTTAAGGTCTGTACTGTGTTACATTTTTTTTCTCTCTACACTATTCTATTTAATTTTCCATGGACTCTGTACCTTTATTCAACATCTTGGACGGGCTTATTCTCCGCTCTTAAAGCATGTACAAAGCTGAAATTTGGCACACAGTTTTATTTCATGGAACAATTTCATCTATAAATTTTTTGTCATATGTTTGTCCCTTTATTTCACTTCTTTAATATGCTCATCCTGGGCTTCTAGAAGATATAAAGTAGAAACTCAGCACATAGTTTCATATCGCAGATCATTTACATCTATAAAATTTTCACATCATTGCGTTATGTCATTTATGCACTTTGACTGTTTTTGCTCATTTCATGCATATTCTTTGTAAATTACGATTCAATGTCTTCAGATGAAATGTTCTAATGAGTTGTATATAAAAATTTCCTGTCATTATGTTGTCATCTTTTACAGGCTCATTCTGTGCTCCTAAAGCACGTAAAGAGCTAAAACATAACACATTTTAATTTATAAATTTTTTGCATCACTGTGTTATGCCATTTATGTACATCATGACTACATTTTGCTCCTTTTCATTTATTTTCTTTGCGAATTAAGGTTCAGTGTCTTCAAATGAAATGTTCTGGTTCTAATAAGTTTTACGTACAGGGTTCACATAATTTCATTATATTATTTATGTGCATCATTTTTTATGGATTCATTCTCTGCTCCCAGGGCATGTAGAGATCTAAAACTCAGTATACAGTTTCATCTCATGGAACATTTTTATCTATTATAAAGTTTTCACATCGTTATGTCATTATATACATTTTGGTAGATTATGTTTTTGCCTTTTTCATGCATTTTCTGAATTATGGTTAATTATGGTTATGAATTATGGTTAAGTATCTTCAGATGAAGTGTACTGATTTTAGCAAGTCATACTTAAAAATTTTAAGCCATTTACATATGTCATCTTTTATGGGCTTCAGATCATATAGAGAGCTGAAAATCAACATACAGTTTCTTTTCGTCAAAAGTTTTAATTTATCAGATTTTCACATCATTATGTCTCATACATTATAACTATGTTTTTTGCTTTTTTCATGCATTTATTTTTGTGTGACTTAACAGTTAAGTGTCTTTAGATGAAATATTTTTCTGGTTCTAACGAGTTGATCCATGTATAATACTATATAGATGTGAACTTAAATTGTGTCAAAAAATATCAACTTAAAAGGTAAAAAGTAAATTATGAGAAAAAACAAGTTTTTCAATGCTCTCCCTTACACAACAGTGGTGCATGGTAAAGTAGAAAATAAATTTTAATCACATATGAAATTGATACTATAGGCAGATTTAACTTAAAACAATAATATATATAAATCTTATAATGATGGTGTAGGCTGATGAAATATTTTCAACAATTTTGCATAACACTATTTTTAGATAAGGATTAAATTTATATATTGTTTTGAATTGGATCTGTCTACACCCTCATTTCCCTTGGACAATTTTGCATATTATCAGTTTTGAATAATAATATTTTTATTCTGCTTAGAATTGAATCTGCTTACACTATTAATTTCTTGTGTGATTAAAATTCATTTTCTACTTTTCCATGTGCCACTGTCGTGCAGGGAAGGACATTGAAAAACTTTTATTTTTATCAAAAAATTGTGCATACACCATAGAAATTTAAAAATTACTGAATGAAATTTCGAAATACAATTTTATCATTGGTCACATATTTGGGTCACACTTTGAGGGCTCAAGTTGAATTGTAGGTCAACATATTTTTCCTTTACAAGTAAAATCAAACCAGACTCATGCAGGCATTCTTCAATTAAAGTGGTATTTCGTTACAAATTGCAAATCAAATTTTCCAAGAGTGATGGTAAAATTGTACCGATTTACAGTAATTCCTATGAATCTTCCGAAACGATGATTGTCTTCCATCGCAAGTTTGTTATTAGAATTCTTGTGTTAACATATGCATACTTTTGAATGGAATGAATTTGTGATGTCACGAAGCTATTGGATGTGTGACATCGTACTGCAAAACCTCCAATAAAAAACATGCTTTTACCCATAAGAACAATTTCAGTTTGTTTCCTCTGTATCACGGTCTCAAATAGACTGCATCTACTTGATAGAAAAAATCCATTTTAGAAATACTTTGCAATATTTCATGGAGGCATTTCCATTCTGTGTAGCTTCAGTTTTGTATTTTGTGCTGCAATCATGGACATATTTTTGCATGCAGCATGGATAAAAATGCTGAATGGATCTGCTTTTTATGGGTTTTTTTTACCAAGAAGTTTAGCTTTTCCTAAAAATTTCTTTCGCAGTTGGGACGTTGCAATGCTCCATTCCATTTTTCAATAGTTACTGATGAGTCACGACTCTGACGGAAGCAAGATTCCATTTTCTGAATTCCTGAATTTTTTTCTTTATTTATTATAGGATGTCCGTGTTTCTGTACAATTTCCATCCAAGTATTTTAATGTTAAGATGGTGACTATGAATGGAACTTATCAAGAAGTTCAAACACTTGTATCTGGTAATTGCAAGATTACTGGGCAGTTAGTTGGAGTAGCTAATAAGGTAAATATATGCTCAGTGAAATTTTTTAGTTTAATTTATCATTTCCTCTAATAAACCTTTTTTATATTTTTTTTCACTTTTAATATATTACGGATCTATACAATAATTTTTTAAAAACTTTTTACTGTGTTTAAAAGATATAAATTAATTTTCTTACATGAAATATGCATTTCAAGACTTGTGCTTAAATGTTGACTCCAATGTATAAATGTGTTTATATAAATAGGAACTGTATTTTAAATTTTAAATTTATTTCATTTAAAAGTTGATTTCTGAGTGTTTAATTATAATGCTCAACTAAAACATGAACCTATTGCTGATCATAATTACTCTCTCATGAAGCAATTTTGACTCATAAGTAAGGCAGATTTTGCTGACCTAAAGATTGCTAGCTTATAAGAAAAACACATTTAAGATCTTAAAGACACCCTGGCAAGGGGAGTCAATGAAAAATGTGGTTTTATGCTTTTATAGAAATCAATGCTCCAAACTGCACAAAACAAATATTTCAATTTTTTTTCTGCCTAATTATGATAAAGATATGTTTCTTGAGAAAATAATAGGTAAAATTATTTCATTATTATGTGTACTTTTTATATTACTATAGGTTTTATAAAAGGAAAATAGAACTTTTTTTAATGAAAAAATTCTCATCGGTACATTTTACAAAAAAACTTGGCACAACAATGCCATGAAACTTTCAGAATATACTAATTTATGTTCAATTTCACTATTATACCTACAATTTTTGTTATTAGAGTGATAATTTTCAAATGATCTAAAAAATTACATTGGACTATGGAAATTCTCAAAATTTTGTTAATTAATCAACATAAATTATAATTTTTTGACAATATAAATATAATTTTAGGTAGAAATGATAGTCTTTTATAAGCTAATAAAGCATATATGATTTCATATCAGTATCTTTTACAGTTTTTTTAATAATTACCAGAATCTCAAAAACTATGTTTTGAGAAAATCAAGTTTAAAGAAAACATTTCATAAAATAGTATGTAAAAATTGTACAAGACCATAGTCTGTCTGTGTCGATATTTATCTTAAATCTGCTTTTCTTATTTTCATCTCGCTGTTTCACCCTGGCTTCTTGTTATTTTTTATACATTAATTTCAACTCTGAACACTCGTCGTTTGTCAATGCGCCCAAGAATATTTTCCATGTTAACACCTTGAAAATAGCCCATAGACTTCAAAATTTTTAATCGTTTCATAGCGCCACCATTGAAAGCAAATGTGGCATCCTTAACACCAATTTGAAGGGTTGAAACTTCAGCAAATATATTTTTAGGGATCCTCTCCCTTATGAAGTGGTTCACACTTTCATTGGGCCGTCCACACATTAAAGTGCCATAAGCCCTAGGGCTGGTCGTGTGGTCTGGGCCTTCAACACTTTCATTGGGCTTTGTGTTTGCCCATGTAAACATTTTTTCTAAATCTTTGGATTAGCTAAATCTCTAAATACAAATTTTATTTTATTCATTATAGCCACTGGGAGTGAATGTTTGTGCTTATACATTCTGCCTTCAATTTCTGCGTTTTAAAACCACACCATGAATCTGGCCCTTCTAGGCATAGATCATGTTAAATGCAAATTTTAACATTTCTAATCATGGTAAATAATTAAAACTGTATATCATTGTGTTCAGAATTAATTAAGCTATAAAATGACAGTAAAATTGAAAATCGATATTTTGAAGATTTACCTTGCCTTAATTGATAATCTATCATGCAATTTTCATTGTTGATTATATGAATAAAATCTATTTATTTATTTTGTAATTTTATATAACTATTCAGCTTTTTCTCCCGGACAGCACCTTGCACATTTTTAGTAAGAAATAAAGGAATACCCAAAGCATAATAAATTAAATTCCTATTTTCCCTCTAAAATGATAAATTTTTGACCATAAATTGGTATTCTCAGGGAAAATTTTTCTCCTTTTTTTACTTCATTAATTTGGCAGATATGTTTAAAGAACATGGAAAATTTTATGAATTATTTTTATGCTTGCCTCTATTCCTGTATATAATCAAATATTAAACACTGAAAAATGCAAAGAGGCCAAATATTCTTAAATTAGAACTGTAAACTTAAATGATTCTAGCACATGTCACATTGTAACTAAATAAAAATGATTTTTTTAAAGTTCATCTGTAGATATTTTGAATAACACATGCATAATGCACATGAATTGTATAAAAATGTCTTTAAAATTATGCTATTAATGTTTCAATGATTTACTATATAATACATTTTGCCAAAACATTCAATCTTTTGTTTTATCATTACAAACCCTCTCTCAAGTACCATAGCAAGAGCATTGTGTTGCTAATAAGTGGAATTAAACAAAAATATAATGAAAAAAAAAGCAAAGTTTCATTTAAATAACCTGGCATAAAACAAATTAATAATATAGCATCAACTGGTTTAAAAGAAAAAATGCAGCCTCCGTTTTCAAGATATAAAGACAACACAACTACATTATAATGTAAGGCAGATCCTGCTTTGTTGTGGTTTCTCTGCCTTTTTGAAAGGTGCTTTTTTATTTTTCTTGCTTTAGAAACTGGTTAATACCATTCGTAATTTGTTTTATACCGTGTTTTTAATGAAGACTTAGCTTTTTAGCTAATTGGGCAGTAGTTTCAGCGATATATTTTAAAAGTATAATGATATCAACTGAGTTCAGTAGCTAATTAGGTTTATTCCCATTGCAGAAAAACTGTGCAAATTGCTTTTTTCACCTAAAGTTTATTTTGCAGGTGTATTAGTTCAAATTTCCTTTTAAATTTTATTCTACTTCAATTAATTTTATATGTATGATTGCGTAAAATAGACTCTTGTTCACTTTTGAATACACAGAATTTATAATATTTTGACAATGATTAAATCCCAGTTTTTTATTTTCCTTGGATGATTGTTATGTAATTATATGCTTTAGTAATTGTTTTCTCTATATGTTTTGAAGAAGTTTTGTTTTAACTTGTGTAGTATGCATGCAATGTGTCTCATCTTTATCAACCTCTGCTTTACATTGTTTGATTACTTAACGTATGTTTTTCTTTATAAAGGATGGAAGTATAAATAAAATTGAACCTATTGTATCTGCATCACAAGATGTGATCATTTATAAAAGCATCGTTGTTTCTCCAGCATTCACATTACTTCCTTGGGATCCAGTAACCAAGCCTACATATTCAATTTATTTAAAGGTACATAAATTTTGTTCATTCAATCTGTTGTGCAGCATGAACTTAAAAATATATATTTCCTCTCTTTAATGTTATTCTGTGCAATTGTTAAATCAAATTTAATGAAGTTTATTCCCCATGCTAAAAGGAAATACATACATAAATTTGCAAAAGGGTATTAACTCTGTAGTAGTATTTTGTGTCTCTGCTTTCCTGCTCTAATTTTCTCCCAACTTACGAGATTTTTAATTCGATATCTTGATTGAAGACTCTGAACATACTTCAAACATTTGTGTGAAAACATTTGCTTATATATAAGTCAGTTAGTGATATGGTATCTTAAAAATGTGCTTAGAACAAAGAAATGTTGTGTACATCCCTATTGTATTAAGAAGTGCTTTTACATTAAGAATGTTAGATAAAATTTTGTATAATAAGCAAGATTTTGCATTGTCAGTGAAATTATGCAGCTAAATATTATATTCTCGATATCGAATTAGGAAATTGTTAGTTCATGGAAGTCAGCTTAAAAAGTTAAAACTTACTTGGCTTAAATAACCCTGATTGTTTATATATTTACCCCCCAAAAATTTTATCATTGTGGATAACCAGTATAACACACCATAATAAAGAACTGACACTAGAAATATTCAATTTTTTTGATTAAATTGGATTGTGTATGTCCGTAGCCCCCATCACTACATGCCTGCCGTATTCTGCGGTTACCAGGCAACACTTGCTGCTTAGTTTCCTCGCTAGGAGACAACCCAAGCGGGCCACGGTTAATAGCACAGTAACGGGGTTTAACGTCTTTTACTTAAGTTTTTTTTTAAATTTTCGCGACTTGTTTAAATTTCGATTGTTTACTGCATAATTCCTGGTTTTAAATCGTCCAATAAATCTACTGGCACTGCATTTCATGAAATACCTAACAGAGAACCACAACGACAAATCTTGATTAAAGCTATATCAAGAGAAAGTAAGTTTAGATTATTATTTATTATTAAGCGTATCCATATTCTGAAATCAGAAGAGAAAGAGTTGGAGAGCGTGCATTTTTAGTTAATATCTTGGCCACTTTTAAAATGTTTATTATAGTATAAGAAATATAACGGTAAGATGGGGAGAAGGGGATTTTTCATATGAAATTGATAAAGGCAGTTTTATATGTATATTGTGCATCATTCCCAAAGACAGTTAATCATGAACTGAAATTGTGATTTAAAACTTACTTTAAAAAACTTTGAATTCTGCTCCCCCCCCCCCCCCCCTCCCTCCTCAGCAGATAGGCTGCTCACACAATATAATGGGGAAAATGTTACCAGTTGTATATATATTTAACTCGCTGGCAGTGTTTCTCATGAAGTGCAATAAAAATATTAAGTATTTTTCGTAGGGTTGTTTAACCATGGCTGATTGATTTTACTAACAAATTTATGCAATGCAGCTGAAACACCTCTACATTAAAACTTCAAAAGTGTAATAGAATTAATTATTTTTATGATCATTTAATAGAAGATTAACATAGTTAAAGTTTGAAGAAAAAGTGTGTGTATTTGTATATACAGGGCTGTAACAGGAGGAGAATAATATTACCAATAGACTTAGCATTAGAGGGGGGCGGGAGGCGGTGTCAGAACAAATTTATATACTCCAACCAAATACTTTGGGTCGTAAAAAATTTGTTATATATATATATATATATATATATATATATATATATATATATATACACGTAAGCAGCTCTTAATTTTTTTTCCCTTTAAAGTGTATGGTGTACATATCGTTCTTTAGGTTAAATAATTACTAGGTAAAAAGAAAACAAGCGAAAAAATAGCAATAAATGAATCAAAATACGTCAATGAAAAAGCAAGAAACGTCAAAAATATGTAATGAGAAAAGTAGCGGCAGCTTGAATCCTACGAATACATACACTGGCGCTCTGCTTTATTTACCCTTTTTCGCGGAAGAGTGGCTCGCTATCCCTGACCTCTAGCGGTAGCGTCCCTCGTAGCTATGTTGCCGTTTAAACAAAGGAAACGGCGAAAGTCGGCGGGCATGTAGTAACGGGGGCTACGGTATGTCCCATTTCTGACTTTGTTAGCTGGCATGAAATGTATTCCTTAAGTTTTGTGGAATTTAAATCTCTCTGTATCAGAGCATCGTAGATTTGTGTTTCAAATACTAATTCTGAAATCACCTCCATAAATATTTGTATAATTTTTTTTTTTGTGTGTGCACATTATCATTGTTTACTATTTATTCATTTAATATTTGTAGGCTTCAGGAGGAAGTGGGAATTTTAATTGGAAGTGTCAAGATTCATCTTTGGCTTCAGTATATGCTGTTTATGAACAGGATGAACAGAAAGCAAGAGTTAGTACTCTTGGACAGGGCACTTTTCAGGTGCAAGCAACGGATGCCCATTTGTCATTATTTACTGGTTCTGCTGAGGTAATGTGTGGTTTCATTTAATTTTAGTTACTAAAAAATATTTAAAATGTTATTTCATTGCCATAGATTTAGTTTTAAATTGTGTGTGAATTGTGTTTTATTGTTATACATTAAATCTGCCCCAAAATTTTTTTACTGGTTTTACAATTTAATTTTTCAGAAATGTTTTGATGTAAAGAATTGCAATTTACAGTACAAATTAAAATCACAGTAACCCTTGTACTATAATTGTGAACAATATACTTGATATATTCAAAGAACTTTAAATTTGAGTTCTTATAAAAATTTTGGCATTTTTAAGTACTTATAATTTTTGTAAATGAATAATTGTAGTTAAAGTACTTAGATTAGTCTAAGTATTAAAATCTGATTGTATAGATTATATGTTTTAATTTTCAAGGAACATTTCTGTAATGAAATGTATGTACGATAGTTGTTGCTCGTACATACTGTTCTCTTGTCATGAAATATATGCACTCATCGTTGTCGTGTTCATAGAAATTCAGTATTAGAAAACTAATCGGTCTCTGCTACAATCGTGATTCATCGTCCTTCATATTTTGCATGAGTGTTCGAATGGTGATGTTCTGCGCTAAAAGGAAATAGAGCTGCTGATTCATGATAGAGCCAAGAGTTTGCAATTATAAGACAAACTTTATTGACATCATTTGCACATAAGACTTTACAACAATACTCTGCTGGTACGAGGCATGTGAGCTTATCCTAGCATCAGATCGCTGTATGAGCTCTATCAGTGCGACCTTTCTCTCTTGGGACCATGGGGCATCTCTCCCCAGAGCACGTCTTTTTTGCCTATATATTCCTATCATCCTATACTACCGTGATTATGGGACCACCCTGGCATAAGCTCTATGGAATTTTTCCCAGCATTCAACGATGCTCAGACCACCCTCTCGTACTTGCAAATCTCTACACCCCTCTCCCTGATGACAGGCAAAATGGCTTTGTTTTTGCCTTTTTCAAGCATCTCCTCGGTGGCAACGAGTCTTTATGACTTTGTTTTGACATACTTGGTAGTGCTAGGGGTCTATGACTGGGTATGAGCAAGCTCTGCCCAAAAATCGTACTCTGAAAAAATGTTCAAAATTCATCTGGGTTTCTCACATTTTGAATGCTTGCATCCAAATTATGAACTTCAAGTTGTAATTAAAACAAACAAATTAAATAGATGTGTCACAATTCTATTAATACTCTGTTTATATAGTTCTGAATTATATCAGTTATAGCATGCTGGGGAGAACTTGATGTATTTACTAGAATTAATTACTCAGCATAACCTGGGTCCTAAATAACACATTTACAGAATCGGTTCTTCAAACCACCCTAGTTTCTACACTCCACAACCGTGGAAACACAAAAGAATAATAGTAATAGATATGACTTAACCTCACTGTGAGTTCAAGACAGGCATGCACAGAAAAGGTCATAGGTTACTGGAGAAAGAAGCTTTTTGTGAGTCGAATCAAAAATCTCAATTTTTATTCGTTTACATAAAAAATTGCAAAAAATAATATAATGTAATTAAACAAATTAAATAATAAATTAATTAAATAATAAATGTAAACATTGTTTTTGTTGGAATGCCAAAATAGAGAGAATTAATTCTATTTTGGCATACACAACTTTTTGCCAAACTATCATCATCACTCATTGTACCTAGTGGTACATACAGGGTGACCATAAACCTGGAATTATCAGGGAATTTTATGCTTCTGGAAATATCGGGGGGAAATTGGGAAATTCCATTGAAAGTTAAGGACAACTGCAAATTTCTGCAATTTTTCTTCATTTTCCTACCTTATAGTTTTCTTTTAGCTGAATGAACAATCCATGTTGTCACATTTTTCATCTTGCTTCACGAGACCTAACTCATCTCCTTTAAATATACTTTGAGAGAGAGTTTTCATCAACAGGTGGCGTGACCTCGATAACCATCCTTTGGGGGGGGGGGATGTTTCAGAGAATTATCAGGAAAATATCAGGAAATTTCAAAATGAATTTCTTGTGATTACTCTGCACATAAGGCCTTCAGCTTGCATCACCACCCTAGTCGATCCTGTGTTGCTTCTGACCAGCTCTCCCATCCTATCAGATTTCTCTCTTGTTCTATTAGTCTCCTCCAAGTTAGCTTAGGTTGACCCCAAGATCTTTTTCCCTCGGGCACCCAGGTAAGTGCCACAGTATGGATGTTATGCTGTGACATTCTTAAGACATGTTCAGTCCATCTCCATCTATGGTTTTTAACACTTTACAACAAAGTTGAAAAGTGTTTATGACTTTGTTCATTCTGTCTGTCTGTCTGTCTGTCTGTCTGTCTGTCCGTTAGCACGATAACTGCCGTAAAAATGAGTTTATCAAAATGAAATTTTAGTATGTTGTTCAGACGGTCTGTAGGACCTATGGGAATATAAATAAATAATATCACCCAATTAGTTTTTTATTGAACCCGGGTTGAAAAAATGAAATACATTGAACCCTATGGGACCTAATTTTTCAAACATTTTTTAAGTAAATTTCAAATTCACGAATTGCTTCGAAATTTTTAGGAAATATTCACATTATCCCATAGAATATATAAAAAAAAATTCAGTAAAATATGTTAAGTAGTTTTTTAATTAAAAAAATTATTTAATATAGGGAAAAAAACAAATTCAATTAAATTCTGACTTTGGGATATCTTCCAGAAAGAAAAGAGAGAGATATTATATAATAAATATCTCTCCATTTGTTTAAACGTTTTGCATATGGGAGTGGCTTCATATTTTAAAATAAATTTGGTAGATAACAATTTTTCATTTTTTTAAAATTTTATATAACTCTTGATAAATTTAATTGATGGCATTTTAAATGCACTTTCCTACGTCCTAGAGAGTTAAAATTTGGTACACAGCTTAAATTTGTTGAACATTTTATTCGACAAAAATTTGATGGATCTTTAAATATAGATCATACATTTTTTTCGAAATGGCCTGAAAATAATCCCCGTTCACGAAAATAATCCCCGTTCACTTCTATAAATCATTGGTGTAATATTGTTAAAAATTCTGATGTGGACAGCACATGTCTTTCTCTGCAGACTCGTATTCGTTCTCTTTATTTATTCAATGATAATTTGAGTTTATCTGCACAACATAAGTATTTTAAATGACATTGAATTTACACGTTAAACTTAAATTTGGTTCTCATTTGATAGCTGGACTTATTGTCAAAGGTGGCGTAGCGAAAACGCGAAAAAACTAGAATATCTCAAGAACGGCTAGTCCTAGAGTAATGGGGTTAGTCTTATTCTTTTTGTTGTCAAAAATCACATATAAAATAGGAATTTAATTGATATAATTGAGCACACGTAGTCTTTTATTTTTATATATAACGATTTTTGCTGGCCATTTCGCAAAAATAGCCCGTTCCTTTTTCCCGAATCGTAGTAGAATAACCTACAAATGACTTATATACAAAATTTTGTTAAATTTGGTATATAAATCACTTGTAGGTTATTGAAATATTATACTCCAAATTTTGTTAAATTTGGTTCATTAGTTTTTAGCTAGAGTGGATAAAGGCAATTTCTGCGGCCATTTCGCAAAGAAGGCAGATTCTTTTATTACGAATCGTACTATAATCTAATGAACATCAGGATTTCCCACAAAAAACATACCTACCAAATTGTATGAAATTCGGTCCATTATTTTATCAATTAGAGTGGATGTACGGCTTCCACACAGACACACAGAAACATACACAGATACACCCTTACACACACAGACGTCTTCCTAAAAGTAGTTTTTTCGTGTTCTAGAAGTCCCAAAACGTGTAGATCCTTTGAAAATTCGAGTTCCGATCTTCGGCACGATTCCAATACTTTGAGTACATACACATACACATATATATTATCTGTGTATTATCTGTGTATCTAAATTCCGTGCCTATGCAATTACAATAGTTGTGATTTTAAATGATCCCTAAACTTTTATTATTTCTTCAAGGAAGCCTAATTTTAACATATGCAGAATGCAAATATCTCAAGCGATTGTAAGATGAATTACATAAGAATTGCTGAATTTTTTTCACACAAAATTATTTAGCTCTGGAGTCTGGAATACAAGTTATATGAATGAAATATTCATTGATTTTGCATAAAGAATCAGATGATTTATATTTCGATACAGTTTTAAATATTTAAGTATAATAAATTACTGTAGTACTGTGATAATGTAAAAGATATTACCACTGAATGAATCACATTTTAGAAATTTTTAAATGAAATTACATTTCAGTTGGAAAGTGTTTCATAATCAATGCTTATGCATGATTGATCTTTCTTGTTTTATTTCTATCTCTATTGCTTTCTGTCCAGTACTTTTGTAAAGTTCGGTATTAGTAATAATATAAGACCAAAATACCTCCAAAATTTTCCTCATATATTTTGTCTGCCAGGCATTTAACTTGTTGCATTGGCCCTTTGTTAATTTCCATGTTTATACTCCATATAATAAAATGCTCTTCACTAAGAAATTAAAAGGTTTATTTTGGTTTTTAAATTAAGGTTAGTAGCTAGCTCTCCATACTTTTTGCCAAACTATAGAAGTGTATTAATCTTCCTTTTTGGGTTGCGTAAAAATAAATATCAGATAAACTAAAAAAGAATTTCAGTGTATTTAAAAGATAAATAAATAAATATGAAGGACTTGTCCAATTATCATTGCCTAACGGCTCAAATATCATTGGAAATAATGTTCTATATTTTTGATGGTGTCAAGATGTGTGTTCTGATGGTGTCAAGATGTGTGTTCTGATGGTATCAAGATTTCTGTCCATGTCTTCTGTTGCTAAGGTGCCAATTTGTGTAAAAATTACTCAAAATTGTGTTAAAACAGCAAATAACTAGATTTTTGTGGCTACAAGGACATTATTTGACTTCCAAAAAATTTGTGTTTACAGCCTTCTAATTACACCATCCTTTTGTACCATATGTCATTTTCTACTAATTTGTGTATGCCTGATGTTATGAATTTTCCCTGAATTAGATAACGATTATTTAATACAAAGTGCAGTAGTATAGGAAAGTTGTTTACTTTAAAATGGACTCTATTAGCAGTAATATAATCATCATATAATTTTTTAATATCTATATTATTAAAAAGGTCTTTAAAGTCAAAGATTTGGATACCAAGAAGTGTTAGCTTACTAATATTATTAATTAAATCATAACTATTGTTCAATATAAAATAAACCAGAAGCATTACATTTAAGAAAATCATTAATTTTATTTAAACAGTTTAACAAAGATTTATTATCAGAAAAGGTGTTATGAACACAAGTAACAGTTATGCAAGTAAGGGAGGTTTTATGAAACTTGGGAACCCAAATTACATTAGGAAATTTGAAAGACTTATGAACAAATAATTTCAATATTTTAGTTTTAATTTTTAGTGATTGATTAGAAATGGGTTTAAAAATTGTTTTCTAGGTAATTTTGTAATTGAGACAGCATTTTTTACAAAGAATGGCATAATTATTAGATGCTGTATCAACATATGTTATGACAAAACATTTTTGGAGATCTTTAATAGCTATAAATAATTTCAAATTTTTATTAATAATTGCATTTTTAACAAGATTAATTATTGAACATTTGTACTCATTAAATGCTTCATTTGGTTTCGAATATGAAAAAGTTATTTGGTATATAAATTTAAAGTGAATAGATAAAGATTGGAGAAGAATTTTAGGATTATAGCAATTTTGTATATGAAATTTACAACCTTAATACATGATATCCCTGAGATTTTCATCCTTAACAATGTTCCGATTATCAGTAATAATGTGTCCATGAGAGGTGTTTACAAATTAGAAATAAGCCGTATCGCCACATACTCATGTGGATTGAATGTCAGAATTTAGAGATTTCATTGTAATTGGAAATAGATCTACTAATTGGCAAATGAAGTTAAATGACTGATTATAATTATAGTGTAATTTAAAAATATCAGCTGTGTAGTTAAGAATAGAACTAAAATTACTTTTGCCCGTACCACACTTTTTTGTGTGTATTTTGAATTATATATATATATATATTTACATGAGCCACATAACACTACTGACAGGGCTGCTGTTGATGTTGGCAAATATGTACTGGCCACAAACATTTTGAGATTTTTGAAAATCTGACCCATGTTGTAAGCCCAGACCGTCTGACTCGTCCTTGGACATGAGCAGCAATTTGGACGGCCAGAAAAAGAATCTGACCCAAAAGGCCTTATTTTTTGTTGAAAGACCTTAAAAAGGCCCTATTTTTTAATTCATCTATTTCTTTTGTCCATCTTGAATATTTGTGAGAATAATTGCTGTGTGTGTGACGAACCCATGACTCATCTTTCAGTAAGTGGCTTAGTCTCCATGCAATGCCATTCCTTCACCAATTGACCAAAGAAAAGAAAATTGAGCTAGGGGACGTAAATAAAGCAGAAGTGTGAATTATTTCTGTTTAAACTTTAAAATCAAAGACAACCAAATATAAGTTTAAAAGTCCTTTAATAAAATCTCCTAAAATGCAAAGTCAAAAGTCCTTTAATAAAATCTCCTAAAATGCAAAGTCAAGATACCTTTAATAAAATCTCCTAAAATCAGTGGCTTCGCCACTGATAAAGGGCATTGTGATGCTCGAAAGCGCTTAGGCCATGTAATTTTGTACATCGAGGAAAGGAGATTTTATTAAAGGACTTTTAAACCTATTTTTGGTTGTCTTTGATTTTTAAAGTTTAATTAGTTGGCATGTATCCATACTATTTATTTCTGTTTGGTATAGAAAAATATATTTAAAGGGTGTCTGTAGAAGAATATATTTAATATTCTTTAAAAATACTTATTTAATACTTACATTGTTTCTCTCTCTAATGTATATTTGTTTCATTTTTCTTTGATTGTATTGCTAAGTTCTACGTAGCCTTATAGAAAAAAGAAATTGCCTTGAAAAGGCCTTATTTTTTTTTTCTTCTGCTTGAGGTGTTGAAAACCCAGACCGTCCGCCTCATCCAGTGGACATGAGCAACTAATTGGACGGCCTGTCTGCTTGAGGTGTGAGAACCCTGTTGTGACGTAATAGCATGTGATTTATTTTTAGGAAGTGCAGAACAAACATATCCAGATGCCAGCAGACATATTGTGTTCATCCTTATCTTTCTTCTGTAATAGATCTTACACTTTGTAAGAAAATTTTTTTAAATACTTTATTCTCTATTTGTATATTAGTTCATGGGTTTCTCATTAAATATAAAAAACACAATAAAATGAACACATCTGCTAAAATTGACTGGCACAATAACAACAAAAAGAGAAACTATGCCTCTTACAAGAATCTTTTTAACAGGCCCAGCTTGAGCACAAACGTAACACCATATGAAGGCAGTGGTGAAGAGAGCGGGTTAGCAGATAATCGATGCAACTGTCATTTGTAATGATTCAAGAGTCCAATGGCTAATCAAAAAATATTGATAGTTTATTGTTGAAATTTCTCCCGTTGGGCAAACAAATTTCAGAAGTCTTGGCTGGAACTATTGCATGGTTGCACTATGAAGCAGAACAAGTGGGTAGTAGCTTTTCCAACATTATATACAAAATAAATAAGTTGTCAAATTTTTAGTTCCGTTTAAACTAGACACTTTTAAAAAACATGAAAAATACAAAGGGCAACTGGTATTTTTATATGTATTCCTGGTCAAAGGAGAAAATGTTGATAGTGAGATTAGAGCTCACTATCAACAACATTTTTCAAAATACCTTGATATTGTGGAAGGCAACATAGATGAACTACAAGTGGCATGAGTTGATGTTGATATTCAAAGTTCTTTGAAAAGGTCTTCCATTAATTGAGCTGCTGGAAAAATTGTTGACTTTTCAGATTAAAGCAAGTTCCTTAGTATTGTGGCAATAATTCATGTTTCAATTGCATCATGTGAATATGGGTTCAGCACAATAAATGTCATTAAACACAAACTGTGAACAAAGTTTTTGATGAAAAACTTGTAATTTAATGATATCTTTAAGTGATCCCTTTATTAAAGACTCCAAAAAATTTGTTGATCGGTGGTATTTCAGCACAAAGACTAATCAACTTTATATAATTTCTTTTAAAATATGAAATACAATTTGACTTATACCTTTTCATATTAATAAATTAGTTTTTATTTTCAGAATATGTAGCTCCTGCTTAGTGTGGTAGGGATGTGTCACATAATCGAATCTAGCATTGGTTTGAGTATCGTGTTTGTCAAAAAGTGCTGGCTCCTAAAAATTTTGGAGTTTTGTCTACTCCTGCTACTATACAGTTGTATTTATTATTTATAAATACAAATTTAAAATATTTCCTGTGACTTTTGAACATTCAAAAATGTATTAAAAATATTTTATATTGTTCTTATCGAAGAACCTGCTCATCCCTGTTATTGTTATATTCGGCTAGAGCTATTGTTTGTACTTTGCAATTTGATGTTTTGTAGAGCTCTTTATATAAAGAATTTGAGCCATTTCAGAAATATCTAAATCTTTTAACTTCATGGAATTGCAAAATCTCTCACATGTTAATTATTTTTATTCTTTCATTACATTGAATTTTAATTAATTCAAGAGTGCCATTTTAAATTGTTCGCAAAAACTAATTCAAATAGCATGTTTTGTAAAATGTATTTTTAAATCGCCCCTCATGAAATCAACTGTTTCCCATATTTATTTTAGGTATCCATTCAGCCTATTGTTGATATGCAGATTTTTCCAAAAGAAGTTGAAGTTGAAATAAATGGCAGTTTGATTTTACCTTTAGCTATGTATGGATACTTGCCAGGTATTTATTTAGTAATTATTTAAAAATTATATTTATGTATGTATATTTAAGAGTATTATATTTATTAGACTATAATAATATATAACATTCTGTTTAATAGTTTAAAACTTTCTTTTTATTCTTAGATAAAACTACAAAAATGTTCAACAATTGTTCTGATGTACCAATCATTGTTGAGATTGATGAAATTCAAAAGTTTACTCATGTCAATGGTAAGAACTACTAATTTTTATTACTTTTTTTGAAATAATATTTTAAAATTTATTTTAGAACTTGTATGTTCTAATATCAATCAACACATTTTTTAATATACGCCAGGGATTATTAACATCCTAGTAAAGGATTTACAAACATTTTGTTTTTCTTATTATTATTCCTTCTTTTTGAATGCAAATTTTAAAAAAGAGGACTTCACTCATTCCCACCCTTCATTCCCACTTCATTCCCACTCTTAAGTGTCAACTGTATTGTAAAAAAAAAAAAAAAATTAATAATAGTAATAATAAAAAAGACACTGAACATATGCTCTTTATGCTTTCAATATTCCAACTTCTTCCACCAACGGAGGCAATGCAGTTATATTCTCCTTATACTCATTTATCCACCTAGTCATTTCATTAAAATGAAATAAAATATAGTCGTAAAATAACTGTGACATCAAAAGGAACAGTCAGATAAAACTTATTGTCAGGTGCGTCAGTATATACAGTAAAGAATAAGTTTTGCCAAATCGTATGTTTTGTGAGCAGCATGGCTGTGATTTTAGTGTAGTGCATAATGGCCATAATGATTGTAGTTAGTATGCCTAGAGTAAAAATTATAAAACATTATATGAAAATTAAATCCCTGTCGTTGGAGAAATATTTTTTTTTTGCATAAAATGATGATTCTAATGAAGCAGAGCTCTTATTTGCATCATACCTGAACATCAACTTATTTGCATCCTGACCACAACTTACAGAGCTTCCTTGTTGCAGGGATCAGGCTTCCCCCAGAATTCTGTTTTTTTTTTTAATTGAAGGATTTTCAATCTTGTTTTTTCGTTTTGAAATCCTATGTTACGATGTTTATTTTTCATCGCATCATTCAAAAGTATTTAATTACTATGCTAGTGAAAATATTGGGAAATCAGTCGCGAAGGTCCTGAAAATGTCACAAATTTTGTGATAGAAGTTTTCCAACTGCATCACAAAAGAGATGACTAATGATTATCTTTCTACTGCTTTTGTAATTCATTTGCATCAATTAAGTTTTTTATAATTATTTTGTGTTATATACAAAAGGCACGTATCTTTCAAACGTATTAATTAAATGAAGAGCTGTTTTGCAACAGTATAACAAAAAACTGCAGTTGTGTGCGATCACCAGCATGTTTCATTTAATTGCAAAAATATTTTCTACTTATGTGATCTGTTTGCATCGACCAAGATTCTTATTATTATTGCATCTCATATATAAAAATGCTATTTTTCAAACGTATTATTAATTAAATGAAAGGTTATTTTGCAACTGTAGTATGAAAAGCTATTTGTACTCGACCCTCAGTATATTTCATTTACTTGTGAAAATATTTTCTATTTATACATTTTGTTTGCATTGGCTAAAATTCTGATAATTAGTATGTGTTTCATGCAGAAAACAATTTTTCAGGTGCTTTATCGATGACAAGGACTATAACAATGCTAAAATAACGATTTGGGTACTTGGAAATATAGCCATTCCAAAAGGATAAATTAGAATTTTTGTTCGATCCATTCTGCAATATAATTTGTACTCTGTTAGGATACTGATTTCTTGATTTAGGCCAGGGTGGATAAAAATCATGATTTTTTTTAAAAAATCAAAAAAATCGGATTTTTTTTTATTTAAATCGGATTTTTTTTATTTATATTAGCCTTTTTCAAAATCAATTTTTTATATTTTTCAGATCAGAAGGTACTTTAGACTATATTAATGTACTGTATAATTTAAAAAATTTTTATTGAATTAATATAAGATTAAAAAATATATGCAGGGGTTAAAAATATGCAGGGGTAATATATATGCAGGGGTTAAAAATAATAAGACTTTTTAAATAAATAGATTTTTTTTTAATTGGGTTATTTTATTCAATTTATAAATCTAGGCTATATTAATTATATGGAACTATTATGCGGTTTTAAGTTCTTTATTTGAATTTATATTAATAAAGAACTATGTGATATCTCAAAATCTATTAGGGTTGATATTATGAAGGACTTGAAAAAAAAGGAAGGGATTATGACAAGCTTATTAAAAAGTCAAGATTTTAGAGAAAGATGATGTTTTTAAGTATTAATATTTAATAATACCTTTTTCATTTATATAATAAATACTTACCATTTAACAGGTAATTTCATTCATCTGAGTCTCTTAAATGATTTTTTATTAGTACAAATTTCTAACACTGAAAATTGGAAAAAACAAACAAACAAGCATGAAAATACAAAAAGTAAACAGTAAAGTAATAAAGCAGACTCTCGGTATCATGACCCTCTTTTTCGAGACCTTTCCAATATATCGACCAGTGATGGTATGCGCCAGCAAAAATCACAAAAAAAGGAAGGAACCAAATTTTCTTATTTCTATGGTAAAAATTATTACAGCACATATAAATAACATTTCAAAAGGTATTTTAAATTTTTGTAGCTTGAAATATGCATGTAAAAACTGTATCGCAACCACTGATCCCAATAAATCATCACAAGAACAATTAAAGTGTTAAATATTAACTAGCTATGTTTTTAGATAATTGACAGAAAATCTAGATAATTCTAGATATATTTTGAGTGATTTTTAGCTATAAAATTAGAAAATAGGTTGGCAACACTGGTCAGTTGTCATTGTTACTTGATTTTATACTCCATGCAATGAATAGTGTTATCTCCACTAACCGAGAGTTAAGGAAAGGATTTCAGTTTTTTTTATATACTCTAAAGATGTCTTGATGTGGAATTTTATTATTTTAAACATTTATTTTGCCATAAAAATACAAAAAAAAAAAAACCTTCAAGAAATGACAAAATTAAAAAATGATTTTAATCAATGATTTTTTTTTAAAAATCAAGTGATTTAAATCATGATTTAAATCAAGCAACCCTGATTTAGGCAGTTTTATTTTTTTGAATTTAAGGGGGAAAAAATGTAAATTATCCCCTAATTGTTCCTCACAGCAGTACTGAAAGTATGAGAGTTTTCTCTTTGGTAAGGAAAAATACCACCACAGATTTCCAATCCAACTTGTCTACAGGAACATTAAGTGCTTTGATGGTTGAAGAAACCATGAACATTGTAAAAAATTTATAAACGAGGAACTAAATAAACAAAGTTAAAAAATCAACTAAAATTAGATATTTTTTATAATAATTTGGCAATACATTTTTCTCTTTATTATTCAAAACTAGAGTAATTTTTGTAATATAAATTTTCTGTCATAATAAAATAAGAATTTTGCCTGTGTTTCTTTTGTGGAAAATCTAAGCTTTGGATAACTGTTTAATCCGGTATTGAATATCTGGGCTCCCGGTGCAATATAGCTCTGTGGGATTTTTTTTTTTTTTTTTTTTTGAGTTAATTTAGTTATTTTATGTTGAAGCATGATTTTGTGTGATATTCACACAAATTAGTTTTCTAGCGATCAAAAGTATTATCACAGAGTTTCCATGTCAACATCATTGGAGAGATTGAAGAACGTTTGATCTTTGAACCAAATATGTAGGACAATTCCTTCATATTTAGTTTTAAATATATCAAAATATGCATTATTTAGGTTATCTGTTACTTATTTCACCACATCTGAAAAGGGTAGATTAGCTTCAATTTGGTAGTTTGCCAAAAATGTTAGTATATGAAGATATATGAATTTAGCAAAAGTTATTATTAGCTTACTAAAATATTTATCAATAATCATAAAACATACTATAAAAAAAATAGAAATTATTTTTATTAAAATAATTTGATACAAAACATGAATGGTTGTAAGTGAACGCTTTTAAATTAGAAATCATGTCTAAATCACTTGGGGATTCTTTTTATCAGTAGGTACTGTTGTATATGTTGCCAAAGTAATATGATATTTTTCTGTTTTGGCAATTTTTGAGTCTAATAAATTTGACATAATTTTTAGAAATGTTACATAAATCAGCACGATTGAAAAATTTCACAATAAGTCACATTTTATGCCGAAAATGAAGCTTTTGTAGTAGTATGCATCAACAGTTAAAGTGGCACAACTATGCATCATGCCAAGACTTTTCTGCTGTGGTAAACCAGGTTTTCCCCCCATCAGATTTTGACTAATAAGCTAATGACCATGACTAAAAATTGACTCATGGCATAATTTATTGAAAATGTTAAACTTTTATAGAAGTATTACTAAGTAAAAATAATGTAACTGTGTTTTGCTAAGAATTTCTCACTGTGCAATATCGGAATATTCAACAGATTTTAATGAATGAAGCTAATGATCGCAACAGAATTAGCTAATAATCGCAGCAGAATTAACTAATGATCGCAGTTGAAATTGTCACATTATGGCACAATTTATGCTAAATTTGCACAGTATGTCGCATTTTATGCTGTAAATGAAGCTTTAGTAGTATACATCAACAGTTAGTTTAAGTGGCACAATTATGCATCATGCCAAGTTCCGCTGTGGTAAACCAGGTCCCCCCCCCCCCCCCGTCAGATTTTGACGAATTTTATGCTAATGACCATGGCTAAAAATGGCACATTATGGCATAATTTATTGAAAATGTTAAACTTTTATATATGTACTAAGTAAAAAAAATCTGATGTGGGCAACACATGACTTTCCTTATATAATGCAATGAATTTACTACTTTTACAGTTAAAAATATGTTATTCTTATAGTAGATACTTATATTCTTTCCAAGATATTGAATTTTCTTCAATTAGTCGTCATTTTTATCAATTTGGCGAGATTTTTGTTAATTTGGCAACAATTAAAAATGTCACCAAGTTGGCGACATTCCGCCAAATTCGTCGCCAAAATTTCGCCAAGCATTATGGACGGAGAAAGAAGTTATTCTTACAGCAGATAAATGAGTATTGGCGTTCAAATACAAAAGTATTACTCAAAGTATCTTTTTTCATGAATGGAACGAGCTAGATCCACGAGAATGATGTTACCAAATGTATCGCATTGTATTACATATGAAAAGTGAACATGTTTCTCATTAGGAAATATTTTTTTTTATTTTATGTAACTTTTTGATAATTATTTTGAAAAATGTGCAATATCTCGAACGGTTCATGTTAGCATTCTAAAATTTATGTCAATCGTTTTCTAATGAAAAATTACATAATATATGTCTATTTGCGTAACTTTATTAGCGGTTTTGATTTTTTGACGATTTTTTCAAAATTTCACTCCAAAATTTAGGGAGATTCTGACCATTCGATTGCGTATAAAAACAATAGGCTTCCAGTGTTTACGGATTGTGATTTTTGTATCGAATTTCATTCGAATCTGTCCATTCGTTCGTCAGTTATCGTCTCCACACACACACGTACTCTCGCACAAACACACACAGACATCACTTCAAAAGTGTTTGATTCGTGATCAGGGATGCTTGAAACGTGCTCTTCCGTTGAAAACCCGAATTCGAATTTTCGACCCCGTCACAATACTTTCCTTATACATTATGTATATAAAAAAAGTAATAATGTAACTGTTTTGCTAAGAATTTTGCTAACTGTTTTGCTAAGAATTTTGCTAACTGTTTTGCTAAGAATTTCTCACTGAGTGATATCGGAATTTTCAACAGATTTTAATGAATGAAGCTAATGATCGCAGCAGAATCAGCTAATGATAGCAGTTGAAAATTGGCACATTATGGCACAATTTATGCTAGAAATCATACTCTGTAGTGGTATGCATAAGCAGTTAAGTTAAAATAGCACAACTGTGAGTTAGGAATTTTTTGTGGAAATCTGAATATTCAACAGATTTTAATGAATGAAGCTAATGATCGCAACAGAATTAGCTAATGATCGCAGCAGAATTAGCTAATGATCGCTGTTGAAATTGTCACATTATGGCACAAATTATGCTAAATTTGCACAGTATGTCCCATTTTATGCCGAAAATGAAGCTTTGTAGTAGTATACATCGACAGTTAGTTTAAGTGGCACAACTGTGTATTATGCCAAGCTTTTCCACTGTGGTAAACCAGGTCCCTTCCCCCCCCCCCCCAAACAGATTTTGACAAATTTTGCACTAATGACCATGGCTAAAAATGGCACATTATGGCATAATTTATTGAAAATGTAAAATTTTTATATAAGAATGTACTAAGTAAAAATAATGTAACTGTGTTTTGCTAAGAATTTCTCACTAAGTTATATTGGAATTTTCAACAGATTTTAATGAATGAAGCTAATAATCACAGCAGAATCAGCTAATGATAGCAGTTGAAAATTGGCACATTATGGCACAATTTTGCTAGAAATCATACTCTGTAGTGGTATGCATAAGCTGTTAAGTTAAAATAGCACAACTGTGAGTCATAAGAATTTTTTGTGGATGAAATCTGAATTACTATTTGGGCTGCTACATTATTTGATATTCTTAGGTGAGGGTGGAAATTTCACTTTTTCTAGCTAAATGAAGCTAAAAGATATTTAAACTAACTAAAGATACTTTTAAAGACGTTTTAAGCAAATAGCTAGAAAGTCTGCATTTTCATTATGCTAAAGACCTGTGGTGTGACTGTGGCTCCGTGGCAACGACTCATCAGTATCTAGTGAAGAATGAGATGGCACTCCACAGAGGTTCCAGATAAAACTGTTTAGAAAATTTATGGAAAAAGCTATGCTGCTTAAAATTTTAAAAAAGTGGAATTGCTAGGGAAATGTTTCTGAAAATAAAAATTGAAAACAGATTCATGTATATTTTCATTCTAGAATCCGGTAGAGAGTGGCAAAAACTGGCAAGGTGCTTGTACCCTTGTAAAAATACCTAGGAGAAACACTAAATTCTCTGTAATAAATTTCATTATTATATTAGCTGAAACTGATTATTATACAATATTCTGGTTTTTCAGATAGAAGTTGCTTCTGGATTTAAGAATTTTTGATATTTTCTGTTGAAAGCCTGCATTTGTACACCATCTTTGATATATTTGGCTATATTGTGAAAGCATTTTTCATTTTTGCAATTTTGTTTGTATTCCCTAAATATTTTATATTTATTTTACGTTTTAAAGTGAAAATTATTTTTCAAACATATTAATGAAAAGGAGAAAGATTTTCCTAACATTATTGAAAGAATAATTTCGACACTTCAAATTATTCTATTATATCACAAACTAATGTAAAAAAAAAAAAAAAACCTTTTTAAATATAATCTTATAAAAATTTTAAAGAAATCTTGAGTTTTATTGTAATTAGTTTAGCTGATATGAACATTTATTACATCTTATTTATTACATGCTTACCTTTTTCATTTAAAAATATAAAATTCCACTTTTCAAATACCTTAATTTGTTTTATTTAGAATATTTGACAGATATGTTTTACTTGCAGATTAAAACTAAGAAACTTTTCTACTTTTAAAAAGGTTTTGTTTTAATAGAAACAATAGCTTTTTATTTGTAACATTGATTTAGGGTAATCAATTTAAATTGTTATATGCACACTGTATTTGGTTCTATTCACATTATATAATAATTTAATACAAAATTTAATGTTTGGGCATAAATATAACAAACTGAGTTTTGTATCGAATAAAATGAAAAATTTAATGTCATATTGTGATACATCATTTATATCTTTGTAAAAGTTTTATTTGTTTCTTCAGATGACAATTTCCCAGTTTTGCCATCTGCTTGCAGAAATATTTATCTGAGGTGTCTTACTAAAGGCTTCAACAGAGCTCATGTTAGATATGAAAGTGAAGATATTTCTCTTAAGAAGACTACTGTGATTGGTTGTTACCGAAAATTGAAGGTTTCTGATTATGATTTATGCATTTATAAAATTACTGTTTATACATTTAATTCACATTACTCATGGTGGGAAAGAGTAGAATGATTATTTTTCAAAAATGAATTGGCAAAATTTATCTACTCTATAACTATTGAGTTTTTAATTATGTCTTTAAACTGTTACCATGCAAACTATCTGTAAATAATCCGTATTTCATATATTAGATTGGATCAAATTCCAACTTTCAGTTACTTATAAAATATAATTTATTATTTCTCAACAGTGTTAAATCATTTAAAGGATCACTTTAATATTGTTTAATAATCTTTGAAACTTATTAATAGTTATTTGTTTTGCTAATTTTTCTTCTTTTATTTTATTGTTATATAACCTGAAAATTTGCAACAAATTTTGTTTTAGCATTTATGAACATACAGAGATACCAACCATTACGCATTTTTCGTTATTCTTATGGATGTCTAAATAAAATTTCAGACTACATAACAAACCTGTAAAATTATGGAAAACGTCCATTCTGCATAAACTATGTTTTTTAACCATTTTCTTGCAATCTCATGTTTTTGTCCACTAAATACACTTCTCTTAATCGGAATTTGCAATCACATTTGCTAAAACAATCAAACCAGAAAATAATTTAAAAAAAAAAGCACAATTGGAATTTACGGTTGGACGGTTTAAACACATTTACACCTTTAAATATATCGTCAAAAGTGCTAATCCTCAATCGTTATTAAATATCGGCACTTCATTAAATCTTTCGGTGCTTCATTAAATCTCGACAAAGCTGATATAACCTAAGTTCTGCACTGTGATGATGATGCGCCAATCGTAAATAAATTGAGTGATGGTGAAATTCGCGATATGATATTAAATTAAAAAAATCAAAGTAGCGACGATAAATGTGAAGAAGAAAAAATATACGCATTGATAATCTTATGCAACCAATCGATCATGCAATTAAAAGTCTTGAACAAAGAAGCTTTATAATCGAGCAGAAATAATGTCCATCTACAGGATAAAGAAAACTGCTTTCCCATAAACCAAAATTAATGAAATAACAAATGTTAATTCAAATATTTAAATGAAATGATAAAATGTAATTTTATCATTTTGTTTCGTTCACACATTCTAAATTATTAATGAGTATATTTTTTTATAGAAGTTTCATTTGCCCTATTTTTTAGATTAAATAATATGTTTTAATTGATTAACTTAACTTTTGCCATTATTTTTACTAAAAAGAGTACTTTATAGTGTATTTAGTTAATATTAAATCTGAATTTTATTCAAATTCTATAATCCGGAAAAATCGAAAATCTGGAATCAGCAAAGTCTGGATGAATCCGGATTTTTGAGGTTGTACTGTATATATATATATAAAATTGATATTTTTAATCGAAAACTATGAATAAACTACTGTAAGTACAAAAACCCATATATATATATATATATATATATATATATATATATATATATATATATTAAAAATATGTAGTAATAAAAAAAATTATGCAATAATTAAAAAAAAAAATTCAAGTAATATTAACATCACCAAAGAAGAAAATTCACGGCCATAATGCCGATAAGAGAAGAGAAACAGCACCAGCCCAAATTCGATGATGAGTTTAATTCTTCCTCAAGTCTGATATATATATATATATATATATATATATATATATACACACACACACATACATACACATATACATACATTAGAAAGAAGTAATAATAAAAGTAATTAATTCAAGTAATCGTGAAATATTAACATCCCATAGAAACAAAACCACGGCCATAATGCCGATAATAGAAAAAATCAGCACTGTCGGGGGGGGGGGGGAAAAGAGCTTTTATGATATATCTATATATTCTAAGTTCTCAAATTATCACTGAAAAGTTTTTAAAGCTCATCAAAAATATATATGAAAATGTGCCATTTGACCAGTTTCTCCCTAAATTTACAAATATGTAACTACATAAAATTAAATGGAACTTTCCTAAAAATATATAAAATTTTAAAATAAAAGAGAGAGAAAGAATTTAGGTTTTCAAAAATCTAACGTTTATTAAAATTTAAACTTCACTTTTAAAGAATTTTCAAAACATTTTACAACTTTTAAACATCTCATTAACTAAACAAATCAAATTAAACATCATAATTAAACATATAATTAAATTTGAATTTATAAATGGCCGGATGTAAAGTGGTAGCAAAAACGTTAGAATATTAAAATTTAAAGTTAACAATATTAAAATTATACAATTATTTGCCAAAACTTGAATGTAGAATTAAAGAACATCAGTTAGCCAAAAGGGAATTTCAACAAAATTTAAAGATAACCACAGGTTCAGGTGACCTAAAATATATAGGTCTAAAGGGGTCTTATTCATTAAAACTGGAAACAATTAGAATAAAAACATATTTTAACTATTGAGAAATATTATTAGAATTTGGAGGAAAAGGAATAATATCACCAAGGCTCCAAGATAAGCTGCAATGTTCAGCGGGAGGAAGAGTCATCAGAAGAGTCACCAAATGTAAAGCAGATCCAGAGAACACCAGAAGAGGAAAATCCATGGCACAGGGTCACAATATGCCCAGCAGAAAATCCGGAAAAAGGCCGTTCCACGAGATTCAACTCAAAGGGGATTCTCCACACCAGTTGGACGTCGAGTAATAAAAAATCATTTCTCCCAACTACCGCACCGAACTACTGACATCAAAATGGAAAACTTAGCATATGTCCATCAATTGGGCTCGGAAATGTGAATTCCATTCATCATAAATAGAACTCGCAGCTTGTCAGGATAAACAGATTTTTAATTGGCCCGTAAGACTTCCTCGGCCGACATCACATAAATCGTGAAACATCTTGGATCATTATTTAGATGATATGAAACTAATCAGCAAGACTCTTCATCCCGTGAGTCTAGACGCAACAAACGCCCGACTCTCGCAGCTTCCATACATAAACAACATCAGAGAGCACTGCAGCAAAGGACTGCTGATTGATTATAAACTAAACAAATCAATTTACATCTTGGAAAAAACACACATCACAGCCGGGGATAATGAAACTTTACAAGCCGAATTCGAACTTCGCTCGGCTCGCGCCAAGGTGCTAAAAACAATAACTCTATAAGTTCACATCTTGGGTTCTAATTCAAAGGGAAGAGAGCGAGAAAAGAGCGTGATTTTATTTATATACTTCGAAACATCGCTGCCATAGATTGTAATCAAAATTATCGATGAACTATAAAATAATTAATGACAGACGATTTTAATATTACGGTCAACGAATTAAAAACTCGAAATTTTAAAGAAGAGAATTGGAATTTCAAAGCAGACGAAAATTAAAAAGAAATAAAGTGAAACGATTTGGAAATATATGAATTCTGCAATAATTTAAATATGAACAATTCTGAAAGTTTTAAAAAGCTGAAAATAGAATAAAACTGTAAAATTGTGATGAATTAACCAATTTTTAACTGAGAGTAATAAATTTGGAATCAAATTAAAGAGAATAAAAAGGGCAATAAATGGAATTGCAAATTTGCCAATTTAAATAAATTTAATTGCTAAAACCTAAAAAGTACGAACTTTCGCCGTTTTTAACACAAAACCTATGGAATAGAACCTATTTGAACAAAGAATATCAAAAACCTAAAGAATTGGAAAATGGAGAGTGACTATGTAAATAAGACCCCTGAACATGTTTAAATTTAAAACAAAATTCCTAAAATTATTAAATAACCAAAAGTATAACCCAACAGCACCGGCCCAAATTCGAAGATTAAAAAGAATTAAATTCATCTTCAAGTCTGAGTATTTAATTCTAATTAACCCAAACAAATGCCTGTTTGAGATTGAACAATAGTACATTACTATAAATGTCCAAACTCAGACTACAGGCATCAAAAAATGAAAAAATGAAAATTGGATACATTAAGAAAATTTGTATTACCATGCGGCATGAACCCTTCTTCCACCACGTGTATACACGATCAACCTCAACAGCTTAATTATCTAGAAGCACCGGAATGAACAAGTCGAAATTCTACCAGGGAGGCAGTACGAACGTTCACAGTAATACTCCCAGATCCGTCCAGTGAGTCTAAGCTGGAGACCGGACAAGCAATTAAGAATATGAACATCCCATATATGCAATCCTGAATATGAACATATAATTTTTTTTTTTTAATGTATGTTAGCCACTATAATTGGGAAAGTTTTCTAGGATGTTATCGAGTGAAAGTTGATACACTGAGTTGATAATTTTAATAACAAACTTGGGAGGATATGCATTATTAGTCGCTGTACTCAATAATTCCATAAAATGCGCTAATTTATAATATTCATCACAATTGTTATTGATTCTAAGAGCCTGGTTTATTATAATATTTCTAAATACAGATATATTCAAACAAGAGTCAAAATGTTGAATTTTTGATGTGTCAAATTTAAAATCTTGTCTTTTATCATACAAGTTTATAACCATATTACAATTTTGTAAATTTAAATTTAAATCTAAAAAGTTTGCAACATTTGAGTCATTATTACTTGCATTTAATTGTAAATTTTTGGGATAAAAGTTTAATACTATAGGGATATTATTTAGGGATACACATATGTTATCTAAATATCCAAGCATGTGCATATTATGCAAGCTTGGATTAATGTTTTCTTCATAGAAGAATAAATACAGATTAGAGAGAGAGAGCTAACAATGATGAGGCACACCCCCTTGTGGGATACCAACCTGTTGTTTAAAAAAAGTACCACCATGTTGAATATAATTCTCATAAAGAGTGAAATTAAGTAATTTTTTAAAGAGAAAATTTTAATATTTTAGGTTGATATTATATTTTTCAAAAATTCCTAAAATAATTCTATACAGATCATCTATATTAATGTGTATATATATATTCTAGTAATAAATCTAGTAGCTAAATTAATTTTATTGGTGTATAATTGATCGTTCTCAAAATATTTTAATTTGTAGTTATAGCAGACATTTTTTTTTTATATGTTGCCAATGAATTTATTTATAGTGTTTGGTTCCATTATGGTAACTGAGATATGTTTCTAATACCGAAATCATTTGTTGGTTATTCTTTATCAAAAAATTGAAAAATATTCCTATAATTAATTTGTCTGGAAACATTGAAAATAAGACAACATACAGTGATCAGAAATGAATATCGTTTTACGCACTGCAATTTCTACGTTAACAGAACTATAAAATGTGCGTCATTTTTATACTTAAATTTGAAGTGGTTTTTGATATTCAACATTTTAATTAAATGTACATTGAGTAACTACTAGCTATTTCATTCGTGCAAAGAGGGGATTGGGGTGAAAATGGCTTGTACCTAATGAATGTTTTAATTTCCGAAGAACAAATGATTACTTTTGTGTCTACAGTTTATGAACTTTAGTTAATTATAAGTACTAAATTATTGAGAAGAGTCTAAATATTCCTTTTTTTCACTACCATGGATTTTTTTTTCTATTTTTCTGTTAAAAGTGAGCAGAAAGAAAATTTCGTATGCTTTAAAAATAATTCAATGAGTGAGCATTTTACTTTATGTTGTATAAAAATATTGAATATGATATATAAAAGGGTGCCATATATTACTGTTACTATTTATTGGTTTATTAGTTTTTTACTTTTTATGTTATTTACTTTTAGGTTGTGAATCCCTCCAGTGAGGCGGTCATTGCTATTGGATCATCTTATGATATTATTTTTAATGGGGGTCCAGTTCCATGGCCTAGATCGAATTCTTATTTTGTAAAAAGTAAGGAAAACATAATTCGTATGTCTTGTTACAGTTTTTTTTGTTAGATATTTGCATCTAGATTCTGTCATTCATTTTTACTTTCTTATACTATTATATAGAAAACTAAGGGCTCTGCCTCCCCCCTTGCTATGCTTCCCCAACCCCATAACTTGCTTTGCGATTTTCGACCCACATCTCTAACTGTGAAAGAAGGAATTGCTACAAAACTTTGCACCTATGAGGAGCAAAATATTTGAAGAATCGGACATTCACTTTTAACAGGTGCTTGCATGTTGTAAAGGTCTTATTTATGCACTAATTATGCTAAAGCTTAGACTTAAAGACAGTAGCTTGAGCTGTGCAGATGCTACTTTAAATTCCCGGCAAATTTGTGCTAGTCATATTATGCAAAATTTTTACGGTTCATGAATCATAAAAAGTGCTTAAAATGTTCAAAATGCGTGAAATGTTTGGTCATTCTTTTAAAATGTTTTTTTTTCATCTGCATATTAAAAATATAGATAATATTTGCACAGTGTCTAAACAAAATCTCAACATGTATGAAAACAATGTTTTACTGCTTTGAACTTTATTTGTTTGAAGGCACAGCTCTGTAGAAAGAGAAGAGGATTATTTCAAAGGCTTTGATAGTTAGTGCTTGGCAACATGGGACAGGTGTTGAATGAAAATAATCTTCAAGATAAAGTCCTTGAAAAGTCGTTAATTTTTATTATGTGAAATGGATGGGAACCCTGTCATGTAAGACAGATTTATTTTACCTAATTGAGGGTGAAATTGCTTAATGGACTAAATTCTATTTATATGAAAAGTGTTCTGTTGTTCATTATAAATTATAAAGTACATTTATTTAAATGGAAACATATATAGCCAGTAACAACTATGGTACTTGAAAAAAAGAAAAAAATTGGTGTCCTTGAAAGTCTTTGAAAAATCTGAAGTTTTATTTAGGAAAACCTGGGAACTTTATGTAACATTAGAGAAACATACGAACATTATAAAATTATATTAAAAAAATGCTGCTAAAATTGTTTGTGTTATAAAAAAATCAATTTTCATTTACATTCAATACATAAACATTCTATTTACTAATACTAGTCAAACTACAAGACGTTGTACCAAAACTTTTACTTTATTAAAAGTATTTGACTCTCAAGCTCATTAGTGTCTCATATATGGTTCTACTGTATATATATATATATATATATATATATGCTTTCAGTTAGGTAATACATTAGGTGTCCAGTGAATTTTAATACATTATTTATTTTTGTTTTAAAACTAATTAATTTTTTATGTTGGACAAGTATCATTGATATTTTTGAATAATGCATTCTATAAATAAAAATTATTGTACTTTTTAATTTTTTGACTACCTTGATATATTTCTTAACTTTGTAAAGAGCAATAGTATGCATTAAGTGACAGCTTTAATTGTTCCATTTTAGATTCTCCTGAGTATGAGTATGTTGACATTTCTTTAGTCAAAAATCGATCAGATATTGCAGGTATGTAATGTAATTTAAAATATTAGTTTTGAGAATAATATTGTCATTGAGTGATATTTAGAAGCTAAATATGGTTATATAGCATTTCCTTTTTTTTCTACAGATAGTCACAAGATGCATGCCTTTTGTAAAGGTTATGGTGAAGAGGTAAGTTTTAAAGCACTACTTTTCTTTAATAGTTTGAAATCTATTTTTATTATTTCCTTTTGATATTGATGCATTGTGTTTTGCCACTGTTTTATGGCAACCACATAGTTTCCTGTTTATTGGCTATCCTGTGTATATGCTATTTTATGGATTAATATATATATTTTTTTACTTTGTTTACCGCCATACATAGTTAAGAATATTGGAATGGATGGGGGGGGGGGATTTATACATTTTGGGCATTCTGAAATATGAATAAAATATTTTCCATATGAAGTCTGTGTGTCTGTTCTCCCCTTATTAGCTCAAAGCTTTTCCATGAATTTGATAGTTAGTCCCTTATATGTTACTATAATACTGATTGGAAAAAATAGAATTGAATCCCCCCCCCCCCCCTCCCCCATCTGAGATACAGGGCCCATAAATACCGACAAAATTTGAAAAAAAAAAACTAATAACGCAACGCTTACACATATTAACTAATGTGTGTTTTATATGTAAATTTTAATGGTAAATACCGACAAAATTTGAAAAAAAACTAAAAATGCTTAAACATATTAACTAATGTGTGTTTTATATGTAAAATTTAATGGTGAAACAAATAAAATCAACTCCATGACTTTAGAAAAAACATTCTCATTATGTTTTTTTTTTTTTTTTTTTAATTTAGGCATTTTGATGAAATTTTAAAATATACAGAAATGAAGAGGTAGAAAATCAGAAAGTAAAAAAAAAATGAATTTGAGTGTGGACAAAATCATTGTTCTTACCATTTCAGATTTCAATTTTTGTGCTTGTGTGAAATGCTTAAATTGCACTTTTAGTTTTTATTAATCAGTTTTTAAAATTTATTGTAAAAATTTGAATTTTGTTTTTTATTGTGTTAAACTTTTATTTTGTAGACATTTGTGCTCAAAATAGGAAACCGTCCTTCTGAAACTAACATGTATCCTGCAGTCAATGAAGCTTCATATAGGTAGCATTTTTTTTATTATTTTTTTTTGTGTGTGTGTATTGCTTTTTGTATATTAATGTCACATACAGCAAGCTATTGATTATCATTTTGTTGAAGTTTAATTATAATTTCTATGTATTGATTATATATTTCATTGTTCAGCTTTGAGTTTATACCACCTGTTAGAGGAGGGCGCGGTAGCCCATTGGTTAGCGCGCTGGAGTTGCACTCGGTAGGCCCGGGTTCGATTCCAGCCACTGCCAAAAACTGCCACCGTGTTCATGCGGAGTACGATCACGTTAAACATGTGGGTCCGAAAGTCCTTCCGTGAGGTTGGTGGTATGGGAAGGAGGGTACGGTCTCTGTGGATGCCTCCCCCACTGGGTTCCGGTCTAAATTGGGTGGCACTTCCCGACCGTCCAAACAGTTACCTTACACCTTTCTGGTAGGTCGGACGGTCTGGGTTTCAACAACCACCTGTTAGAGGTTTGCATAGACTTCTGAGTTTTCTACACTTTCGGACCGAGCCAGGCTCGGGCTTAGTTTTTAAAAAGTCTGACATAGCTGGGCCAAACGTATTTAATTTTCAAAATAAATTTTAATGGAGTATATGTGCTGGACTGTATTGTGCTTGTTCCAGCTATGTAAAGATAAATGTTTAAAAAACTCAAAATTTTATCTTAATTCTTCTTACAAAAATTTCCCAAATTCATGTTAACACATCTGAATACAAATCATTTTGGGTCAGACCTGGCCAAGACTCTGGTCTTTAAGCTCGACTGGGCTCGAGATGGGTTTAAGCACTGGTTTTGTTATAGCTATGTGAATATGCAGTTTTGCCTGTGCAGATATCTACCACCTGTACCTGTTATCATATATTCTCTTAGAAGGCAAAAATCTCATTTCTATTTTTGTTCTTACAAAATTTTTAAGGCACATTATAGAGAATTTTGGGTTGGATGAAGAACTTAGCATTGCACGCATTTCATTAGATCATATTTTATATTTGACCATGCCTGGAAAATGTGTATTTAAGCTTGATTGGCTAGAAGACGTTCGTTATAGAGACTGGTTGACCCAAGATAATGTGCGAAAAGCAAAATGTTTTTTATGCAAAAAATCATTTGATATTGCAAGTATGGGAGAAATATCAAAAGATTGCATTTTCAATAATTCATGGGTAAAAAAGTTAATTAATCTGATCCATCTGTTCATAAAGTTAGCTTTTAACAGATTTTAGTATTGCTATGTTTTGCTCAATAAACAAAACATCAGTTTACTATCCTAGAAAAAATGTAACAGCATAATTTCATAATGAATCGTTGGTTAAAGTCCTTGAAAAAAATTGAATGGTACTTGAAAATCTTTAAAAAGTCCTTGAATTTTTTATAAGGGAAAGTGTACTCATCCTGATATATGCAATAACAATAATTCCACTACATTAAATAACAATATACACACTGTGCATGTAATGTACAATACATGCACACAAATTGTATTGTTATGTATAATAACCAAACATAATGAAATCCAGTATAAGTAATTTAATTAACACTGATTTCATTAGGTCATGTCCAATTTTTTTAAATTGAGAAAGGTTTCATTATTGAGGGTTTGTACGGTCTTTAAAAATTCCTTAAGAATACCTTAAGTTCACATTTTGCTTTTAAGGGCTTTTAAAATTCATTTTTACCAAAATCTTAAAAACTCTTAAAATTTTTGCCATTCTAATTTCAAAATACAAAAGGAAACCAAACAAATGACTGACTGTCCAAAATCGGCACTGTTAGGAATATTATCAAAATATTAGAGATTACTATTGTTTTTGTTTGTTTTTTATTTTTATTTTTTGTCCCAAAATCTGAACTTCATTAGCGGGATCAAAAGTAGAAATAAAAAGAGTACCCCCTTTTAATAAATAAATAAAGTAGAAAAAAACAAAGATTGTTGATTAGTATAGTGCACTTCCCTTTTGATAAATTACTAAAGTTTCTTTTCCTTTACAAAGGTAAACTTTTGCTCAATTATACTTTGTTTGGTGTCAATTTGAGGTAAAAAGTTCTGAAAATTTGAATTCTTTTAGAATTTTTGCTCTAAAACCAATATTTTCAAATATAATTAATCGGACTAGGATTTTTACATGCCTCCTTAGCGAGAACGATATTTTCACTGTTTACTGCTTATGAGTCAGTCAAAAGAAAATGTGACAAAATTCAAAAGTTGATATGCTCACTGGAAAGAAGTTTGTCATTGTGATTTCTCAATTTTTCATGATAATAAAAGTAATATTTATCAAGATCATCAATTCAAAGAAGAAAATTTGTGATATTTTCAAAATTTATAGTGCTATTTTGTTAATTTCATCTAACATTACAAAGCATTTTAAAGGTTTAGACCAGTGGACTAAAATGTTACTCAGTTTTGATATAAAACATTATTTCCAGATAAGAATATAATTAACTTTAGAATATTTTTTCACCAACAAAACTTCTATGTATATTAGTACCACTGAACTGTGTTCTGAAAAATATTGATAATGTATTGCATTTTCTGCTGATTCTGTTATTTTGAAGATTAGTAGGTAGAATAATGTACAATTATATTTCTTTGTAATTTATTTCACATTTTTCTTTGTAATTGATTTCGCATTTTTCAAAATTGTTTAACTGTCTTTAAGGTCTTTTTTTACTTCTCTGCAATACATAGTAATGTATAGGGAAAGTATTTGAATCAAAAATCGGAACTCGAGTTTTTGATGAATCTACACAAAAACTATTTTTAGCTGGACTTCTGTGTGTCCGTGCAGAATTTGTATCCACTCTAACTGAAAATCTAATTGACCGAATTTCATAAAATTGGATAGGAAAGTCACTTGTGTGGTCCTGGTGCTAATTAGATTTCAATATGATTCGGGATAAAAGATTCCGTCTGTTTTTGTGAAATGGCTCGCAAAAATCTCATGTATTCACTCTAGATAAAAAATTGACCAAATTTCACAAAATTTGGTAGATACACGTCACTTGTAGGATACCCTGGTGCTGATTACATTTTAGTACGATTCAGAAAAGAACCTGCCTTTTTTACAAAGTGGCCCGCAAAATTCTAAAATAAAAGACTACATATGCTCACATGTATCAATTAAATGCCGGTTTTATGTGTAATTTTTTATAGACCACTTCCATTGCTCTACAACTAACCGTTCTCGATATATTTTAGTTTTTTCGCATTTTTGTTATGCTGCCTTTGAAAAAAATGTCCAGTTACCAAATAAAAACAAAAATTGAATTAAAAGTGCAAATTCACTGCTATTTTGTGCAATTAAACTCAATTTAATGAATTATTAAAGAAATAAAGATAATGCAGATATGAGTCTGCAGAGAAAATCATGCGCTGCCCACATCAGATTTTTTTTTATTAATGTAAAATTGAGACATCATTATGCAAATATCTTCTGATGTTCATCTAAAATGTGTCTCTTGGTTCCGAGTTTTGAGGTGAATAATATCTGTACTGTGGTGGAAATTGGAGTGTTGGGGAAAATGTAACTAATTTTTCTTGTTTTGCTGGAAATGGAGTCCAGATTATGAATATATAGAAATAATTTCAATATTTTAATATTTTTAACTTTTTCCAAAAAAACTTTTAAAAAGTGTCTATTTGAGCTAGTGTTTTTTCATTTTTCTTACTTTCACTCAAAATATCTTCAAAACTATAAAAGATAGATATAAATAGTAAGCGATAAAAATATGTATTAGGAAATTTAGTTACTTAACCTATATTTAAACAAAAAGTTCTTACAGTTTTTGTGTAATTGTCTTGTCAAGTTAAAGAAGATTGAAACTTTTCCATTTTTCAAGTTTCTAATGCTTTTATTTCAAAAACTAAAAGTAAAATTTGTAGCTCTTTGAAAGCCTTGCAAGTGCATAATTGGATTTTAGATTGAGCTCTTAGTTTTTCTTAGTGGTTATAATTTCAATATTTTAGTATTTTAATCTGAGGTTTCTAATGGGTGGGAAAGCTGTAATATTTAAAATGTAACTTTTGTTTCAGGTGAATCTGTTTACTTACTCCTTGGTGAAATATTGGTGCATAAGCACAATATATTTTATAAGCTTAATTTATATACCGCCAAACAAAGTTAGTAAAATAATGTGATATTTTAGCATGAAGTTATGAGGAGAAAACTAAAAGTGCTAACTAGCTATAAACAGTTAGTGAATAATTTGTATCACTATAAAAGCCTGTGAGTCGAAAGCCCAGGCCAGCCGACTCATCCGAGGACATAGAGTAACAAAAAAAAAAAAAAAAAAAAAAAAAAGCCTGTGAGTGAAACAAATAAGTGAAAAATCGAATAAACTTATTGAACTTTACTGGAATTATATTTTACAAAATGTTATTCACGCGAAACTATTTTGGCTCCCTTATTCGGGCTGGAGCCACTGCTGATATTTTTCATATGCAGAATTGATGAAAGAGATGTGTTAACATTTGTTATTTTATATGCTTGTAACATGTTATCCATTTATTTATTAGAGTGTCCTGCTCGTTGCCTGAATCCATTGTTCTTCGGCCTATACTTCCATCCATTGAAGGAAAAAAATGTCCAGCCTCTGGAGAAAATTTGGTTTGCAATTTATTTTTAATTAAATTCATTATAAATGGTGTTAAACATACCTATTCATTAACTCATTTGTAGACACACTGCCATTGCTATTTATAGTATAACATCTATGCAAACTCTTGAATCTAGCATAGTTTCTACTTATTTTTCTCTACAAATTATGTTATGAATTTTTTCCTCAATGTTTTAGATTTTCAAAAATTATTTGAAATCTTCAAATTTTGTTTTAGTAATTGACAAAATTTTTCTGATATTTTTACTAAGGATTTTGTGCTGTTTTTGACATATTGTTTTACAGTTGTACCAACTTCGTGCAAATAACAATCCTTAACCAAAGAAAGCAAATACAAATTGTTTCAATACATATATATATATATATATATATATAAGGAAAAAAGGAAATCAAAATAACGGGGATGACCATATGTCTTGCATAAAATGGTAGAGGAGGATTGCGACTCCTCTTTCCCGCTTAAAGCAGCTTTTACTGCCCGGGCAAATGCTCACGGCACCAATGCAATACAACGGTCAGTCTCCCAAATGTGCCCAGATAAAGGCACCTCTTTAACAGGAAAAAGCAAGATCAACGACCAGAAACAATGGAGACAAGTTATCATTTTGTGCTCCCAATGTAATAAGAGAATTAATTGCTCTTTGAATGGGTTTGATGCCTTGAAACAAATTTCAGAGACTTAGCCCACTGGAATAATTCTTCATTGTTGAACTTGGCCCAGACCTCTTCTCTGTTCAATTTACTAGCAGCAGTTCAGATCTGAGCTCATTTAAGTACTCAAATCTGTCCAGTGCAATATGTCGGCCAATTGCAATGATGATATTGCAGAAGTCTTTAAAGCTATGTTCCCCAAAGCATGTCCAAATAATTTTTTCCTTGGTAGAACCAATATAAACTACCTAATAACAGAAGCATTAGAGTCATTTTTTAGGCATAAGCTTATAGATGATGTTCAGAAAGTTTATGCTACACCATTATGTTTGATGAAACAATCAGTAACAAACACAAAAAAAGAATTGAATATCAGTATCAAGTATTTTTCGGAAATTCAGAGTGAAATTGTCTTCTATCATCTGCAAACAATGCTTTTAGGACAAGCGATGGCAGATATCCTGGACAGGGTGGATAAAAATCATGATTTTTTTTAAAAAATCAAATAAATCGGATTTTTTTTATTTAAATCGGATTTTTTTTATTTATATTAGCCTTTTTCAAAATCAATTTTTTATATTTTTCACTTCAGAAGGTAGGTTAGACTACATTAATGTACTGTATAATTGAAAAAAATTTAATTGAATATATATTAATATAAGATTAAAAAATATATGCAGGGGTTAAAAAAACCAAATACTTTTTAAATAAATAGGTTTTTTTTTTAATTGGGTTATTTTATTCAATTTATAAATCTAGGCTATATTAATTATATGGAACTATTATGCGGTTTTAAGTTCTGAATTTGAATTTATATTAATAAAGAGCTATGATATTTCAAAATCTATTAGGTTTGATATTATGAAGTGCTTGAAAAAAAAGGGAAGGTATTATGACAAGCTTATTAAAAAGTCAAGATTTTAGAGACAGATGATGTTTTTAAGTATTAATATTTAATAATACCTTTTTCATTTATATAATAAAAAATTACCATTTAACAGGTAATTTCATTCATCTGAGTCTCTTAAATGATTTTTTATTAGTACAAATTTCTAACACTGGAAATTGGAAAAAAAAACAAGCATGAAAATACAAATTTAAGTAAACAGTAAAGCAATACAGCAGACTCTCGGTATAATGGCCCTCTTTTTCGAGACATTTCCAATATATCGACCAGAGACTTTGGCCCCGGATGCATCCTCATAGATGTTATGTGTGATCTTTATAACTACCTTTGGTTATTACGACCCACATTCAATGGTCCCGCTGGGGTCATTATATCAAGAGTCTACTGTACAATGTTTACCTGGAGAAGTGAATAAGAGATTTCTTTATAAATGCACATCTTCCCTTTTTTAGATTATTGATGATAGGGTCGGATGGACTAAATGTTAACCATAAAGTATAGAACCTGATAAATGGCAATTTTTTTCTTTAATAATAAAATTTATACATCATTGAAATTATCTAAAGTCACATATAAGTGAAAACCCATTTTGGTCGGAATTGGGTTCCATTAAAAGTATTTCACACATATTGCAATTTCATATAAACAATTTTGACATCTGTTATAAAATTAAATATGTTTTAATTGTTTGGTTAACTAATCGGTGTTTTAGTGGAACTGAATTGATTTATTAATGCAATATTAAATTTTGTGTGGGAGGTGGACAAGAATTGTGACAAACATATCACTAACTTAAACAAATTTAGTTTTATTTGATAAGCACATTATGGATGTACTCTGTACTGCAATTTTTTTTTTCATTTTGGGCCACTATTTTGCGTATTATTTTTAAGAGTTAAGGACTGTGGCAATCGTGATTATGCAATATTTATAAAATTTTATGCAAGCATATCATATTTGATCTGAAAACTTACCACTCAAACTAAGCATTTTTAAATGCTTTATATCACCACTTGTTTATAACTTATTCAGAAAGTGCTTATATTGTGATTGTGACTTTGTTTTTGTTTTTTCACTTTAAGAAAAAATATATTTAACATATTTTATATAATTTTTTCAGATTGCTATTCGCAGCAACCAAGACTTACTAATTGAGCTCATTGTGAAAGATAATGCCGGACGTGAATTTCTCAATATATCATCATTAGATGTTAAATGGTACCTGTCTGATTATACCTTAGCTCATTTTGCTAGCAATGAAGGTGCAAAGGTCAAGCATGTACTTGTTATCAATAGCCATTACAAAACTAAGTGTAAGTACTTACTGGAGAAGTTACATAAATATTCTTTCAGTATGGAGTTTAAATGTGTGTTATATAAAGTTTAATTTTATACTGATATAATTTTATCCTTACAGACTTTCAAGAGCTTCATCCTTATGGTCCTGAAGGAATGTTGAAGGTAACTGCTAGTATCGCTGGCTACAGATCCAATTATGTCAAAGACTTGGAATTCATAGATGTAAGCTTATTTTGTTTTGAAGTGTTATTTGAGTTTAATGCTTTATCCTTTTAATTGATTATTTTGTGGAGTGCAGGGGAAAGGGGGGTGTATTTCAATCAAGTAAAGTGATGCAAGCTTTTGTGTTATGCTCAGGTGTAATCAGATGTCAAGCCCATGATGATGGGGTGTTTTAATTAAACACTTGTGTAAATTATGGTTCAAACTGCTCCTAAACACAAGTGTTTTGCAGAATTTGTTTCCCTTCTAAATCATAGCTTCGTGAAACAATTTTGTCTGAATTTTTGTGATCAAAACCATTTTCATATTACTGATCAACATTTGAGTTTTGATAAGGTGTTATTTGATGATGTTGTTTAACCTTTTGCATAGTCAAAATCTATTTAAAAGGAAGTAAACTAGAAATTAATTTTCAAATTTCTAATTTTGTGAATTTTTTTTAAATAATTTTTCAAAAACTTTAAAAACTACCTATTTCATTACCAACCAGAAATACTCCAAAAATAACTTTAACTTCTCAAATAAATTTAACATAGTCAAATCAAAGAATTACTCTATCTACCTTGTAGTAAAAAGCTTCTGCTACTTTGTAATAAAAAGCTGCTTTCAGGGTTTTTTTATAAAACATTTTGTATGCATGATTTTAAGATTTAAGAATTCTGTCTTTCTTAGTGAATAATTTAATTTAAATTTTAAAATTACTGCCTGGAATCATTATCGATCCCCAATCAATCAGGACTTTCGAGCTTTTACTGTAATTTTAAAATTTGACATGGTCAGGGCCTACGCCGTAGAGGAGAAGGGTGCAAAAAGGAGTACCCTGTGATTATTATAGAGGGCAGAAATATTAGACTAATTAGTGATGCACTCTTATGATTGATTTGTAAAACAGTAGCACGTTCTGAATTGCATCATATCCTTTATGAAATATACTAAGAAATGTACCTAGTGTTGTCTGGGAGTTTAAGCTGGGGTAAATTTAATTTAATAATAAAAAAGAAAAAACATTTTATTCATATAAAAAAAAATAGTGAAAATTGTGTACAATCCATGTATACCAGAGCAAGAATGCGACCCCACCCCAAATAAAAAATTATACTTTTACCCCTGCAAACACTGAAACCCATTTTGACCAAGTATGAAAATAACTATTTCCAAAGAAACACAGAAATAATCTCCTTTATGTAGACGTGGCTTAAACCCGTCGAGTATGCGTAGTCTGTAGGTAAAAAAATCCACAAACACTGAAACCCATTTTGACCAAGTATGAAAATGCGAAACTATTTCCAAAGAAACACAGAAATAATCTCCCTTATGTAGGCTAAACCCGTTGAGTATATGTATTCTGTAAGTAAAAAAATCCAGGCTTCAATCGGGAGAGACAACCACAGGGTAGAATGTAGAATCGAAAATTTTAACAATTTGTTCACTTCATAAATCAGCAAAATTAAAATGACTTATAAAATCAGGATTTTTTGTTTTTTTTCCCCCGTTAGAATCTGGAGATATATACTGAAGCTTTTGCAAAACTACAGTATTGTACTAAGTTTTTTGGATGCGACGAAAGAAGTATCACATAATTTATAAAATACAAATTTCAATATATAATAAAAAAATATATATATATATATAAGGAAATTGTCCTACAGATTTGGTTCAAACATCGTTGGAACGAACATTCTTCGATCTTTCTAATAGTGTCAAGATGGAAACTCTGTGATAATATTTTCTGTCGCCAACGAACCATTTTGTGTGAAAATTACTCAAAATCATGTTAAAACATAAAATAACTAAAAAGACTAATGCAAATTTTAGAAAATTTTGTCGAGGTGCTCCTTCCCAGGTTCTGAAGGAGACCATTCTATGGAATGGTCTCCTTCCAAGGAATCCATAAATATTTTCAACCCATTTCCATCCTCTAAATATTAATGATTTTATTGATTAATCAAGCTTATTTTCACAGTTTGGTAATTATGAAAGTTAATTTTAAAATTATTTTTACATAGTGTCATTGCACAATTCAATTTGTCCAGATGAATTTAACAGTTTATTCAGAAGAATTTAATATAATCTGGTGATGAATATTGCTTGTTCTCCATAGTAATGCTGTGACTGAATGTATATTTACTGTATTATTAGAAAGTAAAAAAAAAAAAAACTAAACTAAATTTAGCTTAGGTTAAGCATATTCTATTTTCGTTTAGAATTTTTTATGTATCAGAACTCTAATAATTTAATAAAGGTAAATAATAGCTGAAGTAGGAAGGTAAATTAAATTGTAACTGAATCAGCATTTAAATTTCTTATTTATATATTTTATTTCTATTCACTTTGTTATAATATATTGTGCAATTATTACATTTTTAAAAATTCATTACAATATTTTATTTTCATAATGTTTGTTTGCTTTCAAATTTAAATTCCTATTATATCCATAGTTAATTTGCATCTCGCTACAATAATATTGTATCAGTATTGGCACATACAAGTTATTGTAATATATTGCTAAATTTAACATTTGTCTTATACTTTCTGTGAAGGCTGAACATTAAACTAATTTTACTTAGATTTTTTTTTTGTTGTTATTTTCAAACATCTTTTATACCCACTTATAATTTTAAAATACATCAGCAGATTTCAAATTCGAATTTTTCCTACTTTTTAAAGAAATAATTCCTGTTTTTGTTCTTACTTTTCTTTGAAAAATTAGTATGAACCCTTTAGATTGGTTTGATAGATATTGTGCGTACAGAAAGACAGAATCGCAGATCTTGAAAAAGGGTTTGTGTTCCTTGATACTCAAAACATGTCAATCTATCAAAATCTGAGAGTTTGATTCTTGAGCAAATATAAGTAAACCAAAGTTTATTTTTGGATGCACGTTTTTTAACCCATCTTACATTATAAAATATTTCTGTGTGTGTGGTTTATTGTAAGAAAATCTAAGCATCATACGAAAATAAAATTTGATACACAAGTAGTTCTTGGCAATATATATATATATATATATATATATACACTAGCCGCCTTCGGTGACCAGCCTGTTCGCTACCCTTGAAAGACCATGGCAAACTCGCTGGCATGACCTACCAGAAAAGTGTAAGGTAACTATTTAGACAGCCAGGAAGTGCCACTCAATTTACACCGGAACCCAGTGATGGAGGCATCCACAGGGACCTTACCCTCCTTCCCCTACCACCAACCTCTCGGAAGGACTTACGGACCCACATGTGTAACGTGATCGTACTTCGCTTGAACACGGCTGCAGTTTTGGCAGTGACTGGAATCGAACCCGGGCCTACTGAGTGCAATTCCCGCGCACTAACGACTGGGCTACCGCTCCCTCAACCCCATGGAGTTAACAAAGTTTGATTTAGTTTAATGACATTCAAACTAATAATGAAATTTTAAAGCACCGTGACAATCTCCATAGCATTATTTTTATTTTTTTATTTCTTCAGTGTTTAAGGTTTTTCATTGTGGTCCCAACCACCACCCGATGTAAACAATACATCGCCACAATTCAATCCAGCATAATGAGCCAAAAATATATAAAAAGCAAACACTAATTCGGTTTTTAATTGTCCCTAGGCCAAAAAATATAACGTAATATCTTTTAACATATCCTCATTCCATCGTTCCATCATTTAAAATAAAGGCATTACTTAAAACCCATCTTGTGGGACCTCCCCTCCATTCACCGCAGTCAGTCTTATCCCAAATCTTCGTTTGGGGTAACTAACTTTAACACCGTTGCCATGGAAACAGCGCTCGCAGTGTGCCTGCGCGAGAATGGGAGGAAAAATTATTTTGCCGGCTTGCGGCCGAGAAATTGAAATTCGAAAATTCTTAAAATCCAGATTCTGCAGCTACTTTTTCATATTTCTTGACCAGATTGGGCTTGTAAGAATGTGTGATGTTTGAACTTTCTAAAAATGTAAATTATTAGTTGAAATACTCGGAACTTTTTCCAATTCGAGGATTTAAAAACGAAAGTTCGTATTTTTTTAGCCGAAAGTGACTTGTTTTAAAATCTTTAAAAAATAGACTTTGCTCCTGAGATTTAAAATGGATATATTTTTACTCGCAATTGTCTGCTCTTTCCAGTCGTGTGATTTGTTTATTTGTATGATGTCTGGATGGTTGAGAAAAAAAGGAAAAAACGGTCAAAATCGCATAAAGCATTAAATAACAAAAAAATAATTCAAATTTCAAAAATTGATTTTCACGTGTCCCCTTCCCACCCACCCCAGGACTCCGATTGCCAAATTTCGTAGTTCTGCGATGTGCGGTCGCTGAGCCTATAGTGTATAAGACAGACAGATATTGCCTTTTGTTATTTAAGATATATATGCTTTTAATGTTTGTGGAGGTGTGCTTTTTTTGCTTAAATTAAGAATTTTTCATTTTATGGTGATATCAAATGAAACTAATTTGGAAACTGAGTGGGCACTTATTTACAACTCGAGCAAGGCTGTGTAATTCATTCTACTAACGTATAAAACATAACTTCATACTCATAGAACCCACCTAAACAGGACATTCTTAAAGCTAGGATCATGCTCACATCGTAGATATGAGCATCTGTGAACATATTTTGCAGATATTCTTTGGTATGGAATAGCCAATTCCATACCGAATGGCCAAAATATGGAATAGAGATTCACTTGCTGAATTATGTGAATCTCTATGGAGACCGATAAACTCAGTTTTACCAGACAGCTGCCATCATATTTTATAAAGATTGAACTTAAGTTGCACAAGGCTGAAATGGAAAAGTTCATACTACAAAATTCATCTAAGCACAATTTTAGCTTTAAAAATTTTCCATTTATATGGATTCTGTGAGTATGAATTTGGCCGTTGTAGCTTCATACAGCTTAGCTCAATCTTTATGAAATTTAATGTTTGTTGGTTCTGTGGTAAGAGGCAATTTGTGGCCACAGTTTCTATAGAGATCCACAGTATTGCGACATATAGTAAGTTTTCTTCTGGTATCAACTGTTCTACACTGAACACCAAAAACGTACAAAACTGGGCTATGGTATCTGCAAGGAGATCCTAAAACATAATTTAGTTAGATTTAGATAATTTCACCAATTAACTGAAATGAAACATCATAATTTTGTAGACATTAAAAAAAATTTACTTATCACATAAAAAAGTGGATTCAGGAATGGAAAGAATAAAAATATATCTGCAGAACGCGATGATGGTTAAATTTTCAATTTATTGGGTTTGTTTAATACATGGATGGGGCCCCCAAAGGTCTACCCATGAGCACGTTGGCAATAAAATACATTTCTGTGACAAATATCGAAATGCTCCAATATGCCTTTTATTTGGTCACTCTTCTACATCCTTTGTCGGGAACTAGGAGTTAAATTGTAGAATATTGAGAATAAACCATGAATCTGTTCCAACTAAGTCAAAGTTTTTTTCACAAATCAAGTATTTGAAATGTTGGCTTGCTAGAACCCAGGGTTCCCATTTCAGCGCGAACCCGCGAGATTCTCGCGCAATCCATGAAAAATCTCGCGTAAAAATTTAGACTGCGCGAGAATTTCTCTCTCTCCAGTTCCGGCCTAAAATTATTTTTTCCTTCAAATTGGATACCGAGAAATCCGTGCCCGATCTCGATCGGGCATCGGCCGAAGCAATCGGCCCGATCCAGATCGGGCCGATTGCTTCGCGACCGCAAATCGCGATCAGTTGCCTCGTTGTTGCGAATCGCGGGCCGATTGCCGAGCGGTCGCGGACCTCGATTTCGTAGCTACGTCTGAATCGCAGTCAATCGCGATTTGGGTACACTAAAGTACTACGTGTTTCTAATTAGAGAGATATTTTATAGAAAACTATAAGTGTCCCCTCAGTTTGCGCGGGTGGCAAATTCGATCAAATAAAATTTTGCTTTTTTTTATAGGATTCTTTCACGGATTTGAATTATGCTCTTTCCGCGAACTTCCCGCATTTTTTGTGTTTTGCTCGAGAAATTTTCTTCTTTCCGCGGACGAAAATCCTTTCCCCCGTACACAGTATGTCTACAGGTTACAAAAATCCCGAAAATGTCGTAAAATTGGCCATATATGCCCAAAAAATGTTACAAAATTTGAACAAAGTAACGAATTTTTTATCAGAGACATTCCTTTCTTACATGATCTGAAAATCTGTTTCTCCGCGAATGCGAAAACGGCGTTCGCATACGGCGATTCCCACATTTTCTGAGGAGAGATGACCAATGAATATCTTTTTGCCATTTTCACAATATATTTGCATCGACTGAATTTTTTTATAATTATGTCGTTTAATATACAAATAATAAAAACCAAACCATTTTTCTACCGTATTATTAATAAAATGAAAGGTTATTTTGCAGCAGCATCACGAAAATCAGCATTTGTACGCTATCCTCGGCATACCTCGTTTAATTTGAAAAATATTTCCCACTTTTCCAATCTGTTTGCATCGACTACAGTGTTTGTAATTGTTTCGTGTTTCATACAGAAAAATTATTTTACAAACGTATTATTTATGAAATAAAGGGCTATTTTGAAAACAAAAAGAAAAAGTCGAGTCAAACAAAATGGCTAAAATCACATGACTGGCTTGAGATTCAACAAAAGGATGATGCAATCCTTATGTTCTGCAAGTTTTGTAAAAAAAAAAAAAATCCATTTTCAAACATAAAGTCAAATTTATTACCTAATTCTATTTGCCTAGTGAAATAGTTTTCGGCGATCAAAAATCGTTAAAGTTTTTAATTGCTATTGCTGCATGAAAATTGATCATAAAATGATTTTAAAAATCAAAATATAAAGTAAATACAGTCGGCCCTCGACTTTTGCAGTTTACAGACAAAAAAAATCGTAAATTCGCATGCGAGTCATTTTACATAAAATAACCCATGTAGACGTTTTTATGTTAGCAAATAAAATCATAACGTAAGCATGGGGGAAATCAGGAATTTGAGTATTTTTGCTAACAAGTGGGGGGGGGGGGAGCTATGAAATTACCAAAAATGTGCTTACTTAATACTTAAACGACTCCTAATTAATTTTTAAAAAGAATGTTAGTAAGAATGTTAAAAGAATGTTAGTTTTAAGAATTAAAAAATTTAAATGTCGAAGAACATGAGTTATAGTTAATGCTTTCTTTTTTATTACTTTCTAAATTAGCATGTTAAAAAAAAAATGAAATTTTAAGTGTCTCTCCTTATAACAGAAAATCTCTCCCAAAATTTTTTGGAAGGAGAGAAATTCTCCCCCTCTTTTCCTGACTTAGTGGGAACCCTGCTAGAACCCATTCCAAATGTGCTTGTTAATTTGAAAACAAAACGAATCTGCATTTGGCGTGATAACTAGTGTTGAAATGCTCAAACATTCCCTTCCAACATTTTTTTTATATTTAAAAACCCTGTATAATTTATTTCTAATTTACTTCCCAATATCTATCCCATGTCGTAATTTTATTATGAGTATCTTTGTTCATGTGGTATTAGTTTCTATGAAGTCTCATAAAATGCATAGTTCCTTGGAATTCTGTACAAAAGTTTCTCAATACACTTTTCCTGCTCAAAAACATAGATATTTAATGATCTTGTGCATATCTGCAGTTTTCTTGCTGGCAGAGTAACATAAACATCTTGCAACGGTTGCAAATTATGATGTGATTTCTGATGTCACAATTGAAACGATTTAGTGTCCAGGGTAATTTTTTACATTTAATATTGGCAATTTGGAAGTGACCCAATGGATTTTGCTGAGATTTTTTTTATTTGGGCAGTCAGTTGCAGTCTGAAGCAAATTTTCTAAGGTTTTAACCTGAAGAATTTAAATTTGATGTTAAGTTTCATGTAGTGTATTAAGTTATTTTTATGTAAGTTGTGCATAACTTTAATTTTGTTGCATACCAAATTTAATTGGCAACCCTTGATCTTTGATTAGAAAGCTTAACAGAGTTCTGTTTCGGAATTATATTAAAGTATGTTATAATAAAATCAATTTTGGTGTGCTTTTTTATATATATTCTACATTTCCTTTTTTTTTTCAGGATAAAATATTTCCTTCTATTAACAGTTCGTTGAAATTTGTTCTTGTCGAAGAGCCTGAAGTTGAACCTAAAAAAGTGTCTGTATTTAACAGCCCATCTAATAAAGTAATTTCTTCAAAGTTTGCTTATATTCAAGAAAGCCCTGTTCAATTATTTTATTTGTTGGCATGCATGACTTTTTAAATGTATAATCAGCTATAAATGATTAATAGATTTTGATTATTTTTAGGATTATTCTTGGATTAGTAGCCATCTTATATGTATTTAAAACTCAATTTCTACCAAACAGCATACAGGAAACAACATGCCACAGAAGACCAGCTTTTCTATCTATGTCAATCGGTCATAGATGGATTACAAGAAGACCTACAAAAAATACTACTGCTGTCTTCCTGGATATGACATCGGCTTTCGACACTGTTTGGAGACAAAAACTAATTGAAATAGCATATAGGCATAGTATAAGGGGTAATGCCCTAATATGGATAGCAGATTTTTTTAAAGATAGAAAGTTCAGAGTAAGATATTATGGGGCCTACTACAAAAACAGAAGAACATGGGCAGCAGTCCCTCAGGGCTCGGTCCTCAGCCCCCTGCTCTTCCTGATATACGTCAACAACATCCATCAGCACATAGACGGAAATACCAGAATTGCATGCTATGCAGATGATATAGCAGTCTGGCACACTTGTGGAGATATCGAAAAGTCAGAAATCTCCATTAATCGATCACTAAAAGGTATTATGGATTGGTCGAGAGAACTGAAACTACAGATAAATCTACATAAAACTAACTATACTGTCTTCACTACAGACAGAAACAGAAGAAAATCCTTTAATCCATCCATAACTATGAGCGACTTGCCAATTATCAAAATGGATAACCCAAAATATTTGGGTGTGAATCTAGATGCGGAACTGCGCTTTACCAAACATATAGAAAACTGTTCCCATAGAGCACTTAAGAAATTAAGCATTTTAAAAAGCTTATGTAGCACAAACTGGGGTGCAAACCCGAAAACTTTAAGAACAACCTACACTACACTTGTTAGACCCAGTCTAGAATATGCAACGCCAATATGGGCTCATGCTTCCGAGTCTGCACTAGGAAAACTGGATAGAATTCAGGCAAGAGCAGCCAAATTAATTATCTGTGCTGTCTCGTCCACCAACAACACAAAAGCAGTGCAGGAGTGTGGCCTTCAGACACTTGATCAAAGAAGGAGATATACGATTAAGTTCACAAACAAGGCTAATAGTCGAGACACTGAACACATCTCCCGCAAGACCTTTTTGAACTGGAATGGGAAGTCAAGACTCAAAAAGTCATCAACTATGAAATATGACAAGGAAATCAGAGAAAGTCTTGGCCTTGAGGACGAAAAATATGATATAGATCATGAGCCTATTTTACCATCTTGCATCCCCCAAAACACCACTATTAATTTGGATCTCGTAGAACTTTGTTCAAAAAAGGAAAAGGAAACTATTGTCAAGGCTAAAGGAATAGAAACAATTAAAACCTATCTGGGGTGTGATTTAGTACAGATGTACACCGATGGATCCTCAGACGAGACTATCCTCAGGGAAGGAGCTGGCATTCACATTACTATGCCAAATGGTACCAAAAGACTCCAGAGCTTTGGAGCAGGTAATATTGCTTCCAACTGTACATGCGAACTAAGAGCAATTCATGAGGCCTTGGGCATTTATATTTCTTTCAAAGATGTAGACAGAACTAGCGGACTTGTAATTTTCTGCGACTCTAGAGCTGCCCTTCAGGCAATACAACATGGACGCTCAGGGCTCTCGCAATGCATTCACAAACACATGGATACAATTAATAAAATTGGAAAGCGTTGCATTCTACAGTGGATGCCTGCACATGTAGGAATTGATGGCAATGAGGCGGCCGATGAATTGGCCAAGGAGGCAAGGAACTTAAATAAAGACACCTCAGGCACTCTCACTCTTGACGATGCTAATGCTATCGCTAGATACAGACTTACGGTGAAACCTATAGGATTGGACCACTAGGTCTGTGTAATAAATGCGAATAGAGAGATCACCAAGACAATTGCCAGACTAAGAACTAGACACCTAGGTGGTATGAAAATTAATGCGGATGGCACCATAACCTACAAATACTGTGGAAACTGCCCAGATGAAGAGCTTACACTGGAACACATATTTGGCTGTCCAGCAATACTTGCGACTTTGCAATGCATTGGTGAATTCCCTTTCCAGGGAAATCTTTATAAAGAGAAGATTGTGGATCACGCTAAGGCAGTAATATCTGCACATGGTTCAATCTGACCTCTTATGGACACGACACCAACCAACCAACTTTATATTCTGATAAAGGTGCTCATTACATCATCTCTAAACTTGTTGAGTATTGCATTTATGTCCACACTGTTTTCATCACCAAAATTTCTATTTCTATCTGCATTTTTAAAGTGAAGAATTTTAAATGATTTAATTTTATGTTCTAAAACTTGTTCAAAATGGTTATTGAGTGCTCATTACTGAATTGTAAAATATTTTTTATTCTGTTAAATTTATTCAGTTTTCTAGCCTATGAAGAGTAGTGTATGAAAAACCTTATTTTAATTCCAAGATAGTGTTTTTACTGAGTTGTGTGTATTTTTTAGGTATACATAAACATTACAAAAGGTTCTGGTCACTTTCAAGTGGAAGCAAGTAATGTTAAAAAAGCTAATGTAGTGTATAAAAGTTCAACAGGACAGGTTGAAGTAAGTTGTTTAATTTTACATTAGATATTTCAAAGTATACATTGAAAGCAATTTGCAGATATTTGTGTCATTAATTTTAATATTGTATTTTTCATTTAAATCCAAATTTTATGCTTTATTTTCTCTTATTTTAGATAACACCTTTAGAGACAGGGACATTTACTATTTCAATCATTGATTTATGTTTGGGAATTAAGCAAGACGCTGTTGCTGAAGTTCAGATCTATGGCATATCTGCAGTAGTTGTTGATGTTCTTGATAAGGTATGCAAATTATGTTAATTTTAATTCTTATTCTGTGCTATTCCATATGCAGGAGTTGCCCTGGATTTTTTATTACTTTTTCCAACCTATTAGCTAAATGAAATTTTCTTTCCCCAAATTTTGTTTTGACTTTCTATTTGAAAATTTTAATTTCATTTATAAATTTTCAAATTCTAAAAAAATCATTGTTTCGGAAAATACATGTATATATTTCGATTAGTGTGTCCTGATTTTTTATTTTGATATCAACATAATTTTTAACTGCTAAAATTTTCACCAAATTTTTTTTTTTCAATCGCCAAATTGAAATTTAATTAGATTATAGAGCAGTGCAGCAAAAAATGATCAAAAAGACTAGTTAAGCTGCTTTAATTTGTTACAGTTGCTAGATAGTGTGAAGCACAAAGAAAGATGTTATGCATCAGTTGTTAAGCCCTTATTGCAGAGGGGTTCAATTTGGATTTACATATATGGCAGATCTGTAAAGACATTTTGTGAGGCAATCATGCCTAGTGGCAAGTTTAAAGGTTGCTGCACTTACTCTTCTAGTTGTGGGTTATATGTAGTATAGTATTTATTTCTTCACTCCTTATATTAAATCTCTTGTCCTGTTCTCTTTTCATAATAGGAATTTCTTTTATTTTTATTATCCTTGACACTGATGTAAAAGGGATCACATTAATAAAAAATAGTGTTAGCTTTATTAGTTGTTTGTTTGTAACTAGTGTTAACTTTGTAACTCAATTCATCTTTGTAACTCAATTCTCACATCATACCAGGGTTCCCACTAAGTCAAGAAAAGAGGGGGAGAATTTCTCTTCTTCCAAAAAATTTTGGGAGAGATTTTCTGTCATAAAGAGAGACACTTAAAATTTCATTTTTTTTTTTTTTTTTTTGCCATGCTAATTTAGAAAGTAATAAAAAAGAAAGCATTAACTATAACTCATATTCTTCGACATTTAAATTTTTTAATTCTTAAAACTAACATTCTTTTAACATTCTTACTAACATTCTTTTTAAAAATTAATTAGGAGTCGTTTAAGTATTAAGTAAGCACATTTTTGGTAATTTTATACCTCCCCCCCCACTTGTTAGCAAAAATACTCAAATTCCTGACTTCCCCCCATGCACGTTATGATTTTATTTGCTGACATAGAAACGTCTACATGGGTTATTTTATGTAATGGGTTATTTTATATTTTGATTTTTAAAATCATTTTATGATCAATTTTCATGCAGCAATAGCAATTAAAAACTTTAACGATTTTTGATCACCGAAGGCGAATGTCGACGAAAACTATTTCACTAGGCAAATAGAATTAGGTAATAAATTTGACTTTATGTTTGAAAATGGTTTTTTTTTTTTTTTTTTTTTTTTTGTATTTTTTACAAAACTTGCAGAACATAAGGGTTGCATCGTCCTATTGTTGAATCTCAAGCCAGTCATGTGATTTTAGCCATTTTGTTTGACTCGACTTTTTTCTTTTTGTGTTCAAAATATCCCTTTATTTCATAAATAATACGTTTGTAAAATAATTTTCCTGTATAAAACGCGAAACAATTACAAACACTGTAGTCGATGCAAACAGATTGGAAAAGTGGGAAATATTTTTCAAATTAAACGAGGTATGCCGAGGATAGCGTACAAATGCAGATTTTCGTGATGCTGCTGCAAAATAACCTTTCATTTTATTAATAATACGGTAGAAAAAGGATTTTGTTTTTATTATTTGTATATTAAACGACATAATTATAAAAAAATTCAGTCGATGCAAATATATTGTGAAAATGGCACAAAGATATTCATTGGTCATCTCTCCTCAGAAAATGTGGGAATCGCCGTATGCGAACACCGTTTTCGCAATCGCGGAGAAACAGATTTTCAGATCATGTAAGAAAGGAATGTTTCTGATAAAAAATTCATTGCTTTGTTCGAATTTTGTGACATTTTTTGGGCATATATGGTCAATTTCACGACATTTTTGGGATTTTTGTAATCTGTAGACATACTGTGTACGGGGGTGTCGGCGGCTATTGCTGTGTTAGCTGAGCGACTTGACTAGAAAAATTTGAAAGTCATTTGCAGATTTAGCAGTGTTGGTCATAGCCCTATCCGAAGTGCTGGTAGAAAAAAATTTTGTAGCAGATGATATGCAGTAGTGATGTGTTTTCTCAAGAAAGCAAGCTCGTTAAACACAAACACAATTTATTTGTTGTGAGATCCATTGCATCAGATGAAGTTACAAAATAAAACACTGTAACATTCGTTGCAAAGCAAAACTATATACAATGAGCTAGCAAGCTCATGAAAAAGGTTTTAAACAGTCTATGACTAGGCACACACTCTCAGTTACTATAACATCGGTAAGTAGAAAAAAACAGCTACTGTACCACACATGCCGTGCACGTTAATGAAGCCACCATCATCAGGTCACACGTCATGGCTTTAGAAGTTAGACTACTCTCTACCGATCAAGGTCTGCCTTCCATAAAGGTCTTTCATGTCTACTACATGGTCTGAGAGTCTCACTGACTAACTCCGAGATCACTAAGGTCTGCGATAAGATCAGATCCGATCTCCTCTCCTCTTCGAATAACTGAGAATGTGTCCTATCATATATACACCGTGATGGGTACGCTCCGGAAACACAACCGTTGACGGCAGCGCCCTCACTATATGCAAATCAGATGCGCGCGCGGCGAGAAGGCGATTTGCATGAATGGCATGTTCTGTTCCCGTCACGAGTCGTTTACGAGAACGGTAGAACCATTCTAAAAATGTAAACACGTTCTCGCGATAACGAGAATCGCGATGAAAACAGAACCAAGTTTCCAACAATCGGCCCCCTCATGCAAAACCCCAAATCTCGACGCACGTGCTATCAAACAATGAAGTTATTCTAAAAAACATAACAGCAAAAATGTCAAGTTCTTTAGTATCCAGCAAAAACATAAAGTATATATATTACTTTTCATGTTAAGCAAAAAACAAAAATTTATCATTGAAAGAAAATTTTAGATATCATTGAAACACTAAGTTCCAAAAATTTAATTTAAGTCAAAATTTAAGTTTCAAGAAATTTAAGTATAATAATTTAAATCTAACATTTAAGATTAAAAATTTTACTATAAATATCAAATTCAATTTGTGTAGAAAATTTCATGTATAATTATTAAATTTAACATTTAAGATTAAAAATTTCACTATAAATATCAAATTCAATTATGTAGAAAATTTTATGTATAATTATTAAATTTAACATTTAAGATTAAAAATTTCACTATAAATATCAAATTCAATTATGTAGAAAATTTTATGTATAATTATTAAATTTAACATTTAAGATTAAAAAATTTCACTATAAATATTAAATTCAAGTATGTAGAAAATTTTATGTATAATTATTAAATTTAACATTTAAGATTAAAAAATTTCACTATAAATATTAAATTCAAGTATGTAGAAAATTTTATGTATAATTATTAAATTTAACATTTAAGATTACAAATTTTACTATAAATATCAAATTCAATTATGTAGCTGTTCATTATCTCTGTCCAAGACCAGTATACTCAATTAATACTAATAGCAATGACACAGATAATGAAAAGATTTTTCTTTCTGTATTGTATTCATATATAAATTTAAAGAAGTGGTTTGTCTTCAATGAATCATAGCTAAGTGTATGATAACAAGGAGTAAACACACAAAGATAATACACATAAGCATAATTGTCTTATGCGGGAATTGAAAACATGGATATATATATACATTCAGTGTAATGTGAAAAATTTTTAGAAAGTTCATTGTAAACAATACACATATATATACTCTAGATACAATTATCTGCATCACAGAGGGAGGAGTAAATTATACGATATCCTAACCATATTTTGTAAAAGAAAGAAAAAAAATTTAGAAGTTACAAATTTAATCATTTTTGTTTTTGGAAATTTGATTACAAAAATTTAATGCTAAATCTTTGGTCATTGGTTTTGTAAAGTAATCTGCTACATTTTCCTTGGTATTTACAAAGATGATTTTAAAAGATTCATTCTCAACTAAATTCCTCAGGAAATGGTACTTTATATCAATATGTTTGGTTCGGTTATTCTCTATTGGGGAATTTGAAAAATTAATTGCAGCTTGGTTATCACAGTAGATTATGCTATTATTTCTGTTAAATTTTAACCCTAGCTTCATACATTCCTCAATGATATTTTGTAGCCAAATAACTTCTTTCGCAGCTTCTGTCAATGAAACATATTCCGCTTCCATCGTTGACAGACTAACACACTTGTGTTTAAATGTACGCCAAGAAACGGGTACTCTATCTATAAGAAATAACATACCCCCGAGTGACACCCTGTCATCCCTATTGGCGGCAAAATCCGAATCCGAGTAGCAATTTAAATTTAAGTTACCAATGCCTGATAAGTTTAACATGTAATTCTTTGTTTTCTCAAGATATCCTAAAAGTTTAAGTAATGCGTCCCAATGTTTCATGCCAGGATTCTCTTGGAATTGAGACAGAATATTTACAGCGTAACATATATCTGGTCTAGTTCTACTTGACAAAAAGGCTAAACATCCTATCAAACTTCTGTATGGGATATTTTGCATTTGTTTTAATTCTCCATCATTCATTGGGCAAACATTTTTACTCAATGTGATTCCTTTTGTAATAGGAAGTGAAGAAATAGGATATTTGAATTCTTTAAACATTTGGCAAATTTTATTAATGTACTGCCTATGATGTATAAAAATTTTGTTATTGATTTCAGCAAATTCCACACCTAACAGTTTTTGGACCTTCCCTAGAGTTTTGATATCAAATTCTCCCTTTAGCAAAGAAACTGCATGATCAATATCACCTATTATTTCTATGTTGCTTGCCTCTGGCTTGGATTTGATATCCCTCTTTTCTCTGAAGTTAAACAAATTTTGGTCATAATGTATGTTAGCCTTAGCACAGAATTTTTTAACATCATTATGACTTCTCAGCCTATGTTTATCACCCCTCACTGAGTAGTAAACATCAGTTCGAGTTCCATCAGGCCTGGGTACAGCTTTCCTTTCCCAATCTATGTTTGAACAGGGGGTCAGATCGGAATCAGCAGGAGAGTCCTCTTCCTCACTAGTATGACTAGTGTCATGGCTCTCACCTGCTTCTTCCTCTGACTCACTATCCAAACATCCCGATCCTGAATCTGATGTTCGAGTAAAACCCGATTTCTTTTGGGTGAAGTTTCTAGGTCGAATGGGGTCCAGGACGCCTTCCGCTGCTTCCATCTCCTCAAAACGGACTTTGCTTATTTCTAATATTTTTCCTTCTTTCACAAGAAGAATTCTATAGCCCCTGGTATTTTCCGCATATCCTACCATAACTCCCAGTTGAGCTCTTAGGTCTAGCTTCTTCCTAAGCTGTTTTGCTATACCAGCATAAGCTTTACATCCAAAAACTCTGAGATGGGATACAGCAGGCTTCTTCCCATAGTACAATTCGTGTGGAGTTTTAACTTTAAATTTATGGCAAATCCTGTTCTTTGTATAAGTAAAACATAGGATTGCCTCTGCCCACATTTTGTCACCAACTTTGCTTTGATTAAGCATTGCCTTGACACAATCTAACGCTGTCAGGTTGAATCTTTCAGATACCCCGTTTTGTTCGGGTGTATAAGTGTTAGATCGTTCATGCTTAATCCCTAACTTTTTCAAAAAAGCTTTAAATTGACCGTGACAAAATTCCATGCCGTTATCAGTACGGATGCACAAAATCTTTTTGCCTAATTGTCTCTCCTGACAAGCTTGAAAATCCTGAAAAACTTTGAACACATCTGATTTTTGTTTTAAAATAAAAACAAACACCTTGCGGCTAAAATCGTCTGTAATAGTCAAGAAGTATTTGTTTCCCCCCAATGAAGCTACAGGCATTGGACCACAAACGTCCATGTGCAGTAATTGCAAAGGTTCTGTAGATCTAATCCTGCCTATTGGTTTGTACGAAACTCTTTTAGATTTTGCAAGTTTGCAATGAATGCAATTTACTTTTGCATATTTTAATTTTGGGAGTCCGTTTGCCGCGGAAACTTTACTTGTTTGGTGCAAGTAGTCTGAGTTAATATGGCCATATCTTCTATGCCATAATTCAGTTTTGTTCAGAATTTCAACTGTTGAACCACTAATTTTATTTGACTTTGATTTTAAATCAGATTTGTTTTTCCTTTTATTCAAGTTAGGCTTAATTTTGTTTTGACTTTGACTATTTGTTGCAGGGGTTTTTCTAACCTGTTTAGAATTTTTGTCCCTATCCTCATCTCCTTTACGGCCCTCAACACTACTATTTAAACTTTTAGTTGAGTACTGTGGTTTTAAGAAATACAATCCTTCTTTACGTTTAGCGTAAAAGAAATTTTCTCCCTCAGGAGTCTTAAACCATAGAATACCTTTGGCTGCACTAAAAGAATAGCCCTGCTCTTCTAATACAGATGCGGCCAACAAGTTACGCCGTAATTTTGGTGAATACATAACATTTTGTAACACAATATTATTTGTATGATCTTTAAATTTAACATACATATTCACCGTTCCAATAGCCTCAACTGGGCTTTCCATATCACCCACTGCTAGCGACATAGATGTATCCTTACATTTATCAAATTTTGAAAACATTTTAACATCATTACAAAAGTGTCGCGTAGCAGCGGTGTCAATCACCCAGCTGAGCCTATTGTCAGGATTATCAACAATATTAGCTTCTACATTTATATTTGAAAATACTTCAATAATACTAGAGCTAGTCATCTTTTTCAATTTTGGGCATTGTGCCTTTATATGACCATTTTTATTACACATAAAACATGGTCCTATGACCTTAATAGACTTTTTAACTTTGGTAACATTTTTACATTTAGCGTTAACATTAGAAAAATATACAGATGAATTGGAACTTACATTGTTATTGTCATGATCCCTCTTCAACTGTCTAATCCTGCCCTCCTCCAGAGAAAGTTCTTTCTGAATTTTATCCAATTTAAAGTCCGTATCATTCCAACGATAAATATTCTGGATGATGCTCTGGAAAGAATCTGGTAGATACCGGATGGCTTGGAATGCCACGTACACGTCCTCCACGGGATGGTTCACGTTTTTGAGCTTGGTGACAGCTTTCCTAATCCTCGTACAGAATATATCGATGGGCTCCTCGATTTCCGGGCGAAGACTGAAAAACTCGTCCAGCAGATGAACTAAATTAGCGCGCGTTGGGGCCTCAAAATGCGCCTCCAACTTCTCCCACGCATCCGCCGGGCTGTCGCTGATGTCGAGCAGTTCTCTGTATTCTGTCGAGATATTTCGAAACAGGATGGAAAGTGCGCGGTCGCTGCTGCGCATGTACTCCTCTCGCTCGCGTCGTGACGTAGATTCGTCGACTGGTAACGCAGTACGGTTGACGTGGCCGTAACATCCTCCTCCTTTCAGGATAAACGAAATTTCATTCCGCCAGGTGACGTAATTGTCCCTGTTTAACGCTTCTATGCCGTTGTTCACCTCCATAGTTCTTTAACTGTGACTAGAGTGCGTTGTTTACCTTTCTGCTTGATGCAAATGGCGCCGGTCGCGGCCCCCGTCGATGGAATTCACAACTCTTCACTGCTGCTTTATCACGGATAAAAGTTATGGCCTTGACATACTGGGGCCCATAACCAAATGTCGGCGGCTATTGCTGTGTTAGCTGAGCGACTTGACTAGAAAAATTTGAAAGTCATTTGCAGATTTAGCAGTGTTGGTCATAGCCCTATCCGAAGTGCTGGTAGAAAAAAATTTTGTAGCAGATGATATGCAGTAGTGATGTGTTTTCTCAAGAAAGCAAGCTCGTTAAACACAAACACAATTTATTTGTTGTGAGATCCATTGCATCAGATGAAGTTACAAAATAAAACACTGTAACATTCGTTGCAAAGCAAAACTATATACAATGAGCTAGCAAGCTCATGAAAAAGGTTTTAAACAGTCTATGACTAGGCACACACTCTCAGTTACTATAACATCGGTAAGTAGAAAAAAACAGCTACTGTACCACACATGCCGTGCACGTTAATGAAGCCACCATCATCAGGTCACACGTCATGGCTTTAGAAGTTAGACTACTCTCTACCGATCAAGGTCTGCCTTCCATAAAGGTCTTTCATGTCTACTACATGGTCTGAGAGTCTCACTGACTAACTCCGAGATCACTAAGGTCTGCGATAAGATCAGATCCGATCTCCTCTCCTCTTCGAATAACTGAGAATGTGTCCTATCATATATACACCGTGATGGGTACGCTCCGGAAACACAACCGTTGACGGCAGCGCCCTCACTATATGCAAATCAGATGCGCGCGCGGCGAGAAGGCGATTTGCATGAATGGCATGTTCTGTTCCCGTCACGAGTCGTTTACGAGAACGGTAGAACCATTCTAAAAATGTAAACACGTTCTCGCGATAACGAGAATCGCGATGAAAACAGAACCAAGTTTCCAACAGGGGGAAAGGATTTTCGTCTGCGGAAAGAGGAAAATTTCTCGAGCAAAACACAAAAAATGCGGGAAGTACGCGGAAAGAGCATAATTCAAATCTGGGAAAGAATCCTATAAAAAAAGCAAAATTTTATTTGATCGAATTTGCGACCCGCGCAAGCTGGAGGGACACTTATAGTTAGTGTGCCCAAATCGTGATTGACTGCGATTCACACGTAGCTACGAAATCGCGGTCTGTGATTCGTAACAACGAGGCAACTGATCGCGATTTGAGGTCGCGAAGCAATCTGCCCGATCGGGATCGGGCTTCGGATTTCTCGGTATCCAATTTGAAGGAAAAAATAATTTTAGGCCGGAACTGTCGGCGGCTATTGCTGTGTTAGCTGAGCGACTAGACTAGAAAATTTGAAAGTCATTTGCAGATTTAGCAGTGTTTTGGCCATATCCATATCTGAAGTGCTGGTAAAGAAAATTTTGTAGCAGATGATATGCAGTAGTGATGTGTTTTCTCAAGAAAGCAAGCTCGTTAAACACAAACACAATTTATTTGTTGTGAGATCCATTGCATCAGATGAAGTTACAAAATAAAACACTGTAACATTCGTTGCAAAGCAAAACTATATACAATGAGCTAGCAAGCTCATGAAAAAGGTTTTAAACAGTCTATGACTAGGCACACACTCTCAGTTACTATAACATCGGTAAGTAGAAAAAACAGCTACTGTACCACACATGCCGTGTACGTTAATGAAGCCACCATCATCAGGTCACACGTCATGGCTTTAGAAGTTAGACTACTCTCTACCGATCAAGGTCTGCCTTCCATACAAGGTCTTTCACCGTCGATCACCGTCTGATCGATCTGACTATACGTCGAGTCTTAAGTCTGCATAACTACAAGATCTTAAACTCTGAAAAGTCTCCCACGTCTACTACATGGTCAGTCAAGGTCTGTAAAGTCTCTGAATAACTGAGAATGTGTCCTATCATATATACACTGTGATGGGTACGCTCCGGAACACAACCGTTGACGGCAGCGCCCTCACTATATGCAAAACAGATGCGCGCGCGGCGAGATGGCGATTTGCATGAATGGCATGTTCTGTTCCCGTCACGAGTCGTTCACGAGAACGGTAGAACCATTCTAAAAATGTAAACACGTTCTCGCGATAACGAGAATCGCGATGAAAACAGAACCAAGTTTCCAACAATCGGCCCCCTCATGCAAAACCCCAAATCTCGGCGCACGTGCTATCAATCAATGAAATTACTCTAAAAAAAACATAACAGCAAAAATGTCAAGTTCTTTAGTATCCAGCAAAAACATAAAGTATATATATTACTTTTCATGTTAAGCAAAAAAAAATTTATCATTGAAAGAAAATTTTAGATATCGTTGAAACACTAAGTTCCAAAAATTTAATTTAAGTCAAAATTTAAGTTTTCAAGAAATTTAAGTATAATAATTTAAATTTAACATTTAAGATTAAAAATTTCACTATAAATATCAAATTTAATTTGTGTAGAAAATTTTATGTATAATTATTAAATTTAACATTTAAGATTAAAAATTTTACTATAAATATCAAATTCAATTATGTAGAAAATTTCATGTATAATTATTAAATTTAACATTTAAGATTAAAAATTTTACTATAAATATCAAATTCAATTATGTAGAAAATTTCATGTATAATTATTAAATTTAACATTTAAGATTAAAAATTTCACTATAAATATCAAATTCAATTTGTGTAGAAAATTTGATGTATAATTATTAAATTTAATATTTAAGATTAAAAATTTTACTATAAATATCAAATTCAATTTGTGTAGAAAATTTCATGTATAATTATTAAATTTAACATTTAAGATTAAAAATTTTACTATAAATATCAAATTCAATTATGTAGAAAATTTTATGTATAATTATTAAATTTAACATTTAAGATTAAAAATTTTACTATAAATATCAAATTCAATTATGGCTGTTCATTATCTCTGTCCAAGACCAGTATACATAATTAATACTAATAGCAGTGACACAGATAATGAAAAGATTTTTCTTTCTGTATTGTATTCATATATAAATTTAAAGAAGTGGTTTGTCTTCAATGAATCATAACCAAGTGTATGATAACAAGGAGTAAACACACAAAGATAATACACATAAGCATAACTATCTTATGCGGGAATTGAAAACATGGATATATATATACATTCAGTGTAATGTGAAAAATTTTAGAAAGTTCATTGTAAACAATACACATATATATACTCTAGATACAATTATCTGCATCACAGAGGGAGGAGTAATTTATACGATATCCTAACCATATTTTGTAAAAGAAAGAAAAAAAATTTAGAAGTTACAAATTTAAATCAGATTTGTTTTTCCTTTTATTCAAATTAGGCTTAATTTTGTTTTGACTTTGACTATTTGTTGCAGGGGTTTTTCTAACCTGTTTAGAATTTTTGTCCCTATCCTGATCTCCTTTACGGCCCTCAACACTACTATTTAAACTTTTAGTTGAGTACTGTGGTTTTAAGAAATTCCATGCCGTTATCAGTACGGATGCACAAAATCTTTTTGCCTAATTGTCTCTCCTGACAAGCTTGAAAATCCTGAAAAACTTTGAACACATCTGATTTTTGTTTTAAAATAAAAACAAACACCTTGCGGCTAAAATCGTCTGTAATAGTCAAGAAGTATTTGTTTCCCCCCAATGAAGCTACAGGCATTGGACCACAAACGTCCATGTGCAGTAATTGCAAAGGTTCTGTAGATCTAATCCTGCCTATTGGTTTGTACGAAACTCTTTTAGATTTTGCAAGTTTGCAATGAATGCAATTTACTTTTGCATATTTTAATTTTGGGAGTCCGTTTGCCGCGGAAACTTTACTTGTTTGGTGCAAGTAGTCTGAGTTAATATGGCCATATCTTCTATGCCATAATTCAGTTTTGTTCAGAATTTCAACTGTTGAACCACTAATTTTATTTGACTTTGATTTTAAATCAGATTTGTTTTTCCTTTTATTCAAATTAGGCTTAATTTTGTTTTGACTTTGACTATTTGTTGCAGGGGTTTTTCTAACCTGTTTAGAATTTTTGTCCCTATCCTGATCTCCTTTACGGCCCTCAACACTACTATTTAAACTTTTAGTTGAGTACTGTGGTTTTAAGAAATACAATCCTTCTTTACGTTTAGCGTAAAAGAAATTTTCTCCCTCAGGAGTCTTAAACCATAGAACACCTTTGGCTGCACTAAAAGAATAGCCCTGCTCTTCTAATACAGATGCGGCCAACAAGTTACGCCGTAATTTTGGTGAATACATAACATTTTGTAGCACAATATTATTTGTATGATCTTTAAATTTAACATACATGTTCACCGTTCCAATAGCCTCAACTGGGCTTTCCATATCACCCACTGCTAGCGACATAGATGTATCCTTACATTTATCAAATTTTGAAAACATTTTAACATCATTACAAAAGTGTCGCGTAGCAGCGGTGTCAATCACCCAGCTGAGCCTATTGTCAGGATTATCAACAATATTAGCTTCTACATTTATATTTGAAAATACTTCAATAATACTAGAGCTAGTCATCTTTTTCAATTTTGGGCATTGTGCCTTTACATGACCATTTTTATTACACATAAAACATGGTCCTATGACCTTAATAGACTTTTTAACTTTGGTGACATTTTTACATTTAGCGTTAACATTTGAAAAATATACAGATGAATTGGAACTTACATTATTATTGTCATGATCCTTCCTCAACTGTCTAATCCTGCCCTCTTCTAGAGACAGTTCTTTCTGAATCTTATCCAGTTTAAAATCCTTATCGCTCCAGCGATAAATGATTTGGATGATACTCTGGTACTGGGCTGGGAGATACCGGATGGCTTGGAATGCCACGTACACATCCTCCACGGGGTGATTCACGTTCTTGAGCTTGGTGACAGCTTTCCTTATCCTCGTACAGAATATGTCGATGGGCTCCTCGATTTCCGGGCGTAGACTGAAAAACTCGTCCAACAGATGAACTAAATTAGCGCGCGTTGGGGCCTCAAAATGCGCCTCCAACTTCTCCCACGCATCCGCCGGGCTGTCGTCGATGTCGAGCAGTTCTCTGTACTCCGCCGAGATATTTCGAAACAGGATGGAAAGTGCGCGGTCGCTGCTGCGCATGTACTCCTCTCGCTCGCGGCGTGACGTAGATTCGTCGACTGGTAATGCAGTACGGTTGATGTGGCCGTAACATCCTTCTCCTTTCAGGATAAACGAAATTTCATTACGCCAGGTGACGTAATTGTCCCTGTTTAACGCTTCTATGCCGTTGCTCACCTCCATAGTCTTTAACTGTGACTAGAGTGCGTTGTTTACCTTTCTGCTTGATGCAAATGGCGCCGGTCGCGGCCCCCGTCGATGGAATTCACAACTCTTCACTGCTGCTTTATCACGGATAAAAGTTATGGCCTTGACATACTACGGCCCATAACCAAATGTCGGCGGCTATTGCTGTGTTAGCTGAGCGACTAGACTAGAAAATTTGAAAGTCATTTGCAGATTTAGCAGTGTTTTGGCCATATCCATATCTGAAGTGCTGGTAAAGAAAATTTTGTAGCAGATGATATGCAGTAGTGATGTGTTTTCTCAAGAAAGCAAGCTCGTTAAACACAAACACAATTTATTTGTTGTGAGATCCATTGCATCAGATGAAGTTACAAAATAAAACACTGTAACATTCGTTGCAAAGCAAAACTATATACAATGAGCTAGCAAGCTCATGAAAAAGGTTTTAAACAGTCTATGACTAGGCACACACTCTCAGTTACTATAACATCGGTAAGTAGAAAAAACAGCTACTGTACCACACATGCCGTGTACGTTAATGAAGCCACCATCATCAGGTCACACGTCATGGCTTTAGAAGTTAGACTACTCTCTACCGATCAAGGTCTGCCTTCCATACAAGGTCTTTCACCGTCGATCACCGTCTGATCGATCTGACTATACGTCGAGTCTTAAGTCTGCATAACTACAAGATCTTAAACTCTGAAAAGTCTCCCACGTCTACTACATGGTCAGTCAAGGTCTGTAAAGTCTCTGAATAACTGAGAATGTGTCCTATCATATATACACTGTGATGGGTACGCTCCGGAACACAACCGTTGACGGCAGCGCCCTCACTATATGCAAAACAGATGCGCGCGCGGCGAGATGGCGATTTGCATGAATGGCATGTTCTGTTCCCGTCACGAGTCGTTCACGAGAACGGTAGAACCATTCTAAAAATGTAAACACGTTCTCGCGATAACGAGAATCGCGATGAAAACAGAACCAAGTTTCCAACAGGAACTGGAGAGAGAGAAATTCTCGCGCAGTCTAAAGTTTTACGCGAGATTTTTTATGGATTTCGCGAGAATCTCGCGGGTTCGCACTGAAATGGGAACCCTGCATCATACACAGTTTCAAAATGTGTATATGAACTATTGTGCATAATTTACGACAACACAAAAGCAGAATATCAGCATCAGTTAGACACAAATTTATTCTGCAAAATATTTATTGACAAATTTTAATAAATTTCTTAAATAAAACACAAATTTAATCTGCTAAAATTTAATTACTAAATATTGGGAATAGCGTATTTTAATCAATCCCTTAAATGACTTTGAGTTATTCTTTGTTAAAATGCCGAGAAAAGAAAATTAGCCACTTTAAAATGATTGGTATTGATAAAACAAGCTCTTGGGTTTGACTTCAATTATTTATCTCTTGTTTTACTTGAAAACTCTGAATTTTGAACTTTCTTCGAATCTCTGGACAAATATGCAAATCATGGGTTTTTTCTAATGTTTTAGGAGAAATTTCCTTCTTTAATATTTTAAAAATTAATATCCTTTACTTACTTTTATCCAAAAATCTCTATACTCTGTTTGAAACCCAACTACCTAGCAAAAATTTATTTTCAGTATATTTATAAAATTTTGAATATGTTTCATATATGTATTACATTATTATTAGTTGTAGTTTGTGAAAGATAATATAATTGTGTCCCAGAAATTGGGATTTTTACATGATTCTTGGTAATATAAAACAATGATTTTGGTACTTAGAAATAGATACTATTTTTTAACTATAAATTTTAAAACAGCACATGTTCAAAATTATTTTGCATCTCAAACTGATGTTGGAACAGTTTGGATTTTCAAGTTTAATTGACATGCATGCAGAAAAAAGTCAATAGTTACCAAATATAAAACCAAATAAATTATTATTAAAAAGTGTCAAAATTTAAAAATTATTAGCTGTGGTTACTAATTTTAGCAAATACCTTTTTGTAGGCGGATCAGTTTTTTTATTTATTTGTGTGTGTGTGTGTGTGTGTGTTCTATTAAGAAAAGAACAAATAAAAAAATTGAAGAAAAATTTATAACAATGAAGATATACTGTCAATTGTGAACATGTCAAAAAATAATAGTAGCAGTTTTTAACACTTTACAATATAGATGAAAAGTGTTTTGATTTTGTTCATTCTGTCTGTCTGTCTGTTCGCACGATAACTGCCATAAAAATGACTCTATCAAAATGAAATTTTAGTATGTTGTTCAGACGGTCTGTGAGACCTATGGGAATATAAAATAATAATATCACCCAATTAGTTTTGGCCTGAACCCGGGCTGAAAAAATGAAATACATTGAACCCTATGGGACCTAATTTTTCAAACATTTTTTAAGCAAATTTGAAATTCACAAATTGCTTTAAAAGTTTTAGGAAGTATTCAAATTATCCCATAAAAAATATGAAAAAAATTTCAGCAAAATATATTTGGTAGTTTTTTAAATAAAAATCAAAATAATAATTATACCCATATTATATGAAGAGATCATGTGACCCACTTTAAAATAAAATATGGCATCCATCTTGTGTCAAAATTGTGATTTTTAAAGTTCTTTTTAATTTGTATTTAGTGTTGTATCCATCCTAAAACCACTTGATTTCTGTGCACCTACATTCTGAAACAACGCAATTACAATATATTTAAGATTAAATGATCAATGCCATCCATATTGTGTCAAAATCTTGATTTTTTAAAGTTCTTTTTAATTTATATTTAGTGTTGTATGCGTCCTACAACCGCTTTATTTTTGCTTAATTTCTGTGCATCTACATTCTGAAACAACGCAATTACAATATATTTGAGTTTAAATGATCAATGCCATCCATCTTGTGTCAAGTTCTTTTTAATTTATATTTAATGTTGTATGCATCCTAAAGCCGCTTTATTTTTGCTTAATGTCTATGCATCTACATTCTGAAACAATGCAATTGCAATATATTTGAGTTTAAACGATCATCAAACTTTAATTATTTCTGCAACAAAGCCTAAATTTCACTTATGGACAATGTAAACACATAAATATATAGGATGAGTTGTATAAAATTTGCTGAATTTCTTTAACACAAATTATTTAGCTCTGGAGTCTGCAATATAGCTGATATTAATGAAACATTCATTGATTTTATATAGAGAACAGTCAATTTTTAGCAGACTTTTTCGATGAAGTTTTAAGCATAGAATTAAATTACTTTTACTTCCATGGTTTTAAGTTTTTAAATAAAATAAATTATTGTAGTATTGTGATGAATGAAAGGAATGGAATAAAAGTGTATGAATGAAATATTTACAGCTTCTACATAGAAAGCCAGGCGATTTGTATTTCAATGACTTCATTTGAATAAAGTTCATTTTTTTTTTCGATAAAGTTTTAAGTTTTCAAATGTAATAAATTATTGTAGTGCAGGTAACCCTCCTATAATACAGTATCCAACAGCATGTTTTCGCTCTAACACGATCAGAAATTTACGGAAACCCTCGTACAAAATAAAAATGCAAGTGACAAATTTAGGTTTTTTGCTTAAACACAGTACGTTTGCTCGTAGTCATGTATGATGCATGCACACTCACTAGCTACCACTACTGAACCAATAAGAGAATTACTGTGCATCATTGCATGTTTTGTGTTTTAAGTGTTTAGTTGTGTTGTGTAAATGTCAGAAAATATTATTTAAAGAAATTCTAGTGTTTGTGTGTTTTGGAAGAAACTTATTTTAAGTTTTTTGGGGTACATACATTGTGTATATGTTAACAGTTGGAGTTCATTTTAATTTTCACGATTATTTTTTGGAAAATTAAATATTAATACTAAACTATGTCTGATAAAAATAAGAAAACAGAAGAAAAAATTTATTTTTCTGGATGTTAAAATACATATTTTGGATCGTAATATGAAAAGAGAAAAAGCATCACACATTGCAAAAACTCTAAATTTAAATAAAGCAACAATCCGAATCATTAAGAAAAATGAAAAGAAAATTAGAAGTGTTGTGACTGTAGGATTTTCTATATCTGCAAAATATGCATCTCGTGCCCGTGTGTCAATAATTGAGAAAATGAAAAAGGCACTCAGCATTTGGATTGATGATAGCTGCCAAAAAAGATTCCATTGAATGGGAATATCATTAAGCCAAAAGCTCTTAAATTTTACAAACACCTCAAAGGAAATGGAGAATCTTCTGTCAGTCCAGATTTTGTTGTAAGTAAAGGTTGGTTTGAAAAATTCAAAAAGCGTCCACAGCATAAAAATACAAGGCAAATCTGTGTCAGCTGATGTTGAAGCTGCGAAGACATATCGAGAAAAAATTGTAGAAGAACATGGATACACACCAAACCAAGTTTTTAATGCTGATAAAACTGGGCTTTGGTGGAAAAAAATGCTTAATAGAACATTTATATTGAAACAAGAAAAGACTGCACCTGGATTTAAGGTATCATATAGCACTACTTTTATGTAGTAATGCATCAGGAGACTTTATGACAAAATCCGTACTTGTTCATTGATCATTAAATCCACATGCACGTAAAGGTGTAAATAAAAACACCTTGCCTGTACATTGGACAGCAAATTCAAAAGCTTGAATAACTTAAATTTATTTGGAAAATGGTTTTTAGTCTTTTGTGCCAGAGGTAGAAAATTATTTAAAGAAGAATTATTTGTACTTCAAGGTGCTGTTACTATTAGACAATACTCCAGGTCACCTACAAGATGGGAGTCATCCCAACATCCAAATAGTCTTTCTACCACAAAACACTACTTCGTTGATCCAGCCATTGGATCAAGGTATCATTTATACCTTTAAAAGTTCAGTATCATTTATACCTTTTTAAGTTACTACATCAAAAGATCATTACAATGGATTTTAGACATAATTGAATCGAGATCAATTGGTGTCATGGAGGCTTGAAAGCAATTTTTAATTAAGCACTGTATCAAAATCATATCCTTATCATTGAGAGAAATAAAAACATCGACATTAAATGCATGGTGGAAAAAGATTTGACCATTGTCGGTTGAAAGAGGAAATAACCTTGAATCACCAGAAAATGATATTGGTGGCATATTAGAACTTGCTAAATCGATCGGAGGTGAAGGTTTTGAGGATATGGCTATTCGGGACGTTCAAGATTTACTGATGGTTGAAGAAATTGGTGAAGCGGATTTGCTGAAAATGGCTTCAGTAGTTGTATATCAAGTTGATTTCGAGGAGAAGAGCAATGATGAAGATTGTGAAATTAAAAAATTAACTTTAAAGAAATTACGGGAAGGTTTAAGTTTAGCAAAAAATCTAGAATTATTTTTCTTGAATGCAGACCCATCCACTGAAAGAAGCTGAAAATTCAAAAGGGAGCTGCAAAATTGCCTGTCCCCATGCTAGGAGGTCCACAGTGAACTTTTAAGGAATAACAAACAAGACAGACTTTTTAAAGAGGGCAGAAGACACAAATGATGAAATGATTCAGAGAGTAAAGAGAGTTTACGTTTAATTGTATTGAGCAGTGATGAGGAAGAAAATTATTAAATTAAGGGTGGTTAATAAATTGAAAATAATTATATTTTGTATTGTTTGACATATACATATGTTAAATTTTTAATAAAATTGAAGTTGCTTGGATTGACTTAAAAAAGTGTATTTGTTTTTAATAAGTTTTCAGAACCTAACTCCCTTTTTGTACTGGCTCCGAGTCTCATATAACAGGGTTTCACATGACACACATTTTCTAAAAATCCATCTACCGTATTATAGGAGGATTATCTGTATTATGATAATTTTTAAAGTATTACCTCTGAATGTATAGCATTTTAGAGATGTTTAAATAAAATTGCATTGTAGTTGGAAAGTGTTTCATAATCAATGCTTTATGCATGATTGATCTTTCTTGTTTAATACTTATGAAATATGAATATGAATGTTTAAAGTTTTCATTTTTTTTTCAAATTGCTAAACGTTAATCAAAATATAAAATGAATAATAATGCATATAATGAAAATTATTACATAGGAAAATGTTGAAATAAACTGAAAATAGTTTCATTAAATAGAATTATTCTAAATATCTTAAAATTATGCAGAAAGTTCGAAATTAAATTCTTTGAATCCAAAAGAATTTGCATTATAAATTATATTGATCATAATGTGTAGTAGGCAGAGTTGGTTGGTAAAGGTCCCCCCCCCCCCCCCTCCCCTTCTTTAACTCTGGTAGTAGGCATATAAGCAAAGTGAAGTTTTGGTTTGCATATTTAGAAATGGTAACATCTTAAATATAAATGCTGTGACCCAGCATCTTTATGGCAAATTAATATTGTGACCCGGCATGTTAAGCCTTATATCAGTTTTCTCATTTAAGTAAATATTTTAAACTATGTTTCAAAACCCTGAAAATGTGCTACAGAATGATGATTTTGTTGTTCTAAAAAGGTATTTAATAAATACAATTTTCAATACTATTTTCAGTTATAATGAATTTCAGACTGAATCTCCACTATCTTTTTTCTTAGGAACATCGTCGTTTCAGTGTAGCGAATACTGTTGTCCTTTTTTATATATATATATAAAATTATTGCGATACAAACTATATCTAGATCAAGTTTTTTTACAATCTTTCTACATATAAAATGTGTGCATGTCATTCATTATAAAGTTAAAATGGCCATACTTCACTGAGATAAACATATATCATTCCTAATATTTTAAAACAGTACTCCTCTGTACAATAGTACGCGAAGGTCAAGGTGTCAAAAGCCCAGACCGTCCGGCTCATCCGAAGACACAGAGCAGCAAGGTGAGCGGTCGGGAAGGTCAAAGTGTTCAAGTGCTTGAAAATTAGGGAAGTTCTTGATATTCAGATGGCCATTTGTACTTGAATTAAGTCGTTGGAGTCGAGACAGGCAGTTAGTAAAATGTTAGTCTGTGTTTTTGTCTGTTTTCGTCTTGAAAAATTCTACTTTTTTTTTTATTTTCCCTTGGTTACGCTTTTTTAAAAATTTTCCTCAGTAACTTCTCTCGGAATCACTGCAATGCACCATTCAGTTCTTCACTATGGACTAGCGTTGATCACTTTCAAAGCATGACAATATTTTTTTTTATTATATACTGGAAAATGTACCCAGCATTGCCCAGAATTTTTAAGATGCAAACTTTTGATTAAAATCCAATTGGAACTCATGTAAATTCTCAAAAACCAAAGAATGCTTTAACAATATGTCTGCGTATCGCAACATTAAGAACAAAATGCTGTGTCGATAGCGTTAAGATGGAAACAGAATTTTTTACGGAGCATGGGAGATTACGCATTTCAATTTGTGGAAAATTCGAATTTTCAAAAAATCTTACTGAGACATTCTCCTGAGTCCTGAAGTACCTGTATAACAAATTTAATGACCGTATAGCGCTAAAATTTTCTGCCAAAGACACAACAGACATTTTATTATTGTAGATAGAAGATAAATTATGCCTTTAACACACGAGAAGTATATATTTTATTTCATGAAAATTTGATTAATAGTGCAAATTCCATTCAAAATTTATTTATGAAAGAGAATGTTTCAATCGTTACCCCTGGCAGGGTCCGTGTGCACTCTAGAAACTGGAAATTTACATGGAATTTGAAAATGGACTTAAATGTCAGGGAAGATACCGGGTAAATCTATTTTTGTTCAAAATTCTAGAAAAATCGGGGAATTTTCAACTTGCCAACCTACTCAAACAGTCAGAGAGAAACTATGGATTATCCATAGTTTCTATGGGAAACATCCTCATACTATGATATGTTGCCAAAATTTGTCGCCAGAATTTCCCAAGCGTTACTGACAGAGAAATAGGTTATTCTTAAAGTAGATTCTTATATTCTTTCCAAGATATTGAATTTTCATCAATTAGTTGTCATTTTTATTGATTTGGCATCATTTTTATCAATTTGGCAACATTTTCGTTAATTTAGCAATATTTTAAAAAATCGCTGAGTTGACGACATTCCACCAAATTCGGCACCAAACGTTATGGATGGAGAAATAAATTATTTTTATAGCAGATAAATGATTATTGGCATCAACCTCAAAAGTATTACCCAAAGTATCTTTTCTCATGAATGGAACGAGCTAGATCCATGAGAATGATGGACCACCAAATTTATCGCATGATATTATATATGAAAAGTGAACATATTTTACAATAGTTAGTATTTTTTGTGATCTTTTGATAAATTTAGTTGAAAAATGTACACTGTCTGGAAATGGTTCATGTTAGCATTCATTCTAAAGTCTGTGTCCATCGTTTTCTAATAAAGAGTTACATAAGAAATGACTTTGCGGAACTTTATTAAAAGTTTTGATTTTTTTTATTATTTTTTCTTCACTCGAAAATTTAGTGGGGTTCTGAACATTCAATTGTGTTTGAAAACAATAGGCTTCCAGTGTTCACGAATTGTAATTTTTGTACCAAATTTCATTCAAATCACTCCATTCGTTCGTCAGATATATTGTCTCCACTGACACATACACACGCATACATCACCTCAACAACATTTGATTCGTGTTCAGAAATGCTTAAAACGTGCTCTTCCATCGAAAACTCTAATTTGAATTTTTGACCTCGTCACAATACCTTCCTTATACATTATACTATGCATATAAGGAAAGTAATTAATGAAACAGCAAACATTAGTTCAAATGTTTAAACAAAATCATAAAATGTAAACTTTTCTTTTCTTTTTATTTCTTGTATATGTATATTTCTTCGTCCCATTTTTTTGTATTAAATAATATTTTTTATAGGTTAACTTAACTTTTTGTCATTATAAAACATTATTTTTATTAAAAATAGTGTATTTAGTTGATATCAAGTTTAAATTTTATCCAAACTCTAAAATTCCAAATTGGCGAAGTCCAGATTTTTTAGGTTGTACTGTATATGCAAATATAGAAATTTTTGAGTCATTTTGAATTTTTTTTTTTCTCATTGTCATGTATTCGCAGTAAATATCAGTTAAATTTAAAATTATTTTTTGAAATTGGCATTAAAATAGTAGTACGTAGTGTCTGGAATTTTGGTGCAGACAACAAGGGAAACCTGTAGATCTCGGCGAATTTCATTTTGAAAAATGGGCATGAACCCCACCGTGGTGTCGTGATGGAAACTCCAGGATAACATTTGCAGTTGCTGAGGAACTGATTGGCATGAAAATTGTCCAAAATCATATTAAGGTATAAAGTAACTGAAAAACTATTTAAATTTTAAATATACTCACAAAGTTGCATCATCCTGCATTCTGAAGTACCTGTGTGCCAAATTTCTTGGGCATACAGTGTTTAAATTTGCCACTACAAACAACACAGACAGACATCTTCCTTTATTATTATAGATTCCTTCTGTCTGGCCTTTTCTAGTCACTCTAATTTTCGTCATTAGCTAAAAATTTTAATTTTTGTTAAAAAATCTCATTAATACTTTTGTCAAAATGGCGAAAATTCTGTAATTAGTTTTCTTTTATTTATTTTTAGGAATAATTAAAATTATATATTCTTAAAATGTGAAGACATTTCAAGCTCAACAATGCTTAGAAATTTTTTTTACGGTGATACTCATTGCTATTCTCTTTCATTTTTGTCAATACGTAACATTGTGAGCAGTCCATTTCATCCCCACACATTTCTTTGATCTTATCGGGCTCATTGCTCCGATGTTGTGATAAGGTGAGCTCTGTCATTCTTTCTTTGCTCTATCCACAAGATAAATATATCTCTCTCTGCCCAACTCACTGACCTCTACTGATCCTGAAAAGCTGTTACATTATGATACAAAAACATTAAATTTCGTTTTTCTGTGACAAAAAATTAAATTGGCTACACATATTTTTATAATGCCCAAAATAAACTAAAAGAAATAACATTCAATTGGGTTGTGAGGAATATAATCAAAATATTTCAGAGTTTTCCCCCCTCCAAAATCATAATTTCATTATTCGATTCAAAAGTAGAAAATACAAATACAACAGCAAAGCATTTCCTTCCTCCTCTCCTCTTCTTAAAAAAAAAATATATATATAGAAGGGAAGCTTGCTGATTAGTGTGCTTCCCCTTCTGCCCCATAAATTGTGACATATTCCTCTAAGATGATGTTCAACTCATAGGAGTTACAGATATAAACATTTGTTTCCCTGTATTGCTATTTACTATGTGCAGGAATTCTTATTTGTATTATATTTTAGCTTTTCCTATTGTTACTCATTAAAGGTTCAATTGGGGCAATCCATCATTGCAACTGTTAAAATTCTGAATGAGGAAAAACAACATATTCCAGCTTCCATGTTCAGCTTGATGAACCTGCAGCCTGTCTCAATCTCTGATATTATTTCAATGCAGTAAGTTGTGTATGGCAATATTAAAAATGTGTGTGTGTTTGTCTGTGTAGTTTGTAGATTTTAAATTGGTTTTTCTGCAATGATTTTAGATGATATTTAAATAAACTGGTTCTTCAGAGATCAAAAATATATCTTGACATCATCAATATATACTTTTCACATGTTCTAAATGCCTCACATTTTTAAATTGCAATATAAATACATTGATGTGCAATCCGACATTTATAATTTAACAGCAGCTTCTTAAAATATCACACATTGCTTCAAAATAAAAAAAATAATTTCGTGAATCCATCTGTTTATTAATTATATATTTTTTAAGTGAGCGGACTGTTAAATTTTCGCTTCCATGATTAAATCTTGTATATCATCTTTTTCTGCCGCGATGGATTCTAGACGAAAGTCACACAGGATCGAACTCATTTTATAAGTAAAGGGAAGGGGGATATTTTGAGCATGGGATTGTTGCACCGGTTGTCATGGATTGCATGCAATTTTCACTTTTATTGTTGGAAAAACGGGTTTGTTTACATTGCTATTCTCGTTTCCCATGAATGTGCATTCATCTTAATTTATTTTTGAATGACTCTTTTCTGTTCTCGTGAACGAATCGTGACATTTTCCCAACAGGCTTATCATGCAATTCACCTTCTTGCCACATACGTTAGGGTGGGCCGAAACCGTGGGTCAAAAAAAAAATTTTTTTTTTTTTTTTGCTTGTTTTGCTTGGTGATAGTGCGGAAAAGGTGCCTTTTCCTTCCAAATTTAAGATCCCAAAATTTAGAAGCGATAAAAAATGCCTTCATGGGGCGCCGGCGACCAGAAATTTAGCTTTTTTTAAAAAATTATGCTTTTTTAAGAATTTTTCTTCTCTAAAAATTTGAAGTTATATAAATCCTCGACAGTGACTAAAAGATATCTTTTGCAGTACTATTTCAAATGCTAAAATTATATCGTGACAGAAAAATACCTTGAGTGTCTTCTGAGGAACACAAATATAGTGCATGAAGCCAATATTTTGCGATTTTTCAAGCTTAATTTTCTTCGACTGGAGAAGTTATATTTTCTCTGCTCGGAGTTTTAAATATTCTATGATGAAATACTACAGTACTAAAGCACATAATTATGAAAAAACACCATTTTGAAAGTATTTTAAGTGCCAAAATATTTTGCAATTTATCCATTTTTGGTAATGAAATAAGTAAGTACATATACTATAATTGAAAACAAATTGTCATCAGAAAGTTTCATAAAATAGAAACATCCGTCGATATAATCACAATCAGTAAGTTATACATTTTTAGGAAATAAAATTACTATAAAACACTTATGTGCACTTACTTACTCTTATCTATTCAATTTTAAAATCCTTTTTAGTACCAAATACAGGAAAAAGAGACAGAGATCCTTTCCTTGCGTGGATAAATCCATCCCTCGCATCTTGGCCACAAACCGCTGCTGCTGCTTCCGTGACAAGCTTTACTGTTCTCTCAACAGCCTGAGTATGGCATGGAAATTTTGTGAACTGTACCAGAGACCATTGATCAGAGTTGGTAGATGACTCTTCAAGTAATTGCTTGAGTTCTTCGTCTTTAATTTCCATCGTCATTGGCGACTGCGTTACGTGTGACTTTTGCCATAAAATCATTTCCACATAATCAGTGGCTTGGAAATTTATAGCCGGGATGATGAACTTTCTCAGTTTGTTCTTGTCTGAATCCTTATTGTTCCTTACTTTAAGAATTCTTTGTAGGGCTACTTTTCGAATAAATTTTCGTTCATCTGTCAACATTCCCAGAAGAATATTCTTTGAAGGGGCAAAATATCCATTCCTCTGTATAACAGGATCAACTACTTTTTGAAGTTCTACTGGAAGGTAACGAGAAAGTGGTATCAGTTTAAATAGATGCCTGGAACCATCAATACAAGAAGGCTTTAATTTAATGTGAAACCATATTGGTGCATATACCTTCATTACATACGTCGCCAATGTCTTGAGACTTTCCGAAGGATTTTTCTTGCTGATGTAAAGCCAAAGAATGCGGTTTGCTGTTGTGAGCCATTTTGAATGAGACAGCTTACCAGGGTTCAGAGCAGCTAAATCAGGGGTGCAAATACCACTCGATACTGCCAGGCATATTTCAAGAAGATACTTTTGATCACTACTGAGGTCTGCCAGTGCTCGCGAATTATCTGGCAGATTCCCTTCAATCCGTTGAAAGTCAATAACTGTTTGTTTTTCACAGCTCTTCAAAGCTTTTCCAAAGTCACCCGAGTAACTCTCTGGCCCTGTAGTTTTTCCATCTAAAAATTTATAGAGATATCGCAAAGGTAGTTCATTTCCATGGAAAAGACAAATAAGCCATTGTAGGGGTTTCCTAGCTTCTTTTTCCAACAATACCATTTTTATTACCTGTGTTAGTAACAGTTCCATCGCATCCAATGGTTGTGAGACTTGTAATATTTATATTTTTATCTTGAAAAAAAAAAATGCTTTGCTTGATTTCGGAATCACATGACCCAAATATCTTGATTCTGGTTCTTCAATTAGAGAGATATACTCTTCTGAGACTGTTGCACGGTAGAATTTATTTCCCTTTTTTTCTTGAATCATTGTAACATCTTTCATTCCATCAAAATACAAACCTTTTATAATTCTATTTCCCAGTTCATTGTAGGATTTCTTAGCAAGCTTTTCTCAGTTTTTTTTTCGCTCCCTCCTGATTTTATTCTTGTCAATTACTTTACTCATATCAGATGTTGTAATTATTCCTATATCCTGGAGTACAGCACTCGCTATCGTTGCTGCTGCTCTATCTGAAACACCTGTTCTGTCACAACTAGATGCTACAGATGGCAATTTTATTCTCATTTGGGACGTTGAAGGTTTAGGATTCTCTGTTTCCACTACCATAAGGTCCTCACAACTTTCAACAGAAACATCATCCTCCGAGATAGGCAAACATTCGTTTTGAGTTTCTTGAGTCATTGTTTTAATATTTGACTTTCTGCGACTCCGGAATTGCTTTCTCAAAAGTATTCTTCTCAGCTTTTCAGTTGAATCCTTGTCAACACTGCCGATAAACATTTTCCTCCAAGTCCTTTGATCAATCAAGAAACCTTGTTCCATTACAGCAACTTTTTTAAGCCTCTCACAGGTGCAATTTGAAAAGTCAGAACATTTACACACCGTCTTCTACACAGCAAGGTCAAACAGATTTTCCGACGTTTCTGTAAACTTTTGGACACTTTTCACGAAATGTGAGCTTCTCTTTCCCTTAGATTTTAGAAGATTTTTTATTTGGTATAATAGGATATTAGCATTTGTTCGACACGTCTCTCAGAAACAGTAGGAATTGAAGCCTTTCTCTAAATGTTTATAATTTCAGGTGTTAAAACTTTTGAAGGTGTTGCCGTTGTCATAATTATGAAAAAACTGTTAATCTTAAATTATTTTTTTAAAAATCATCATCAGCAAAACTAATATTAACAAAACAGCACGAAAACACAGATAATATCCACTTCCACACAACGCATATGAACGAGAAACGCAACTGAAGGAGAAACAGAAGGTATTGTTCCCAGTTCCCAGGCGGCAGTCATCGATGACTCAGCTTCAAACGCTTACGCGCCATTGGATAAAAAAGAAGTTCCGATTCCTAAAAGAGAGGAGTCCGCCATCCCTTTGCTCAGACAGGCTCGCGCTCGTGCCTACAATCTCTCCCCCCCTCCCCCCCCCCCCCCTCCACGTTCCGCTCACAATACTTTTTTATTACATACTAGCCGCCTTTGGCGACCAGCCTGTTCGCAACCCTTGAAAATGCTGATCGTGGCAAATTCCAGCCGTGGCAAACTCGTTGGCACGACCTACCAGAAAGGTGTAAGGTAACTGGTTGGACGGCCAGGATGTGCCACCCAATTTAGACCGGAACCCAGTGGGGGCAGCATCCACAGGGAACGTACCCTCCTTCCCCTACCACCAACCTCTCGGAAAAACATACGGACCCATATGTTTAACGTGATCGTACTCCGTGTCAGTGGCGGAAATCGAACCCGGACCTACCGCGTCTTGGAAAATTTAAAATTTGAAGATAGCAAAGCACGCACTGTCAGAGTCAATAAGTGTTGGCTGGGTCATGAAAGTACACAAGTCCAGTTTTAAAGAAAAACTTCGTTCACTTTATTTGATGAAAAACACAACTCGGCATATTAAACGTACCTGGTAATTTTCCATGCCGTAAAACATCAAAAATATACTATGTACAAAAGATTTTCAGTTGTAAATGACTAGACAGAGATTCCTTGAAGCATTTGGTAGTAAGTTACTATACTACCTCTATCACTTGCGTGTATTTCAGCCACCATCGAAGATATCACACTTGGCAAAGGGAAACCAAAGGATAGAATATCAGGAAAAAATTTAAAGCGGCTTCCGAACGTTTGTAAGTAAATTTAACGTTCAAAACATGCTGGTCCAAACTGACCACATCTGCATCCGTTTCGACTATTAACCGTCGTCAAAAGATATTCCGCAGTGCTTCTGTCAAAAACATTTCTGTCTGCCTGCATCAGACCATCAGTGTCTATCTCGTCTGACTTCTTCAGACGTCTGATCCGATATAATCGATCTGTCTGATCTCGATCGACTCTCCTCTGACCTATATATCCGAGAATGGACAGTTCCGGAAACGCCCCCGGATATGCAAATCAGATGCGTACGCATTGAGAACTGATTTGCATGAAACCTCATGTTGAAAAACGTCACGGTTCACGCCGGTGAACGGGAAGAGTCGTTCATATTAAATTTGCATAAACGCCCGTTCACGGGAACGTGAATCGCGATGTATTGATTATTTCCAACACCGCGTGCAATTCCCACGTGCTAACCACTGGGCTACTTCGCCCTCCGCGACAATCTCCATAACTTCCTTTTTATTCACCCAATTTAGACCGTACCCTCCTTCCCCTACCATCAACCTCTCGGAAGGACTCACGAACCCACATGTTTAACGTGATCGTACTTTGCGTGAACGTGGCGTAAGTTTTGGCAGTGGCGGGAATCGAACCCGGGCCTACTGAGTGCAATTCCCGAGCGCTAACCACTGGGCTGCCGCGCCCTCCGCGACAATCTCCATAACTTTCTATATATTCACCCAATTTGGACGGGAACCCAGTGGGGGAGGCATCCACAGGGGCCGTATCCTCCTTCCCCTACCACCAACCTCTCGGAAGGACTTACGGACCCACATATTTAACGTGATCGTATTCCACATAAACACGGCGGCAGTTTTGGCAGTGGCTGGAATCGAACCCGGGCCTACCGCTAACTTCCCGCGCGCTAATTTGCAATTTAAAATGACCATATGCTTAATTCTATCATCCTCATTCCATTGTTTCATTGTTCCATCATTTAAAATATCCAAAAGTTAAAATATACATTTAAAAAATCCATATCGTTCCATCATTTAAAATATAAATATAATAATTTATATGGAGTAAAGGAGCTCTATTCAGAACCGTGACGTCACCTCCACCTTGACGTCCCCACCCACCACCTTCCCTCCTTCTGCGGGAGAGAAACGCCGGTTAAGAAGCGGCACGCCAAGCGGAACGCCGAGAAATTGAAATTCGGAAACTTTTAAAATCCCGATCCTGTGGGCAATACGGAATATTTCCTGACCAGATTGGTCTTGTAAGAATGCCAGATGTTTGACCTTTCTAAAAATGTAAATTATTAGTCGAAATTATGAGTACTTTTTACTATGCAAGAATTTAAAAACCAAAAATACTTTTCTTGAGCAAAAAGTGACTTTTGTTTTAAAATCTTTAAAAAATATTAGAAATCGAAATTCAGATTTGAAATTGATATATTTTTACTCGCAATTGTCAGCTCTTTCCGATGGTGTGATTTGTTTTTTCCTACGATGTCCGGATCGTGGGAAAAAAAGGGCAAAAATGGCAAAAAACGGTCAAAATCGCATAAAACATTAAATAACAAAAAAAAATAATTAAAATTTTAAAAATCGGTTTTCACGTGCAAGTAAAAACAACAAGATCACAACTGTAATAGAAGGTCTCTATTTCACTTTTTTAAGACGTACAAAACTTTAAAAGGCCATTACATTAAGATATCAACAACATATATCCTTTTAAGATATTTGGCCTTTTAAAATTTTGTATGTCTTAAAGAAGTGAAATAAATGGCCTTTTAAAGTTTTGTAGGTCTTAAAGAAGTGAAATTAATGGCAAGTTTTGTACGTCTTAAAGAAGTGAAATATGGCCTTTTAAAGTTTTGTACGTCTTAAAGAAGTGAAATAAAGACCTATTACAGTTGTGATCTTGTTGTTTTTGCTGGTTGAAATCAGACGCGATGCCAAATTTTATTTAAAATGCAAGTAAAATTTGCGATGCTCACTAAGTGGGTGATATTTGCCAATGTTGGACGTGTTTTTACACGGAAGTTGATACATTTAGAACCCTAAAGTTCTGGTTTTCTCTACCTTGTTTTTAATTTATTGCATTGTGGTCAGGGTTCTTGCTGCCTATCTTCATTGCGCCAAATATACAACAATTCCCGTAAACAAGCGATGGTATTCGCTAAATTGTGAGTGACCGGCCTAATTACGGTTTATTTTTTTAAATCCCTCTAAGTGTTTTTACTATTATTTTTTTAAATGGAAGAAATGAACTAATAGATATAGCTTTCAATCGTGATTCTGAAAAATATTAATCAAAATGTTAGTGGCTGTGAATGTTTTTGTTTCTTTTCCTCCAAAATCGGCTCTTCATTAGCAGAATCAAAAGTAGAAATGAATTAAGCAAAACATTCCCCTTCATCTCTCCTCCTGAAAAAAAAAAAAAAAAAGTCTATTGTTGGCTAGTGCTACTCAATAAATAAATAAGTTTCTTTTCTTTTCCAAAGTTCTAGATTTTCTCAATTATTCTTTGCTAGGTATCCATTTGGGGGTAAAAATTTTGATCTCTGTAAAAATTTTTGCTCTAAAACCAATATTTGCAAAATCAGTTATTGGGACTAGAGTTCCACTACGTTCATCAACGATGTTTTCATCAATTGATCAAAACATTAACATTTAAGTGTTTACTTTGTATCAGTAAAATCAAAATACATGAGAGAAGCAAGAATTCTATCTGTGATTAACGATATGGTTGATATCTTAATGTAAAGCTTATTTCACAGTTTTTTTTTAATAAAACTTTTCTAGCAAAATGAAGGCATGAGTCTTAATTTCATTTTACCAGGAATGCTACAGATTGTAATCTGTTAGCATCCTTGTCCTTTCTGTAATTATATTGATATTTTAAGAAATATATTCACTGTCATAATGAGATTGAAATATATATTGAAATATACAGGGTGTGAAGTAAAGTCCTATAGGACCAACAACTTTGAAATGGTTGATTATAGACACATACATCCAATTAGAAAAAGTATGCATATGACATACAGATGTTCAATATGTCTTGGATTCGACAAAGAGCAGTATAGTTATGAAAATAGACATTGCAATTTTTATATGGTCCCCGGGTCCTACCATTGATATTTACAAAATTGAAATCCTGTTGCAAACGAGTACACCAAAACAAATTCCATACTTCTAAGTGACATATTCGCTGAGATATGTAAAGGTAAATGTCATGACTTCCACCACATTATCTACCCAAGTTTTGGAGGCAAAAGTGCTTATTTAGGAGACCATCTATGAGATATACAAAGTTAAATAAAGATCTGCCTTTTTGTTGCTACTTTCCTTATCCCAATTTAAACCTTTAAAACATGTAACAGTGCAATAAAAGAACTATTCATAGTTTCAATGTGTGATATCTCAGTGAATATGTCATTTAGAAGCATGGAATTTGTTTTGGGGTACTCGTTAGCAACAGAACTTCAATTTTGTAAATATCAATGGTAGGACCCGGGGACTGCATAAAAATTGTGATATAGTATTTTCATAACTATACGGCCCCTTGTCGAATCCAAGACATATTGAAGATCTATACATCATATGCATACTTTTTATAATTGGAAGTATGTGTCTATAATCAACCATTTCAAAGTTGCTGGTCCTATAAGGACTTTACTTCACACCCTGTATATTGAAATATTTAGAGAGATGTCAACCATTACAGATTTCTGAACAAAATTACGAACTACGGAAAAGACCTGTAAAATTATGGAAAATGTTTATTTTTTTTATTTTTTTTTCTTCCATCTCCATCCTGCAATTATTATACATTAAATTGACCAAACTTGATTATATTCATATTTTGGTTTATTATGTATGTTAATTTTTTAATTATTTTGACACATTCAGTACGATTGCGTAAGTCAAGGAATTCTAGTGTAGTCCTGTAAGTCCACAAGTGTCCTTTTCTATCCATCTCCATCCTTTTAATATTAATCATTAGATTGACTAAACTAGATTATTTTTACATTTTGGTTAATTATTAATGTTAATTTTTGAATTATTTTTATATAAATAGTGCGATTACACAATTCAATTGCTCAGAGGAATTTAAGTTTATCTAGAAGAATTTAATATTTGGTGATGAAAGCAATATTATTTGTTCCTCATAATAATGCTGTGCCAGAATGTATATTCTGTATTGTTAAAAAATATAAGGCTGATTTTAAGCTGAATTTGAGTGAAGACACATTACATTTTTTATTACTTAATAAAATAAAGAACACGTCAAGTGTTATTTATTTTTTATGTTTTAGGAAGAAATTATCAGTCTGGGGTAGAGTAGGCTAAAAAAAAAAACTAAACAACTAAATTTAGTTTAAGTGAAGCATGTTCTGTTTTCTTAAGGATTTTGAATTTTTTTTGTTCAGTAATGAAGACTAATATATTCATATTATGTTTGTTTAGTTCTAAAGTTAATTAAAATGTGAACATTTCATATAAAAGATTTGAAATGTTTAATCAAATATTATTCTGATTATAATTGCAAGCAATTTTTTATCGCAGATCGAACCAACCTCTTGTGTTTTTACTAAATATTCTTGAAATTTTCATGTCTAGATTACTGAAACTATTACTAAGAGGTTGGCATCTCTGTATTTATCAAACTCAATGTTTATTTCTAAACATTTGTCTGATATTGTTTAAACATTAATACGAATCTTTCAATAGCAACCTTTTTCATCCAGTTTAATTTTTCTCTATGCATGTTAACTAGTATTTGGTGAGTAAATAACATGGAAAATAGGCACATGTGAAGCCTACATTAATTCAATAATTTATTGCAGTTTTTATAATAAACCTGGAACTTGTCTGGAAAAGTCAAGGAATTTTATATTTTCTGGAGAGAAAGTTTCTCAGTTCGTATTTTATATTTTATGTATTTATAAAAATTCAAATAATTAATGAAACAAGTATTTTTACTTATATACATATTATAATGTATCAGGAAGTATTGTGATGGGGTCTAAAATTTGAATTCGAATTTACGATGGGAAAGTATATTTCAAGCATACCTGTGGAACACAAATCAAACATTTTTGAGATGATCTCTGTGTGTGTGTGCATGTGTCAGTGAGTCTGTGGAGATAATATCTTACAAACGAATAAAGCAATTCGAATGAAATTTGGTGCAAGAATTACAATGTGAATACTGGAAGCCTATTGGTTTTAAAATGCAATTGAATGTGTAACTCCTACACCCCCCTAAATTTTCAAAAAATCAAAAGCTTACATAAAGTTACATAATTAATAATTTTTTATGTAATTTTTTAATTAGAAAATGATTGACACAAACTTTAAATCTTTAGCATGAGTTGTTCTCGAGATATTGCACATTTTTCAATTAAATTTATCAAAAGATCACATAAAATTACAAAAAAGGATTAACTATTGTGAAGTATGTTCACTAATATAATATGCGATAAATTTGTTACTTTAACACCCTTCTGATATCCTTCCCGGCCGTCCAAACAGTTACCTTACACCTTTCTGGTAGGTCGGACGGTCAGGGTCTCAACAACAACAACCCTTCTGATATCAAGCATATAGATTATTAGCAGTCTCTAGATATCAAATATACTGATTATTTAAAAGGCCTATCAATAATTTTAGATATATACTAATACACATTAGTTGATTAAACAACAACAAAAATAAATAAAAATCTGCTGTTCAATAAAACTGAAAATTTGCTTTAATGCAGAATGTATTATAACATTTGTCCCTCTCAATTGACATTGAACATTTCACCTATAAATCAAATAATGAATTAATTTTCATGTGTTTTATTATTTTTTATACAATATTTGTTGTGTGTGTATATATATATATGTATATATATCATAATATATATATATATATATGTATATATATATATATATATCATAATATATGTATATATATATGTATATATGTGTATATTATTTATTTTCAGATTATCTTCTGCTCCTGAGCCTCATCAGTTTCAGGCAACATACAAAATTACTGGACTTTTATTAGGACATACAAGCTTCAAAGTTGTTACAAATGCAAATTTATTCAAAGGCATCCAATATTCTAGTAATTCATATCCAATACAGGTAATATATTTTTCTTTCTTTTTTATTTTCTGGCAGACATTTATGTATTAACTTTTTATTTTTTTTTGTCTGTAGGTGTTTTCTCCACTTAAACTAATACCAAATCATGTAGTCCTGATTGTTGGTGCCACATTTCAAGTACTGTGCTTTTTTTTATTATATATATTTTTTATTTTAGAAATTTGTATTTTGTAATAAAATTTGAATCTCCTTTTTATTTTTCATTTTAGATTTTGTATACCGGTGGACCTCAACCTCAAACTAATATAGAGTACTTCATCGATGATAAAGATACAGCTCTTGTTTCTGTAGCTGGTGTGGTTGAAGCCAAAAATGTTGGCAAAACCACTTTATATGCAAAATCTGTTGGACATGATAAGAATGGAAATACTGTTGTTTTCTCTGAAGTAAGTTTGTATTATTAAGAAATATTTTTAATGTGAAACAGTAATGTAGGTGTGATTTTTTGATATGAATACTAAATATATCTATTTAAATATATTGGAATTTTGAATGCAACTGACCTTTGGCCAAGTGATTATTATACTGGACCAGTGAATCATTTGACAAAACGAGTTGCAGGGCAAAAATTCAATCTTCCACTCAATATTAACAGACTGATTGTACTAAGTTTTTATGGTTTCCTATCATGCAGTATAAATGTTACAATTTTTCTGGAGAAGCCCTCTTTGAAAAGAACTCCTTGACTAGTGCTATAGAATGTAGATGTACGAGTATGTCGTATGCAAGTACTGTTAAGAAATTTTGCTAATTTTGCAGATACTTTACTGAAATTTTACAGAAAATAAAAATCTAACTCTTTTATTGTTGCATATATGATCATAATGTTATTTTATGATATTTTATAACTTTGTTGCGCAAATAATTATTTGTTTTAGCAATTTTATTGTTACAATATGCTCTAAAAGTTACGGGAAATTTTGTTTCATTTTTTATGCATGCAGATACTTTTTATTTTTGCACACAAACTGAAATTCAAAAGAATTGGTTTTTTTTTCCTATCAAATAGGGAATTATTCAAAAATTCAATCTCCTGGGGTTAGGGTGGCATACCTGCCAAATCTCCCGATTTTTCCGGGAGTCTCCCGAATTTTGATGCAATCTCCCGAACTCCCGAAAAATTCCTAAATCTCCCGAATTTTTACAATAATTAGAAAAAATCCCTACAAAAGAGATTTTCCTAAGAAAATCCCTATGCAGACGTACCAACTCTCCGGATTTTGGTCGGAGACTCCGGATTTTTCATTACTTCTCCGGCCTCCGGATTACTAACAAAATTCTTCGGCTTTTTTTTTGTTGGAAATTTATCAATTAACCAGATATGGTATAATTCCTCGAAAACACCAAATTTCCGCATTTTTAGCACTGATTTTTATCATTTCCGGGATCGTAGCAAATCCATAATACAATGCAGGGTAATGCCAATCAAATTAAAGGAGATTTACGGCCGCGTGTATTGTATATTAAGATCTCGATCGCTTATTTTATGAAAGTAATAAACATACTTCTTCAAAGGTTATTGAGCATAAATCGCTAAAATGTTATTTTGTTCATTAATTTCGCATAAACACTGCGATTGCGCAATTCAGTTTGTTCTCATGAATCGCCGAGAATACAATAGTATCTTTTTCCATCCATCTCAATCTTCTAAATATTGCATTTTTGATTGACTAAACTAGCTTATTTTCATATTCTGATTAATTATTATGGTTAATTTCTTAATTATTTTCGCATAAATAATGCGATTGCGCAATTCAGTTGCTTCGCGTGAATTGCCGAGAGTACGTTAGTATCTTTATCCATCCATCTCCATCATTTAAATGTTGCATATTAGATCAACTAAACTAGCTTATTTTCATATTCTGATTAATTATTGTGGTTAATTTCTTAATTATTTTCGCATAAATAGTGCGATTGCGCAATTCAGTTACTTCGCGTGAATTGCCGAGAGTACGTTAGTATCTTTTTCCATCCATCTCCATCATATAAATGTTGCATATTAGATTGACTAAACTAGCTTATTTTCATATTATGGCTAATCATTAAGGTTAATTTTTTAATTATATTTGTATAATACAAATTTTTCTAAAAAAATATTTTTCTGAAAAATCGGTATGAACTCTGTGAAGGGATATTGAAAAAGAATTTAGTAAGGAGTTCTTAAAAAAAGCAAAAAGAGCTACTACTTTATCTTTTACGTGCTGTATTTTTACTTACCAAAAGATTTCTTTCATTCAATATTTTATCTGCAGAGAAGTGTTTCTGTGTCAAAGACATGTGAATGATTATTAAACAGTAACCAATGACATTTTTCTTTATGCATCATATTCAGTGTAATGGACATTGTTATAGACTCTGATGAGAATAACTCTAACGAATGTGCTTATTTTTTAAAAGATGTTTTAATTATTTTGTATTCGTTGAAATTAAATTGTGTTAATAGATACAATACAGATTGTTTATCATATTTGTCTATTTTTTATGGTGCAGTTTTGTAGTAGAGGGGAAAAAAATCCCTATTCTGTCTTGAAAATTCCCTTTTATGCTTTCTGTAAAAAAAGAAATTGTTATCGCTCTGTGCGATTTTTCGACTTTTGTCGCGAATTGCATATATTTAAAAATCTCCCTAATTTTCATTTTCCAAGGTTGGCAGCTATGGGGTGGGAATCTTGACTATTTTAATAAAAACTCTGTTTCCTAGTGTTCCTTGCGTTCCTTGCTTTAACAATTCTCCTTTCAGGTTATACTGTCAGAGATTAGAATCTGGAATATTCATAAATGTTAGGGAACCTCTCTCACAAAGTAAACAAACCTTTTTCTGAATTTCCACTATTTTATATTAGTTTCAAAAATGCTATTATCCTTGGTGCAAATTTTATCTTGAATTATTTGCCAGATATTAAAATTTGCTTTGTTGTTATATTTCTTCTTCTCAAAGTAGTCTGGCATATACTGTTTAGGTATACTTAAGGACTGTATACTAGTATCTGTTGTGATGCATGCAACATTCCTTTATATTTTCAACTTTCAAAATCAACAATCAGAATTTACATTTAACTAATGACTTCGGCTTTTTCAAATACATCGGAGGGAGATCAGTAAATTGCTTAGTAGAGTTAATAAACAATAAACAAATTTCAGAATAATATTTAATCGGAAAATTGAATATTACTACATTTGTTATGTAGATAGAAAAAAATTTTAAGTTCTAAAATGCTACAGTCAGAAAGATTCTGTCGGGTAAAAAGTCAAGATAGGAAAGAAGGAAATAAATCAAAATTGCCATGAGTTACAAATGCAAAATGTTTCTTTTTTTATCAATCGCATGTCTAATAAATATTTCTTCAAATTTCTAAGCATTTTCCCTCATGCAATGTGAAACTTTTTTGTATTCATTCAAAAATTCGGTCCAAAGCTTTCTGTATTTGCTCCAGTTTTTATTTTTAGTGCTTGCTCAACAATAGCTGTTATACAGACATCCCAATCCTTTATAGCTTTATTTATTTTTAAGGGCTTCTTAAAAAATATCTCCAAAATTTTCCCTGACAGGTATTTAAAAAATAAATTATCAGTGTTAATGAGAAATTACTTGTTAATAATATGCATGGCCTTCACAACTGAACAATAATTTCACTGAAGCAGTATTTTAGTTCATTTTGATTAAAAGCAAATGCTCTTCATTTGCTTAAATATAAATCCCTGATTTCTGTTAATTTTCTTTACATTCAAAACAAACTTACTGCAGTATTTATTATTTCTATTGTATTTGTAATGAAACACAATAAAATTGGTTTTAAAAATATGTTGAGTCCCTAAAACTCTTTATTTTCAATTTTACAAAAAGAGTGAAAACCTTCTTATGACAGCATATATGACAGTTAAATTCTTAGGTTTTATTTAATGCATCTGTAAGATTGAGGATGTGTGAATAAATGTTTCTTCTAAGGCTTCTGGAAAATTAATTAGTTCAGAAAACTTAACAGAATAAAATGTTAGTGAAATGTCATTTGATAGTCCCCTATATTAAATCATGTATTATAAAATAAAATAGCTTAGATATTATACTGAAAAACTCTTATTTCCAGGATAAAGCTTTAGTGAGTTGCATTTCACTGAAGGAAATCAAGATTCATTCACCTTTATCTAGAATGGTTGTCGGAGCAGAGGTAATTTTTTTTTCATTTTTAAATTATAGATTACATTAGCCTACTCTGATTTTATGCCACTAGAAAATATAGGTAATTTTTAAGTAATCTGATGCGCTGCTTTTGAAAATGACATCTGATTTATTTTGCATCAACATGCATATTTGGGACGATTTAAGTCTTTATGAGTTTTTTAAATTTGGCATATAGTACTTCTAAAATGAGCGTTTCTCATCAATTTTTTTTTAAATTTAGAAGTGATTCACTATCAAGTCACATTTAATGTTTTACTACCAAGCAAATTGCATAATTTTAATGTCCCAAAAGCAGAGCTGCTACTTGTGACTAAAGGGCAAATTTTTGTGTTTATTTTTCAACCAAGGTGTCTATGGCATCTATTTTAAGCTAAAAAGTGCCAAAAAAGCAACTAATTTTAAGCTATAAAGTACCAAAAAGCAACTAATTTTACATTGCTATATTGCATCTAGTAAATAACAAGTGACATACAAAATATCACCTGAGCTTGTATTCTACATACTATGTGACTAGTCAACAAAGGTAAACAAACTTAAATTTTATGTTGGAATTATTAAGAACTGTGTTCACCAGAGATCATCAAAATGTATAATTATGTATCTGATATGCATCAAAATAAAATACTCTTTGAAATTTTACTTATGCATTAAAATACTTAAAATTTTTTGCTCTGAAATGTCACTTTTCCTTCTTTCTTTTTAAATAATAAGATATGAACTTTAATTCTTATTTCCTCTTCAATAAAATATATTGTTAAGGTTTTTCAAACAGCATGCATATATACAGGGTGATCGGAAAATATCTGGCCAAATTTTAAAGGGGGTTAGAGGGGACGAATATAAAAGGATTCCCAGTACAATGTGTGTCCGGAAATGCCGCATGAAGGTTGTAGAGGGCGCTGTGTAGGACAGTCGAAACAAGTCGGCAATGCGGGATTGGTCGAGGTGGACCTGTTCCCTGGCCGCCACGATCACCAGATCTGTCCTGCTTGGATTTTTTTCTGTGGGGCCACTTGAAAAACATCATCTACGATACCCCTGTGCACTCCGCCGACGATCTCGTCACCAGATTGGCTGTTGCTGCTGGAGATGTGCAGGACATGGCTGGTGTTTTTGCTAAGGTACGCAGTTCTATGCGGCGGCGATGTGAAGCTTGTATTATGATTGGTGGTCACTCTTTTGAGCATTTGCTGTGACACTTTGATTTAATAAAGGGCTTGTTACATTTGTTTGTGTCTCTTTCCTTTTACCTTTCCACTTTCCTTACTCTTCAGGGCTTTTACACGGCGTTTCCGGAGACGCATTGTTGTGCTGCGAATCTTTTTATATTCGTCCTCTCTAACTCCCTTTAAAATTTGGCCAGACATTTTTTGATCACCTTGTATACAGGGTGTCCCAAAAAGATTGAAACACACTTTAATTTTTTACCTGTTGGAGATGAGTGAGCAATGTAAATTGGAAAAATATTGAAAGTAAGGTAGGAAATAAAACTACGTTAATGAAATAGTTCTCCCATTAATTTTCAAAAAGTTACACTTTTTAAATGTTTATACGACCCGCTTAGACAAATTTGGTCAATCAGAAAATTTTTATTTTTAATGCAACAAGATCATTAAAAAGAAACCCGCATATCTGTATTCTTAAAATTGAGCGAGTTATATGTAATTGAAAATTAAACATTGTGAATAGGGACCATATATCAAATTAGAAATGTAAATTTGTTACATATCCATAGCTACCAACTCTCCCGGTTTTTCGCTATATCTCCCGGTCTCCTGGGTAAGTTGCTCAATCTCCCGTTTTTCACTCAATGGCTATTATTTTAGGCCATTCTAGGCAGAAATCACTCGAATGCAAATCGTGACTTTCAGTTGTTTTCCGCGGTACAGTTTTCTGCTACTGCAGTGTAAGAATGGATCGCGATTGACGTTTGTATTTTTGTATTTGTATCTACAGGTTACAAAAGTAAAAAAATCGGAAATAGATCATGAATTTTCCGAAAATATTACGAAATGAGAAACGAAGTCACAAATTTTGAAATCGAGGTTTTCCCGTTTTTCCGTCTAAAATGCATTTCTCAGCTATCTTGTAATCGGCGCTCGCAAACGGCAATTATTCCCACAGCGTCACGAGAGAGATCACTAATGATTATCTAATTAATTGTGGGAAAAACGCGTTTGCATCGACTAAAATTTTATTAAATTATTTTGTTTTATATACAAAACTATTGTTCAAACATATTATTAATGAAATGAAACTATTTTTTCACCAGTAGCACCAAAAACGACGTTTGTGCGCGATCCTCCTTATATTTCTTTTTATTATGAAACTATTTTTCCACTTTTGCAATCTGTCAGCATCGTCAAATTTTATTATAATTATTTCATATTTTATGCAGAAAAACTATTGTTCAAACGTAATATTAATGAAATGAAAGGCTATTTTGCAGCAGTATCGCGAAAAACGGCATTTGTGTGCGATCCTCCATATATTTCGTTTAATTGTGAAAATAATTTCCACTTTTGGAATCTGTCAGCATCGTCAAATTTTTTTATAATTATTTCGTATTTTATACAGAAAAACTATTGTTCAAATGTAATATTAATGAAATGAAAAGTTATTTTGCAGCAGTATCGCGAAAAACGGCATTTGTGCGCGGTCCTCTTTATATTTTGTTTAATTGTGAAAATAATTTCCACTTTTGAAATCTGTCTGCATCGTCTAAAATTGGGCTTATCAAAATCTCCCGGTTTCTTCAAATTTTCGCACAAAAATCTCCCGGTTTTTCATATTCGGAGGTTGGCAGCTATGCATATCACAAAAAGGATAAAACTGGATGATAAAACATAGGATACCCAACCACGTAGTGAGTACCACTGCTTTAAATGATCTCTGTCTGTGTAATGTTTTATTTAGATGCATTTGTGATAAAAAAATGTGACACATATTAATATATTTTTGATCTAAACAATTTCTATCATCAATTTGTTTATGATCCCTATTTTCACTGATGAAACAACCTTTTACATGGTACGGGAAAAGTGGCATAAGTCAGATTTTTTACTTTATCATAATTCCGTTGATTTTAAAGATACAGATATGCGGTTTTTTTAATGATCTTGTTACGTTAAAAATAAAATTTTCTGATTGACCAAATTTGTCTAAGGGGGTCGTATAAAAATTAAAAAAGTGTAACTTTTTTAAAATTAATGGAAGGACTATTTCATTAACATAGTCTTATTTCCGACCTTACTTTCAACATTTTTGCAATTTACATTACCCACTTATCTCCAACAGGTAAAGAATTAAAGCACGTTTCAGTCTTTTTGGGACAGCCTTCTCTCTCTCTCTGTGTATATATATATATATATATATATATATATACACACATATATACACACATATATATATACATATATATACATATATATATATATATATATATATATACACATATATATACACATATATATACACATATATATACATATATATACAGTGGGTGACCTCATATCTTCAACCCTAAAATCTGCACAGTATTTCTGAATGTAAACAAACATTTTTTGTATGTAAACGGTGAAATTTAGTTAACTTTTTCAAGTAGTATAAACAGTTAACTTTACAGCTAAGCTTTAACAAAATGCAGTAAATAAATACTGAAAAATTTTAAATGCTTTTATCACCAGATAATTGAAACTTATTTTTTGATAATGATGAGGATGAGACCAATGACTTTGAAGATTTTAGAATGCCTAAAACAAAGTAAAAATCTTCAGAATTGCTTTCCTATGCGAAGAAAGTAAATTCAAATATATCCAGTGGCATAAGCCAAGATGCTACTGAAGATTGGTTTGATAAAGAAAAATCCATCAGTAAACAAGTGATTACAGATAATGAAATCATAGCAAATGTAGAATCTGAACCAAATGGTTCAGATAGAGTATCGGATTGTGAATAAGAAAAAATCACATTTAACAAAGGAATAGAATTTAGAGATCAGTATCTGAAATTCTTAGAAAAACAAAGTTGTATTACACTACAAGAAAGAATAACTATACAGACTGCAACAAAAGTTACACAAGAAATTTAAAGTTTTGAAACAACCAACCATTGTGCCAATGTTCACAAAATTACAAGATAGACATAAAATGACATATATTAAACAAAATATTTTTACTGGATTCAAATTTAGTACATCATTAAAGTGTATCATTTAGTGTATATCATTAAATTCTTGTGCAAATTTGACTAAAGTGTGTCTGTTTTTATTGTGTGTATGTATTTGTATTTATTTAATGTGCATAATCCTTTCATATGATTCTTTCAACAAAGTAGTAGTAATTTTTTGTTTGGTCCTTAAGATCCGCATAATCCTGGAATCTGCACAGACATCTGGTCCCGAGCAATGCGGATATGAGGTCAACTACTGTGAATATATATATATATATATATATATATATATATATATATTATAAATGAAATAAAATTAGTGTTTAAAAATAAAATTTTATAAGTATCAATCGGTTCCAGGGAAAGAATATTCATCTTCAGGATTAGAGGGGGAGGAAGCAGAAACACATCGATGAACAGTTAAATACTACATAGTTTGGAAAATTATTTATCAAATTTTAATGCAGTAAAAATACCTCTCACAAAATTCTTTGTAGCAACCGCTTATATCCAAACTTCATATTTTTAAACACAAATATTTTCCTAAAAGTTTTCAAAACATGAACAGTTGATCTAAAAATTTACATAAATATTAAAATTTTGAAATCAAAAGTTGAGTAAAGGTAAAAACTGTAAAAAAACCTTTATTGTAATACGAGACAGAAAAATAATTAAATTCTTATGCAGTGAATTCGCGATAACTTGAATGTTTGGTTATGCTAAAGATTTTATGAAATCCAGACCTATTAAGAACTGGAGGGGGGGGGGGGGGGCTCCTGCTCGCTACGAGTCATGAAGCTTCTCCTCCTACTCACTGAGCTCACTCCGTGAGCTATTTCAAGCCTAACTGAAGTTTAAATCAAAAAATGGTTTATTTCAGCGTGTTCTAACATTTCTTTACAAATGTAACAAATTTCATATTTTTGTATATGCTATAGTTTTTGTGGTATGACACAAACTTAAGGAGCGTGTCCCTACAGAAGAAAATTCGTGCAAAAACGTAGAATAACTCATATACTACATCCAAAATTTTAAAAGGGCTCCATCTTGCAAAAATTCAACCATGTAGGTACATGCCTGTAAAAACTTGTGATCGTGCTATTGTCAGTCTACCCAGGATGCGAACCAAGATGTGAATATTCTGTCTGTGATATTTAATATTGTTTAAATCAAAAAATGGTTTATTTTAGTGTGTTCCCTTAACATTTCTCTTTCTCTACAAATGTCTCAAATTATATATTTTTGTATGCGATAGTTTCTGCGCTGCAAGACAGAGAAACTTGAGGAATGCAAAATTTGTCAAACAGCGGTGGCGACATCAGCTACTTTTTTATATAGAGAGAAACTTTCTTGTTGTAACACAAGTTAAATCTAAGTTTTCAGATTTCAGAAATAGCCATTTTATTTATTTCACATTTTCATGGGAAGTCAAAATGACTTTCAGTTTTTATTTCAAGAGTGTTCATAAGGGGAAAGGGGGGGTAATTTTTTATTTGGATGTGAGGTCATATCACTCCTGTTGTGCCGGTGAACATGAATTGTATGCAGTTTTCACTGTTATTTATATAAGTAAAATGTATTTGTTATTTTTGTAGATTAATGAATTCAGTTTATATCTGCTTTTACTTTTGGGCGATGCCTATGTTCTTTTTCTAGTATAAAATATAACAGTAATTAAAATAAAAATATTTTTTTACAATGAATATTTTAAATCTTTCTGTTATGCTTATTTTTGTCAAACTTGGTTGTTACTCCTATTTATAAAATTACTTTCAGCATTTTTTATGAGTTAAAATTATGATAACTCAGTTTTTTGTCTGACACATTGAATTCAACTTATTGAAAATTCACTGTAGTTGCTGCTAAGTGAAGGAGTGGTGAAGTGGTTAATTTTGACTTAGTTTGGGGGTTTTCTTTGTTCATTTTCTCATTAATTTAAAATATTTTTTGATATGACAGATGCCGTTATATGTTATGGGTATCACGGAACAAGAAAGTCCTTTTACCTTTGGAACAGCATTGCCAGCTGCAAAAATCAAGTGGAGTGTCAGTAATGACAAAGTTGCCTCTCTGTATAATTTTTATAATTCTGTAAGTGGATTTTGATTGTACTTAACTCTTTTTGTTGGACATATTGAAAATAAGATAACTTATTCCTATATTTTTGTATCATAAAGAACACTTAAACCTCTATTTTAGAATATTGTTTTATTAAATTTTATTTAGTTTAATTTGTTGTCCAGTTATGTTAATTTTACTCCCATTGCTCTGAACTGCTCCAAACTTTTCTAAATGGAGTTTTTTTTATTTTTAAATTGCAGAACGTGCTTTCTTCCTGCTCCAGAACGCAGTTTAGGATTTATTGTCGGTACCACTATAAGAGGATTTTTGTACTTAAAATAAACAAAAGAAACATGTATTTTTATGATTGAAATTATTTTTAAATTGACAATCAACGTATTTCAATTTTTAATAGTTATATTAAATTTAAAAAATGGAAGTAATCATTTATGCTCATTCTGAAGTATTGGCTTAGCATGTAATTTGAAATTTTAGTTTTGGGATATTTAAACAAGTCAAAGTAGTTGTATATGGAGATTATATATATATGTAAAATGTATAATTAGATAGGGGAAATGGATCATAATGAAAGCAATAAAAGTGACTAATAATTGGAGTAACACACTTATAGATTGGGAATGAAAAGGATCCTAGAAAGCCTAGAGGCAAAACACGAAATACTAAAAAATGAATGAATATTAAGTCAGGATCCAGATAAATTAATGAATATTGGTCAATATAATAAAGTATTGGATGAAAAATAACACTGGAAACCAAAGACAAAATTGAAAGGGGGATTAACAAATGGGTTATGAGTGAAAGTCGGAAATGTACTATATCATCAGAGTGTGCATGAACATGTTGACCTTCAATGTTATTTTCATTTCCGTATCTTGTACATAGGTACTATAAGGTAATTATGCACACCTTAAGACCATCAGATAAATATGAATCCACATGAATGCAAAAACTGAGACTGTGTTAAGATAGTTAAAAGCATATAAATGTGGTAAAATATAATTACAGATAATTGTAAATAAAGTAGATAAAAGTTAAACTGACACAAATAGAAATAAATTTAGATGGTGGAAAATTGTTGAATAACAAGAATTAAGCATGGAAATACCTAAAAACATGTAGAATAATGCAATTATACTACAGTATAGTTAAAAGGCAATCTAAACTAATTCACATTGAACTGCTGTATAATTAGCAGAATGACCCCAAAAAAGCCACCTGGTAATAATAAAATGTATATACAATCGACCCTCGTTAATCTGCAAATTTTTATCCACAATTAGTGATTGCAATACCGGTATTCGGTATTTTTTTAAATGTTATACCAGCATTAGGGATTTTTTGAAAAAGGTACAGAAACACAGTTGTTTCTTTGCCATATTGATATATATTAATTTTATACAAAAAATGCATAAACTATAAAAAATATAAACAATTTTGTTATGTACAAATATATAAAATAAAGGAACAAATGTTGTAATCAAATATTATTAAGAGCAGTAAAATTAATAATTTATAACATTAGAAACAAAAAATATAATATAAAAAATAAACCATCACACTATTATAATACAATAAAGGAACAAAATATATAGTATTATTATTAAGAAGAGTAAATATCACATAAAAATCTTGTTGTGTAGTCTATTATATAATATTTATTAATAGCAAAAAAACAACTAATTTATTAACTGCATATTTTTGAAATGTGATCGTAAAAAGCATAATAATGCACTCATAGTTAACATCCCTGCTCTTATAATCCCTATAATCCATGTTTTTTTTAATATCTACAAAATCTTTATTTCGTACACCAACTTTAACAGCATCACTTGAGTGTCAGTTTAAAATCTTACCCAGGGAAAGACTAGGATAATGAACTTTGAATCATGAGACCAAAATCTCTACCAACAGATCTACTTGAACTTAGAAGAAACCTCAAATATGGATTAAGTCTTATGCTGTTAACACTTACAAATCTAGTATATGGTTCATTTTCTGTAAACAGGAGTTTTACATGTCCCATGTGTTTTAATAAAAGTTTGCATGACTTGGGACTGATTTTGGACACTGATCAGTTTTACTATATTGTAGTTCATATTTGTCACCCATTAGCTAAAAAAACAATTTATATTATTAATATTTAAAAATTTAACCTTTTTTATTAAATGTCATTCCCTTGCGTTTCCCAGCAGCCAAATAATAAAATCACAACTTTATTTACAAGCCTTCATTTTCTTGTTTTCTTTTAAATTTATGTTTTATTTTAAATTAGACAATTTAAAATAAAAACAGTAATAAAAAATCCGTTATGCATTAGAGCAATATTTTAAATTAATTTTTTACAACTGTCCCCTAGCTTTTTGTCCTGTCTTTAAATTTTAACACCTCTTTCTGTACATAGATGGCAATAAAATATAATTATATTATTATTCTTTTTTACTAAAGTCCATATTCACCATTTCAAGAGTTGGACTATGTTCTAGCTATCATTCTTTACAGGGAAATATAAAACTGAATTTTGGGTAAGTATTTTTATTCCTTGTCATTCACCCGCCTTTAATTATTCCCAGAATGAAAAAGTAAATAATTTTTTTTTTAACATATATGTGTACCTAGTTAGTGTAGCAAACTGCGTATCAAGTTGGTCTTAAATGCAAATAAAACATATACTCAGAATATAAAATCACATGATTTGTTATTCCCCTGTCGTCATTTACCTCTCTTCTTAGTGGACAAGGGAATGACATTAGAACAGGTGAATTACATTTAAACTAGATTTTCTTTTTAGAAGATAAAACAAATAAGAAGTTAGTTCCAATTATAAGATTACAATTAAAGCAAAGTAATTTTTTTTTATTTTTCTAATGATGTATATATATACATACTAACAAAACAGTTGCCTATATTAAGTGTCATTCCCCTGTCATGCTGTATTTATGTGTTTCGAAAATAAAAATTTGCATTTTCTATTTAATTTCCCCAAAATGATCACTGCTACTGTTTTCTTTTTTTAGTTTAAACCACGAATGTTAAAATATAATGCTGAAAACAGGTTGAAAAATAGAAAAAAAATATATTATAACAAGAAAGACGAAAAGCCTGTTTAGAGAAAATGACCCATATGCATATATATATTAATAATATTATATCCTGCAGAAATAGATTATACATAGTTGTTTATTAATTTCACTTTTTTATTACAGGTAGGACTTCAAGAAACCAGTGATAATAATTTTCGTATTGGATTAAGAGCTCAGCAGGACGGTTTAGTAACTGTTCATGTGGAATTTGTACTACCCAAGGAATCATCTGTAACCTTCTTTGGTAGCCAGCAAGTCTTGTCTAATGATATTCAAATTCAGGTAATTTAAAAACATTTTTAAAAGTTCTAAATTTTCAAATGCTTAATTTTTTGATATTCTACAGTTTCACTTTCTATACAAGAAAGGGAAATTGTAAATATATTGGTAACCCCCTTTTAACATGTTATTTCTATAACATCTATCCCAAAAATGTAAACAAATGAAAATAAAAAAAAAAAATTTTGTGGGGGGGGGGGGGGAGGAAATGACAGCATAGAAGATGCTGCAGAAGGTGGGAATATTTTGCCACCGCGAAAGTGCCCTTGTTCAATCTTATTTGAAGAAGAAATGAATGTGTAATACATATCAATAACTTTCGATCAATTATTGATAGTTTTAGTAAACATATCTCCCTATTTTTCAAACTTCTTATTAATAAAATGAGAGGTTATTGCAGCAGCATCACGAAAAACTGCATTTGTATGCTATCCTTGGCATGTCTTGATTAATTGGGAAAATATGTTTTACTTTTTTAATCTTTGCATAGACTACAACTTTTGTAATTATTTTGTGTTTTATACAGAAAAACTATTTTCCAGGCGTATTATTTATGAAAAAATGAAGGATTATTTTGCAACAGTATTACAAAAACTGTATTTTTGTGCAATCCTTAATATATTTCATTTTATTGGGAAAATCATTGGCATCTGTTTGCATAGACTCTCATTCTTATAATTATTTCATGTTTTATGCAGAAAAACTATTTAAAGTGTATTATTAATGACATGAAGGATTATTTTGCAACAGAATTGCGAAAAATGGCATATGTATGTAATTCACTGTATATTGTGTTTTAATTATAAAAATATTTCTAGTTATGCAATATGTTTACATCGACTAATATTCACAAAAATATTCACTTGTATAGTAGGATTCTTCGATGTCTGTGTATATGAGCATTTCATATATCAATATACTTGAGGTCACTGTGTATTTATTATACATTATAGATAGCTATTACTAATTTGTATCTTGCTATATTGACATGCATTTATTATGAGAATTACATTTTTAAATTTCAAACGTTTAACTGAAATTTAAATAAACCAGCCTATTTACAAAACTAATTTCATTGAAAGAATTTTTCTTTTAAATAAGTCACTTTTAGTTTATTTTCCCGAAAGAAAGCCATTATGTCAACTAGAGATGTGGGTCGGAAAATTTTCCGTTGTGTTTTTCCGAGAAAATTTCCACTTTTCTAATCTCCCTAATTTATTTGAAAATGAAATATAATACTCTTTCTAAACTTTTTAAAGTAGGTAAGCGGGTAATATTTTTAGAAGCCTGTTCTTTCAGCAATTAATTTTGCAAAATTTATGAAAATATAATAAATATGGAATATTTTCGCAAGTGATTTGGGCTGAAGGAAAATATTTTAACAGTACTAAATATATACTTAACTCAATGTCCACCAAATTGTCTCTTTTATCTCATGGTACTCACCTATTCAATTTTAAACAGATACATTTTAATATTATTTATAGGAATTATTTTAATAAAAGGGTTTAATTATAATTTTTAATATTTTTGTATATTTAATAATATATTTTTTATACCTTCAATAAACTAAATAATTTATTTTTCTTATTATTAATTACTAAATAGTAGAGAGCAGTAGTCATTCAAGAAAATGGTAGATTCATGGCTCATGCTAGGCTAATTTACATACTATAGGGCATAACAGAAGTCCTTCAGATTTCCCTTTCGATTTTCAGCAACGGGATTGGCTAATTAAAATCCCATTGGTCTAAATCATGTTTTTTTTTTTTCTCTCTCTCTCTCTCTCACTTTTTAAACCATGGATTTCGGTTTAAAAAAAAAACACCCATGTTTTTTTCTAACCCTGGTTAGCAGGCATCTTTTAAGCATTGTTTAATATAATATTTAAAATTATGAGTAGTTATTATTATAGCTGTTATTTGATTCAGAAAGGGTTTGGCAATTTTTATTTATTTTTAATTTATTATTTATTTTGTGCATTATTTTAAATTTATGATTTTTTTTTTCTATTGTTATAGATAAAATATAATTATTTTGTAACTTTTCAGAAGCACAGGTACTCAATGAAAATATTAAATTGCAGCTGCTGACTTCAATATATATATATATTAGAGATTTTTGTGCATAGAATATTTTTGTATATTTGTAAATTTAAACCCTTTTATTAATAATATCACTTTATATATATATATATATATATATATATATATATATATATATATATATATATATACCTATTTAGACCTGTTATATTTATAGTGATTTTTTCTCCAGCCTATCGTTGAGTCTATTTTGATTTTGAATATGCTCTTCATACCATTTTCTTTCCACATATACTCTATACAGACCATTTTCAATAAAAGATAAGTCACTGGTATTTATAATACAAGTAAAATAAACTTAAATATATACAGGGTGTCCCAGAAACATTGACCTTGGCTTTTATTCCTTAAATATTGATCTTGGTACATCTTCTTTTTGTACATTCCCAAACTGCTTATATTTTGTATCTAAAGGCATTTGTATTGCGGAATCAAATCAAATATAAGCCAAGAGAAATATGAACTAGAAATGTTAGCTGTTGAAACACTAATCTCTTTGCATCTTTATTTATTTCTTTAAAAAAATCAATTTTCTAACATTTTTAGGGTTATTGTGTAATTTTTTATAAATGCTTTATTTATCAATTCATGACTTGAGAATTTCGTTGTGTTTTATGTATTTCTCAGCCATGGCAACCCTATCGAATCTATTATTATTAATATATTCACGTTCTACAACTGTTCTAGTATTTTATATTATAAAGATGTAAATCATAATTTTCTGGTTATTGCCTTCATTTTGAAAACATTTTTTTATATGCTGCTGTTTTATGGCTAGTGGGTGAAATTTAATTAATTTAGATCAATTTTTGTAACTTAAATTTACCTGTTTCTCTTACGCTATTACCTTTTCTGTAAATAGGGTGTTTCTAGCCTACTGTCCACAAAACATAACAATAAAAAGTATATAACTATGTATGGCTAGTGGGTGAAATTTAATTAATTTAGATCAATTTTCGTAGCTTAAATTTACCTGTTTCTCTTGTGCTATTACCTTTTCTGTAAATAGGATGTTTCGAGCCTACTGTCCACAAAACATAACAATAAAAAGTATGTAACTATGTAATTTTAAATATTTTTAATCCATAAATTTTCCTCCACAGCCAGGCATATAACATATCCATATGAACTTGATTATAGACACACACCTGTTGTTGGAAAATTTTTAGCCACTATTAAAAAATCTGTAGCTGAATCTTTAATATTTATGGATTCTTAATATTGTTATTTATATGATTAATAATTTCAAGTTATTGCCTAAGGATCCTTGAACAATATTACAAATATCTGTGATGTTGAAGGCCCAGACCACTCGGCTGGCCCAAAGGCTTGCAGCAGGTAATTGAGTGGCTGGGAATATCTGTGATGTGTGTGATCTCAAAATGTTTAAAATTCCTATTTACAATCTGTTTTCCTAAATCAAGATTTTTAGAATTATGCCACATTTTATGCAAGAAAATTGTTTTTTAAATATACTAAGTCGTATTCTATATTTAGTAGATCCATTTAACCTTAGTATGAATATATGGTTAAGCATTAAGAAGTTATTTTTTTGAGGAAATTAACATTAGTTCTCCGGTATGATTCGAAACTCATAAAGTTGTACTGGATATAGAAAATGTATTTAGTTTTCTGTTTATTCTTTTAAAGGTTTTTAAAAAGTTGAAGCTCACTAATCCTGAAGTTGAAGGTGATATGATTCTGTTGTCTCTGAACTCTGAGTTGAAGCTTAAGTGCAATAGGTAAGTTTTATGTGTGGTGAGTGGGTGAATACATTTCAAATTGTAATCATTTATTTGTCATCTTTCATTGAATGCAACTCACTTTTGAAATGTATTCAACTACCTTTGTAACAACCTGTTATATTCAACTTTTTTGAAGATGTGTTATCTTCTGAATTCTTTCATTTAAAACAGCGTTGTTGATATCTATAAAACAAAACATATTTATTTTCTCCTATGCTTTGTCAGTGGTTCCCAAACGTTTTGGGGCCTCTTGGGAATTAACTTTCCCGATTTTTGTTTACAAATTAATTTCTTTGTATAAAAAATGATTTCTAAATTTATTTGTGATCACTAGCCGTGGGCACTGCAGTTAGTCCCTGTGTATAACCCAAGTTACTATGTACCAAAATCTGTGTATGCCCAAGTTACCAAAGTAGTGTTCCAAATTTCAGACAATTATATACCATATTTCTTCATTTATTTCAATTAATACAAATGACTACATCCTTAATGCTTGGAAGCTAATCTGTTTGATTTTCAAGTATATTAATAGACAATGTACTTGTTTTTGCTGACCCTTGAACTAGGAAAAAGAAAATGTCCTATGACCATTGAAGAGGCAGTGCTTAGAACTCTCAACTTTTCTGGGGGTGTTCATATGACATATAAAACACGGCACAATTTTTTAGCTTTTTTTTTTTATGTTTGCTTCATGCTAGTGTATGGAAGCTATTTTGACTTTGGTAGTTGCTCGGTTTGAATATGGCCAGACCAGCAGCTCTTTATGCACTCCATGGCATAAAGATTTCAAATTTTCCTCTAATGCCTGTGAAAGTCTGGTCAGTATTACTCTACTGAATCACAGCTTTCTTATGCAATATGCATGTATAGAATTCCTTACAATATGCATGTATAGAATTCCTTCTTCACATTTTCATGTGGTGGGAGAGCCTATTGGACACCTCAATGAAAGGAAGAGGGCTTTAAAATTTCAACATTTCTCAGTGATCCCTCTCATCTCAATTGTTTTGAAAGTTGTCAAGTTATTTCATATTACAGGAAAAGCAGATTAAAAAATACTGTTTTTGCTTATACATAATTTTATTGCGAAAAGTAACTATATGAATACGTGACTGGATTTTATTGAACACTGTTCAGTTTATAGCTGAGTTTTGTAGCTTATCCAGAATTTTAATGCTTGAAAAATTAATATTTGTAATAATTCTGTTCTTATATAACTCTTGCATAAATACTCTTTGATTATTATACTTTTCAATGCTGAAAGTAATTAATTTTAATTATGTATTCTTAATTATTACTTTTAATTATATTAATTAACTTTTTTATGCTTGTTAAACTGATATTCAGTAAAAGTAGATAATGATACATATCAGGGAATTTTTTAAGGTATTATCTGGAAATCAGGAAAATATCGGGGGATTTTTTATCTGAGATCCTGTAAGCCACCCTGACAAGTGAGACATGTCCTTCCATATCTATCAAAACTCTTAGTACAATTTCTTATACTTTGGCTTTAGCTCAATGTCATTTTGTAGCTCAATTTAAACTGTACTGCCTTAATTTCCTCCATATTGACAAATAGCTTTATCGCCCAATCTTAATTTTCATTGGAAGAAGATCGTCAAATTGCTCCGATGCATCTTCACTTAGCATATTTAAAGAGTAACAAAAAAGATGCAGATCATCATCTTCTTTCCCCATCTTCAGCACCTCCTTGCCATTTACTATTCCCCTAGGTTAATCCACGTCCTCTCATGGGCTGGACTACTTTGGGAACCACCGCTCTATTATTTTACTATGATTGTTAAAAGCATGCTAATTTGAATAACTACTTTTTAACTACTGTGTAATATAAAATATAAAAAACTCATCCCATATTGATTTATTTAGAATTATTAAAAAGGCTTAATTCCCATTTTTTAACAAAATATTATTTTATTATTAATTTTTGTTTTGTTTTCCCATAAAGGTTTGGGCCGGCTAAGGTAACTTTTGAAATTCGGCCTCCTGCCCCTACTATGAGCCATGCTCCAGTTGTCTCTGTTGATAAAGAGGGAAGCCTGGTTGCCTCATCCAGAACAGGTTCTGCAATATTGTTAGTCACTGCTGTTGAAGAATTTGGTGTCATTCAACAACTGTCTGTTATTGTAAAGGTAATTAAAGGATTCCAATGAAAATCTAGATTTCATTTGTTTACCTTCAGACACAATTTACATTAGATTGTTTCTATAAAATAATCTTATTGTTTTATTTGCTATGTTCAGTAATAATAACTATTTCATAAGTTTTGATACTTTTGTTAGACTTTATCAATTAATGAAAACCTTCCATAGACTGAGTTTTCTTTTTTATTTCTGTGCTAAGATAATATGCTAAAGATCCATGCTTCTTTCTGTGGTTTAAGAAATTCCTAAGATAGTGAATGTATTCCCAGCTTATTGTGTAGAGGTCCCCAATCTATGGCATGCAGGCCGGATCTGGCCCTAAAAATAGATTTATCCAACCAGTGAACACTTAGAAATTATTTTTTGCCAATAAAAAATATCAAAATAATTATCTTTCTACATATAGTGCACAAAATATCTACATAATGTGTGGCTGTGGGCTTTTCATGGCATGCTCCTGCATGCAGTGCATAAAATATATATGTAAAGTGTGGCTCTCGACAGTGGTGGTTCTATCCTTTGTTATAAAGTTCTGCTCTTTGTTGCTGCCAAGTAACTATAGCAATACGAAGAATTTTGCAAGGAAAATAGTTTCCATATTTGGTAAATGATAGAAAGCAAAAACAGTTAAAACTGCTTATAATCCAAAAACAATAAAATAATAAAATACTTATTTTCAATAAAAACGCATACAAAGTGTGTTATTTTATATAATTGTATTATAATTTTATATATAAAAAAAATTCCAAACAACTGGATGGTATAATCTGCTAGCTGATTTTTACGAAGAATTTTTTAGGTGTATTTGTGCATTGCGGATTTGTAGCTTCATATTTGCCTTCATACTGAAATAGTCTAATGAATTGCCTCAAGTATGCTTGATATTATTATTTTATAGAAATTGAAATTTGATTCAGTATATAGATTTTTAGATTACTATATAATTTCAAGTTTGAAGACATATTTTGCAAATGTTGCTGATTAGTAATGGGCTTAAATGAAAATCGAATAAGTTTCCTTCTGTTTTTAAAAGTCATCTAATATTTAGATGGGGTTATGGGCATTTTGGATAGTCTTCTGGAGTTGTGCTACTTTAGTACCTTTTATTCGAGCATGTGAAATCTTCTGTTGAAAAAAGTTTCTCGCATCTTTGATTTTGCTCTGTGTGCTTGGTACATAATTTTAATCAAAGCCTTATTTTTTAATAATTGGCTCTGTATATGGTCTTCTGTATTTAGAATAATAAGTTTTAGTAAGGTAGCTCTAAACTAAAGATAACTGCAAAAATTGTAATTTTTTATGGACTTTATTAATTTAATGCAATTATTATATCAATATTAAGTTTATATCTTATTACATATAATTTATTGAATACTGGAGAAATAAGACTAAAAATTGTATCATGTTTTTTTTAATGTTCAGAACACATTACAGGTTATGTTGAAAAAATTTCTATGCATAATTTGTTTCAATTCTGCACAAGAAGCTATATATTTTAACTTTAGCTCAATTTTTATTTACTACATCAGGTAGAAGAAATTGCATACATGATGGTCAGACCCATTGGAGGTATCCAAACTAGAGACTGGCCCCTGTCAGCACTGCCTGTGGGATTTACCATTTCTTATGCAGTAACCTACCATGACAGCATAGGTCTAGAATTTGATGCAGTGAGGTCTCAACTGAAGTTTCGAGCCAGCAGGTTTGTTGTATTTGTATGAATATTTATAATATTTTGCTTGATGTTTTTACTTATTGAATTTACTATATAAAATTAGTGCATAAGAGGCATGCAGAGCCAAGAGTTTTCTTGCTCTAATAAATGTACTAATGTGATCAAATAAATGAAATTTGTTTTTGTTAATTCAGGGCCTTTAAAAGTACTTGAAACTTGTCAGTCATTTTTCCAATTATAAGAAAATATTTCTGAAGTAAAAAAAAACCGCATGGTTCATAAATTCCTTGTTTGTTACATATAATTATTTATAATATATTAGCTTATAATAGAAAAACTTCAATTAGATCCTTGAGAAAAAATTTTGAGTCTCAAAAGTTATGTATTTATTTTTTCTTAATAAGAGTGTAGTATACTGTAAGTAGAATCATGAGTCATGTGTAAAAGGCACAAGATGTTCAAGATTTTGGGAGAAGTGATATCAACAAATTGAGGTTCCTGAAAGAATAGTTCTTCTATCCTATTCTGTATTTTATATGAATCATCATTGTAATTATAAATATTAAATCATTGTGATTTGGAAAAAAAACAACCTGTTTCAGGACATAACAACTCCTTTTTAATTTCCTGCATCTTGCTTTCATATTACATCTTTTACAATAAGCATGTGACTCAAAGCCACTTAATTGGAGCACATGTGAAAAATGTTTTGGGGATGTATTTACTATTTTTATTTGTTTTGTATTTTGTGTGAGCTATAGGAAAATTAAAGACATCTATTTCCTCAAAAATATAGATTTGCAAAAGTTGTTTTTCTTCCATAATGAGATATTTCACATTTGTCAGTCAGGAGAGAATTTTTTTATATTTACATACGTAAATGATTAATTCCAAAATTGTTATGCATCTTTGAAGTAAATGGAAACTTTTTTTTTTACTTTAAAACTGTTTTAAAGATAGCCAAAATGAAGAGAGTGTAGAAGTTAGGGTAATAAAATTAGATTTTTGACAACAGGCCATTAACCCTATTAAAATGGGCTGTCCATATGCCTAACCATTTAAAATATTGCTATTTCTGCTTTATCAGTATATTTCTTTTATGCATTTGTCTTTTTTTGTACTTTATATTTTTAGTTATTCATCTTCAATTCTTACTGAATCTGTTTCTTGCTGTTTGGCTTATTGTAATATGCAAATTTAGTTTTTAATTTGGCTGTGTATATACCTTTAGCAGGTCTTACTCTGGGTTTTCTTTCCAGTTACGAATTAGCCACTTTTATTTTTATAATTTTTGCTATACTTATTGTTTCTTTATAAAACACTGATACTTTCCATGCAATAATTTTTTAAATAAAATGGAATTTTCTGAAAATTTAGCATTATATTATTAATTTTGTAATTAATAAAATATTAAAAAATGACCTTGTTAAAGATGAAGAAAAAAAAATCAATTTGTATTTTAGCCACTAAGTTTTACCATTTTAAAAACAAATGTAGCCGCTTGGATTTTTTTTATCACAAATGGTGAATTTTACTATCTGCGGCTTAAGGTCTGCTTTAATATGCTTGCGCTATATCATATGCTTTTGATGATGGGTATTTCATATCTGAGATCGCTAATTATATGTATTTTATGTCCTTAATTGTGAAATAAAACTTGCATGAGTGTTTTTAGTCCTTGTAATAATTTGTAAAAAAAATAATAATTATCATCCAGTAATTTTATCAGTTTGTAATAAATAATTTCCCCTCTAGGCATAATTTGGCTAGAGTGTCATTTGGATCTACCAATACCACTTTAACAGCACAAGTTGTAAAACCAGGACATACAGTTTTGAAAGTAAGTTACATTGCTAGGTTTAATTCTTCTCTACTTTTCATGAAAAATTACATTTACATTCTTATTTTATTAGAAAATTATGAGTCAAAATATAATTAGCTGTATTTGTTCTTTTTCGCTTTTAAAACTTCGGAATTTTTAATGCTATTTTACTTTAATTGAAATTGAGAGCAGATTAGGTGCAATTGAAAAATATCCACACAGCTACAGTTCGTTGCAAATTCCCTTGGAAATTTGGTCATTATTTCACTAATCATTTTTTTAAATGTTTGTTTTTTTTTCAAATGGCCAGGCATTGACTCTTTCATCTTCGCCTATACATCGGACAGAACAGTGAACCTCTTAGCCGTCAAATGACGTTGCCCCAGCGCACCAGTGGGGGTGGGGACACATTGCGCCCAACAACACAAACATCCATGTCTTACGTGGGACTCGAACCCACAACGTAGCAGCCGATCAGTCGCTGGAAACGCTCACCTTGACCGTTCGGCTACTACGTCGACTGAAATGAGCTAACAGTACACGGTGTTCCCAGGTGGTCACCCACCCAAGTACTAACCGCGCCCGATGCTGCTCAACTTCGGTGATTTAAAGGGAACCGGTGTTTTCAGCACTGTACAGCCGTTGGCTGCAGTGTTGAAATGTTGTTACAGTGTTTTCTAAAATTTATTAGTTGCATTTTTTAAAATATCCCCTGATAATAAATAATCTATACTTATAATGATTAGTAAAGTAAAATTTTCATACTATCTGAAAAAATATAGAAAATATATGGAATTTCTTCTATATTTAGACAGTCATGTGACTATAATTTGAATATTCTTACATCTTGTTTGATAAAGTTTAATATGCATGAATAAAATAATTGTTTCCTTAGAAAGTGGCCTTATGATGGCAAAATGGTGTATTTTGAAAAACACCATTCTGAGATAAAAGGTGTTAATACTTTTAAAATGGACCCATGCTACAGAAATATTTTTATTCACATTCTCATAACTGCTTTATTAATTTAGATACTCCTTTAGCAAAAATATCATAGCATTAACCCATCCAACCTGCCTTGTAAAATTAAAACTATATCTTTAGATGCATCCTTCTGCCATCACAAGACCAAATAGAGGCCTGATAATGATGTTAAATGTGTGTTGTAGAAAAATTTGTGTGTTTCATTGTTAAAAGAATTAATAGAGACATTGTATGAAAAAAGCTTTCAGATGGCTTGGAAGAATTTTTGTTTTGCAAACCCACTTTTAAAAATAACAATATATAAACGTATTTAATTATGTATATGTAATTAACTTATGTTGGCATGATTTATTTGATGCATGTGCATACCTGCCAACTTTTACGCATTTTAACTGCTTTTTACCCTCTTATGCATATATTGCTATATTTTACGCATTTCGGCATTTATTTGAATATTTTAACATTACTAGGAAATCAATCTACGGTGAAATTCTCAGACTTTTTTTTTGTTTGAAATTTATCAATTAATCAGACATGGTATAATTCCTCGGAAACACCGATTTTTCCGTTTTTTTTTTTTTTAGCTCTGATATCTACCATTCCCGGGATTGTAGCAAATCCATAATAAAATGCAGAGTAATGCCAATTAAATTAACGGAGATTTACGGCTGCGTGTAATGTAAATTAAGATCTTGATCACTTATTTTATGAAAGTAATAAATATACTTCTTCAAAGGTTGTCTAATTCAGCATAAATCGCTAAAATGTTATTTTGTTCATTACACTGCGATTATTCAGTTTCTTTTCATGAATCGCTGAGAGTACAATAGTATCTTTTCCCATCCATCTCAATCTTCTAAATGTTGTATTTTTGATTAACTAAACTAGCTTATTTTCATATTCTAATTAATTATTACGGTTAATTTCTTAATTATTTTAGCATAAACAGTGCGATTCAATTCAGTTACTTCGCGTGCATTGCCGAGAGTACGTTAGTATCTTTTTCCATCCATCTCCATCATTTAAATGTTGCATATTAGATCGACTAAACTAGCTTATTTTCATATTCTGATTAATTATTTCGGTTAATTTCTTAATTATTTTAGCATAAACAATGCGATTGCGCAATTCAGTTACTTCGCTTGAATTGCCGAGTGTACTCTAGTATCTTTTTCCATCCATCTCCATCATTTAAATGTTGCATATTAGATCGACTAAACTTGCTTAATTTCATATTACGGCTAATTATGAAGGTTAATTTTTTAATTTTATTTGCATAATATAAATTTTTCCATTTAAAAAATGGGTATGAACTCTGTGAAGGGATATTTTCCAAAAACTGGTATTAAAGCAATATCATTTTTGGCAAATAAATTTATGATTTAGGCAAATAAAAAGGAAACCATTTTGGCAAGAATATAATTAATTCAGCGCTATATATATATATATATATATATATATATATATATATATTTTATTAAAGATCAATATTTGTTACTCTCTTTAGTGAATACCTGTGTTTTACCAAACATAAATATTTGTTTTCATTATAAAGTAATTTTCACCCAATGAAACCTTTATATATTTTTGTTTTATAATTTATTGCCCAGAAATTTTATAAAATTGGTGTCTTGAATTTTCATATTCTAATATTTAATGCAGTATTTTTTTAATGCAGGTACTTGTACATAGTTAAATTCATTAGAAATGTCATTTCCGCATATAGGTTAAAAAAAAAATCATTATAAATGTCACTCATGCAAAATTTTACACATTCCAATTTTCCCAGGTTGGCAGGTATGCATGTGCTATGCTATTGGGATTGAAGATTCAAAAAGAAAATTCTTCCCAAATATATTTCTATGCAAGTGTGGGACCAAAGGGGTGATATATCTCTATCATGTTCATTAAATCATAGTATAACATTCCAGGAAATTACATGCTAAGTGTGTATTATCAACTATGTTATTGCCTCTGAAATATTTATCTGAATCTACATCTGCAATAATCAGGGTCATTGAGAAAGAAATTACTTGTTTATTTTGCTAATATATTTTGTATTTCTAATTTCTTTACTTTCTAGGTGTGGGATGTTGAATCTTCCATACCACCTGATTACATCAGGATTGTAACAGGACCTGCTATAGATCCTTCTGATGTTCAGCTCACTGTTGGTGATGTCATCTGTTTTGGCAGCCCTTTGTTAACTAAAGAAGGTAATGTCTATCTATACTATTGAAAGCCAACAGATGCGTCCCACAGCTAGCAGCATTCCTGTAATTCCGGAGCTCCCACTTGGGAACCTCGCTGTTTTTTATTTTACCCTCAAATGTAACTAACGTTACGCCAACATGCATAGTGATTTCGACTTTTAAAAAATTTAATATTTTTAAAGACCTCTAGAATGCTATAATAGAGTCCTGCAACTAGCAGCAATTATACAATTACACCTACTGACCCCCCCCCCCCCCCCCCCCCCCCCCCCACTTGGCGTACAAAAATAAAGTTATGCTCTCCATTTTTGTTTGAATCGCAGACAGATAAATTTTCAAAAGCCTGTAGAACCCCGAATTTTCAAAAAAATTTTATATACAGATTTTTAAAAATAAGTTTTTCAAATATTTTTGACTTTTCTCTATTTGTCATTTTAAAACTATCGCCAAGCAGACATTTTTCCAAAGATCGGTCTTAAAAATTTGCCATCATGAACCCTCATTCTATAGCTTTGGGAAAATGCAATTGTTTTCTTTTTCACTTTAATTGGTAATTGTTTTTCAATTAAAATAAGGAGTCAATGATTTGCATCTCAAACTCCCATCGTGCATTTCACATATGTCTGAGAATGGAATACTCAACTTTTTCTCCCTGAGCTTGATCATTAGTATCACTGAAAAGGAGTGGACTTGTTTCAAAAGAGGATCTTTCATTTTTTGTTGACACCCAGACCGTCCGACCTACCAGAACGGTTGGATGGCCAAGAAGAGCCACCCAATTTAGACCAGAACCCAGTGGTAGAGGCATCCACAGGGACTGTACCCTCCTTCCCCTACCACCACCCTCTCGGAAGGACTTACGGACCCAGTGGTTCCGTAAGTCCTTCCGAAACTCACCCACATGTTTAACGTGAGTGTTCTCCGTGTGAACATGGTGGCAGTTTTGGCAGCAGAGGAATCGAATCCAGGACAACTGAATGCAATTCCCACATGCTAATCACTGGGCTACCGCAACCCGACCTTTCATGTTTTGAACATCCAGACCGCCCGACTCGTCCGAAGACATGAGCAGCTATTTGGGTGTCCGGGACCTTTCATGTGTTGAAGACCCAGACCGTCTGACTCGTCGGCAAGGGCTCAAGCAGTTATTTGGGCGGCCGGAGGGACCTTTCATGCGTGAAATTCTATTCAGTCACTCAGAGATCTTGAAGCAGTTCCCAAGAAGAATTTTGGTGGAACATTTTAAAATAATCAGTTCCCGAAATAAGATCATGGTGTATTGGATTTTTTGGAATTAGGGGTTCATGGGTACTTTTTTGCGGACATGAAATACTTGTGTTAACTTTTTATTTTATTTACTTAAAAATATGTTATATTAATGATAACTGGCTGTGGACCTTTCAATCTTACACAAAATGTGCATTTTTGAAAACTTTTATATATATGGTATCTGTTGTTGTTGAAACCCAGACCGTCCGACCTATCAGAAAGGTGTAAGGTAACTGTTTGGACAGTCGGGAAGTGCCACCCAATTTAGACCGGAACACAGTGGGGGAGGCATCCACAGGGACCGTACCCTCCTTCCCCTACCACCAACCTCTCGGAAGGACTTTCAGACCCACATGTTTAACGTAATCGTACTCCGCATGAACACGGCGGCAGTTTTGGCAGTGGCTGGAATCGAACCCGGTCCTACCGAGTGCAACGCCAGCGCGCTAACCAATGGGCTACAGCGCCCCTATATATGGTATCTGTGTAGAAGCTTTTGCAAGGTTAACAAGAAAGATCAATCATAAGCATTGATTATGAAACACTTTCTAACTGAAATGCAATTTCATTTAAAAATCTCTAAAATGTGATACATTCAGTGGTGATATCTTTTACATTATCACAGTACTACAGTAATTTATTATACTTAAATATTTAAAACTGTATCGAAATATAAATCATCTGATTCTCTATGCAAAATCAATGAATATTTCGTTCATATAACTTGTATTCCAGACTCCAGAGCTAAATAATTTTGTGTGAAAAAAATTCAGCAATTCTTATGTAACTCACCTTACTATCGCTTGAGATATTTGCATTCTTCATAAGTTAAAATTAGGCTCCATTGAAGAAATAATAAAAGTTTAGGGATCATTTAAAATCACAACTATTGTAATTGCGTAGGCACGGAATTTAAATACACAGATGCACAGATAATATATATGTGTGCGTGCGTGTGTATGTATTCAAAGTATTGGAATCGTGCCGAAGATCGGAACTCGAATTTTCGAAGGATCTGCACGTTTTGGGTCTTCTAGAACACAAAAAAACTATTTTTAGGAAGACATTTGTGTGTGTAAGGGTGTATCTGTGTGTGGTGTTTCTGTGTATCTGTAAGGATATTGCATCCACTCTAACTGAAAAACTAATGAACCGAATTTAATAAAATTCGGTAGGTAATTTGTGGAAAACCCTGATGTTCATTTGATTATAGTACGATTCGTAATAAAAGAATCTGCCTTCTTTGCGAAATGGGCAGCAGAAATTGCCTTTATCCACTCTAGCTAAAAACTAATGGACCAAATTTAACACAATTTGGTGTATAATATTTCAATAACCTACGAGTGATTTATATACCAAATTTAACAAAATTTGTTATATAAATCACTTGTAGGTTATTCTAGTGCGATTCGGGAAAAAGGAACAGGCTGTTTTTGCGAAATGGCCCGCAAAAATCGTTAAATATAAAAATAAGACTATGTGTGCTCAATTATATCAATTAAATTCCTATTTTATACTTGATTTTTAACAACAAAAAGAATAAGACTAACCCCATTACTCTAGGATTAGCCGTTCTTGAGATATATTAGTTTTTTTGCTTTTTCGCTACGCCACCTTTGACAATAAGTCCATCTATCAAATGAGAACCAAATTTAAATTTAATGTGCAAATTCAATGTCATTTAAAATATTTATGGCTGTTATTTTGTGCAGATAAACCCAAATTATTATTGAAGAAATAAAGAGAACGTGAATATGAGTCTGCAGAGAAAGACATGTGCTGTCCACATCAGAATTTTTAACAATATTACAACAATGATTTATAGAAGTGAACGGGCATTATTTGCAGGCCATTTCGAAAAAAATGTAGGATCTATATTTAAAGATCCACCAAATTGTTGTAGAATAAAATGTTCTACAAATTTAAACTGTGTACCAAATTTTAACTCTCTAGGACGTAGGAAAGTGCATTAAAAACGCCATCAAATAAGTGTATCATGAAGAGTTATATATAAATTTAAAAAAAAAAATTGAAAAATTGTTATCTACCAAATTTATTTTAAAATGTGAAGCCTCTCTCATATACAAAATAATTAAACTCTTGGAAAGATATTTATTATAAAATATATCTATTTTTTCTTTCTGGAGGATAAGTCAGAATTTACGCAAAAGTCAGAATTTAATTGAATTCGTTTTTCTCCCTATATTAAGTAATGTTTAATTTATAAACTACCTAACATATTTTACTGACATTTTTTTTATATATTTTATGGGATAATATGAATACTTCCTAAAAATTTCGAAGCAATTTGTGAATTTTAAATGTGCTTAAAAAATGTTTGAAAAATTAGGTCCCATAGGGTTCAATGTATTTCATTTTTTCAACCAGGGTTCAATAAAAAAACTAATTGGGTGATATTATTTATTTATATTCCCATAGGTCCCACAGACCATCTGAAAAACATACTAAAATTTCATTTTGATAAAGTCATTTTTACGTCAGTTATCGTGCTATCAGACACACAGAATGACAAAGTCATAAACACTTTTCAACTATGTTGTAAAGTGTTAAAAATGTGAATTTTCTTTATAAAAAGCTTTACTTTTGCCATCTGTTTTTATTTTTCTGTTGAAGAGAAGAGCTAATATTCTTAATTTTGTAGATATTTAACGAATAAAATTGGATTTAAAAACTCTATAAAATTTCTTGAACAGATTACAAAATTTATTTATCTCAGTACATGTCCAATATATTGAGAATGCCATTTTCATTTGCAAAACTGTGGCATTTAATTTACTGCTTATGCTTGAGTAGATTTGTTGTACTATCATTTTGTAGCTAAAATCTGAATTTCGTCTTTTTTAGCTCAAAATTTTTGTGTAGTTTGGCTTTGTAATTAATAGATATGTAAATATTGATGAAAAAGAAATAATAAATTCTGAGAATTTGGGTATTGCATCCATAAATGAGTAATTGTATACGATAATTAATCAAGTACCTGAGTTTCTTAAAATTCCATTGTAATATAAGATAAATTAATTTTATTTATTTATGCTTTGATAACGGACAATTCCGACCTCTTTTTTTTTTTAAATTTTTTTATTCTATTCCAAATGTTGGAAAATGGACAAGAGTATAAAAAATTTTATTCTCCGGGCTGTATTTCATGTTTTATTAGCAATCAAATTTCACCTCTCTGACTGCATGGAAAGCAACTCATTTTGGCATCCACGAAATGTGATGTCAGAATGCTCGTGTCTTCAAAAATTGGTGAATAAGTTTGGTTGCATTCGGAAAGTTCCACTAATTAAAGTATTGCATCGTTCCAATGTGTATGACTGCTAGTTTTACATCATCATATGAAATATTTATATCTGTACCAAAAAATGTTTTTCGTAAAAAATAGTGTGAAACCAGATAGTAAACAAAATTCACCACTGTCATCAAAGAGTGTCCGTTATGTATGTTATGGTGATAAATCAGTGACTGTAAAATCCAATTTTCAAAGCCTTTTTATGAAAAGTTATTTCTTTATGATTTATGAAACTTAAGGGTGTCCACTACTGGTTCGGCACTCAATGTTTAGTTTTGCTATTACGGATGAGTTTAAAGCCATATTCAAAATAGATTGTTGACTTTGTCCTCGGTTTTGTTTGTGATGTTCACAAGCAATTTTAGGCAATATAAAAAATTCCGTACCTGAAAAATTTTTATACCAGTATACTGCAGTGAGCAGTTACAATTTAGTATTTTTATTAAGTATGTGTGCTTTTGAAAAGTTATAAAATAGATTTTATCTAAAAAAAATTAAATCTCAAATTCAAAAGGAATAAAAATTAAGTGGAAAATAATTTAAAAATTCACCTATTCAGAATCATAAATGAGATACTGTTTATTATAGGTTTAAAAATAATGTAGTATTATAAGAAACAATTTAAAACTTTTAATTAAAAAATAAATTATTTATTATATTTGGTATCCTCACAGATCATATAACTGTAACAATAAATATATGCATATGAACATAGATATATTTTAATTCCCAGGGAAAATACACCGCTCAATCTAAACTTTCGGTTTAAATTTACTGTATAACAAACTTATCTAAAAAGGTTATTTGCACTCAAAAAATTATGGAGCACATTAGGGGGGGGGGGGGAAATCAGCCATAGTGGGCTGTCCAGTGGAACCGAAATGGTTTTGCCTAAATGAAATTTCAGTATGATTCAATAAACTTGTCCGTTTACAAGCTTTCAAAGTGCAACAAATTACTTGCTAACTGTTTATAGCTTTTTATCCCAATTTCATGTGGATAATTCAACCCTAGACTATGTCGAAATATGCAATCTTGTTATTAACTTGCTTTGTTATACATATACTAAGCTTAACAATATATTGTATGACATTTTACATTCAAGTTAATCTGTAAACTTGTCTGGCTGCACTAATTGCGTACTTGATTACATATATTTCCATGTATTCTGTTCAAACCGTACTAATTATTAAACATCTTTAGTATCCCCAAGTTTATTTAATCTCCTAAATTTTTTAAACAATAAAATATGCTTATGCACCCATATTTCACCAAGGAGTAAGTAAAGACACTGAGCTACAACAATAGTGACATTTTAAATATTACAGCTTTCCTAACTTTTGGAAAATCAAAGTTAAAATAACTAAACTATCGAAATTATATTCACTCTATCCAAAATCCAATTATATATACTTGCAAGAAAAAAAAAATCTGGTGTGTGCAGCACATGACTTTCCCTGCGGACTTATATTCACATTCTCTTTATTTTAATTAAATTTAATTCACTTTTAATTCAATTTTCATTCTCATTTAGTAACTGGACTTATTTTCAAAGGTAGCGTAGAGAAAATACGAAAAAAGTAAAATATCTCGAGAACTGCTAGGCCTAGTATAATGGGGTTGGTCTTATTTTTTTCATTTTTAAAAATTACGTATAAAACATGCATTTAATGGATATATTTGAGCATACTTAGTTTTTTAGTTTAGATTTTGACAATTTTTATGGGCCATTTCGCAAAACAAGGCAGGTTGTTTTCCCGAATCATACCAAAATTTAATCAGCACCAGGGTAACTCACAAGCGACTTGACTTATCAACCGATTTTTGTGAAATTTGGTCTATTAGTTTTTCAGCTAAAATGGATACAGGTAATTCTTGCGGGCCATTTCACAAAAAAAGGCGGGTTTTTTTATCCCGAATTATACCGAAAACTAATTAGCACCAGAGTCACCCACAAATGACTTACCTACCAAATTTTATGAAATTTGGTCAATTAGTTTTTTAGTTGGAGTGGATACAAAATCTACACAGACGTTATGCTAAAAATGGTTTTATCGTATTCTAGAGGTGTCAAAACGTGTAGATCCATCGAAAACTCTAGTTGCTATTTTCGGTATGATTCCAAAAAATTTCTCTATATACTGTGTATTGCAGGGAAAGTAAAAAAAGAACTACAAATTCTACAAACTTGAAAAGAGAGACAAATTCATTCTTACTTATTGTTCATAGTTTCAGCTGTCACAAAATATTTATTGTTTCTAAAATAGAGCGCTATTACAGTAGAATCGATCTTAGGCAAATTGTCTGATTGCACTTTAACAAAACCAGGATCCATGTTTACAATAAAATAAAATAATCAACAAATGATATAAATACAAGCAGACCAAGTACAGATGTAAACATTCAATTGTGAATAAAATTAAACCCCAACTACCTTGCAAATATCTCAAGGCAAAACACATGAATGTTAGCATCACAGGTCGAATGGGGAAAATGACTTCGGGACATTTTGTGTTTGCATAGGTTTTGCAGTTTTTCTTTTCTTGATATTTAATTAAATAATGTTTTTAAGAGATTTTCTTTTGGATATTTGAAATTAGAAAATAGTTCTATAAATATGAATTGGTTTTAAGAGTTTTTAGAAAAAATCGGAATTGTTTTTTATAATGGAGAGAAAAACTACTAACCTCAATTGAAGACATGAAAATAAAAATCAAATTGATATATCATATGTTATGGAATTTTTTGTATGCTTGGCAACTTATCTGATTGTTAATGTTGCATACACCTGCTCAATTTCTTTCTTTTTCTTAGGTCACGGTGGAACATGGACTAGTACAAAATCGGTTCTTTCAATACACCCTATTTCTGGTGGTGCAGTTGCATTGTCTGCTGGATCAACTACTGTAACCTATTCTTTATTGAATGGATATAGCACTTCTACTGAGGCTAGTAAATTATTTATTTATAAATAATTATAATTTTTTTTTTGCATTTTCATACCTTTTAATTCACTCAGTATAGGAAAAATTCAATATTAACAATTTTTGAGCTTCATTAAATTGGATCTTTAATGCTATAAAAAGGTGGTGTTTCAGCCCTGTTTCATATGCTCTTTAGGAGTTAGTGTAAAAATTTCTGATAGCCTGTAAGTACTTGTTTGTTTGAGTGTGTTGGGTAACCTCCAAAAGCTGCATTAGCTCTTTCAGTAATTTTTCAAATGCCTATTTTATGTTCTGTATTGTAATGTAACTAAGAGCAGGTTAGCATTCCACTCTTGTAGCTCCCTCAATGCTTGAAGAAAATTTCCTGACAGAAATTTAATAATGATTATACAGCATATTCAGAAATTTATTATGTACATCTTGTATTTTTATCTATAAGCAATTTTGTTTTGTATATTTTAACAATTTAATAAATTTCAATTGCGAAATTAAAAAAATATATACTTATTTGTTTGTACTTCAAATCTAGTGGTAATTGGTTATATAGGGTCCTAATATTATGTTGGCAATTTCCTTTAAGAATTTATTTTTTGTATGAGTGGGAAATCTGACAAAAAAAATTTCTGAAGACTGTCTGGGACCAACAGTAACATTGTGGAACACAGATATGTGAATAATTATAATAAATTTAGAATTTATGCAAATATGATGATTCTGTTCCATGTTATTGAAGATCATGTTATTGGATACTGCAAATACATATATAAATGGACATTTGGTTCCAAATGTTTATTTTAAAAGTAAAAACTGTTTTAAGAAAAACATAATTGTTATTAATTACTTACATAGCATTTCTTTAATTCTTCATCACTGTCATCATTCAGAAGGCGAATTCTTTCTTTGAATGGGCAGAGTAGGAGTTGGCAACTCTGTGCTCACCGGTGGCTGCTGTTCAAATATCTAAATTCTAAATTTTAGATATTTGAACAACAAACATTCGTAGTTATGATAAATAATTTTAGTAAAAATTCTTATTTTATCTTTGCCATTTTAACAATTGTAAGAATTGTACAATTAAACTTTTGACAAAACTGAATCTTAGTAACATCTAAATAACACTAGATGACTAGATGAATCAATTTTCGGCTACTAGAGACATCTTATTCCACATGTAGTAAATTATTTTCTGTCCCCACTATCCTCGTATACTCTGTGCAGCCATGGTGTGCTACTCTTTACATTCGTAACCTCTGTTCGTAGATAAACTTGTCATTTCATGAATTTGTAGTTCGAGTTGTAAGTATACCTGTGATTGTTTGATTTAATTGTTTATATTTATTTGTATTATTATTGTAGCCGCCTTAGAAAAGAGAAATAAGATGTAGAAGACACATAATTTTAATGTTGAGTAGGAAGAACAATTTTGTTTCATTTATTATAAAAAAAAGTGTATACTTATTGTGCAATTCAAATGTAGCAATTGATAAAAAATGTAACGTGGAGAGACATTTATTTCATCACTACTCATAAAAATTTTAATACAAATTTTCCAATAAACTCGGAAATTAGAAAGAAAAACATTTTTGAACTAAAACTCAACTGAACAGCAGAGTTTATTTACCAGACCAGTTTCCCAATCAATAAAAGCCATGTCTGCCTCTTTCAAAATTACGCACTTATTGGCAAAGAAAATGAAACAATTTGTAAAAGGTGAGATTATTAGAAAAGCCATGTTGTTACCTGCAGAAACACTTTTTGAAGACTATAAAAATAAAAACGAAATAATAATCTCCAATAAATGCCATTCAACTATCAGCGAGAACAGTAACTCGAAGAATTGAAATGATGGCTATTGACATTGAATCACAGTTGAATAATGACATTCAAAAAAGTGTATTCTTTACATTGCAAGTGGATGAGTCCAGCGACGTACCGGATACTTCTCAATTATGTATTATCGCAAAGACTGTTTTTGATGACTTTTCTGTAAAAGAATTTCTGAAAATTCTACCTTTAAAAGATCTTACAAGAGGCAACTATGTTTATTCAACTTTTAAAAAGTATCTAGTGGGAAATAATACACCTTTAGAAAAATTGTCCACAATTACAACATTCAACGTGCTTGCAATGAAAAGAAGAAATAATGATTTCATTGCGCTATATAGGAAGGACCCGATATTTCCAAAATTTGCATCTTATCATTGCATTATTCACCAAGAAGTGCTATGCTTAAAGATAATTCCTTTACAGCATATTATACAAACAGTAACAAGAGTGATAAATTCAATAAGAGCAACGGCAATTCAACACAGACTGTTTAAATTACTTCTATATGGCATTGGTGCAGAATTTAAAGGTCTTATCACACACACAGGAGTGAGGTGGCTCAGTAGAGGAAAGGTAATTAGCGGTTTTTAAATGTATTACCACAGGTGAAAGAATTTCTATTATCCAGGAATGAAATTTGTGTAGAATTAGAGCAAAAACCTTGGTTAACTGAGCTTGGCTTTCTAACTGATTTAATGGTAAAATTGAAGGAATTAAATTTGAAACTACAGGGTAGAAATCATCATATTGCTTCTATGATAAGTACGGTAAATAGATTTAAAGCTAAATTTGTGCTCTGAAAATCGCATATGGAGAAATATAATTTATCACATTTCCCAAATTTTAAGATGGTAATAGAAAATTATTGCGATAGAAACATTACCACCCATCAGTTTGCCAAACATTTTGATTCTTTATTGGAGGCATTCTTAATGTTTTTATTAATCCATTCTCTCATACAGAGGACGATGTGACTAATAAAATTGCAACATATTTTGATATTTTCAATAAGGAGGACTTAGAATGGGAAATTATAAATATAACAAATGACATTGAATTAAAATCACTTCATATCGTAGAAAAATTCTAGAATTTAGTGAATGAAGATAGCTTCTCGCTGAGAAAATGTGCTCTAAAATTGAACTTTCTGTGAACGTTGACATATGCTTGTCAATGTTTATTTTTCAATATGAAATACTTAAAATCAAAGTAACAATCAAGCCTCACTGGTGCTCATTTGGACTAATGCCTGAGAAGTGGGAATTCAACTTATGTGCCACTTTGCAACGAGTTGGCCACAGATTTGCAATGTCAAATATCACATTAATTATCAATTTTAAGATTGTGTTTTCAATTAAAATTTGAATTTATGTATTAAAAATTTATGTGATAAATTTATGTTGCATTAATAATTTTGTGTTTAAGTATTTTACCCCTCCCACCTCTTCATCCCACGGTGCCCACCTAACTCCCACATTTCTGAAATATGCTGTCCTAGTGAAAAAGGTTTCTGACCTCTGGGATAGAAGATTCTCATCACTGGAAAAACTTTGAGTGTTAACATTTAATCTACCAGCTGCAGTTTCATTGCCTATATGGAAAAGACTGGCTAACTTGAGTGCAGATTCTCGCCTGATACCAACTCTGTTTTGCTTATCGGGTGATATATTGTAGCGGTAATCCTGAATAAGGTTTTGTATACCCTTTAATATCACTGTAATTGCCGCTATCATTGCTCGAAGAACATTTAGAACACTGACAAATAATCCAGAAAAATTTTTTTGCTTTCATTATCAGGATTCATTTTGTCTGGGTTTTGGGTCAAGAAAACAAAAAATTATGTAAATTAACAGGGACATGTGGCTAACACTCATGTCGTCTTGAATCCACTAATGGAACTGCACATCTACACTTTAAAAGTTACTGCTAAAAACAGCATTTTCAAACAAAAACCTATTAATCAGCTCGCGATTGATAAGCGTTGGACCTAAAAGTCTATTTTTAGGCTTGTGGTAAATAAAGGTGCCTTCCCACTCACCGCAACGCAACAGCAGATGGTTCACGGCAACGCTCGAGGTACACGCAAGTCTTCGCGGCAAAATAAACCCCTTCACACTGTCTGTCGACGGCGAAGAAATGTAGCCAATCAGATGCAAGCGCAGAAATTTCTCCTCGTTCAGCGGCCATGTTTACAAACCATCTCTTCCAAAGCGATTTTATATACATGAAATGTTATATAATAAAAATTAAGATATTATTACTAATAAAATCTCTTTGGTCTCTTCTGATTTAAATTTATATTTACCAGCGGCTTGCTAGTTTACAGTATTGACGCGTTTCAGAAAATCCGCCTTTCTGTGAATTTAAGCAAGAGCTACGCGAGTTTGCTTTGGCGATATATACATATTTCATCAGTTTTCTAAAATAAGCTAACTAAAATGATTCCATCACAAAACACAAAGGATCCTAATTTAAATTGTTTTAGAATATTTACTACACTAAGGCAATTTTCTCGTTTTAACGAATGCAATTCGAATCGTTAAAAAAAAACATCCGACCAGAATTCAGAAAATAAATTTTGACGTATGTTCTTCATAGACTTTTTTTTATCTCTCTATTGCAATCCTAAAACAACTTGAAAACATATTCTGTTTACTCTTTAAAATAATATTCTAAAATAGCATTAAATGCTTTGCATGATAAAATTTGTTAGTACATTTCAGGTGTAACGTTTTGGCTTGGGTGGTAGAGAAACTGCCCCGCAAACGAGTGGGTTCTGGTTCGAATCCAAGCGAATATTTATTTTTACAAGTGCTGCCATCTGTTGCTGAAATATTCAAATACAGTTTTTCTTTAACAATCTGCAGAATTTTTTTGTTTTAAATTATTTTAAGTTCTATATACAAAATAACCTTATATCAGTAAATTATTTTTAAGTTTGAATGCTTATAAAAATTTATTTCGAAGTTACTTTGAAAAATATCTTGAAGTACTTTGAACCAGCTATAGATGGAATGTACTCTTCATAATTAAGAAAGTGTTTGTAGAAATAGCAAATATAAAATGTGCATATAAAATTAGACAGAAATCATCGAACATCATTATACAAGTAGTAGTTATCTTTCGACATGTAATTTTGAACATTTCAGATTGGAATAGAAACAAAAATCAAACTACTTTGGAATTTTAAAGAGGTTGTATTTTAATAATTTGGTGCTAACATTTGAAGAATTTTTTTATTATTTTAAATGCACATAGACAATTAGAAATTTACAATACATTTGAAAATTCATTTATTTTTAATAAAATAAATAAGTTTACATGTAAATATGAAAAGTTTACTCTTTTAAGTTTGAATGCTTATAAAAATTTATGTTGAAGTTACTTTGAAAAACATCTTGAAGTATACTTTATACCAGCTATAGATGGAATATACATTTAAATCTATTTTAAAACATAATTACTCAATAAATATAAATGTAGATAAAATAATTTTTAAATTTAAAAGTTTACTTTAAGGAGAAATATTTTAAACGTTACAAATGAGCAAAGAACATATTCGGATATTTAAAACAGATACGTATTTGAAAACCATTGAAATCAAGTATTAAATGGTAATGAACTTAAATTTGTTTAAGGCATAATATTTTAATAACGGTATTCTTGTATTTAAATACTTTTTACGTTTTTTTTTCTTTGTTTGTTTCATTTCAGGCATTATCGCTTTTTAAACTAATTTTGTATCTTGAGTGAATATTTTTCAATAAATATTTATTTGCTTTTTTATATGGATGTGTGACAAATCCATATATTTTTTAATGTTCATTCATCTCTTTAAGCTTCTGATATCTAAAGTAATCCATATAAAAAAGATCAAATCAAAAATTTACTATACGAAATATTGATTTAGCAGTAAAAACATGTTCTACGATGCTATTGGCTGTGGCGTTGCCGTCAACCGTGCGGTACGCGTTGAATTCGGTTCCATTTCGAATTTAGCGTTGTGGCCTGCGTTCACCGCGGAAGACGACTTTCCCCCACTTTTTCATCGTACAGCGCATGCGTGAACTCAACCGTCCTCTGCGGTGCGTTGCCTTGCGGTGAGTGGGAAGGTACCTTTAGAGTTAGCATTAAAAAGCCTAGTTTTAGGCTTACGGTAGATAAAGTGTTAAGATCATTGGCACTAGAAAATGGTGTTTCTTTATTTTTAAATTAACTATACTCACAAACTTTTATATATGTATATAATGTGATCAGGTATAAATTAAATATATGCATACAGTGATTTAAAACAAATTTGCACTCAATAAATTTCACTCTGTTCCTGCTTATAACCTGAATGCAGATGAGGTCACCGTTAATAACAGCAATAAATAATGGCATTGCTGAGTACTTGTTTATTGTTAACTGTACAAAATTTTAGTCAAATGCAAAAACAATTCTACTTAGAATTGTTAAAGAGGAAACTTTTAAAAATGTGCAATTGAAGTACCATGTTATTTGAGGGTTGGCGCAATTTTTGATAGTGTTATATGAATTGCTTTGCAATTTAAGTACCATGTTATTTAAGGGTTGCCTGTATATTGATTTTTTTTTTTTTTTTTTTTTTGTAAATTATGAAAGTGTTTTAAGTTTTATATATTTTATCAGTTTTTTAATAGAGAAATAGGAAGAATGATGATTTATAGTTGTTTTAATTTACACATACTATAAGAAATAAAATCATTTAATATGGGGACTAAATCTCCTTTTTCTTGAATTATAAAATATTACATCTGTAATAGAGCAATATTGCCCACTTTAACTGTAAATCTGTGTCTTGTTGAATATATATCCATTTTTATTTCATTGGTTTGACATATATATTACATTTAAAAAAAATCTGATGTGGGCAACACATGACTTTCCTTATATAATACAATGAATTTACTACTTTTGCAGTAAAAAAAATAGGATTTTCTTATAGTACTTATATTCTTTCCAAGATATTGAATTTTCGACTATTAGATCATTTTCATTGATTTAGTTTCATTTTTATAAATTTGGTGAGATTTTCGTTAATTTGGCAAAATTTTAAAAAGTCGCCAAGTTGGCGACATTTCGCCAAAATCTCGCCAAGCGTTATGGATGGAGAAATAAGTTATTCTTATTGCAGATAAATGACTATTGGCTTTCAAATACAAAAGTATTTCTCAAAGTATCTTTTCTCATGAATGGAACGATCTAGATCCACGAGAATGATGTCACCAAATTTATCGCATGATATTACATATGAAAAGTGAACATGTTTCTCAACAGTCACAACCCGTCACAATACTTTCTTTATACATTATGTATATAAGGAAAGTAACAAAAGCATGTTACTCCATTTCTGGGTAAGATTGACTGGGGTGTTTGTCCTCAAATAAAATATTAAGAGGTTTTTTGCAAAAAGAAAAAAAAAATGCAGTTCAAAAAGATTTTAAATTGTTGTAAATGTTTTCTTGCATAATAATTACATTCTGTTTTCATAAGTTGTGAATTTTAGGGGTGTTGTGTCTTATAAAACTTTTACTTTCTGCAGGTCGTTATTCAGGATGCCGCCTACATTTCAATCGTCCCAGGCAGCATCAATCATGTTAGCAATCTTCCACGTTCAAAACCGTATAGAATTCCTATTGTTATTCAAAGTAATGATACACATCGAACGAGCAATATAGTTGGTATGTTTCGTATTTTTACAAAAATTGTCTATTTTAGCTTCCTTTGAGATGTGCTTAATGGATCTTTTATTTTAGGAAGGAATTGTTCCTATGCCACAGAAAACTCTATGCCACTGCCATTAGTCCAGCCGCCTTTTACTTGTGAACTCAACTTTATTGGCAGTTCAGCAGACATAAGCATAAGTGATGTCTTCCTTTCTACAAGTGGATTTGATATGGAAAAAGGTATATTTACTTTTACATTATAAAGTTATACATTTTTCCTGTATATATATATATGTTACAGTATTTCCCAAACTGGTATATATACCCCTGAGGATTACATTTTAAATTATAATTTTAAAGTTTAGTAGCCACTTTCAGCATAGGTTACTATGATCACTTAAACACAGCAATATAAGTTTGAAGTAGTATATATTTTAAAAAGATATAATTTGATATTAAAATAACATTTAAAATATTAGAATTCATAAAAAGTGACATACAAAAAACTGATATTTTTTAAACATACGTTTATATAAATCACAAAATGCTCACTTTTATTCTATTTCCCAAAAGATTTAATTTGAATGGATAATTTCTATGATTTTGTATGTTATTTAGCATTGTGCTAGGGTTATTGGGAAAATTTTGTCAACACTTGTTATATTGGCTGCAATTACACAAACAGTTACTTGCCCAATTAAAAAAAAATTATCTGTAGCGAGGGGGGTGTCACTGGGCAGACTGGATGAAGTACGTCGGAAGTTTACTCCTGGTAGGGCCACCTAGGCCTGAAGGCTAGGTCATATTCCCAGCTAATGCTAGCAGGCATCCCTGAAGTAAAGTCGTACCTCAGTCATTATGGTTCCTCATCAAATTGAAGCTGCAATTCTCTCTATGCCATTTGTTGTATCAGGACAAACAAGAACTAGTGGCTAAGGGCTGAGCGAATCTTTCGTAATGATCTTATGGAGTTTGTCTAGGATATTCTTAAACCATAAGGTTTAGAAACACCAAAGATTGTTATCCAGCTGGCTAGGGGCTACCACCTAATTTAAACTATACTAGAGGAAATTGAAAGGATTCACCTTATTAGGAAAATATTATGCATATTAGTTAACTGGGATAAAAATTTAATGTCTCTTAAAAAGTGAAGAAAATGGTCTTGCATTTTGTTTTACTATAAAATTTTAAATAATACTATTTATTGTTTTATTTTACTATCTTGATTGGAGTTCCATATACTCATAGCTGCCAAGTTTTTTTTTTTCAGCCTTGTTTCAGGAATCTGATTTTGGGCCAAAATAGTCCGATTTTTCATCTCCATTACATTTGTATTTTTTAAATTCATATCTGCATTTTTTTTCATCTGCATAAGGGTATATTCTAGTCACGAAAGTCAATAAATCAGAAATGGGTCACAGATATCCCAAAATTGAAACAAAGTCATGAATTTTGAAATCAGAGTTTTCCCGTTCTTGCATCTGAAAATCCATTCCGTGTGATCGTGTATTTCATGCTCGTAAATAGCAATATTCCTACAGCATCACGAGACAATGAAAGAGATAGATAGTCAATGATGTGGGAGAACCACATTTGCATCGACTAAAATGTTAATTATTTTGTCTTGTATACAAGAAAACTATTTTTCACATTTAATTAAATGAAAGGCTATATTGCAGCAGTACCATGATAAACTGGATTTGTGTTCGATCCTCTGTATATTTTGTTTTGTTTGTAAAAGTTTTTTTCACTTTTGCAATTTGTTTGCATCTTTTAAAATTTTTGTAATTATTTTGTGTTTTATACAGAAAAACTATTTTTGAAATGAATCATTAATGAAGTGAAAGACTATTTTGCAACAGTATCATGAGAAACGGCATTTGTGCACTATCTTTCGTATATTTTGTTTGATTGTGAAAATATTTTCCCCTTTTGCAATCTATTTGCATTATCTAAAATTTTTGTAATTTTTTTATACAGAAAATCTATTTTTTAAATGTATTAAGGAAATGAAAGACTATTTTCTGAATAACAGTGCTAAAATAATGAAATGATTTGGGTACTTAGGAATGCAACCATTTCAAAAGCATAAATTAGAATTTGATGCATTTACATCTAAATTTACATATCTATAGAATTTTAAATTAAAAATTTATTAGAATCCTAATAATATAGAAATCCTAATAACTTTAGTTTAAATGAGTTTTAAGAATAATAAAAATTCAGGAAAATATAGAATCAGAATTATTAGAGCATGCTGAAAAATGGTAAATCAGCTGCAATTATAGCACTTAATAAAAAAAATTAAATAAATTATTCTATTTCATTGTTGAGTATGTGTTAAATAAGCTCAATATATGAGTATCAGTTACTTTATAATTTAAGGTTTAAATGCATAAATGAGCCATGTTAGTGCAGCCAAAAATCTTAATTTTTTCCCCCTCGCATAATATATTCCTATTTTTCTTCCTGGTAGGTTGGCAGCTATGCATATTTAGATTGTATGTGACCACACAGTATGCATATCATTGATTAGCCATGACTTGACTGTATAGTAAGCAGTATCATATGGATTACATGCACCCACACAGTAGGCCTACCCGGATTACATGTACCTGTGCAGGTACGCAATCAGCAGCTTATTGTTAGTTTAAAGCCTTTTCAAGAATAGACCGGTCTGATCACTGAAGGTTGCTAGTATTGAATAAATGCATTGTAATACCTTTGTTCCATACAATGTGTTGTATTCCCATCACATTACAATGTATTGTATTCCCATTGTTGCAAACAATGTGTAATTGTTTACAACAAATTAACTATGTAAATGTAGAAATTATTTACAGTACAGTGCCACATAATTGAATCGTATTAAGCAGGGACATTTTGATCCAATTAAATGTTGCTTTTATAATAAAATTTGTTCATGTTTGTACTTTTAAGCCAATTGAGCAAGCAGTTAACCTAATAAGCAGCAGCCACAGTTTTGGATTAGTTATGAGCAGGCACTTTAGTTTCACTGTTTAGTTTTCATTGGTTTGTTTGTTTTCCCATAGGAATGTATTTCTGTAGTATTGAGCCAGTCAACAAAATTCCACAGAGTGAGACGAGTGCCTTAGAGGGTCAGTTATCCATGTCTGTTCATTTGTTTTCCATGGATCACTCCTCATCTCTCTCTCAACAACACTTGCTGAACTTTTTACCTGCCTTTTATGTCCAGCAACAAGAACTGGTTCTGTCAGATTTGCAACTTTCAGCCCCTATTGTTATAACAGCTACCATAGCTGTTCAGCACTGTATAATGGTAAGGAAAATTTTTCAGCCTCAACTTTTAAAATATCATATCTTTTTAGAATTTTAATAAGGTATTTTAATTCTTTCTATATTTTATGTAGAAATTAAATACATTTATAATTTATTTAATTTATGCTTTGTATATAAAAATTAAAATTATCTCTATTCTGGAATAGCAGTTCCCAAACTTTTTTGCTTGCAGAAAACTTTTAATCTTAGAAAAAGAACTCAATCTATCTTAGAAAACTCTTGTTGTCTAAATACTTCATTTGATTTTATGTGCATACAAAAATCAAAACTATTTAGATTTTTAATAGATATTTATTGTAAAAAAAAAATTAAGTAGATGTTTGTCTGTGCAGTCTGTAATAAGAAATCATATCATACTCATACTGCCATGAAATTTGGTACTTCAAGAAACCGGAAAGTGTGTCTCAGTATCTGTTTTTTTTTTATTATTATTATTCAAATTAGTTTTTTGTTTTTTTATGTTTTTCATTTTCACACAGCTCTTAACCAAAAATGTGATTATAGAGTTTCCATCTTGACACCATCAGGAAGATAAAAAACAATCTTTCCAATGGTGTTAAAACCAGACATTTTTAAATATTTATTTATATATTTTTAAATATATATCGAAATTTGCATTTTTTATGTTATCTGATGTATGTATCATCGCATCTGAAAAACTAAAATTATTGCAATTTTATAATTTGACCAAAGTTCCATATATATATCTTAGCATTCTAACAAAAACAAAATTCGATTTCATAAGTAATTTAAATTTTGGTGATTTATTAAGCGACTAAATTGTTAAAGTTTTCAATTCTATTTTCTTCTCTGCAGTAGATTCCTGGATTGAAGTGCAAATTTTTTAACCTATCGACTGTGCATACCCAACAGATGGTTTAAGCCGCACTTACACAGGGTTCCTCCTGGGGCGCGGTAGCCCATTGGTTAGCGCGCTGGAGTTGCACTCGGTAGGCCCGGGTTCGATTCCAGCCACTGCCAAAACTGCCGCCGTGTTCATGCGGAGTACGATCACGTTAAACATGTGGGTCCGAAAGTCCTTCCGAGAGGTTGGTGGTAGGGGAAGGAGGGTACGGTCCCTGTGGATGCCTCCCCCACTGGGTTCCGGTCTAAATTGGGTGGCACTTCCTGACCGTCCAAACAGTTACCTTACACCTTTCTGGTAGGTCGGACGGTCTGGGTTGCAACATCAACAACAACAGGGTTCCTCCTTTTTTAAGCCATGTCTACACAGGATTCTTACAGTCCTTTAAAAAGTCCTGCTTAAGGGTCTCCTATTTTTGTTTTTGAAAATAAAAATAAGAGCCCTTAATACTACCATTACTACCAAGTCCTTAAAACTTCTTAACTTTTGTTTTCCATGGATAAAGAACTCAAATTTTCGGGTTCTTTTGTAAAAATCAAGAATTTTATTACTCTTTTTCAAAAATCACAAATGTTTAATGCTTTTGTATAAAGGCACAAATTTTAGCACTTTTGTAGCACATTTTAGAGCTTTTAAATACAATTGCAAATTTTAGTGCCTTTTCTGATAATTTGCTAAAAAATCACAAATTTTAGCATTCTTTAAAACCTCGAAATTTTAATGCTGTTAAAGAAAAGCAAATTTTAGCAGTCTTTCATGATAATCGTTAATTTTGGCACTTTTTCTTAAAAATTGCAAATTTTATCGTTCTGCTAAAAAAAATTTAAATTTTGTTACTTTACATAAAAATTATAAATGCTATTGATTTTTAACTTTTAATTTTAGTGCTCTTTCATTTAAATTGTATGTGTACTAAATTTTGTTCCCTGTAAAACAACTTTAAATTTTAATAAATAAAAACACATACAGAAGGAAGAAGGAGAAATAAAGCAATGTAATGAAGCACTTATTATTATACAATGCAGCATATTGCTCATTTTGTCTTTTTTACTTTTAGAATTGTGGGTTTGTTTAGCACTAATGATAGTTCATGAGTTTATACAATTTTCTGGGAGATTAAGTAAAATGGAATAACTTAAGGGATGTAGCTTGCAACATCGTCTGCATGCTAAAGGCAGAACAAAGGGCAGTTCAATAAAATATCAAGGAAAAAGAAAACTTATTGAAGAAGATGTTCATTATCTGAACGAAAAGCGAAAGAAAACTATTTTGGAATATAGTGTAAAAATTGATGAAAAATATCTAAATCTCTAACTGAGAAAGCAGAATCAAAAAATCTTGATGTACTTATCAAATATAACTCATTGTAAAAAGATATTTAAAAAATCTGATGTAGGCAACACATCACTTTCCTTATATAATGCAATAAATTTGCTCCTTTTACAACCAAAAAATAATGTATTATACCAAATAATAATGTATACCAAATAATAATGTATGTTAAATTGTACATTCAGCAATTTTCCAGATGACAGCATGCAAAGCTATTTCAAAGTTTAAGATTAAGGACACAACTTTAGACAGAAGATCTTTTATTAAAACTTCTTATAAGACGTACAAAGTAAAAAATGCCAGAGTGCTTTCGAGCCTTAATTTTATTTATTGAAATCAGACGTGATATACCAACTTATTTATTTACAGTAGCCACTGATGAAGAGCGTATTAACACTCGAAAGCTCTCTGGCATTTTTTACTTTGTACGTCTTATAAGAAGTTTTAGTAAAACATCTTCTGTCTAACGTGTCCTTAATCTTATTTATTGAAATCAGACGTGATATATATATATATATATATATAGATAGATTAACTTATATTTCACGCAACTCTAAATTAACAATTATTAATATTGATAGCATCCTCAATATGTTAATAGTCCATATATTAAAATACTTTAATAATTAATTCATCAATAAGGCATCATTTTCGTTGATTTAGCATCATGTTTGCAATTTTGATGAAATTTTCATTAATCTGGGGTGAAATATCGCCACATTGGCGATACTGTGCAAGATTTTTCGCCAAGTTTGCTAAATACATTACCAAGTGTTACAAACGGAGAGAATGGCATTTCTTATATACTCGAATGTATGCCTGTCATATGACGGAAATCAGGATTTGCGAAACATTACTTTTCATTTGGCGTCATATTTATTAATTTGGCGACATTTTTGTCACTTTGGTAACATTTTAAATAAGTTGCGAAATAGGTGATGTCTCATTAAATTTCTCGTCAAGCATTACAGATGGATAAATGGGTTATTCTTATAGTCTATTCTTAAATTATTTCCAAAATTGGGTGTCTCTTCCTGACCGTCCAAACGATTACCTTACACCTTTCTGATAGGTCGGACGGTCTGGTTCTCAACAACAATCCTCATTGTGGGTTGCAGAAACAGCTTAGATGTCAATGTTTCAGTTTGTCATCAAATTCTGTGGACAACTGGTGAACTCATAATGTTCCTTTTAAAGCTGGGATATTGGCTGGCAGCTGTTGACATACGATGTCTATTTCTTCTGTTGTTGCGAAGAATGGTTTTACAGTTGTTTCTTCTGCCTTAAGTGATTCAAAAACTGCTCAGCATTGGTAATATCACTTCTGTATGTAATAAGCTGTCTGCAGTCCTCTTCACTACTCAAATTCCGTCAGCAGCTTCTTTTCTATGGCCAGCATAAAAAAAAAACCATGTGCTATGACAACACTCACAATAAAACAGACTCTTGTTGAAAAGATAAAAGTTCTCCTGACGATACTGAGTCACTGGTCCACCTGAAAAGAATGCAGTGTGTCAATTGCTGCCACAGTGCTTTTCAGTAGTTTGATGATTGGATCCAAGTGAGCCCATATAGCAGCTGGATTATGTCTACTATCATAAGAAACAAAGTAAAAGGAAATGGGCTCTTTTATATTTGCAATGTAAACAACACCTGTGTGTAGGGTTACTTGAGCTCTTGAACCTCCATAATGAAAGCTTTGAATTTCAGCATCTATTTTACAAGAGTATAATTATCTGAAAAATCTATGTGGAGTAAAGTTGCATTTTCTTGAAGATTATCACGGCATTCTCTATATGATAGAACTTATTGTTGAATGCTGAAAATATGCTTTCAAAATATCATCATTTGTTTTTGTAAACCATTAGTTAAATATGTTATAATGTCTTCTTTCTGTACCTTCACAGTTTTCTTGACATTTTTCTATCAAATAGAGAATATATAGGCACATGTGTATATATATATTATATATATAGTCTATATAAAGTTGTAAGATAGGCCTAATATAATATAAGCTCTGCTACTGTTGTTGTTGTTGAAACCCAGACCGTCCGACCTACCAGAAAGGTGTAAGGTAATTGTTTGGACGGTCGGGAAGTGCCACCCTATTTAGACCGGAACCCAGTGGGGGAGGCATCCACAGGGACCGTACCCTCCTTCCCCTACCACCAACCTCTCGGAAGGACTTTCGGACCCACATGTTTAACGTGATCGTACTCCGCATGAACACGGCGGCAGTTTTGGCAGTGGCTGGAATCGAACCCGGGCCTACCGAGTGTAACTCCAGCGCGCTAACCAATGGGCTACCGCGCCCTAAGCTCTGCTACTGTGTTGTAACTTCTGTTACTGTTCTGTAACCTCTGTTACTGGTAGATGTAACAGAGGTTACATTTAGTATGTAAAAAATATTTTTTGAAGACATTATTCTTTTTATTAAATTATCAGTCAAATTGCTTGATAGTGGTACCAAATCTATACTTATGAGATTTACAGCTTTTCCAAAATCTCAACATAAAGGTTGTCAGAAGTTGATAACAGAAGTTACAGATAAAAGAAACACTCACCTGCAAAATAATTTAGATCACCCCACTGTACCTGATGTTTATAACAAAGATTCCAAAATGACTGCTGTGATTCCTTGTTCCCTCCTAAACTTTACTTCTGTCCAGTGCTGCCTTCTTGTGACAAGAATGGAAAATGCACAAATGGTAACAGAGGTTACACAAACCAAGGACACCATTTTTTCAGCCAAAAATTTATATAGGAAATGAACTTCAAGAATTGATTTGTGTGACCCACCCATTGTGTTCATCATGGTATCTGCTACCATACTAAATAAACAATATATTCCCAAAGAAGTTGCATCTCAGACAGTCAGAAAAGGCAGTGATGTAAAATAATATATTTTTTTGCTCATACTAAAATAAAGTCTTGTACAAATTTAATACATTTTTTTCATGAGTAAATAAGATATTTTTAAAAGTGGTGATATCACAGTGCAAAAGCAGCTGAAGGCTGAGAAGAAAATAATATTCAGTTTTCAGGACATACAATAAATCTGCGAGTAAATTTAGAATGACCCACACATTTATCTTTTTATTGATTCATTTATATTACATAATCATTGGCATCAGTTTTTCACAATTTATCCTCACAGAATAAGCAATGCAACTTCATAATAAAAGATTTGCTGAAAATAATTTCACTGTACTTAAAAGTAATTTTTAAAAAATTTAAAAGGTAGGTGTACACACTTTGAATGAATATGTTTAGAAGTCATTTACTGTTATTAATTTGGTTTCATCTGTAACTTGCGTATGTATTTTATATCAGTCATGCTGTCATTTGTACATGGTCAAAAAGCATGGTAGTCAGTTTTAGAGATGTTTTATTGTACTTTTCGGATCTGAAATTTTATGTGTTGCCTTCATTTATTGTAAACTTAGGTTGTTCCCAGTGATCAAAGTATACTGCATATCAAGTCTCCTGTTTCAAATTCTATTTACCCTGGCTCTATAATCTTCATGGTAGAGGTGCAGGGAAGGAGTGGTCTATGGAGAGCAGAATTTGTACCCCTTCATATTGACATCAGCTGTCCTATCACAAAACAACAAGTACACCTACCTGTCAAAGTTAAAAGACTGGAAAGTTCATTGGATAGTAAGTTATTTTTGTTTTTATTTTCTACTAGCCGCCTTTGGCGACCAGCCTGTTCGCTACCCTTGAAAATTCTGACCGTGGCAAATTGTAACCGTGGCACACTCGCTGGCGCGACCTTACCAGAAGGTGTAAGGTAACTGTTTGGACGGCCAGGAAGTGCCACCCAATTTAGACCGGAACTCAGTGGGGGAGACATCCACAGGGACCGTACCCTCCTTCCCCTACCACCAACCTTTCGGATGGACTTACGATCCCACATGTTTAACGTCATCGTACTCCGCGTGAACGCGGCTGCAGTTTTGGCAGTGGCGGGAATCGAACCCGGGCCTACCCAGTGAAATTCCCGCGCGCTAACCACTGGTGTACTTCGCCCTCCGCGACATTTTCCATAACTTTCTTTTTATTCACCGAATTTAGACCGGAACCCAGTGGGAGAGGCACCCACGGGGACCGTACCCTCCTTCCCCAACCACCAACCTCTCGAAAGGACTTACAGACACACATGTTTATTCCGCGTGATCGTACTCCGCGTGAACACGGCGGCAATTTTGGAAATCGAACCCGGGCCTACCGCGTGCAATTCCCGCGCGCTAACCACTGTCGGCTGCTATTGCTGTGTTAGCTGAGCGACTAGACTAGAAAATTTGAAAGTCATTTGCAGATTTAGCAGTGTTTTGGCCATATCCATATCTGAAGTGCTGGTAAAGAAAAATTTGTAGCAGATGATATGCAGTAGTGATGTGTTTTCTCAAGAAAGCAAGCTCGTTAAACACAAACACAATTTATTTGTTGTGAGATCCATTGCATCAGATGAAGTTACAAAATAAAACACTGTAACATTCGTTGCAAAGCAAAATTATATACAATGAGCTAGCAAGCTCATGAAAAAAGATTGTAAACAGTTTTTATGACTAGGCACACACTCTCAGTTACTATAACATCGGTAAGTAGAAAAAACAGCTACTGTACCACACATGCCGTGCACGTTAATGAAGCCACCATCATCAGGTCACACGTCATGGCTTTAGAAGTTAGACTACTCTCTACCGATCAAGGTCTGCCTTCCATACAAGGTCTTTCACCGTCGATCACCGTCTGATCGATCTGACTATACGTCGAGTCTTAAGTCTGCATAACTACAAGATCTTAAACTCTGAAAAGTCTCCCACGTCTACTACATGGTCAGTCAAGGTCTGTAAAGTCTCTGAATAACTGAGAATGTGTCCTATCATATATACACTGTGATGGGTACGCTCCGGAACACAACCGTTGACGGCAGCGCCCTCACTATATGCAAATCAGAATGCGCGCGCGGCGAGATGGCGATTTGCATGAATGGCATGTTCTGTTCCCGTCACGAGTCGTTCACGAGAACGGTAGAACCATTCTAAAAATGTAAACACGTTCTCGCGATAACGAGAATCGCGACGAAAACAGAACCAAGTTTCCAACAATCGGCCCCCTCATGCAAAACCCCAAATCTCGGCGCACGTGCTATCAATCAATGAAATTATTCTAAAAAACATAACAGCAAAAATGTCAAGTTCTTTAGTATCCAGCAAAAACATAAAGTATATATATTACTTTTCATGTTAAGCAAAAAAAAAATTTATCATTGAAAGAAAAATTTAGATATCATTGAAACACTAAGTTCCAAAAAATTTAATTTAAGTCAAAATTTAAGTTTCAAAAAATTTAAGTATAATAATTTAAATTTAACATTTAAGATTAAAAAATTTTACTATAAATATCAAATTCAATTTGTGTAGAAAATTTTATGTATAATTATTAAATTTAACATTTAAGATTAAAAAAATTTCACTTTAAATATCAAATTCAATTATGTAGAAAATTTTATGTATAATTATTAAATTCAACATTTAAGATTAAAAAAAATTTCACTATAAATATTAAATTCAATTTGTAGAAAATTTTATGTATAATTATTAAATTTAACATTTAAGATTAAAAAATTTCACTATAAATATCAAATTCAATTATGTAGAAAATTTTATGTATAATTATTAAATTTAACATTTAAGATTAAAAAAATTTACTATAAATATTAAATTCAATTATGGCTGTTCATTATCTCTGTCCAAGACCAGTATACATAATTAATACTAATAGCAATGACACAGATAACGAAAGATTTTTTTTTTTTTTTTTTTTCTTTCTGTGTTGTATTCAAATTTAAATAAGTGGTTTGTCATCAATGAATCATAGCCAAGTGTATGATAACAAGGAGTAAACACACAAAATAATACACATAAGCATAACTGTCTTATGCGGGAATTGAAAACATGGATATATATATACATTCAGTGTAATGTGAAAAATTTTAAAAAGTTCATTGTAAACAATACACATATATATACTCTAGATACAATTATCTGCATCACAGAGGGAGGAGTAAAATATACGATATCCTAACCATATTTTGTAAAAGAAAGAAAAAAAATTTAGAAGTTACAAATTTAATCATTTTTGTTTTTGGAAATTTGATTACAAAAATTTAATGCTAAAAATTCCTCAAACATTTGGCAAATCTTATTAATGTACTGCCTATGATGTATAAAAATTTTGTTATTGATTTCAGCAAATTCCACACCTAACAGTTTTTGGACCTTCCCTAGAGATTTGATATCAAATTCTCCCTTTAGCAAAGAAACTACATGATCAATATCACCTATTATTTCTATGTTGCTTGCCTCTGGCCTGGATTTGATATCCCTCTTTTCTCTGAAGTTAAACAAATTTTGGTCATAATGTATGTTAGCCTTAGCACAGAATTTTTTAACATCATTATGACTTCTCAGCCTATGTTTATCACCCCTCACTGAGTAGTAAACATCAGTTCGAGTTCCATCAGGCCTGGGTACAGCTTTCCTTTCCCAATCTATGTTTGAACAGGGGGTCAGATCGGAATCAGCAGGAGAGTCCTCTTCCTCACTAGTATGACTAGTGTCATGGCTCTCACCTGCTTCTTCCTCTGACTCACTATCCAAACATCCCGATCCTGAATCTGATGTTCGAGTAAAACCCGATTTCTTTTGGGTGAAGTTTCTAGGTCGAATGGGGTCCAGGACGCCTTCCGCTGCTTCCATCTCCTCAAAACGGACATTGCTTATTTCTAATATTTTTCCTTCTTTCACAAGAAGAATTCTATAGCCCCTGGTATTTTCCGCATATCCTACCATAACTCCCAGTTGAGCTCTTAGGTCTAGCTTCTTCCTAAGCTGTTTTGCTATACCAGCATAAGCCTTACATCCAAAAACTCTGAGATGGGATACAGCAGGCTTCTTCCCATAGTACAATTCGTGTGGAGTTTTAACTTTAAATTTATGGCAAATCCTGTTCTTTGTATAAGTAAAACATAGGATTGCCTCTGCCCACATTTTGTCACCAACTTTGCTTTGATTAAGCATTGCCTTGACACAATCTAACGCTGTCAGGTTGAATCTTTCAGATACCCCGTTTTGTTCGGGTGTATAAGTGTTAGATCGTTCATGCTTAATCCCTAACTTTTTCAAAAAAGCTTTAAATTGACCGTGACAAAATTCCATGCCGTTATCAGTACGGATGCACAAAATCTTTTTGCCTAATTGTCTCTCCTGACAAGCTTGAAAATCCTGAAAAACTTTGAACACATCTGATTTTTGTTTTAAAATAAAAACAAACACCTTGCGGCTAAAATCGTCTGTAATAGTCAAGAAGTATTTGTTTCCCCCCAATGAAGCTACAGGCATTGGACCACAAACGTCCATGTGCAGTAATTGCAAAGGTTCTGTAGATCTAATCCTGCCTATTGGTTTGTACGAAACTCTCTTAGATTTTGCAAGTTTGCAATGAATGCAATTTACTTTTGCATATTTTAATTTTGGGAGTCCGTTTGCCGCGGAAACTTTACTTGTTTGGTGCAAGTAGTCTGAGTTAATATGGCCATATCTTCTATGCCATAATTCAGTTTTGTTCAGAATTTCAACTGTTGAACCACTAATTTTATTTGACTTTGATTTTAAATCAGATTTGTTTTTCCTTTTATTCAAGTTAGGCCTAATTTTGTTTTGACTTTGACTATTTGTTGCAGGGGTTTTTCTAACCTGTTTAGAATTTTTGTCCCTATCCTGATCTCCTTTACGGCCCTCAACACTACTATTTAAACTTTTAGTTGAGTACTGTGGTTTTAAGAAATACAATCCTTCTTTACGTTTAGCGTAAAAGAAATTTTCTCCCTCAGGAGTCTTAAACCATAGAATACCTTTGGCTGCACTAAAAGAATAGCCCTGCTCTTCTAATACAGATGCGGCCAACAAGTTACGCCGTAATTTAGGTGAATACATAACATTTTGTAGCACAATATTATTTGTATGATCTTTAAATTTAACATACATGTTCACCGTTCCAATAGCCTCAACTGGGCTTTCCATATCACCCACTGCTAGCGACATAGATGTATCCTTACATTTATCAAATTTTGAAAACATTTTAACATCATTACAAAAGTGTCGCGTAGCAGCGGTGTCAATCACCCAGCTGAGCCTATTGTCAGGATTATCAACAATATTAGCTTCTACATTTATATTTGAAAATACTTCAATAATACTAGAGCTAGTCATCTTTTTCAATTTTGGGCATTGTGCCTTTACATGACCATTTTTATTACACATAAAACATGGTCCTATGACCTTAATAGACTTTTTAACTTTGGTGACATTTTTGCATTTAGCGCTAACATTTGAAAAATATACAGATGAATTGGAACTTACATTATTATTGTCATGATCCTTCCTCAACTGTCTAATCCTGCCCTCCTCCAAAGACAGTTCTTTCTGAATTTTATCCAATTTAAAATCAGTATCGCTCCAGCGATAAATGATTTGGATGATACTCTGGTACTGGGCTGGGAGATACCGGATGGCTTGGAATGCCACGTACACATCCTCCACGGGGTGATTCACGTTCTTGAGCTTGGTGACAGCTTTCCTTATCCTCGTACAGAATATGTCGATGGGCTCCTCGATTTCCGGGCGTAGACTGAAAAACTCGTCCAACAGATGAACTAAATTAGCGCGCGTTGGGGCCTCAAAATGCGCCTCCAACTTCTCCCACGCATCCGCCGGGCTGTCGTCGATGTCGAGCAGTTCTCTGTACTCCGCCGAGATATTTCGAAACAGGATGGAAAGTGCGCGGTCGCTGCTGCGCATGTACTCCTCTCGCTCGCGGCGTGACGTAGATTCGTCGACTGGTAATGCAGTACGGTTGATGTGGCCGTAACATCCTTCTCCTTTCAGGATAAATGAAATTTCATTACGCCAGGTGACGTAATTGTCCCTGTTTAACGCTTCTATGCCGTTGCTCACCGCCATAGTCTTTAACTGTGACTAGAGTGCGTTGTTTACCTTTCTGCTTGATGCAAATGGCGCCGGTCGCGGCCCCCGTCGATGGAATTCACAACTCTTCACTGCTGCTTTATCACGGATAAAAGTTATGGCCTTGACATACTGGGCCCATAACCAAATGTCGGCTGCTATTGCTGTGTTAGCTGAGCGACTAGACTAGAAAATTTGAAAGTCATTTGCAGATTTAGCAGTGTTTTGGCCATATCCATATCTGAAGTGCTGGTAAAGAAAAATTTGTAGCAGATGATATGCAGTAGTGATGTGTTTTCTCAAGAAAGCAAGCTCGTTAAACACAAACACAATTTATTTGTTGTGAGATCCATTGCATCAGATGAAGTTACAAAATAAAACACTGTAACATTCGTTGCAAAGCAAAATTATATACAATGAGCTAGCAAGCTCATGAAAAAAGATTGTAAACAGTTTTTATGACTAGGCACACACTCTCAGTTACTATAACATCGGTAAGTAGAAAAAACAGCTACTGTACCACACATGCCGTGCACGTTAATGAAGCCACCATCATCAGGTCACACGTCATGGCTTTAGAAGTTAGACTACTCTCTACCGATCAAGGTCTGCCTTCCATACAAGGTCTTTCACCGTCGATCACCGTCTGATCGATCTGACTATACGTCGAGTCTTAAGTCTGCATAACTACAAGATCTTAAACTCTGAAAAGTCTCCCACGTCTACTACATGGTCAGTCAAGGTCTGTAAAGTCTCTGAATAACTGAGAATGTGTCCTATCATATATACACTGTGATGGGTACGCTCCGGAACACAACCGTTGACGGCAGCGCCCTCACTATATGCAAATCAGAATGCGCGCGCGGCGAGATGGCGATTTGCATGAATGGCATGTTCTGTTCCCGTCACGAGTCGTTCACGAGAACGGTAGAACCATTCTAAAAATGTAAACACGTTCTCGCGATAACGAGAATCGCGACGAAAACAGAACCAAGTTTCCAACAACCACTGGGCTACTTCGCCCTCCGCGACAATCTCCATAACTTTCTTTTTATTCACCCAATTTAGGCCGTACCCTCCTTCCCCTACCACCAACCTCTCAGAAGGACTCACGAACCCACATGTTTAACGTGATCGTACTCTGCGTGAACGTGGCGTAAGTTTTGGCAATGGCGGGAATCGAACCCGGACCTACTGAGTGCAATTCCCGCGCGCTAACCACTGGGCTGCCGCGCCCTCCGCGACAATCTCCATAACTTTCTATATATTCATCCAATTTAGACGGGAACCCAGTGGGGGAGGGATCCACAGGGGCCGTATCCTCCTTCCCTTACCACCAACCTCTCGGAAGAACTTACGGACCCACATATTTAACGTGATCGTATTCCACGTAAACACGGCGGCAGTTTTGGCAGTGGCGGGTATCGAACCCGGGCCTACCGCTAACTTCCCGCGCGCTAATTTGCAATTTAAAATGACCATATGCTTAATTCCATCATCCTCATTCCATTGTTTCATTGTTCCATCATTTAAAATATCCATAAAATTAAAATATCCATTTAAAATATCCAAAAGTTAAAATATACATTTAAAAAATCCATATCGTCCCATCATTTAAAATATAAATATAATAATTTATATAGAGCAAAGGAGCTCTATTCAGAACCGTGACGTCACCTCCACCTTGACGTCCCCACCCACCACCTTCCCTCCTTCAGCGGGGGAGAAACGAAGCGGCACGCCGAGCGGAAAGCCGAGAAATTGAAATTCGGAAACTTTTAAAATCCCGATCCTGTGGGCAATACGGAATATTTCCTGACCAGATTGGACTTGTAAGAATGCCAGATGTTTGACCTTTCTAAAAATGTAAATTATTAGTCGAAATTCTGAGTACTTTTTACTATGCCAGAATTTAAAAACCAAAAATCGTTTTTTTTGAGTCAAAAGTGACTTTTGTTTTAAAATCATAAAAAAATATTAGAATTTGTCCCTGAGATTTGAAATTGATATATTTTTACTCGAAATTCTCTGCTCTTTCCGATGGTGTGATTTGTTTTTTTCTACGATGTCCGGATCGTGGAGAAAAAAGAGCAAAAAGGTCAAAAAACGGTCGAAATCGCATAAAACATTAAATAACAAAAAAAATAATTAAAATTTTAAAAATCGGTTTTCACGTGTCCCCTTCTCACCCCCCAGGGTCTCCGATTGCCAAATTTCGTAGCTCTCCGACGCGCGGTCGCGAAACGTATAGTGTATAAGACAGACACACAGACACACACACAGACATTGCCTTTTATTATTTAAGATATTTGTCTATTACACTATTATTGGAATGTGCAATGATAACAATTGAATTGGCACTCTTATGAAAGTGATTTGAGTGCATTTGCATTTAATTAAAGTCACTGTTAACAGCAGCATTTTCTAAAAAAATATTTGTATGTAACCTTCGAAACAAGATTGGCTGAAAATTTGCAACATATAGCAAAAATATAATTTGTACATATTTGTCTTCATTATATTACTTTTTTTGCATTAAAAACAAATAATTAGATCAATTTACTAATTTAGTTTGATTTCTCACTGTACTGCTGTTTGCAGAAGTAACATAAAGTCTAATTTTAAGGTGACATACAGTATTTAGTAAAATCCAAATTACTATGATTATATATTGATTCCCGAAAACCGAACACAGCATATGTAAATCCAAAAGTCATAGTACCAGCCAGGAAATTGATAAGGAAAACATTTGATTCCTTCCCTTTTTATGCTGTTAGATTTCATTTAACTTTGACTACTTAGACTGATAAAATATAATATATTTATGTTATTAAATTATCTGAATATAAAAATTCCTTAAATTTTTATAAAAGTAAATATATTTAACAAACTATGTATTTAAAAAGTATATTTTTGACAGAAGCATGGAAATATAAAATTATAACTAACAGAATGTAATACATAAGCAGTCATCTACTTACAAAATATTTTCCTATAAATAAATGCAGTACTATTGATTTATTACAAAAATATAGGTTATTCCTTTAATAAACATTTGCTTTTAATATTTCATAAGGGAAACAAAAATAGTATTAAACTTCAAAATATGGATAGGATTTATGAAGGTGAAACAGCTTCTTATGGTATAGACGAATGTATGAGGGCTCCCCCATACATTCGTCTATACTTTTAATGCTATAGACGAATGTATGGGGGCTGCCCCATACATTCGTCTATAGTATTAAAATGTAAATATTATTATTATCAGTAACCTTACTTTCTGGAATTCTATTGTGTGTACTCTTATCACCAGTGTAATCCATTAGATTTGTGTGGTGTGGTGTATAGGGAGGGATTTAATCACTTATGAAACTTTGGTAATTAAAATAATTTTATCATAAATTATTTAGACGATAGTGTGTGTACACATGCATGCAGTTTATGACCCATACAAAGTGTATAATTTTTGCAAATGCAAGTTTAAACAAAATATTGTGTGATAATTTCAAATTGTAATACTTTTCAAAACAATAAAAAATATATAGCATATTTGTTCGATACCAGCATGCCCTTTTGTTAACATATTACCCTGCCCAAATTTGATCCTGGTGGAAACACTATAGTCTGAGCTGTGTCCTGTGCGAGTTGAATGTGACCATCTTTTGGAGTGTTCGGCTCTCTCAGAAGAGGGGGGGGGGGTAGACATTTATATTCGATAACTTATGAAACAGCAGGATTCTTGTTGAACTTTTATTACTTTTTTTCTATGCTTAATTTCATGTATCCCTGTGTGACATACGGGGATTAATGGGTGTAATTATCTCAATGCCTTTGCAATTAAATTTTTTTTTTTTTCAAATTTAGGCTACTAAAAAAATTATATGCAGGCTAATGTAATCACGGCCAAAGAGTAATTTTATTTATCGCTGAGGCCGTAGAGAGGTTCCATTTTTATACTAAAATCTCTAATTAGGTTTTAAGACATTAGATCCCTAATATTTTATCCTAAAATTGTTGGAATCCCTGAAAGTATGCTTTTTAATTGTTATATTTTGTCAAACTTCAAATATATATTTTTGTTTTAAAGGTTCATATTGTGCATCGCCTCCATTGACTCATGTAACAGATTCCAAATATGATTGGCATTTCTTGCTTACAGTTTTCTGTGCTGTTTTTACCTTCTTTGTGTGTTTATATGGTAAGAAACTTTTCTTTAAATTGTTTAATACTACTCTCATTTTTTAAGCATGTATAAATGCAATGAAACCTCAAAATAGCTGGTCTAGAGTAGAAAACAAAAGCCTGGTTATGGTCTCATGGGTGTCCATTTTTCAGTAGTTTCATTATAATTATAAAATATTTATAATTTATTAAAATATCTTGCATACTTCAATTATAGATTAGATACAAGACCAACATTTTTCTTTTGTAAGAATGTCGCATTATATGTGAATGAGAGCGATTTGTCTATTAAAGGTACATGTAACATTTATGCACTATGTGCATATGCAAGTGTGTTGTTACTAGGTGTTGCTCTGGATATTTTATTACTTTTGCCAGCCTAATCACAAAATTAAATTTTCTTTTGCCAAATGAAGTTATTAGCCATTACTTTGACTTTCCATTTAAAAATTCTCAAATTTCTTTCAGAGATCAAAGACACACAGTAATATACATTATAAGTTATAATCACCAAATCTTTCTTTTCTTCAATAGTCAAATTGAAATTTGTTCTCACAAAATGCGACAATGGCAATTGGAAGCATGGTCCTAGATTTTACTTTAATAATAAATAGCATTTCCGTATTCGTTGTTATCCAATGCCTACCAAATAGCAAACTAACAAACTGAATGGTGTGATCAAAATGTATTAGTTAGAAGTGCGCACAGTCATCAGATTTTTGTAAGTGGAAAGTGTTACTCAATGCAATGTTCATCACAGGTTAGTAAATGTTTATAGGTAGAACATTTTAAGCCAAAATGGGGTGTGGTGTAGGAAATTCCAAATAGTTGAGCAGAAATAAATGATGTTCCCAAGCAACACAGGGCTAGGAAAAAGATGTTTCACATGATGGCAATTGTGCTATTGTCACATGAAGGTAATTGTGTTGTCACATGAAGATAATTGTGTTGTCACATGAAGATAATTGTGTTGTTGTCACATGAAGGTAATGGTGATGTTGTCGGAAGTCTGATAAGAGAGGATCGAAGAGTGAAGGGCTGTAAAATTGACATGCAGATAGACCTCCAATGATCTTGGATGGGTAAATAATCGTGAAGGAATGTTTAAATTCAATGATTACTTGTATAAATGTCTTAATGTGTTTGGTGACTATATGGAAAAATAACCATTTGGTTGTAGTTCTATTGACACCTATTGCTGATTTAGTGACATACACAAGTGCTATGCAATTGCAACCTGTACCTTATTTATTATATGACCCTCTTATATTTGAGGCTTATTTTTTCATGGAAATTGCATGAAGAACTGTGAAACGTGTGTGTGTATACATATATAAAATAAAAAAGCAAACACTGCAAAAATGAGAAAAGGCAATAATAAATAGCTCAAGATTGAAGATCAAGACATGGAGAACAATCAACTGAAACTACACAAAAACGGCGGTTAGTTCGAAATTGCATTCTCGTCAGGACAGCCATACAATTCGAATTAAAACCGATAGAATAGCCAGTTTCTGACAATGGCGATAGTATTTACCTATGGACACCATTGGAACTGTCTAGTGGATGGACAAATAATAAAAACCAAGTGAATTATAAACCACAAATATAAAAAACAAAAATATTAACTCACAGTCACAGCCACCATGTGGGAGTCTACATGTTCGCAGGGAGCATTTTACATCTCTTCATCAAAGTGAGTGGACACCGGAATGAATACACTTGAACGAAAAATAATGTGTATGAAGACTTTCAAAAATAGTAAGCAGTATAGGACTCAGGCCTAGTGATATATACACACACACATATACAGACACCACCCCTCTCCTACTCTTTACCCTTCATGATCCACATGTGAATAGTAGACTTGATTTATTTTTCCATCTTCAGATAATCTCTTTCGTTCTCTTCGTTAATGGGGTTTTTTCCAATTATTTAGGGTAAATATTTTTAATTAGTTTTAGATGATTTACATTATGTCTTCAAGTTCAATATTAACTCTAGTTAAATTATATATATATGCAATATTTTACTAATTAATGTTTTGCAAAAATCATTATTGCAGCTTTCCGGTGGTTTGCAAGCTCTAGAAGAGGCATTGTTACTACTCAGCCTGTATTTTTGAATAGCAGTAATGGTTCCCATAATTTCTCACCAGGTAAGCATGCGTCTTGCTATTAAAGACCAAGAGTGTCTGTATACTGTGCCATCATCTCCCAAAATAACTAATTATTTCAGCATGTTTGGCTGTTTTATTATATTTTCTGCAAAATAGAAACTGGTTTTCTGTTGCTAAGCAACATAGGATTATTTTGTTAAAGTAACAACTTGCCTACTGCCAGCCATCATCAATTATCAAGGCTATTGTATTTTTACTCAATTTAAAACAACTGTTTCCTTTGAAAAAATGTTCAACTAATTTTAAGTGAACTGTTCTAGAAGTCTTTTTAACCCTTTCCTTTTAGTCATAATTTTCTTAAAATGAATTTACAAATGTATCTAATAAAGCATATATTTTCAGGTCGTTCACCTTATACGCCTCCATCTTTTTCTCGCAGTTTTTCTCAGTCTCCATCACCAGAAGAAATTGATAATCTTACAGCACCTTTAAGATTATGTACATTGGACACATCTCCTAAAACTTTGAGAAGGCGTACTGATAATGTGTTTAGGTGAAATCTATTATTAATTAGCTTTTTCGATTTTAAAACATGTAGAAGAGGTTCATCATAGATCTCTGCCACATGCCACCATGTGTTTTGTTCAAGCATCAAATCATTGATTTTCCCATCCCCTTTTCAAGACAATGGGGTATAATTTTTTTTTTCACAGACTGTGTTTTAAAGACTTCGCCTTGTGTAAGGTCATTTTTTTTTTAAAATCTGTTTGATTCTTAAGTGAAAGACTGATAGTATCAATTTTTCATTGTTCATCTTATGTTAATTTATTCAATCATTACAAATTGTAAAGACTGGTATGTACATAGTTTTTGTGTTTGTTTCATTTTACCTGCCTCAGACGTTCATTTAGAAGAAAATATTCGTTTCTTTCTTAACCTGTGAATAAGTATTGCTTATCTTTGAATTATTGAAATTTTATTCATACTTTTGAACTGCCTTTTTTTGTTTGTTTATAAAAAGATTTTAACTTCTTCAGGTATAGACTGTTTCTATTCTTTATGCAAAGTTCAACACTGCCATTTTTGTAATCAAAATAAATGTGATTTTATTCACCAATATTTTAAAAAAATGTTTCCATTTACTTTTTAACGGGTAAATTTGAAATGCATGCCTTCATTGTACATATAAGTGAAAATATAAAAATTATTAAATAATTCTCATAAGATTTTTAGATGTTTTAAAGAAAATCTTGTGTGAATAAATCTTTATTTTACTTAATTTAGCTATACTGGTTAAAAATGATTTCTTAAAGAATCAAAAGTTTAGTGAAAAGTTATTTTAAATCATGTTTGAAAATTAAAAATTCATAACATTGTAGATCTGTAAATCATGTAATATTTGTTTTATTTTGATACTTGTACATAATGTTTCAATAAATTGATAATAAAAAGTATAATTCCTGTAATTTTATGCATTTTTTCTAATTTGTTGGATATACAAATTTAAGTTTAAAAGATAAAATTTTCTCGTTGAAAGGACCAGACATCTCATATCTCTTGTAGAGTCTGTAAGTTTTTGTTTTTATATGGTAAAATTCAGTAAAATCCCCCTTTCAGAAAGAAAATAAACTAGGAAAATCTTAATTACTTCAGTTTATAATATAGTCTTTTATAAGCTATTTATTATAAAGGACCAAGACACTTGATGCTACATCATATCCGTCTTTTCTGTAGAGTAAATACTCAGTACTTTCAAATCTGAAATGTTAATGCAAAAGCACATTTTAAATACTGATATGTGGACACAATAACTGAAGAATTCCTTGTGGAAAAGTTTATAGGTAACAAGATTGTTGCTATAAAATTTCATAAATATTTTAATTTAATGAACTTTTGTCCCTTATAACACAATTCATTGTGATGCTAGTGAGTCTGGAATAAAGAATATGAAAAGGTCGAGTAGAGTCTCACATTCTATGTGCTTTTTTCATGAATTTTGCCTTAACCCTTTCGTGACGGCGGCATTCCGAAACTACCATAGCCCAAAGGACGGAGCGTTTCGTTTCCGAAATGTGCCCAAAAGACGGCTATTTTTTTGCGCTAAGCCGAACTCTCGAAAAAAATTCACTAAAAATCACCCGTTCAACACAGCATTGTACTATTTTCAGGAATAAAGGAAATTCTTATTTTGTATTTGATGTATATTTTTCATGCAAATTTTCTTTTATCAAAATATTAAAAATTTTAATGTATTTAAAATGATTACTTACCTTGATTAAAATAGTTATCAGTTAATCAGAAAAAATATTGAAATGATGGTAATGAATTATTTATATAGCTAATAGAAATTATGTACATATATACACAAGAAAATAGCGTAGCTATTTTCATTAATTAATACACCTTTTGCGTATGGTATATTTCAATGCAAGTACCCACGCACAGACCAACATTGCAATCTTTGCATTCGTAATAAGTCCTTATGCGCTTTCTTTTGCCTTTTGTAGTTTGCGAGCAAACTACAAAATCTTCTTCGGAGGTCTTTTTTACCTGTATCAGAGCACAATTTTGGAAAATGTCTTCCAGTTAGACGGAGAGGAGAAGGGATGAGATAACTACTTCTACTGGACTGTTCAGGGGTAAAGAACATTTCAATAAGTTGCTCTATGAGATGAAGATGAAACTGCAAGATTGGGGATTTTTTCCCTTTCTTATTGTCAAAAAGACTATGAGCATTCAATATTGCAATATCTAGAAAGCCAAAAAACAATTTTCTGTACCATTTGATAGTTTTTCTATAAGCTGGATAATGCGTTAGAGACGCATCCCCGATATCCCCACCCCCACCCCCCATATATTTGTTATATTCCAAAATACAATTTGGTTTTAAAATGTCTTCGGATGTTTTCCGGTCTTTCTTTCCAGAATGTTGCATTTTGTCAGTATGAAGAGTTGTTAAAATTAAGACATCCTTCTTTTTATCTTTGAATAAAATTACATTCACACCATCCTTTTGCACTGCTGCAATTTCTGCTTTGCGTAGAGGTACAGATGGAAAATTCTTTGGCATGTCCTTCCGATTTTTTAAAACTGTACCACATACATGTGTATTGTTAGACAACAAATACTTTGCGAGTACAGGAGAGGTAAAAAAATCTATCCAAATACAAAGTATATCCTTTTCCTAAAAGTTCACTTAGAAGTGTTTTCACAACACGCTCTCCATACCCGCCATTGGAACTTGATAATTCCGTGTCCTTTCTGGTATACACAAGGAAATTCCATATATATCCTGATTCCGATTCTGACAATTTATATATTTTTATTCCATACCTGGACCTTTTCGAGGGGATATATTGACGAAATCCCAGCCTTCCTTTCCATGAGAACAAAGATTCATCAATGCACACATTTCTTCTAGGAGTGTATACAGATTTAAATTTTGAAACTAATGCATCTAACACGGGTTTCAATTTATATAGTTTTGGGGCATTACTATCAAGAGTAAAATGAAGGTAACGTAATATTCCTATAAATCGATCACGACTCATAACTGGATTGAAAAAAGGAGTACTGATAATTGGATTCTTAGAAAAATACATTTTAAGATTTGGTTTTCTGACAATGCTCGTCAAAACTACTAGTGCGAGAAACACACGAAATTCGTTTCCTGTCACAGGTGTAAATACATTTGGAATAGGTGGAGTCTTCGATGTGGAAGGAGAGTGGAGACTTTTCTCCCATTTTTTCTTTGCAAACTCATTAGTTGCTTTTACGATAAATTCTACTAGTTCATCATCAAAAAATATGCTAAAAAAATCAAGTTCCTTATCTAAATTAGGCAGCATGATATTGTGATTTATTCCAGGTATGTTCAAAAACTCCAAAGAATTTAGATCTTTCAAATCACATCTCCAAACATCATTCGAAGAAACAGCAACTGAAGCTGGCGGCGTTGTAATAATAGTACGCTCAGAATCTGAAGAATCAATTGCATTTTCAGATTCGTCATCAGAAATAACACTTTTCCACGAATCTTCACTATATGCATCACTTTCATTACTGTCTTGTTCGTTTACCATACGCGTATATTCTTCCACAGAAAGAAAACGTTTCGAACCAGCCATACTTTTATCCAAAATAACCTAATCATTTCATTGCCGCACATTCCTTTACCCCCCACCCTCCACCCCCCCAAAAAATACTCTCTTATATTCCTCTAATTCAGCAACGAAATCAATAAAAGCTAAAATCAGAATGAGACCCGGAACTTAATTATAAAATTGTTTATGCTGCGAGAAGTGAGCTGTCTGTTTACATGCCCCCCGTCCAAATGGAGAAATAATTCATTGGATTCTTTTTCTGCCAAGGTCAAGCACCTACAAAATACATTTAAGTTACTTCCACGAGCATTTAACGCCATCTAGTAGACAAATTCAAATAAAAACGTTCCACGTAGAAACACCCATACGTGCCAGTCGCCGTTTAGGGTAAAGTTCTCTCTGGCACGAGTGCGTGCCGTACGTCCTTGAATGCAAGTTCGCAGCCGGCACGTGGGCGTGCCAACCGTCGCGAAAGGGTTAAGGCTGTTGGGGATACACACCTTCCTTCCTTCTAATGCTATCCTATGGAACTAGAGATGTGGATTTTTAAGAAAATTTTAAAACTGAAAATATTCCACAGCAAAAAAATTTTGACATTATTTTCTATGTTACATTTCAGTTGGAATAATATGTTTGATGACTTTTAACAGCATTTATTCTTATATTACAGCTACAATTAAACATATATTATATAACAAGAAGGTTTAAATCTAGAAATATTTAATAAATTCTATGCATGAAAATTTCTTATCTTAGCAGCTACAATTTATTATTTTCCTTTTCCTTAAATACACTTGACTTTGAATATTCATAAAAAAGAAATTTATTTCATTTATTATATTTTTTGTCTTCAAAATTCCAATTTTAAAGCAATACATAAAAGGAATAGTATGGGAAATAATTTAAAACTGTTAAATCTCATCAGAATCATAAATAACTTACTGTTTATTATAGGTATAAAAAATAGATTATAAAATATATTATTATAAAAAAAAAATTAAAAACTGATTATAATTTAAAAATACGTTAAATATTGTATTTCCTTCAATACCTACTGGTAATTCAAAAAGAAACATTATCTTAAATAATAACAAAAATAAAAACAAATTATTAGTTTATTATATATGTATAAAAATAAAGTATATACATATGACAAAAAAAAGAAAATGCTTGTAATTAAGCACTTTTAAAAATTAATTATTTTATATAATATTAAAAATTAATGTCTGCATGTAATTAAATGAGTGAATATCATGAAAATGAAAAGACAATTTGCAAGATGAGTTAAGCATATATTTAGTGCTTTTAAAAGCATTTTCCCTCAGCAGAACTTGCGGAAACATTCCATTTTGTTTTTATATTTTTGCAAATTTTGGGAACTTAATGCAGAAAGAATAGGCTTCTTAGAACTTTATTTACTTTTTCTGAGAATGAGTAAAATGTCATTTGTACCCTTTTGGTTGTCATCCATTTTTTTTGTTTTTTAAAATAAAGTGCACATACACACATTTGCCCTCCTCCTTCATTTTCCTTTTTAAAATTGAAAACTTAATGATCAAGAACTTCTTATAAAGCTACTTGTTTTTCGAAATAAGTATTACATTCTAGTTTAAATTAATAAAAAAAGAGTGGAAAATTTTTCGAAAAACATAGCTCAACTCTTTGGTGTTTGAATGTGCTTTACTCCCTTTTAATTTTCCATAGCATCTATTTCCTTTTCCTACAAGATATTTTGGTAAAAAAAGTTGTTCTTAAGCAAAACTGTAGATCATTCAAGGTTTTTTGTCCACTTATATCTAAACGTTTACTAAATAAACCTTTTAAAACCTTTGCTTTGATAATTACTCAAAGCTGAAAACTAGTTATAAAACTCCTGTATAGCTGTGCCATACACAGGGGGTGGGAATTCCTACAAGGAGCAGGACTGCCCATACAAATTGTGAGCCCTCTCTACAAACATTTAACATGGGTCCCTTCCCCATATTTGACGTTCTTCTTTTTAATAAATAAAAAATTTAAAGTCCAGCATCCGTATTTGTAGCATGAATATATATATATATGGACATATTCAATATGTCCCCAGAATTGCAATATTTTGTTGCTGTATTTCTGTTGTACATTACTTAAATGATAATTATTGCAAAGCATCTGTATATGAATTTTCCTATGTATAAAGTTGTGCTAACATTTAAAAGTTTGCAATTGATTTGTCAATCCTCCTAAATTTGGCACATTGAAGCAGGTTAATATTAAATCTAAATGTTTTAATTCAAAACACACATATTTTTAATGGTATAGGTTACTGTTAATCTAAAGATAAATGCCATTAAAAGTTTAAATATTTAATTATGTGTGCTTTATTGAAATAGTTAATTCTCTTATGCAACTCACTAGAGATGCTACTTAATGCCTTGGATTTTTACATAAGGAACCTATAAATGTTATACAATAATTTTTATCGAGATGCAAATTAAATACATACACACACATTCAGCTATTTTCTCAACAGATGACAAAATGTTTTGATGAGTATTAAAACAGATTTAGTATTAAAATATGAATTTCTACAAAAATGTAAGATTTGGATTTTTAAAACAGTTTTTCAATTTAGGAAGCATAAAGGACCTGTAAGATATTTAGTATTAAATTGAATAACAAAGATTATAGATTCAGAGTAGTACATTCACAAAAGTCCTGTGAATATACTTCTTCGAAACTCAGTTCTCCATAACTCAAGATATTGCTTCTCCATTTTTATGTGAATAAAATTCATGGTTGGGATTTCTCTGGTAGAAAACTGGAGCGTTACTAAAAATGAACACTTTGGATGCATTTACCCAGAACCTAATGGATAAAGATGCAAAAAATAATTTGTTTTGTTAGAAATAGGTTCCAGCTTATGAATATTATGAACTTATAACATGCTGTGGAGTCTCTTATCTCCCTCTCTCTTTTGTATCTTATGAAGACCAGACAGAGAGAGAGAGAGAAAACACCTGTACATGAGTCTTTTCCTATGAAGTGAATCTAGGGTAGCCACATGCTGAAGTGTGAAAAATGGTTGCCAAATTTGGTGATTTAATGCTAATTTTATGTTTTATCGAAGGTTTGATAAAAACCCTCGCAATAACCAATATTCTATGTGATATGAGAGATTTCCAGAAATTTATATGGAGAGTCTATAAAAAGGAGTCATCACAAAGGAGAGCAGTTAACAAGATACAAGCTGCTTTGAACTGTGACTTTCATCAATGTTTTAAGAATAGTAGCTGCTATTTTGTGAAATGACTTATGTCTCAATGTTTTCTAGTTTGGAAACCATAATCGCTTGTCAAGTTTCCAAAAATCCTACTTCTGACACCAGTTGGTGTCAGAAAGGGGAGCAAGTCAGTGGTTTTCTACTCTAGATCCTAAGAGTGGCTGCTGACAAGTGGAGATCCATTCTGATGATAAAGAAAAGACAGTGTTTACCACCAGACAAGGACTTTGGCAGTTTAAAGCGATACCTTTTGGACTTTGTAATGCACCTGTAACATTTGAACGTCTAATGGAGACTGTGCTGAAAGGACTCTTCTGTGAATCCTGCCTATTTGGATGATATAATTATTGTTGTACATTCATTTGACAAACATCAATAAAACCTTATGTGGGTATTTGAAACATTGAAGAGTGCTAATTTGAAATTAAATTCTACAAAATGCAAACTATTCTAGAATGAAACTGCATATTTGGGGCTTACCATTTCTGAAAGGGTGCATATCAGTGGCGTAGCGCTCATTGAGACTCAGAAGTTGAGCCTCCCCTGTTTAAAATCTAAGTTAAAGATACTTTTATTTATTATATTTTTTAATATAACTTTGCGAATATACATGGCTTTTTTTTTAGAAAACTGTTACACTTTACTTACTTAAAATGAGACATTTCAAAGTATTTTTCCTAATAAAACTCATATCTCGAAGCTGAAATCATCCAGCTTTTATGATTCATTGAAAGAAGCATGGTATTACCCCCCACCTGTTAAACTCCGCCCTGGCTGATAAGCTAGAACTTTAAGCTAGCTTCCAGGAAGACGTGGCTATTTCTTCCCCTATTCTCAACCCTTTATAAGCAACGTAATGACAGACAATGATTGGATATAGGACGTGACATTTCATGAATGAAAATTTCTTGCGCAAAGTGAATGGCTCTGCCATTTTGGATTAAACTTTGCTCTATTAATTAATCTTCTCAGAAAAAAGTTATATGTAATACTAAAAAAAATGAGTCATTTTCCGTGAATAACATGACATTCTCCTAAATTTAAACAATATTAAGGCAATGAAACACACTAATATAATACTACCATTAAACTTAAATAGTTTGTGAAGTAGATTTAATCACAGCAACAATAGGGTGAAGCATCCATTTGCGCATTTGTGAGTTTTAGAAAAAATAAATCTGATTTCCTTTTAAAAATCATGTTACAGGAGAATTTCAATTAAACAAAAGCAATTGATAATTTCCTAGCGGACTTTTAGCCTTTTGTGGTTAAAATATTTTTAAGATTTTACTTTTAAAGTATAGTATTTGTAAATAATTAATATACAAAATTGTTTAAAGATATTGTTGACTACAGTGCTCTCACCCATTTTCAGTACACTCCTTTGAATTGCTTTATTTCGTTAGTTCTAACTGTTTATATTTACAAAACTGAAATATTTTTTCTAGCACTTGCTAATAATATTTCTATTTCATACATAGGCGCCTGTAAAACTTTGTCTGGGTGGGGGGGGGGAGGGGGGAGGCCATGCAAATAACACAGTGACTAGAAACTAAAGTCTACTTCTTAGTGTTCAGAGTGTTGTGCTGCTGTGCGAGATTCACAAATTCATCTTCGTCAAATATGGCTGTCTTTTAAGTTCTAACTATTCGGGTAACTTTTTTTTTTCAATTATTTAAAATATTTTCTTAAAATTTCTTAATTGACTATGTCTTTTGTTGATTTTAATGTGTTTCAACAGATAAAATAAATTTGATGCTGAATTTAGTCTATCGCGTTAGCTCCAGAATAATACTGATAAACAAATAATTTTTTTCACGTTTTCATCCAATATAATATCTAAAGTCCCCGTGGCTGTTCTGTGAGGAATTTCTGAGGTTAAAAATTAAGCAATGGTGTAAAATTATCTTAATTTTGTAATTTCTTCATTTTCATTGCAAAACAAAAAAAAAATGGTACAAAATATGTTTGCGAAGCAAAATATGCCTTTATAAATATTTGCATGAAAGTGCAAAAGTTGTTTATAAATTGTTAGAGCTGTTTTATAAATCAATAAATTTATTCTGTAGACTCAATCTGCGAATTATACACATTTTTTTGCTCATGCATACAAATTTCTGTCTAGATATATATTCAATAATCTCTAAATATTATTTTATTTTTGCATAATTACACTTTTAGTTATAATTATAATGTAATACACTTTTAAGTAAAATGTTAAGTAAACAATCTTAAAATTTTAATATACATTTTGATATTGTGATTTTTTTTTAATTTCTACTCAAACAATTCATTACCCCTATCCCCATTTCTACTCAAACAATTCATTACCCCTACCCCCAATATTCGATTTATTATTTTTCTTATATCAATAAAGTCGTATTGTATGATATGTGGTATTTTTTTGTCCATTTTTTTTTTTCAAAACCGAGAAAAAACGAAATATTGACATTCCTCTTTTCTAATGAATGGAATTTTTTTTTTATTCTTAATACGCCCTATTTTTATTACTCCACTCAAAAGTCATATTTTTTAATTTCTAACCCCCTCCCTTTGTTTTTAATGAATTTGGAAGCATTTGGATATTTCCCTGTGTTTCTGTTGAGCCCATCTATCTACATATACTAATTGCCAAGTGACCTTTCTGTCTGTCTGTCCGTCCGTCTGTCTGTCACGCATATTTTATTACTTGAATAGATAGAGACGTGCAATTTGGTACACGGCTCGGTAAAACCCCTGGAAAAATCAAATTTTTCGAAAATGTTCTCTAGAGGAGTACTCCACACCAAAATGTTCGAAAAGTGAAATGATAGGAAAGCATGCTTTGCGATAAGATAGAGACTTCAAATTTGGTGTATGGGTAAATCGTTTGAAAGGAAGAAAGTATACAATTTCAGATTTCTAATATTTTCTATTTAAGGGGGTGCCGAACACCAAAATGTTCGATTTACCAAATAAATGAGAAAAGGCTTGCTTAAAAATTTGATAGAGGCTTGAAATTTGGTATATGAACTAATCATTTGACGAAAACACCCAACACGAATATTGTTTTTCAAAGGGGGTGTTCCAGAGAAAAATGTTTGAAAAGTGAATTGATAAAAAACCATGCTTCGGGATGAGATAGCGATATCAAATTTGGTGTAACAGTAGATAGTTTATAAAGAAGAAAGTGTACAATTTCAGTTTACCAATATTTTCTACTTTAGGAGGTGCCACACACCAAAATGTTCGATTTTCGGAATAAAGGAAAAACACCACATTTAAAAAGTAATAGAGACTTGATGTTTGGTATATGGACGAATCATCTGATAGAAATCACAAGAAGCATAGAGTTTTCCAAAAATGTAGTATTCAAGGAGGTGGGTACTCAACACAAAAACATTCGAAAAGTGAAATGCTAGAAAAGCATGCTTCGCGATGAGATACAGACTTCAAATTTGGTGTAGGGCTTAAAAAGATGGAAAGGAAGAAAGTGTGCAATTTCAGTTTTCCAACATTTGCTATTGTAGGGGGGAGTCTCACTAAAATGTTCGATTTGCCGAACAAATGAAAAGCCCCTCCTTTACAATGTGATTGAGGCTTGATATTTAGTATATGGGCTAACTATTTAACCAAAAAACCAAAGATGAATACGGTGTGACAAAAATATCCATTAATGGGGTGCTACACATATAAACTTTCGAAAGGTGAAGTGATAGAAAAAACATGCTGCGCGATAGGATAGAGACTTCAAATATGGTGTACAGGTAGATAGTTTGAAAGGAAGAAAGTGTGAAATTTCAGATTTCCAATATTTGCTATTGTAGGGGGGAGTCTCACTAAAATGTTCGATTTGCCGAACAAATGAAAAGCCCCTCCTTTACAATGTGATTGAGGCTTGATATTTAGTATATGGGCTAACTATTTAACCAAAAAACCAAAGATGAATACGGTGTGACAAAAATATCCATTAATGGGGTGCTACACATATAAACTTTCGAAAGGTGAAGTGATAGAAAAAACATGCTGCGCGATAGGATAGAGACTTCAAATATGGTGTACAGGTAGATAGTTTGAAAGGAAGAAAGTGTGAAATTTCAGATTTCCAATATTTGCTATTGTAGGGGGGAGTCTCACTAAAATGTTCGATTTGCCGAACAAATGAAAAGCCCCTCCTTTACAATGTGATTGAGGCTTGATATTTAGTATATGGGCTAACTATTTAACCAAAAAACCAAAGATGAATACGGTGTGACAAAAATATCCATTAATGGGGTGCTACACATATAAACTTTCGAAAGGTGAAGTGATAGAAAAAACATGCTGCGCGATAGGATAGAGACTTCAAATATGGTGTACAGGTAGATAGTTTGAAAGGAAGAAAGTGTGAAATTTCAGATTTCCAATATTTGCTATTGTAGGGGGGAGTCTCACTAAAATGTTCGATTTGCCGAACAAATGAAAAGCCCCTCCTTTACAATGTGATTGAGGCTTGATATTTAGTATATGGCCTAACTATTTAACCAAAAAACCAAAGATGAATACGGTGTGACAAAAATATCCATTAATGGGGTGCTACACATATAAACTTTCGAAAGGTGAAGTGATAGAAAAAACATGCTGCGCGATAGGATAGAGACTTCAAATATGGTGTACAGGTAGATAGTTTGAAAGGAAGAAAGTGTGAAATTTCAGATTTCCAATATTTGCTATTGTAGGGGGGAGTCTCACTAAAATGTTCGATTTGCCGAACAAATGAAAAGCCCCTCCTTTACAATGTGATTGAGGCTTGATATTTAGTATATGGGCTAACTATTTAACCAAAAAACCAAAGATGAATACGGTGTGACAAAAATATCCATTAATGGGGTGCTACACATATAAACTTTCGAAAGGTGAAGTGATAGAAAAAACATGCTGCGCGATAGGATAGAGACTTCAAATATGGTGTACAGGTAGATAGTTTGAAAGGAAGAAAGTGTGAAATTTCAGATTTCCAATATTTGCTATTGTAGGGGGGAGTCTCACTAAAATGTTCGATTTGCCGAACAAATGAAAAGCCCCTCCTTTACAATGTGATTGAGGCTTGATATTTAGTATATGGCCTAACTATTTAACCAAAAAACCAAAGATGAATACGGTGTGACAAAAATATCCATTAATGGGGTGCTACACATATAAACTTTCGAAAGGTGAAGTGATAGAAAAAACATGCTGCGCGATAGGATAGAGACTTCAAATATGGTGTACAGGTAGATAGTTTGAAAGGAAGAAAGTGTGAAATTTCAGATTTCCAATATTTGCTATTGTAGGGGGGAGTCTCACTAAAATGTTCGATTTGCCGAACAAATGAAAAGCCCCTCCTTTACAATGTGATTGAGGCTTGATATTTAGTATATGGCCTAACTATTTAACCAAAAAACCAAAGATGAATACGGTGTGACAAAAATATCCATTAATGGGGTGCTACACATATAAACTTTCGAAAGGTGAAGTGATAGAAAAAACATGCTGCGCGATAGGATAGAGACTTCAAATATGGTGTACAGGTAGATAGTTTGAAAGGAAGAAAGTGTGAAATTTCAGATTTCCAATATTTGCTATTGTAGGGGGGAGTCTCACTAAAATGTTCGATTTGCCGAACAAATGAAAAGCCCCTCCTTTACAATGTGATTGAGGCTTGATATTTAGTATATGGGCTAACTATTTAACCAAAAAACCAAAGATGAATACGGTGTGACAAAAATATCCATTAATGGGGTGCTACACATATAAACTTTCGAAAGGTGAAGTGATAGAAAAAACATGCTGCGCGATAGGATAGAGACTTCAAATATGGTGTACAGGTAGATAGTTTGAAAGGAAGAAAGTGTGAAATTTCAGATTTCCAATATTTGCTATTGTAGGGGGGAGTCTCACTAAAATGTTCGATTTGCCGAACAAATGAAAAGCCCCTCCTTTACAATGTGATTGAGGCTTGATATTTAGTATATGGCCTAACTATTTAACCAAAAAACCAAAGATGAATACGGTGTGACAAAAATATCCATTAATGGGGTGCTACACATATAAACTTTCGAAAGGTGAAGTGATAGAAAAAACATGCTGCGCGATAGGATAGAGACTTCAAATATGGTGTACAGGTAGATAGTTTGAAAGGAAGAAAGTGTGAAATTTCAGATTTCCAATATTTGCTATTGTAGGGGGGAGTCTCACTAAAATGTTCGATTTGCCGAACAAATGAAAAGCCCCTCCTTTACAATGTGATTGAGGCTTGATATTTAGTATATGGGCTAACTATTTAACCAAAAAACCAAAGATGAATACGGTGTGACAAAAATATCCATTAATGGGGTGCTACACATATAAACTTTCGAAAGGTGAAGTGATAGAAAAAACATGCTGCGCGATAGGATAGAGACTTCAAATATGGTGTACAGGTAGATAGTTTGAAAGGAAGAAAGTGTGAAATTTCAGATTTCCAATATTTGCTATTGTAGGGGGGAGTCTCACTAAAATGTTCGATTTGCCGAACAAATGAAAAGCCCCTCCTTTACAATGTGATTGAGGCTTGATATTTAGTATATGGCCTAACTATTTAACCAAAAAACCAAAGATGAATACGGTGTGACAAAAATATCCATTAATGGGGTGCTACACATATAAACTTTCGAAAGGTGAAGTGATAGAAAAAACATGCTGCGCGATAGGATAGAGACTTCAAATATGGTGTACAGGTAGATAGTTTGAAAGGAAGAAAGTGTGAAATTTCAGATTTCCAATATTTGCTATTGTAGGGGGGAGTCTCACTAAAATGTTCGATTTGCCGAACAAATGAAAAGCCCCTCCTTTACAATGTGATTGAGGCTTGATATTTAGTATATGGGCTAACTATTTAACCAAAAAACCAAAGATGAATACGGTGTGACAAAAATATCCATTAATGGGGTGCTACACATATAAACTTTCGAAAGGTGAAGTGATAGAAAAAACATGCTGCGCGATAGGATAGAGACTTCAAATATGGTGTACAGGTAGATAGTTTGAAAGGAAGAAAGTGTGAAATTTCAGATTTCCAATATTTGCTATTGTAGGGGGGAGTCTCACTAAAATGTTCGATTTGCCGAACAAATGAAAAGCCCCTCCTTTACAATGTGATTGAGGCTTGATATTTAGTATATGGGCTAACTATTTAACCAAAAAACCAAAGATGAATACGGTGTGACAAAAATATCCATTAATGGGGTGCTACACATATAAACTTTCGAAAGGTGAAGTGATAGAAAAAACATGCTGCGCGATAGGATAGAGACTTCAAATATGGTGTACAGGTAGATAGTTTGAAAGGAAGAAAGTGTGAAATTTCAGATTTCCAATATTTGCTATTGTAGGGGGGAGTCTCACTAAAATGTTCGATTTGCCGAACAAATGAAAAGCCCCTCCTTTACAATGTGATTGAGGCTTGATATTTAGTATATGGGCTAACTATTTAACCAAAAAACCAAAGATGAATACGGTGTGACAAAAATATCCATTAATGGGGTGCTACACATATAAACTTTCGAAAGGTGAAGTGATAGAAAAAACATGCTGCGCGATAGGATAGAGACTTCAAATATGGTGTACAGGTAGATAGTTTGAAAGGAAGAAAGTGTGAAATTTCAGATTTCCAATATTTGCTATTGTAGGGGGGAGTCTCACTAAAATGTTCGATTTGCCGAACAAATGAAAAGCCCCTCCTTTACAATGTGATTGAGGCTTGATATTTAGTATATGGGCTAACTATTTAACCAAAAAACCAAAGATGAATACGGTGTGACAAAAATATCCATTAATGGGGTGCTACACATATAAACTTTCGAAAGGTGAAGTGATAGAAAAAACATGCTGCGCGATAGGATAGAGACTTCAAATATGGTGTACAGGTAGATAGTTTGAAAGGAAGAAAGTGTGAAATTTCAGATTTCCAATATTTGCTATTGTAGGGGGGAGTCTCACTAAAATGTTCGATTTGCCGAACAAATGAAAAGCCCCTCCTTTACAATGTGATTGAGGCTTGATATTTAGTATATGGCCTAACTATTTAACCAAAAAACCAAAGATGAATACGGTGTGACAAAAATATCCATTAATGGGGTGCTACACATATAAACTTTCGAAAGGTGAAGTGATAGAAAAAACATGCTGCGCGATAGGATAGAGACTTCAAATATGGTGTACAGGTAGATAGTTTGAAAGGAAGAAAGTGTGAAATTTCAGATTTCCAATATTTGCTATTGTAGGGGGGAGTCTCACTAAAATGTTCGATTTGCCGAACAAATGAAAAGCCCCTCCTTTACAATGTGATTGAGGCTTGATATTTAGTATATGGCCTAACTATTTAACCAAAAAACCAAAGATGAATACGGTGTGACAAAAATATCCATTAATGGGGTGCTACACATATAAACTTTCGAAAGGTGAAGTGATAGAAAAAACATGCTGCGCGATAGGATAGAGACTTCAAATATGGTGTACAGGTAGATAGTTTGAAAGGAAGAAAGTGTGAAATTTCAGATTTCCAATATTTGCTATTGTAGGGGGGAGTCTCACTAAAATGTTCGATTTGCCGAACAAATGAAAAGCCCCTCCTTTACAATGTGATTGAGGCTTGATATTTAGTATATGGGCTAACTATTTAACCAAAAAACCAAAGATGAATACGGTGTGACAAAAATATCCATTAATGGGGTGCTACACATATAAACTTTCGAAAGGTGAAGTGATAGAAAAAACATGCTGCGCGATAGGATAGAGACTTCAAATATGGTGTACAGGTAGATAGTTTGAAAGGAAGAAAGTGTGAAATTTCAGATTTCCAATATTTGCTATTGTAGGGGGGAATCTCACTAAAATGTTCGATTTGCCGAACAAATGAAAAGCCCCTCCTTTACAATGTGATTGAGGCTTGATATTTAGTATATGGGCTAACTATTTAACCAAAAAACCAAAGATGAATACGGTGTGACAAAAATATCCATTAATGGGGTGCTACACATATAAACTTTCGAAAGGTGAAGTGATAGAAAAAACATGCTGCGCGATAGGATAGAGACTTCAAATATGGTGTACAGGTAGATAGTTTGAAAGGAAGAAAGTGTGAAATTTCAGATTTCCAATATTTGCTATTGTAGGGGGGAGTCTCACTAAAATGTTCGATTTGCCGAACAAATGAAAAGCCCCTCCTTTACAATGTGATTGAGGCTTGATATTTAGTATATGGCCTAACTATTTAACCAAAAAACCAAAGATGAATACGGTGTGACAAAAATATCCATTAATGGGGTGCTACACATATAAACTTTCGAAAGGTGAAGTGATAGAAAAAACATGCTGCGCGATAGGATAGAGACTTCAAATATGGTGTACAGGTAGATAGTTTGAAAGGAAGAAAGTGTGAAATTTCAGATTTCCAATATTTGCTATTGTAGGGGGGAGTCTCACTAAAATGTTCGATTTGCCGAACAAATGAAAAGCCCCTCCTTTACAATGTGATTGAGGCTTGATATTTAGTATATGGCCTAACTATTTAACCAAAAAACCAAAGATGAATACGGTGTGACAAAAATATCCATTAATGGGGTGCTACACATATAAACTTTCGAAAGGTGAAGTGATAGAAAAAACATGCTGCGCGATAGGATAGAGACTTCAAATATGGTGTACAGGTAGATAGTTTGAAAGGAAGAAAGTGTGAAATTTCAGATTTCCAATATTTGCTATTGTAGGGGGGAGTCTCACTAAAATGTTCGATTTGCCGAACAAATGAAAAGCCCCTCCTTTACAATGTGATTGAGGCTTGATATTTAGTATATGGGCTAACTATTTAACCAAAAAACCAAAGATGAATACGGTGTGACAAAAATATCCATTAATGGGGTGCTACACATATAAACTTTCGAAAGGTGAAGTGATAGAAAAAACATGCTGCGCGATAGGATAGAGACTTCAAATATGGTGTACAGGTAGATAGTTTGAAAGGAAGAAAGTGTGAAATTTCAGATTTCCAATATTTGCTATTGTAGGGGGGAGTCTCACTAAAATGTTCGATTTGCCGAACAAATGAAAAGCCCCTCCTTTACAATGTGATTGAGGCTTGATATTTAGTATATGGCCTAACTATTTAACCAAAAAACCAAAGATGAATACGGTGTGACAAAAATATCCATTAATGGGGTGCTACACATATAAACTTTCGAAAGGTGAAGTGATAGAAAAAACATGCTGCGCGATAGGATAGAGACTTCAAATATGGTGTACAGGTAGATAGTTTGAAAGGAAGAAAGTGTGAAATTTCAGATTTCCAATATTTGCTATTGTAGGGGGGAGTCTCACTAAAATGTTCGATTTGCCGAACAAATGAAAAGCCCCTCCTTTACAATGTGATTGAGGCTTGATATTTAGTATATGGCCTAACTATTTAACCAAAAAACCAAAGATGAATACGGTGTGACAAAAATATCCATTAATGGGGTGCTACACATATAAACTTTCGAAAGGTGAAGTGATAGAAAAAACATGCTGCGCGATAGGATAGAGACTTCAAATATGGTGTACAGGTAGATAGTTTGAAAGGAAGAAAGTGTGAAATTTCAGATTTCCAATATTTGCTATTGTAGGGGGGAGTCTCACTAAAATGTTCGATTTGCCGAACAAATGAAAAGCCCCTCCTTTACAATGTGATTGAGGCTTGATATTTAGTATATGGCCTAACTATTTAACCAAAAAACCAAAGATGAATACGGTGTGACAAAAATATCCATTAATGGGGTGCTACACATATAAACTTTCGAAAGGTGAAGTGATAGAAAAAACATGCTGCGCGATAGGATAGAGACTTCAAATATGGTGTACAGGTAGATAGTTTGAAAGGAAGAAAGTGTGAAATTTCAGATTTCCAATATTTGCTATTGTAGGGGGGAGTCTCACTAAAATGTTCGATTTGCCGAACAAATGAAAAGCCCCTCCTTTACAATGTGATTGAGGCTTGATATTTAGTATATGGCCTAACTATTTAACCAAAAAACCAAAGATGAATACGGTGTGACAAAAATATCCATTAATGGGGTGCTACACATATAAACTTTCGAAAGGTGAAGTGATAGAAAAAACATGCTGCGCGATAGGATAGAGACTTCAAATATGGTGTACAGGTAGATAGTTTGAAAGGAAGAAAGTGTGAAATTTCAGATTTCCAATATTTGCTATTGTAGGGGGGAGTCTCACTAAAATGTTCGATTTGCCGAACAAATGAAAAGCCCCTCCTTTACAATGTGATTGAGGCTTGATATTTAGTATATGGCCTAACTATTTAACCAAAAAACCAAAGATGAATACGGTGTGACATAAAATATCCATTAATGGGGTGCTACACATATAAACTTTCGAAAGGTGAAGTGATAGAAAAAACATGCTGCGCGATAGGATAGAGACTTCAAATATGGTGTACAGGTAGATAGTTTGAAAGGAAGAAAGTGTGAAATTTCAGATTTCCAATATTTGCTATTGTAGGGGGGAGTCTCACTAAAATGTTCGATTTGCCGAACAAATGAAAAGCCCCTCCTTTACAATGTGATTGAGGCTTGATATTTAGTATATGGCCTAACTATTTAACCAAAAAACCAAAGATGAATACGGTGTGACATAAAATATCCATTAATGGGGTGCTACACATATAAACTTTCGAAAGGTGAAGTGATAGAAAAAACATGCTGCGCGATAGGATAGAGACTTCAAATATGGTGTACAGGTAGATAGTTTGAAAGGAAGAAAGTGTGAAATTTCAGATTTCCAATATTTGCTATTGTAGGGGGGAGTCTCACTAAAATGTTCGATTTGCCGAACAAATGAAAAGCCCCTCCTTTACAATGTGATTGAGGCTTGATATTTAGTATATGGCCTAACTATTTAACCAAAAAACCAAAGATGAATACGGTGTGACAAAAATATCCATTAATGGGGTGCTACACATATAAACTTTCGAAAGGTGAAGTGATAGAAAAAACATGCTGCGCGATAGGATAGAGACTTCAAATATGGTGTACAGGTAGATAGTTTGAAAGGAAGAAAGTGTGAAATTTCAGATTTCCAATATTTGCTATTGTAGGGGGGAGTCTCACTAAAATGTTCGATTTGCCGAACAAATGAAAAGCCCCTCCTTTACAATGTGATTGAGGCTTGATATTTAGTATATGGCCTAACTATTTAACCAAAAAACCAAAGATGAATACGGTGTGACAAAAATATCCATTAATGGGGTGCTACACATATAAACTTTCGAAAGGTGAAGTGATAGAAAAAACATGCTGCGCGATAGGATAGAGACTTCAAATATGGTGTACAGGTAGATAGTTTGAAAGGAAGAAAGTGTGAAATTTCAGATTTCCAATATTTGCTATTGTAGGGGGGAGTCTCACTAAAATGTTCGATTTGCCGAACAAATGAAAAGCCCCTCCTTTACAATGTGATTGAGGCTTGATATTTAGTATATGGCCTAACTATTTAACCAAAAAACCAAAGATGAATACGGTGTGACAAAAATATCCATTAATGGGGTGCTACACATATAAACTTTCGAAAGGTGAAGTGATAGAAAAAACATGCTGCGCGATAGGATAGAGACTTCAAATATGGTGTACAGGTAGATAGTTTGAAAGGAAGAAAGTGTGAAATTTCAGATTTCCAATATTTGCTATTGTAGGGGGGAGTCTCACTAAAATGTTCGATTTGCCGAACAAATGAAAAGCCCCTCCTTTACAATGTGATTGAGGCTTGATATTTAGTATATGGCCTAACTATTTAACCAAAAAACCAAAGATGAATACGGTGTGACAAAAATATTCATTAATGGGGTGCTACACATATAAACTTTCGAAAGGTGAAGTGATAGAAAAAACATGCTGCGCGATAGGATAGAGACTTCAAATATGGTGTACAGGTAGATAGTTTGAAAGGAAGAAAGTGTGAAATTTCAGATTTCCAATATTTGCTATTGTAGGGGGGAGTCTCACTAAAATGTTCGATTTGCCGAACAAATGAAAAGCCCCTCCTTTACAATGTGATTGAGGCTTGATATTTAGTATATGGCCTAACTATTTAACCAAAAAACCAAAGATGAATACGGTGTGACAAAAATATCCATTAATGGGGTGCTACACATATAAACTTTCGAAAGGTGAAGTGATAGAAAAAACATGCTACGCGATAGGATAGAGACTTCAAATATGGTGTACAGGTAGATAGTTTGAAAGGAAGAAAGTGTGAAATTTCAGATTTCCAATATTTGCTATTGTAGGGGGGAGTCTCACTAAAATGTTCGATTTGCCGAACAAATGAAAAGCCCCTCCTTTACAATGTGATTGAGGCTTGATATTTAGTATATGGCCTAACTATTTAACCAAAAAACCAAAGATGAATACGGTGTGACAAAAATATCCATTAATGGGGTGCTACACATATAAACTTTCGAAAGGTGAAGTGATAGAAAAAACATGCTGCGCGATAGGATAGAGACTTCAAATATGGTGTACAGGTAGATAGTTTGAAAGGAAGAAAGTGTTGTTGATGTTGAAACCCAGACCGTCCGACCTACCAGAAAGGAAGGAAGAAAGTGTGAAATTTCAGATTTCCAATATTTGCAACTTTAAGGGGTGCTGCACACTAACTAATAAGTTCGATTTTCCGAATAAATGAGGCATGCCTCCTTTTAAATATGATAGAGGCTTGATATTTGGTATATGAGCCAATCATCTGATGAAAAACCCAAGACAAACGGTGTTTTTTTTTTAAATGTTAATTTATGGGTGTGCTTCACAGAAAAACGTTCGAAAGGAGAAATAATAAAATAGTAGCATGCTTCGAGATGAGATAACTTTAATGTGGTGTACGGGTAGATGGTTCGAAAGGAAGAAATGGGCAAATTAAGTTTCTCAATATTTTCTTTAGGGGGTTCTGCACACCAAAATATTCAATTTGCCGAATAAATGTGTAACGCGAATTATTAAAAAATTTACATTATTGAGGGGTTGCTTATTGCGAGACCGTTGATTTTCAACGGGTATTCGGCTAGTGTATCTCTAAATCCTTTTCAAATGTGTTCGTTTATTATTTTTTCCAAAATTACGAAAAAAAATATTTCACTTTTTACCACCTTGTCCTCTAATGATTGCAAATATGTTTCCCCCCCGCCCCTCTCTTAGTTTTGTTATGCACTTTATCTTTCGGCAGAAAATTAGAATATTTTTAATTTTTACCTCCTCCCCCTTTCCTTGTCCTCTTTTCTATTCTATATATATTTCCTGCTTTTGGATTAGGTTTTGTATCTTCTAACATTTTTTTATATATTTTCATTTACTTGTCACAACTTGGGGACATTTTAAACATTACATTTCAATCGTCTTCACTCCCAGTGAATCTATAATAATAAAAAGAAGAATCTATGTGTTTGGTTGTCCACAATGACGCCCGATATCTACCACGCAACCAGCTGCTCATACCCTTGGGTGAGTCGAGTGGCCTGGGTTTTCAAAGGGTGGGTTTAGTTTCTGTGTTTCCATCTTTCCGATTTAAACTGAGTGGCACTGTCCTGATCGTCTGAACAGTTACCTTATACCTTAGGGCAAGTCGGGCGGTTTGGGTAGTAATAGAAGCTGCCCGGAGTGAGTTAAAATGAAATTTTCTGATTCCCGAATTAAAATAATTCTTAATTAGAATTCTAGGGATAGAAAACATTGTTTGAGATTACTCGTTTGAGTTTAGCATAAGCATAGATTGATTGGGTTCCAGAGTACAATATTTTTTGTTTTTTACCAGTCACGGCAAGGGTTCTTGCTTTTTTTGCCTTCACCCTTCGCTTTAAAGTAAAACTTTTTTTACACCTCGCATAGTTTCTTGTATCTAATAAGGCAATTGCAAATTACTATAAATTTATAGGAGATGTCCCACACATCTTTTGCATCATCTTCGCACATTCTTTATGAAAGTGCACTTCACCGGTGAAGTAATAAATCTGTCAAAGGTATTAAGTATCCTTGCTCTTGGGTTATCTATATATACTGATTGCCAAGTGTCCGTCTGTCACGCGTTTTTTAGGCACTTCCCGAATAGAGACTTGAAATTTGGTACACGGCTCGGGCGTTCGATGAAACCCCCTGGAAAAATCGAATTTTTCGGAAACGTTCTCTAGAGGGGGTACTCCACACCAAAACGTTCGAAATGTGAAATGATAGGAAAGCATGCTTTGCGATAAGATAGCGATTTCAAATTTGGTGTATGGGTAAATCGTTCGAAAGGAAGAAAGTGTGCAATTTCAGATTTCCAATATGTTCTACTTAATGGGACGCCGCAAACCAAAATGTTCGATTTACCGAATAAATGAGAAAAGGCTCCTTTAAAATTTCATAGAGGCTTGAAATTTGATATATAGGCTAATCCTTTGACGAAAACACCCAAGACGAATATAGTTTTTCAAAAATGTTCGTCTAAGGGGGTGCTCCAGAGAAAAACGCTCGAAAAGTGAATTGATAAAAAACCATGCTTCGGGATGAGATAGAGATATCAAATTTGGTGTAAGGGTAGATAATTTGGAAGGAAGAAAGTGTACAATTTCAGTTTACTAATATTTTCTGCTTTAGGGGATGTCGCACACCAAAATGTTCGATTTTCGAAATAAAGGAGAAACGCGCCTTTTAAAACGTGATAGAGGCTTGATATTTGGTATAGGTGAATCATCTGATAGAAAACACAAGAAGAATAGAGTTTTCAAAAATGTACATTTAAGGGTGTGGGTGCTCCACACCAAAACGTTCGAAAAGTGAAATGATAGAAAAAGCATGCTTCGCGATAAGATAGAGACTTCAAATTTGGTGTATGGGTAAATAGTTGGAAAGCAAGAAAGTGTGCAATTCCAGTTTTCCAACATTTGCTATTGTAGGGGCTGCCGCTCGATTCGATTTGGCGAACTAATGAAAAATGCCTCCTTTATAATGTGGAATATACGTAATGTGGAATATATATATATGTAATCCTTTATAATGTGGAATACGCTTGAAATTTAGTATATGGGCTAATAATTTGATAAAAAAAAGGCCAAGATGAATACCGTTTCTCAAAAATGCTCATTTGGGGGGGTGCTGCACAGAGAAACGTTCGAAAGGTAAAGTGATAATAAAAACATACTTCACGATAGGATAGAGACTTCAAATTTGGTGTACAGATAGACAGTTTCAAAGGAAAAAAGCATGCAATTTCAGATTTTCAATATTTACTACTTTAGGGGGTGGCGCACACCAATATGTTCAATTTTTCGAATAAATGAGACACGCCTCCTTTGAAATGTGATAAAGGCTAATATTTGGTATATGGGCCAATCATCTGATAAAAAACCCAAGACGAACAGAGTTTTTCAAAAATGTCCATTTATGGGTGTACTCCACAGAAAAACGTTCTAAAGGGGAAATGATAAAATAGTATGCTTGGAAATGAGATAGAGACTTGGTGTAGGTGTAGTTAGTTTGAAAGGAAGAAGTGCGTAATTTAAGTTTTCTAATATTTTATTCTTTAGGGGGCTCTGCACACCAAAATATTCGATTTGCCGAATAAATGTGAAAAGCGAATTATTAAAAACTTTACATTATTCAGGGGTTGCTTTGTGTGAGACCGTTGATTTGCAACGTGTGTTCGGCTAGTAACATTCTAATCTTCCTGCCCTCCCCTCTTATTTTCAAAAGTTTGCTTTGAAAGATTATTTATTCAAAAATTCTCGACAATGTAACGTATAATAGTAAAATCTTGGTTGTCGTATTCCGGTCTGAACAGAAACTCCTGTAAGTTTCATGGAATTCTCGAAACGAAGTTGAGGCAACTTCCGTCTGATTTCTGTTATCAAATAGCAGGTGAACACATTTCAGCATCCTATTTCCGTCCTTTATCTCTCGTGTTCTTCCCTTCTCAAAAAATTAGCTTCACAATCCTCTACTGATCTGAGCACATCTTCTTCGAACATGATCGGGAAACGATTTCCTCATTGCATAAACAAAACAAGGGACTGGATCAGTTGCCACACGTTTCCAATAGACGACTTTCAATACGGACTAACCTCTATTTAAAAACAAAGGTGATGGGGGGGGGGGGGGGGGCTACTGCTCAAAACTGTTGTTGCTACTGAAATTAAGCTTTTGGATTTTTCTGGACGACAATGTGTAAAACTATTTAGAAATATCCAATTAATCTATATTTTGTACAAATATAGCTTGACAATTGACAGCTATAAGCGAAATTGCTATTTCGCGCAAATCCAAGTTAGATTTCTAACTACAATTATAAATATTGCTAACATCCGCTAAGTAATATAAGTTATATATATAACAATTTTATTCATTAGAAAATATTGAATTTATCATCCATTTTAGCGACATTTTCGTTCATTAAGCGTCAATTGTGCTAATTTGTTAACAATTTTCGTCAATGTGGCAACATTTTTAAAACGTCGCCCAGTTAGCGATATTTCCCGCCAAATTCATCGTCAAGGTTAACCCATATAAGGATATTTATAACTTGCTTTAAATTTTAAACGTACTATAACTCGAGAACGATTCATGCTAGCTGTCTAAAGTGGGCGCCATTCGTTTTCGAATGAGAAATTAAGCAAGAAATGATTATTTATTTAGTATTATTAAAGGTCCTGATTTGTAAACGAATTTTTCAAAATTAAATCAAAAATTGAGGGGGGGGGGGGGTGCCTTTCGATCATTCAAATGAAAGTATAAAGAGATATAGAAAGTAACTATATTTATGTAGCGTTGTACATTCTCATATTATGTAATTGTAGTATAAAGAAAGAACTGTTTTCATAGATATTTTCAAATATGGGATTTTGAAGCCAATATAGGCTTTACGACCTCCTGAACACGTTTTGACTATTTTTGGAGTGATGTCCGTCAGTCTGCATGTCTGCGGTCGATTTCTTGTGTAACGATATTATCCGTCTTTGTTATAAAAAAGATCTAAAACTAGATAAGACTTTTTTGAAATTCGAAATTATATATTTTTTTAACATGGCAGCATATGATAAATTTTGACATAATCGTGCATACAAAGGTTAATTTATAGCTCAATGATCACAATACTTCATAGTTTCGATCATTGTTGTGAAAAATAGCCGCAATTCAGTTTTTTTGTTCATGGCGTTATTTTTCCTCTCTTTTTTGGGGGGTGGGAGAGGGGAAGTTACCCCCCCTCGCCTTCGGGAGATACATTGTCAAGCATGATATCAATAGAAAGATGTTTCGAGCCCATTAAAGTGAGTGAAGGGTAACACTGTATATTTGTAATCATTTCGACCTACGATACCGATTTCTCAAAAAATTTCTCGTAAAATTTGAAAAAAAAAAAAAAGTTTCTGCTATGAAAAAGTCAAGTTGAACCACATTCTAGTTAATTTTTAATTAGTATTCGATATAGGAGCACACGTTGTATTAGGTTGCATATAGTTAATATGCATATACAAAATCAAAGCTTCCGTTTAAAGAAGTCTATAATTTATTAAAGTGAAGAATATTATTTACAATTTTTTCCCAATATTTTTGTTCAGTTGTCCAATTTTATAATAAATACATAGAGAAAAATCTGATGTGGGCAACACATGACTTTCCTTATGTAATGCAATGAATTTACTACTTTTGCAGTAAAAAAATAGGTTTTTCTTATAGTAGATACTAATATTCTTTCCAAGATATTGAATTTTCGACAATGAGTCGTCATTTTCATTGATTTAGCATCATTTTTATCCATTTGGCGAGATTTCCATTAATTTGTCAACATTTCAAAAAAGTCGCCAAGTTGGCGACATTCTGCCAAATTCGTCGCCAAAATATCGCCAAGCGTTATGCACTAAGAAAAAAGTTATTCTTACAGCAAATAAATGACTATTGGCGTTCAAATACAAAAGTATTATTCAAAGTATATTTTTTCATGAATGGAACGAGCTAGATCCACGAGAATGATGTCACTCAATTTATCGCATGGTATTACATATGAAAAGTGAACATGTTTCTCAATAGGAATTTTTTTTCTTATGTGACTTTTTCATAATTTTTTTTTTAAATGTACAATATCTCGAGAACGGTTCGTGTTAGCGTTCTAAAATCTATGCCAATCGTTTTCTAATGAAAAATTACATAAGAAATGTCTATTTGCGTAACTTTATTAGCGGTTTTGATTTTTTGACGATTTTTTCAAAATTTCATTCGAAAATTTAGGGGGGTTCTGAACATTCGATTACGTATAAAAACAATAGGCTTCCAGTGTTTATGGATTGTGATTTTTGTACCAAATTTGGTTCGAATCGGTCCATTCGTTCGTCAGTTATCGTCTCCACAGACTCACTGACACACACACACATACTTTCACACACACACAACACACACACATACACACAGACATCACTTCAAAAATGTTTGATTCGTGATCAGGGATGCTTGAAACGTGCTCTCCCGTCGAAAAGTTGAATTCGAATTTTCGACCCCGTCACAATACTTTCCTTATACATTATGTATATAAGGAAAGTAAAAATAGTTTCAGCTTTATGCCTAGCATATAATACTCACAATCGATGGAAAATATTGATTCATACACTTTAGTGTCCAAACTTTTGAACTATTCACATAAATATTATTTTTTCTTGCGATTTTGTTATGAATATGTTTGACATCGAATGCTATGAATCTCCTGGAAGTCTTTGCTCGGTGGTCTGAGAATTATAATCGGGTTCTAGTATCAACCGATTTTGGAAACAAATCGAGCTTCCTCGGGATGCGGAAAACAGTATCTTTACATAAGCCAAGCAGATGCTGTTGAATGAGCCAGTTTCTAGCTTGGTTTATAAATTTTTGTATTGACTGACAGAAGGATTGTTTTGTAATTAAGCAATATTAAAAATTTGTTTTATATTTTAGGAGAAATTAAAAATGGTAGATAATTGCGCAACGCAATTTATGATTTGGGAAACAAAATTCCACATAAATTCCATTTAAATGATGTTTGAATTTTCTTAAGTAAAAATTTTTTATAACTTTCTTTACAATATATATATATAATTTATGTAGTTCTGTATGGGTATAAAAACTTTCTTTTATGTAATTTTTTATTTTTCTATTTTTTACTTATTAATTTAAAATAATTGGCACTAATAGTTTAATTTATAAAATATTTATTGGAACATGAAAGTCCTAAGTTTTTTAATACCCAAAAATATGAAGTCTTCGGTAAAAGTTCTCAAATTTGAAACGTGCTGTCTGCAGTTAAAACAGCTTGGGAATCCTGCCCTAAAGTAATAAAAATTCAGAATTCAGACGATTCTCGATGAGATTTATTTCGATATCTGGCCGAAGTAGCCAATCTCAATTTCAAGTATAAAAATTGAAAATTGTATTGTTTTTACTTTATTAGTAACAATTATTCTGATCTAGTACTGCCCAATTTCTACAAACCAACGTGCCAAATTTATAGTTGGCAGTTATTCACGTTGTTGTTATTGAGACTCAGACCGTCCGACCTACCAGAAAGGTGTAAGGTATCTGTTTGGACGACCGGGGCAGTTAGTCATGTGAAATACTTTCATTGTAAAAAGTTTGATTCTATTAACATCTATTATCATATTTTATTAGATGTTGTATTAGGATAAGGCATCGATATTAGTCAATTTTAAAAGAAATTCAATTTGTTTAATTTTATCAAGATGCATTTAATTCGGTTTGTACATGTTTCGTTTTTTCGAGGTCCGAATTCGACCTATACGTTGCCAGTTGGGCAGCCTTTGTTCTACTGGAAAGATTTTCAAACAATTTCCCCATTGACTTTGATATATTTCGTTTATCACCAAAGGAATACTTAATCGAATTAGTTCTATATATATTTTTAAATTTAGATAACATGAAATGAAACATATTCGTTTAGAAACTATTTCATAAACGATTATCCCGATAAAAAGTTCTTTTATAGCAGTAAAAATATTTCATTTAAAACAAATTTATTTGTTCGGTAGCACTTCTTTTCACTATAAGAATAACCCATATTTCGGTCTGTCCATCCGTAGCGCTTGGCGAAAAGTATGGCGGAATATCGCCAACTTAGCGACTTTAAAAAGAATGCTTCCAAATTGACGAAAATGTCCCCAAATGGATAAAAATGTCGTCAAATTGATAAAAATGCGCTAAATCAAGAAAAATGACGCCTGGTTGATGAAAATTCAATAGCTTAAAAAATATATATAAGAATAACCCATTTCTCTTCTGTCCGTCCTTAGCGCTTGGCGGAAAACTTAACGACGAATTTGGCGACTTTTTTAATGTTGCCAAGTTTATGAAAATGACGTCAAATAGATAAAAAGGGAGCCTAATTGATCAAAATTCAGAAAATCCTTGGAAATATAAAGTTCAATTTCTTTGATAATCCATGTCGGTTTGCTATTGGTTAGGGGATGGTATAGCATGTATGTTTCGATAGGAAGTCATATAGGAAATAATAACATTGATTGGAAGAGGTGTATGGCTCGCATGTGTCCGTGGATAGCAGGAGCACGTGCTGACGGCGGTATCCTTTACAACGTTTTGCATCCCGTCATGTGACGGGCATATCTTCTGGTCCTTACATAAATATGCTTCCCATGTTATCAAGACAGAGAGAGAGAGAGATAGTGTGTATATGCAGTTTTTATTTCACAAAAAATTTGCATATTTCTTATCCACAAGGTTTTTTTACATAATTCATATTCTAACAAGGAGACCGTCAATAGTAGAATCTTGAGACATAAATTCATATATTTTCTATTTTTCTTTTAAACTTTAATTGTTATTCAAATGTCAATATTTTAGCAATTAAGTTTCACAAGAATTTCGAAGAAAAAAAAGCATATTTACTTCAGCAGTTGTTAGATTTACTAACATGAACTGTTGATCCAATACAAACGAAATGTTGTATTGTGTTGATAGGAGTGTCGACATGTATCGTAATTGGAATCGTGCTGATTTTGTATCATAACTGTAAGGTTGCAGGTTTTTTTGTGTGGCTATATTCTTTATATTGCAGAGAATGAAATACATTGTTAAAATAAGATATATGTGAGACGACATTGCACACTTCAAATAATTTTATAATACATCTAGTGAATATTATATTCCAAAGTTTTGTATTTGCTTTGATTGATTGGTATTTATAACTAATAAAATAATTTAAAATGTAAAGTCAATGAATCAGCTGAGATATCAAGGGGCATCATTTGGGCTCCCTGAAATTTTCAATAGAATTATTATTTGAGGAGTTCTTACGACAAATAAAGAAATGTGAGGTCGCATGCTGTGTCAGTTGTAGGTCTTTATGTAAGAGGATAATTCACGTTTCTTGTCCTTAATCAATTACAGCATTACTGAGAGCACGTTTAGGCATAGAGAGAGAATCATTTACCCTAAATGGGTAGTCAAATGCTGCTGTTAAGAAATTCTCCGAAAACTTTTCATATAAGTTTCTATAGTCTGATTGTCAGGTAATTTTCCGAAATTTTTTCGTATTTTAAGTTTTTGTAATCTGATTGTTAAGATTTTGACTATTTTTATTGTAAAAATGGACTACTCTTGATGAAATTGATGTTTTAAGCAGCAGAACTGTCACACAGATCACAAGAAACGTATGGTTGACGCTCATCAGTAGCCATACATTAATCTATTTTGGGTTTCGAGTTTTCACCTGAAATAGTTCACTGTGTGCTCCAGTAATCTTCGAGAGACTGTTGCGTTTTCGATGCTATCCAGTCAATGTACTTCCTGACATTGATGTACACGCCGGGTATGTTCGGTTGTCCACAGTCTATACCCCAAGAAACTAAACCAGCTACAGTATAGGAGTTGTCAGATCTGTAGCACACTAAGGGCCCACCTCCATCTCCTTTGCAGGAGTCTTCACCTTCTTTGCCACCAGCGCATATGAAGCCGCTGTGCAGCTTGAAGTACTTTCCCAATCTTGTCTTTCTCAACATATTTTGACACTCGTCATGCCTAAGAACAGGGACGTTCACTTCTTTCATGATCGTCGAAAATGCACCAGATTCTGTAAGAAAAAAATGTGCCGTTATGAGTTTCAATAGATTTAATGGAAACATATCTTTGAAATTTTATAATTACTCTGCGACCAAAACATTAGATGTGGATGAATACCTTTCGCAGTTTTTTCTTTTTATGTTTTATTTACTACTAGCAAAAATACTGAACGTTTCTCGGGATAATACTAAAATGAAATGAACGCAGTACACAGTTTGAAATATTTTAGCTATAAATATGTCTCTGTTAAGCTTAATACATCATTTAAGAAAGTATGTCAATCGATTGAGTCTTTTATGAATTATAAGCGGTCATAGAAAGTAGTTTATTTCTCGTTGCTTTGTGGGAAGTAAAGGAAAAAAATCTGATGTGGACAACACATGGCTTTCCTTATATAATGCAATGAATTTACTACTTTTACAGTAAAAAAAATAGGGTTTTTTTTTATAGTAGATACTTATATTCTTTCCAAGATATTGAATTTTCGACAATTAGTCGTCATTTTCATTGATTTAGCGTCATTTTAATCCATTTGGCGAGATTTTCGTTAATTTGGCAATGTTTCGAAAAGTCGCCAAGTTGGCGACATTCCGCCAAATTCGTCGCCAAAATCTCGTCAAGCGTTATGGTCGGAGAAGTAAGTTATTCTTATAGCAGATAAATGACTATTGGCTTTCAAATACAAAAGTATTACTCGAAGTATCTTTTCTCATGAATGGAACGAGCTAGATCCCCGAGAATGATGTCACCCAATTTATCGCATGGTATTACATATGAAAAGTGAACATGTTTCTCAATAGGAAATATATTTTTTTTTATTTTATATGACTTTTTGATAATTTTTTTGAAAAATGTGCAATATCTCGAGAACGGTTCATGTTAGCATTCTAAAATTTATGTTAATCGTTTTCTAATGAAAAATTACATAAGAAATGTCTATTTGCGTAACTTTATTAGCGGTTTTGATTTTCTGACGATTTTTTCAAAATTTCACTCGAAAATTTAGGGGGGGTTTTGAACATTCAATTACGTTTAGAAACAAAAGACTTCCAGTGTTTAAGGGTTGTTATTTTTGTACCAAATTTCGTTTGAATCGGTCCATTCGTTCGTCAGTTATCGTCTCCACAGGCTCACTGACACACACACACACACATACTTTCACACACACACACACACACACACACACACACACACAAAAACATCACTTCAGAAATGTTTGATTCGTGATCAGGGATGCTTGAAACATGCTCTCCCGTCGAAAACTCGAATTCGAATTTTCGACCCCGTCACAATACTTTCCTTATACATTATGTATATAAGGAAAGTAATAAAACTTATATTAAAACATTATCTGAATCTAGCATTAAAATATTATCTAGTCTCATTACTTGAAAAAAAAAATAAAAATACATCCAATTAGATTACGTATTTCCAGAGATATTTAGCGTGTAAGCGTGTTTTGAATTTTTTCACTTTTATATATTATAGCGGTTCAAAATTTGAAATATTTTTAGACATAAATCGTTCTTATTATAAGCTTTACAAAACAGTAAGAAAATGTATGCAAATCTATTGTGTATGTAAAAAATTGTGTTTAAAATCTTCTACAAATTGACCCTTTTAATATACATATTCCTCTTCTTGAGGATCTTAGCTAATCCCCAATCGAAAAAATGTTTTTGGTCTCAGAGGTACTTTTCCGGAGCGCTTTTTCATTTCCGATTTTAGAGTGATAGCGGATTTACTTTTACATTTTTATATCTCAGAAGATTATACTACATGGACTCCTCAATGTTTTATTTTTTGTCACGACAGAAAAAAAAGCTTAACTTTTAAAGTTATGAAAAGTGGAATAGATTCACTGGACTCATACGATCACTTGAAAGTGCATTATTTCAGTATAATTTCGAATATGCAAACACATCAGAGATACAATGATGAGTTTTAACAGTAGGTGCGATTATTTTCAATCTTCGTTAAAATGTATACTTACTGTAAGCATTCTTTCCCCATCCAGTCACGATGCATTCCTGGCCAGCAAAGTCGTCCTCGTCCCTGGGCAGGCAGGCTGTATCGATGTGTGGCTTGAACTCAACGTCTCGGCCCAGCTTCAGGATGGCAATGTCGTTGAAGAGGTTGTTGGCGCGATATTGAGGGTGGATCATGATCTCTGAGACATCATAGTCCTCGTGGGGAAGGAACTCGTCTATGTTCTGTGTGTCCCATTCGCCAAGCCGGATCGCAATATTCGCCATGTTATCCCTGAAAGTAAAAGTCTAATTAGCGATCTATATAATAAAAGGCAATGTCTGTGTGTCTTATACGTTCAGCGACCGCGCGTCGGAGAACTACGAAATTTGGCAATCGGAGACCCGGGGGGAGGGGGGGGGGGGACACGTCAAAACCGATTTTTAATTTTTCTTTTTTTTTTTTTTGTTATTTAATGTTTTATGCGATTTCGGCCATTTTCTGCTCTTTTTGTCCTTTTTTCTGCACGATCTAGACGTAGTAGAAAAAAACAAATCACACCATCGGAAAGAGCAGATAATTGCGAATAAAAATATATCAATTTCAAATCTCAATTTCAATTTTTAATATTTTTTAAAGATTTTAAAACAAAAGTCACTTTTGGCTAAAAAAAAAAACGAACTTTGGTTTTTAAATCCTCACAGCGCAAAAAATACTAATGATTTCGACTAATAATTTACATTTTTAGAAAGATCAAAGATCTGGCATTCCAACAAGTCCAATCTGGTCAAGAAATAATGAAAATTGCCCGCAGAATCGTAATTTTAAAGACGTCATGATTTTAAATTTCTCGGCATTCCGCTAAGTTCTTCAACGGCATTTTCCCCCTCCGCAGTAGTTTTGTCCCCGTCTCCATGGAGACCGCACTTTGGGTTTTAAATGAATTATGAGCTTAGCATATATGTATTGGATACATCGGGTGAAATTATTATATTTATATGATATTTTAAATGGATATTTTAATTTATGGATATTTTAAATAATTTAAATGATTGAATTATGTGGTTTGAATTGTGGTGATGTATTTGAAATTATTATATTTATGGATTGGTGGAACGATATGGATGATTGATGGAACGATATGGATTTTTAAATGGATATTTTAATTTATGGATATTTTAAATGGATATTTTAATTTATAGATATTTTAAATGGATATTTTAATTTTATGGATATTTTAAATGATAGAACGATGGAACGAGGATGATGAAATTAAGAGCTTAGCATATGGTCATTATAAAATTTAAATTAGCGCGCGGGAAGTTAGCTCGCGAGAATTGCACTCGGTAGGTCCGGGTTCGGTTCCCGCCACTGACGCGGAGTACGATCACGTTAAACATATAGGTCCGTAAGTTCTTCCGAGAGGTTGGTGGTAGGGGAAGGAGGGTACGGTCCCTGTGGATGCCTTCCCCACTGGGTTCCGGTCTAAATTGGGTGGCACTTCCTGGCCGTCCAAACAGTTACCTTACACCTTTATGGTAGGTCGCGCCAGCGAGTTTGCCACGATCAGAATTTTCAAGGGTAGTAAACAGGCTGGTCGTCAAAGGCGGCTAGTAACAAATAAGTGATATATGACAGATTTACTGGAACTAGTACGTTTGACAAAGTGATGGCCCTAAATGCGACGGTCCGATCCCATTTCGCAAAAAGGTCTCATGTTTTTCAGATTTCGTACCCAAGTTATTTGTTCTTAATATTTCGTAGAAATTAGAGTGTTTTTGTAGAATTTTTTTTTAAGTTCAACGGCTTCGTGATGCCAATGAATGCGATCTGTGTTAATATAAACTAAAGTGTGATAAAAAAAAAATAGCGCAACCGGATATTTATAGTAGACCTATACAGGGCTATAGTTATTATAGACCTATACAGGGCCGACCACAAGGGAGAAGGGGTGGGGTAGAGGGTGAAATACGCCACTAGAGTGTATGAAGCTTGAGCTCCATAAGGAGCTCGGATCGCCAATATTTTCATTATGAGGCCGGGAAAGACATGAAACATTCACTAAAGAGAAAAATATATGGAAGGGAAGGGGACCGTGATAAAGAGGCATCTGTTTGTAGAAGTACTCATAATTTCTATAGGCAGCCCTGACGTAAACAATATGGAATATGAATGTATGAAAAAGTCGAGTGGAGTCTTACACTCCAAATAATTTTGTTTTTAATTGTTTGTCCCTGGATATGTATGTGATTGCCTTTTATACCTTGTACAAATAATTCAGAAAAATGAACAACAACAAATGATTTCGCCCATTCTGGTTGGCATGTTAGAAATAAAATAGTTGAGGTTCCTTTCCGAGCCCGAATAGTTTCCAAGCGATAGAGCGCTGTGGTTTCCAGATTCAGAGTTTGAAGTCATTTACTGAGTATAACTTCGCATTGACGCCCGAGCGATGTTAGTGTATAAAAAATATAGTGGGGAATAAAATAAAGACAATATACGAAGAGATGAAAATAAATGTGCTACCAAAGTCTCAGCCTCAAAATTAAAGGAAGAATAATGAGTTGTTCCCCCACTACCCTTCTCCTTCCCTTAATTTTGCGGTGAGTCTCTTTTTTGTCATTACTTCATAAGTACTTACTCTAATCCTGTTACGCAGTGAGCCACGGTCAGAACATGCCTTTTATCGATGAGGGTCGCTCCACACTTGAAGATGAATTCAGCGCCATCTTTCACCAATATGGCTGCCTAGAAGTTACAAAGTTTGAAACGAAATTGAATGAATTAGTATGGGTAATATTCATGCATGTGTTCATTTCTTCACTGTGTTTTAACTATAATTAATGGCATGAATTTGATTTCCCTTTATTTAATTCTTGAAGAGATGGAAGCGGGGGGGGGGGGGATTCGTGATAATAAAATTGACTTTTAAAAGTTTTGACCCCCCCCCCCAAAAAAAAAAAAGGAAGCTGCTGGATTAAAGCTCAATACATGGCTTGTGAGAAGGTATTTCCACTTTAAAATACAAACGATAAGGGGGAGTACTGTAATGGGGTCAAAAATCGTGCATTCCCCTGCACAATTGTGCATCCCCTGGATATGAATTAACCATTTTTTTGTTCTTGAGGCAGTACGCACTAGATAGCTCGAACAAATTAAGCGATTTAAATTAAAAATGGGAAACATAAGAAATCTTTTCATTTTCAACACCAGGGAAAAGCCATCCATTGTATGCACAGTTTTTAAAAAATTTAGAAGAAACATAGAATGATTTTGCTATAATGTGTTAAAGAAATATTTATTATATAAATATTTTTTTTTAAAGGGAATGATACCAACAACATAGACCGTTCTTGAGATATTGTATGTTTTATTCTTTCTTTTTAAATGGCGAGACACTTGATCGACTCATCGTTCGCCCATTTTTAGTGACTGAATCATGAACCATTTTGCCGCCATTTGACGTTGCCCCGGTGCTTCAGAGGGGGCAGAATGCACTACGCCTTTAACGGACATCACAACATCCATGCCCACAGATGGGACTCGAACCCACAACTCGTTCGCCGAGAGAGCATGAGAAAACGCTTGCGCACTCAAGCACCGGACCGACGTACTTTTATGGTTGTCCCTAATTATTGAAATTCGTTCATTTTTAGAAAAATATTTCAAAGCCCCTTCAGTCCAGCAATCCGGGTGTCGTAGTGTAGCGAAGCGCCAGGTGAGAAGCTTCTTTAATTTCCAGTTATCGTTCTCTGACCAATAAGTAAAATACACTTTGTGCAAAGGATAAGGAAAACTTGAGAACGTATATAAGCACAAATAGCACAATAACACAGCTGTTTCAAAGATACGCTGAACCCCCTTCGTCAGTGCAAGAGAACCAACAAACCCGAAGTTCAAATGCGAGTGAAGTAAGCGCCATACAGGTCTTAGGTATATAAGCCCCTCTGTTTCTTCAATTACACCCATTCCTCTTTTAGGCTTCGGGTTTATTGGTTCTCTTGCACTGACGAAAGAGATTCAGCGTATCCTCGAAACAGCTGTATGCTACATTATTGTGTTATTTGTGCTTATATGCGTTGCTCAAATTTTCTTTATCGTTCTCTGAGTTTATCTTTATTTATGACATGATTTCAGGGACCACACATGGGACTTTTAAGATATTTATTTTACACTTTTATTTAGCCTCAGACTCCTAATGGAACATTTTAATTCGTATTTGTGTTTTGGAAGGGGTTGGGACAGATCGGAATTTACTTCAGCTATTTATTTGTTTGGGGGAAAATATTATTTTATTCCGAGTCCTGATTATGCCTTAATTTAGAGATTAAAAGAAATGGGTTCTACCGGGTTTTCAATGATTCCAAGTTTAGAACTGAATGGGGTCTCTTGTGAGATTTAGTCATTCGATGATTATAATAATGCAAGTGTGATGTGATAAACCTCCTCTTGGTGCACCCTGGGTAATGCTAAATCTATCTCTCTTTGTACTTCATGTAATTCTGGACGACCTAGAAATGGAGAACATTTAGACGCATTTACTGCACTGAATGGTTTTAGTTGTATTGGCCAAAGATGTTGGGAAGCTTGAAGACTAATGTGCTTAGTTGTCAAATGATGGCATTTGTAAATACATAAATAAATAATGTAAGTTAAAAATGAGTTCATTACGAACAATAGAAGGAAATTTACTAAAAATGTTCAACGTGTCTTTTTTATTTCAGCTCTAATGGTTTTTATTTTAAAATCGTTCCTTATGACTGAGTTCCTTAAATATCTAAGAGCTTTTCTAATCGTTCTAAGAATCCTATTTTGTTTTATTTTCAGGGAATCTGTTTGAATTTTACATCCCCATACCAGTGACGACACGGCGAATGACCGATTTGTAAAGTAATACTTTATTTTGATGGCTTACATTTCTATTTCCTATGAGAGGGTATACAGCGCATCAGTAGCCATATGGGTTTTTTTGGAGTATGCCACGTAGAAAGTATGTAAAGTCTCTATAAATTTTAACCTCCTTCGAGACGAGGCCTAATGAAGAAACAGGTATCAAACAAAAGAAAACTGATATATTAAAACAAAACAAAACGTGTGATTATTAAAACAAAACTATGGTCAATACATGTTCTAAGTTTGAAGCAGCAGTATGAGAATGAGTAAAACCGCACTCGCCGTTTTCATACATCATAGGTCAGAAAATTCCTTCGAAGGCATTGTAAAGCCGGGGATATCATGATTTTCTCTTCTTCCTAAGTAGTAAGCGAAGGAAAAAGAGAGAATACCGAGGGTCCCGATTGAACCCTACAAAGAACGCAGACAAGAGACCCAGTCCATAGGTTGGAAGTTCAAACGCTGACGTTCACACAGGGCAACACAAAGTATAGGCAATGATGAAGAAGGAAAATGGCGGAGTGTCTCGACTCCTAGGTTGGAGTACGCCATGTATCCCAGGCGTCAATGGATGTGGTCATGGTGTCAGCAGCTTTTAACAACGATCTATGACGAAAAGTATATAGCGCACTATAATAGCGCAGTTTTAAATACCACTACACCACCACCGCCGCAAACCGAGACTCTATCATGTTCTCACAATGGGAGCTCCTCTAAACTGCTTCCGACTCCTTTTCTGGCAGTACGTTGTGTTTCACGTTTTGAAACATCTAGGCTTTAGCCTCAGGAGCTGTATCTCCGAGTGCATGTGAAATAGATCTTCAACATCCCTGTATGTGCGTCCAGAGAGGGGATGTTGTTTGATTGGTCAGGAACAAAAAGGCTAAATCCATATAGCCTACATGGTCAGGAAGCGATCTCGACCGAGCTTTCCTATTAGCTTCTAGGAGATCTGATCAGAGTGCTAGTTATGAATTTGGAAAGACTTCTTAACTCATAAGTGGCAATAATAAACCTTTTAATCATTAAGAGGTTTATTTTTTATGAGATTAACTAGATTAAAAAGGGACAAACTGGAGATGGTAGAACAATTAATCTTTTGGGATAGAATTATGTAATCAAAACCGAAATTATTATTGTATATAATCATTGAGAGTTAGAGAATTAAAGATGCTCTTCTGCGTTTTTTTTAATCTCCACTGGTGCTGAATCCACTCCACTGGGGATTTCCACTGGTCATAAATTAGAAGGTTACTCAGTTTTTAAGAATTAAGGGCATATTGTTATAGAATTTAGTTGCCAGTTTGGCAATTTCAGAGTTAATAGGTTTTACTCCGAAGTCCCTGTGTATGGCATTATTACAAAGGAAACAAGGGGGGGGGGGAAGCTCTTCTATTTGCCTTTAACATTTTATTTTGGATAGTTTGAACTTTTGGTACATTTTTTTTGGATGGTTGATCTGAGCCTTCATACCACCGGTCCCAACCGGAATTCGCATATATTTGCTTAAGTTTTATTTCCTGTCGAGGCTGAGACATCGCGCTAGAACGAGAGATGGCTTTTGTGAATTTTGGGCTCCAGCGAAATCCTAACAAGACTTCCATTGTCTTTCGTCCCTGCTAACAAGGATTAGGGTGTTTTGTGACGAGCCGTCACAAGTTATGTCAGGCACATTATATACTTTGTAAAAAGGCTGAAAGCATTTTTTTCTGAAACATTAAAAAGCCTAAATGTTTCAGTCAAGATATCGAAACCTCCCGTTTTCTGTGATCCGGAAGATTTGTGAGGTCCCTCACTTAGCCTGCATAGCTATGTTGAGAATAAAGATGCATCCTGGAACAGAATTGGTAAAAGCATGGTAATGAGAATGAGCTGCTAACCTGCCAGGGCCATTCCCCAAACTGTGCCTCCCCTGTTGCTTGCGACGTGAGAATCCTTCCGTTGATGCCGCCAGGATTGCGGGTGCCACACCGGTGCTCGTAGGGTTGAGCTGTTGATGCTTCCGGATTGCGACAGCACACGTGGTAAGGACCACATTCTGGAGGAACGTATTTATCGTCCTGTCAACAAAAATGCATGTATGAAATATTGGCATTGAACCGATTTTTTTTTTAATTTTAAAATTAATAAATTATTACCATTTATTGTGTGTAATTCAATATAAATATTTCGCAATAATATTATTAATCAGCTATTTAGATTATCTAATAAAATATCATTTGCATATTAATAACATCAAAAATACTGATATATATATAAATACCAGTATATCCAAGGAAAGTGTTTTTTCATTGATTCCTTACTATTAGTTATTAATTCATTTTTACTTTCCTTATATACATAATGTATAAGGAAAGTATTGTGACGGGGTCCAAAATTCGAATTCGAGTTTTCGACGGGAGAGCACGTTTCAAGCATCCCTGATCACGAATCAAACATTTTTGAAGTGATGTTTGTGTGTGTGTGTCAGTGAGTCTGTGGAGACGATAACTGACGAACGAATGGACTGATTCGAACGAAATTTGGTACAAAAATCACAATCCGTAAACACTGGAAGCCTATTGTTTTTATACGCAATCGAATGTTCAGAACCCCCCTAAATTTTCGAGTGAAATTTTGAAAAAATCGTCAAAAAATCAAAACCGCTAATAAAGTTACGCAAATAGGCATTTCTTATGTAATTTTTCATTAGAGTAACGATTGACGTAAATTTTAGAACGCTAACATGAACCGTTCTCGAGATATTGCACACTTTGGAAAAAAATTATCAAAAAGTCATATAAAATAAAAAAATATATATTTCCTATTGAGAAATATCTTCACTTTTTTCATATGTAATACCTTGCGATAAATTGGGTGACATCATTCTCGTGGATCTAGCTCGTTCCATTCATGAAAAATGATACTTTGAGTAATACGTTTGTATTTGATCGCCAATAGTCATTTATCATCTGTAAGAGTAACTTACTTCTTCGTTCATAACGCTTGGCGAGATTTTGGCGGAATGTCGCCAACTTGGAAACTTTTTGAAATGTTGCCAAATTAACGAAAATCTTGCCAAATGGATAAAAATGACGCTTAATCAATGAAAACGACGACTAATTGTCGAAAATTCAATATCTTTGAAAGAATATAAGTATCTACTAAAAGAAAAACCTATTATTTTTACTGTAAAAGTAGTAAATTCATTACATTATATAAGGAAAGTCATGTGTTGCCCACTTCAGATTTTTTAATATATGTGTCTCTGTATATTAAACAAGAAAGATCAATCATGCATAAGCATTGATTATGAAACACTTTCCAACTGAAATGTAATTTCATTTAAAAATTTCTAAAATGTGATTCATTCAGTGGTAATATATTTTACATTATCACAGTACTACAGTAATTTATTATACTTAAATATTTAAAACTGTATCGAAATATAAATCATCTGATTCTTTATGCAAAATCAATGAATATTTCATTCATATAACTTGTATTCCAGACTCCAGAGCTAAATAATTTTGTGTGAAAAAAATTCAGCAATTCTTATGTAATTCATCTTACAATCGCTTCAGATATTTGCATTCTGCATATGTTATAATTAGGCTTCCTTGAAGAAATAATAAAAGTTTAGGGATCATTTAAAATCACAACTATTGTAATCGCATAGGCACGGAATTTAGATACACAGATAATACACAGATAATATATATGTGTATGTGTATGTACTCAAAGTATTGGAATCGTGCCGAAGATCGGTACTCGAATTTTCAAAGTATCTACACGTTTTGGGACTTCTAGAACACGAAAAAACTACTTTTAGGAAGACGTCTGTGTGTGTAAGGGTGTATCTGTGTATGTTTCTGTGTGTCTGTGTGGATATTACATCCACTCTAATTGAAAAACTAATGGACCGAATTTCATACAATTTGGTAGGTATGTTTTTTGTGGGAAATCCTGATGTTCATTAGATTATAGTACGATTCGTAATAAAAGAATCTGCCTTCTTTGCGAAATGGCCGCAGAAATTGCCTTTATCCACTCTAGCTAAAAACTAATGAACCAAATTTAACAAAATTTGGAGTATAATATTTCAATAACCTACAAGTGATTTATATACCAAATTTAACAAAATTTTGTATATAAATCATTTGTAGGTTATTCTACTACGATTCGGGAAAAAGGAACGGGCTATTTTTGCGAAATGGCCAGCAAAAATCGTTATATATAAAAATAAAAGACTACGTGTGCTCAATTATATCAATTAAATTCCTATTTTATATGTGATTTTTGACAACAAAAAGAATAAGACTAACCCCATTACTCTAGGACTAGCCGTTCTTGAGATATTCTAGTTTTTTCGCGTTTTCGCTACGCCACCTTTGACAATAAGTCCAGCTATCAAATGAGAACCAAATTTAAGTTTAACGTGTAAATTCAATGTCATTTAAAATACTTATGTTGTGCAGATAAACTCAAATTATCATTGAATAAATAAAGAGAACGAATATGAGTCTGCAGAGAAAGACATGTGCTGTCCACATCAGAATTTTTAACAATATTACACCAATGATTTATAGAAGTGAACGGGGATTATTTTCAGGCCATTTCGAAAAAAATGTATGATCTATATTTAAAGATCCATCAAATTTTTGTCGAATAAAATGTTCAACAAATTTAAGCTGTGTACCAAATTTTAACTCTCTAGGACGTAGGAAAGTGCATTTAAAATGCCATCAATTAAATTTATCATGAAGAGTTATATAAAATTTAAAAAAAAATGAAAAATTGTTATCTACCAAATTTATTTTAAAATACGAAGCCATTCCCATATGCAAAACGTTTAAACAAATGGCGAGATATTTATTATATAATATCTCTCTCTTTTCTTTCTGGAAGATATCCCAAAGTCAGAATTTAATTGAATTTGTTTTTTTCCCTATATTAAATAATTTTTTTAATTAAAAAACTACTTAACATATTTTACTGAATTTTTTTTATATATTCTATGGGATAATGTGAATATTTCCTAAAAATTTCGAAGCAATTCGTGAATTTTAAATTTACTTAAAAAATGTTTGAAAAATTAGGTCCCATAGGGTTCAATGTATTTCATTTTTTCAACCCGGGTTCAATAAAAAACTAATTGGGTGATATTATTTATTTATATTCCCATAGGTCCTACAGACCGTCTGAACAACATACTAAAATTTCATTTTGATAAACTCATTTTTACGGCAGTTATCGTGCTAACGGACAGACAGACAGACAGACAGACAGAATGAACAAAGTCATAAACACTTTTCAACTTTGTTGTAAAGTGTTAAAAATTTCATTTTGATAAACTCATTTTTACGGCAGTTATCGTGCTAACGGACAGACAGACAGACAGACAGACAGACAGAATGAACAAAGTCATAAACACTTTTCAACTTTGTTGTAAAGTGTTAAAAACAGTAACTGACGCAGCCGCCGATGTTTGACAAATTTCTCGTTTCTCGAGATTTATTGCTTCGTACCGCAAAAACTATTGCATATAAAAACAAGAAAGATCAATCATGCATAAGCGTTGATTATGAAACACTTTCCAACTGAAATGTAATTTCATTTAAAAATTTCTAAAATGTGATTCATTCAGTGGTAATATCTTTTACATTATCACAGTACTACAGTAATTTATTATACTTAAATACTTAAAACTGTATCGAAATGTAAATCATCTGATTCTTTATGCAAAATCAATGAATATTTCATTCATATAACTTGTATTCCAGACTCCAGAGCTAAATAATTTTGTGTGAAAAAAATTCAGCAATTCTTATGTAATTCATCTTACAATCGCTTGAGATATTTGCATTCTGCATATGTTAAAATTAGGCTTCCTTGAAGAAATAATAGAAGTTTAGGGATCATTTAAAATCACAACTATTGTAAGTGCATAGGCACGGAATTTAGATACACAGATAATACACAGATAATATATATGTGTATGTGTATGTACTCAAAGTATTGGAATCGTGCCGAAGATCGGAACTCGAATTTTCAAAGGATCTACACGTTTTGGGACTTCTAGAATACGAAAAAACTACTTTTAGGAAGACGTCTGTGTGTGTAAGGGTGTATCTGTGTATGTTTCTGTGTGTCTGTGTGGATATTACATCCACTCTAATTGAAAAACAAATGGACCGAATTTCATACAATTTGGTAGGTATGTTTTTTGTGGGAAATCCTGGTGTTCATTAGATTCTAGTACGATTCGTAATAAAAGAATCTGCCTTCTTTGCGAAATGGCCGCAGAAATTGCCTTTATCCACTCTAGCTAAAAACTAATGAACCAAATTTAACAAAATTTGGAGTATAATATTTCAATAACCTACAAGTGATTTATATACCAAATTTAACAAAATTTTGTATATAAATCATTTGTAGGTTATTCTACTACTATTCGGGAAAAAGGAACGGGCTATTTTTGCGAAATGGCCAGCAAAAATCGTTATATATAAAAATAGAAGACTACGTGTGCTCAATTATATCAATTAAATTCCTATTTTATATGTGATTTTTGACAACAAAAAGAATAAGACTAACCCCATTACTCTAGGACTAGCCGTTCTTGAGATATTCTAGTTTTTTCGCGTTTTCGCTACGCCACCTTTGACAATAAGTCCAGCTATCAAATGAGAACCAAATTTAAGTTTAACGTGTAAATTCAATGTCATTTAAAATACTTATGTTGTGCAGATAAACACAAATTATCATTGAATAAATAAAGAGAACGAATATGAGTCTGCAGAGAAAGACATGTGCTGTCCACATCAGAATTTTTAACAATATTACACCAATGATTTATAGAAGTGAACGGGGATTATTTTCAGGCCATTTCGAAAAAAATGTAGGATCTATATTTAAAGATCCATCAAATTTTTGTCGAATAAAATGTTCAACAAATTTAAGCTGTGTACCAAATTTTAATTCTCTAGGACGTAGGAAAGTGCATTTAAAATGCCATCAATTAAATTTATCATGAAGAGTTATATAAAATTTAAAAAAAATGAAAAATTGTTATCTACCAAATTTATTTTAAAATATGAAGCCACTCCCATATGCAAAACGTTTAAACAAATGGAGAGATATTTATTACATAATATCTCTCTCTTTTCTTTCTGGAAGATATTCCAAAGTCAGAATTTAATTGAATTTGTTTTTTTCCCTATATTAAATAATTTTTTTAATTAAAAAACTACTTAACATATTTTACTGAATTTTTTTTTATATATTCTATGGGATAATGTGAATATTTCCTAAAAATTTCGAAGCAATTCGTGAATTTTAAATTTACTTAAAAAACGTTTGAAAAATTAGGTCCCATAGGGTTCAATGTATTTCATTTTTTCAACCCGGGTTCAATAAAAAACTAATTGGGTGATATTATTTATTTATATTCCCATAGGTCCTACAGACCGTCTGAACAACATACTAAAATTTCATTTTGATAAACTCATTTTTACGGCAGTTATCGTGCTAACGGACAGATAGACAGACAGACAGACAGACAGACAGACAGACAGACAGACAGAATGAACAAAGTCATAAACACTTTTCAACTTTGTTGTAAAGTGTTAAAAATATGAAATATGGTACATTTATAGAATAAGCTTTGGGGAATACGTTGAAATAAACCGTTTTTTGATATATATTATAGTTTAAGAAATATTTAATATCAAATTCAAAGACAAAATATTTGAGCTGCGAGTTCGCGTCCTGAATAGACTAAGAATAGCAAGACCACGAATTTTTGCAGGCAGGTACCTACATGGGTGAATTTTTGCAGGACGGAGACTCTTTTTCAATTTCTATGTAGTTTTTGAGATATTTTACTTCTTATGGACTTCTGAAGTGAACTTTTTTTTTTCGTATCGGCACGTCTCGCGATTTCTCTGTCTTGTACCGTAAAAACTATAGCATACAAATATATGAAATTTGGTACATTTATAGAGAAATAATAGGGCAATACGATGAACTGTTTATCGATTTAAACTTTAGTTTGGCATGGAATAGCTCGCGAAGAGAGCAGGAGGCAGAGCCCCGTAGTATATAATAAAAATATAGAATGAAAATCAAATATATATATATATACATATACATATACATATATATATATATATATATATGTATATATATAAATATTAGAAATATGTAATATTAAAAAAAATTACATATATATATATATATATATATATATATATGTGTGTTGTTGTTGTTGAAACCCAGACCGTCCGACCTACCAGAAAGGTGTAAGGTAACTGTTTGGACGGTCGGGAAGTGCCACCCAATTTAGACCGGAACCCAGTGGTGGAGGCATCCACAGGGACCGTACCCTCCTTCCCCTACCACCAACCTCTCGGAAGGACTTTCGGACCCACATGTTTAACGTGATCGTACTCCGCATGAACACGGCGGCAGTTTTGGCAGTGGCTGGAATCGAACCCGGGCCTACCGAGTGCAACTCCAGCGCGCTAACCAATGGGCTGCCGCGCCCTATATATATATGTGTGTAACATGTGTAACATGTGTATATACATGTAACAAACAAGTAATGTAGAATCTTTCTGAACCAATTATGACCCTTGAGAATGTACATGGTTTCGGAAATACTTTACACTGTATTCAATCGCATTTTTCTTGTGTGATATTCTCGCAATTTGTTTGGGAGCCTGTAAAGGCCTAGCTCCTTTTGTTGATTTATCAGTTTGAATCTATTCCACTCATTCACTATTCATGCACTTACACCATGCATGTTAATGCAGGGAACAAGGGTACAAGTACCTGCATTACATATATGATTTTCCTTAAAAGTTAAATTTTAATTTCATTATTGTGGTAGTTACAGGCTTAACTAATATCATGGCTTTCTCAGTATGATATCCAGATTTTAATTTCAAATGCTTACCTTGTGGCACAGGGAACGAGGAGTATTTAGTACCTGTTTTATATATAAAGGAATTTTTATCAAGCCATACATTGGGTCAATTTTTATTTTTATTTTTACATGTGCTCTTCATACAATTTTCAATAAGGGATGGATAAATCACAGGCTATTAAATATGCAAGTAATTGAATTTTCATTTTATATTTTATTATATATATATATATATATATATATATATATATATATATATATATATATATATATATATGAAAGAAGGGTTCATGCCACATGGTACTACAAATTTCCTTAATATTTCTTATCTTCATTATTTTATCTTTTGATGTCTGTAGTCTGAGTTTGAGCATTTATAGTAATGTACTATTGCTCAATCTGAAACAGGCATTTGTTTGGGTTAATTAGAATTAAATACTCAGACCTGAAGATGAATTTAATTCTGATTAATGATCGAACTTGAGCCGGTGCTATTCTTTTCTCTTATCGGCAATATGGCCGTGGTTTTGCTTCTATGGTGATGTTAATATTACATGAATTTTTATTATTACATTTTTCTAATATATATATATATATATATATATATATATATATATAAAACGGTTAAAATTCTGATTTATGTATTGATGGTCTATGGTCATATATACTTTAATTCACTATTCTGACTTTTTAAATCAACATACTAAACAATACGAGACAAAAAGGAGAGGGTATACAATTTAGTGGTGTGTAATAGAAATTTTTTATTCGAAGTCCCTTCACCTGGCAAAACGCACAGTGTGATTTGGCAAGAGAACGCAGAAAGTGGTGTAGAATTTGAAAAATGCGATATAAATTAAAAAGAGCTAAATGCAGCATATAAAAAATGACATTAATAATAAAACTTAAACAACAAGCAATGAACTAGAAGATATTGTAAGATATCTTATTAAAGCAGAAATTATAAAAATGTAAGGTATCTTATGAAACTACAATATCTTTCGAAATCAGAAATGATAAGGCATCAATGTACGGAAAGTCATTAGGATACAAAAATATACTAACAAACAGTAACACATTTATCAGAGTATTATCCATGTTTTAATGTTTGTGAAAATACAAAAATCTTGTTTCACAGTCAAACTATATAAATTTTTTAAAATGTATCATAAAATGGCAAAAATTTTTCGGCCATTTCGCAGAAAAAGGCAGATTCTTTTATCTTGATTCATACCAAATCTAATCAACACCAGGGTAATCTGCGAGTGTCTTATCTAACAAATTTTATGAAAATTTAGTCAATTAGTTTTTTTAGCTAGAGTGGATATATACTATATACGATTTTTGCGAGCCATTTCGCAAGAAAGGCAGGTTCTTTTATCCCGAATCGTACCATAATCTAATCAGCATGCATCACACACAAGTGAGTTATTTAACCCACAAGTGAGTTATTTATAACAGATTATAAATAGTCAATTAGTTTTTGAGTTAGGGTGGATATATACATTGCACAGACAGACACAGACACACACATACATACACACAGACAGACAGAGAGATAGAGAGAGGTGTGTGTGGTGGTGGTGTGTGTGTGTGTGTGGGGGGGGAGAGACAGGCGTCAAGCTGAAAATTGTCTTTTCTTGTTCTAGAGGTCCCAAAACGTGTTGATCAGTCAAAACCTCGAGTTGCGATTTTCGACATGATTTTAATACGTTCCCTATACATTACCGTGTATTGTAGGGGGGAAGTAAAAAATCACGTCCTAGTGGTCATCATAATGTTTCCAGTCTTTGAGCGTTCAAAATTTGATTCCATCATAAATATTGACCCAAAATAGGTCTTAAGTAAAAAATGTTATTCTCAATAGAAATAGAAATTGACATTTTAAAATGTGATCTAGTCGGGAATTTCACGGGGCTATACTCCGGACAGCATGAACTGAAAATTTATAGGTGCGTTAAGTGCGCCATCTATAAGTTAAAACAACAGTTCACAAATCATAGGGGCCAACAGTATAAATATAGTATGTGTTTTGGCCATCTCAAGTAAAATCTCATTGCTTTTCTTACTTTCTCTCACGATACATACTGCTATTAGTTAATCTTGAATAAAAATGCTTAACAGCATAGAAAGTTGATTAAAAGTATCAACCGCTTTTGGAGGCAAAAATGAGCTTCCTTTTTTAGGATATAAAGATATACATTAGCACAGAGAACAGACGTGTTTCTGCATTTGCTTGTGTTCTGTCTTTTTATCCTGAAGAAGGAGGCTGTTTCTGCATCCGAAACTAGTTGTTGTTGTTCGACCCAGATCATCCGACCTACCAGAAGGTGTAGGGTATCTGTTTGGACAGCTGGGACATTGCCATCCGATTTGTATCCAGTGGGGGAGGCATCCACAGGGATCGTACCCTTCTTTTCGTACCACCAAACTCTCGGAAAGACTTACAGGCCCACATATTCGTCCAAGTGCAATTTCCGAGCGCTAACCACTGAGCTGTCCCGCCTCCTCTGAAACTGATTGATACTTTTAATCAATCTTGTATGTTGTTAACACGAAAGTAACATGATTATCGTTTACAGACGTAAACATACATGGTGTGGAAAACCCAGACCTCACGACCAGCCCGAAGGCTTATGGTAGCTAATTGTGAGGCCGGGAACATACATGGTGTGTAATGTGCTGACTTGCATGCATAAAATAACATGCAATGTTCAACTAGGATGTGTATGAGTTGTTGAATAGACGACATATATTATTTAGTATTTCTTCACTTACTAGAGGGAGTTCCTCCTCCTGCGGTTTCCTCCTAGGATCAATGATGTTAGTTCCGTCGTCAACAATTTCTCCATCTATACACTGATAAAAAGGTACACAGAGGCAGTTCTCAGTAGCTTCTCCGGGTACAGAATAATCTGGTTCGTAGTCGTCTGGTTCGTCTGCTGGTTCGTCTGCGTCTTCTTGAGGAGCGCCCAATGCAGACTGAGAGATGAAAAGTAGAATTAAACCCCAAACATATCTTGCCATGTTCGGATGAGGAATCAGATTGGGCCTGTAATGAAATATCAGAGGTGTACAGCTTTAGAAATGCAATGTTTAGTTCTTATTAAAAATGCGTTAGATTAAAGGATCATTTGGTACATCGTAATGAAGCGACTTCTGCGCTAACGGGGCGTTATATAACAGAAATAAAGTGTTGAACTGATCACCCTTCACTACCTGTGTACTTATGATTTCGTGGTCATTGGGACTGGTCAGTATAAAATAGACGATGTGATTCTACGAAACTCCTTACAGTAAAGATTTGGGATTTTTTTTTTTTTTTTGGGGGGGGGGGGGGGGGTAGAAGATTGGACTTCAAATCCAGTAAAGATGCAGAGCCAAATTTAAGCTCCGTTCACAGTTCTGAGCGTTCCAGATTACAGTGAAGAGATAGTTCGTGGTCATTTCCTATCGTTATCCTTGTGCTGATAACTGATAAGCGAAATGACCGGAAACTATAGTCCAAAGATGGTGAGCGATGATCAATTAAATACTTTTCTGCTTTTATTTGGTGCATGGTAGAATAAATCAAATATAATTTAATAAAATTAAGGTTTGCAAATTTTGAGAAAAATGAAAAAGATAGTGTAGCTTACAAAGAGAATGAATGAGTTTGTTCATTTTTATTCAATTGAAAAGAAATATTATTTGTTATTGCCCTTTCTTTTCCAAGTTTCGAATTAAAGGGAATATTAATTCGGACAAAATTAAAAGTTCACTTGTAAATTTTTAAAACGAACTCTAATTTAAAAACAAAGTGCGGTTTTACATGATATTCTTTCGGGGGAAAAAAAAAACATGTCTCCAGTCGTGTCCCCGAATACACCAAAACGTTAAAAACGTTTGAAAAGTGAAAATATAGAAAAACATGTTTCGCGACGAGATACAGACTTTAAATTAGATGTACGGGAAAATCGTTCGAAAAGAAGAAAGTGTACAATTTCAGTTTACCGATATTTTTTCTACTTTAGTGGTGCCGCACAGCAAAATGTTCGATTTACGCCGAATAAAGGAGAAGTTTTATTTTAAGTGACAAAGACACTTAAAATTCGGAACATGGGACAGTCGTTTTGGTAAAATTACGCGGGAAGAATCGAATTTTTCAGAAATGTTCATTTGACGGGATGCTCCACGCCTACACGTCCAAAATAGAAATGAAATAAAACTGCATTTTCCTATGCGACAAAGACTATAAAATTAGTGCAAGAGTAGATCGTTAGATGGGAAGAAAATAGCTAATCTCAGTTTCCCATATTTGTTCTTTTAGGGGTACTACCTACTAAAACGTTCGAAATGAGAACTGATGGGAAAACACATTTTCCGATGAAATAGAAATTTAAAACTTGGAGTAAAGATAAACCATACGATAGTGATAAGAAGGAAAATTACAGTTAGCAAAATTATTATTTCAGGGGTGCCGTACAGCGAAATGCTTGATTTGCCGAATAAATGAAAAATTCTTTCATTATTTGAAGTAACGGTAAATTGTTCGAAAAGAAGAAGGAAATTTCAGTTTTCCAACATGTGCTACTTTAGGAGTGCAGCACACCAAAATGCTCGATTTGCGTCGAATAAAGGAGAAATTTATTTCTTTTAAGAGAACACAGACTTAAATTTCGATATGCGGGTGATTAAACTTTCGATTAAACTTTGGGGAAAATAAATTATATTTAATATGTTCATTTGAGAAAGTGCTCCACATCAAAACGTTCTAGGTCGGACGGTCTGGGTCTCAACAACAACATCAAAACGTTCGAAATATGAAATGATAAAGACGTATTTCACGACGATATTCAGACTTAAAATTTGATGGTGGAATAAATGGTTTAATAGTAAAAAGGAAGAAAATTTCAGTAATAAAATTTTTATCATTAGTACTTTTCTTATATAAGTAGTATAATGTATAAGGAATATACCTAGTATAATGCATAAGGGATATACCTAATATAATGCATAAGTATTGCGACGGGGTCGAAAATTCGAATTTGAGTTTTCAACGGAAGAACTGTTAGGAAATAATTTTACTTCAGCTAACTGCAAATTAACCTTAATATAAAACTGTAACTGTGATCCGTAACTAGAGAAAGTGCCAAGTATAAAAGAGGATGAAATGAATGGTTACAGGGGGAAATAAGCAGTATGGAAGTGGATAGGTAAAATGGATTGTTAATGTCGCAGGAAGTGATTTTCACTTTATTATGTAACCTAAGATAGGTGTTTTAATTTCTTAATACTTTATGCTATTAAAGATGTCTCTTGATATCTGAATAAGCCCCACTCAAAAAACGCTACAAGAACACGTTTCAAGCATTCCTGTACTCAAATTAGACGTTTATACGGTGATGTCTGTGTGTATAAGTGAGTCTTTTGATTCGATATCTGACGAACAAATGGAGCGTTTCAAATGACATTTGGTAGAAAAATTACAGTCAGTAAATGCTAGAAGCCTATTGATTTTAATTGCAATCGAATGTTCAGACCCCTCTTCCCAAATTTTCGAATAATATATTGGAAAAATTATCAAAAATAAGAACTTTCAATAATGTTACGTAAATAATAATTTCTTATGTAATTTTTCAGTATAAAACCATTGGCACAGACTTTATTACTCTACTATGAACCATTCTCGAGATGTTACATATTTTTCAAATAAATTTTTCAAAAAATCATATAAAAGTAAAAAAAATATTGACTATTGGGAAATATGTTCACTTTTCATATGTAATATTATGCGATAAATTCGTTAACATCATTCTCGTGGATTTATTTTATTCCATTCACAAGAGAAGACACTTTGTGTAATGGTTTTATATTTTGATGCCTAATAATTCGCCAACAGTCATTTATATATAAAAAATGCTCTTCTTTCCGTTTGTCTGTAACACTTGGCGATATATTTGGTGAAGCTGGTGATTCATTTAGCTAAATATCGGCAAGTTGGTGATATTTCGCTCTAAAAAATTGGGAAATTGTTTTGTATTTGGACGCCAATAGTCATTTATCTACTACTATAAGATTAACGACTTCTCCATCCATTACGATTGGCGTAATGTTGGCGATAAATTTGGCGAAATATTTCTAACTTGACGACTTTTTTAAATATTACCAAATTGACAAAATTGTCACCAAATTGATAAATATCACGCTAAATCAGTGAAAAAGACGACTAATTGATGAATTCAATATTTTGGAAAGAATATAAGAATCTACTATAACCTATTTCTCCATCCGTAACATCTGACGAAATTTTAGCGACGAATTTGTCGGAATATCGCCTATAAGGTGACTTTTGAAAAGTTGCCAAATTGATAAATATGACGCTAAATCAATGAAAATGACGACAAATTGATGAAAATTTCATATCTTGGATAAAACATCAGAATCGACTATGAGAATAACCCATTTCTCCATTGGTCTGCGACGCTTGGAGATATATTTGGAGGGATGTTGTTAACTTGGCGACTTTTTTAAATGTTACCAAATTGACGAAAATATCTCCAAATTGATAAAAATGTCCCCAAACTTATAAAAATGACGCTAAATGGGAGGTAATGTTTTGTAAATTTTGAATTTCATTATTTGACGGCATACCTTCTAGTATATAAGAAATGCTCTTCCTTCCATTTACTTATAATACATGGCGATACATTTGGCGAAGTTGGTGAATAATCTAACGAAATATCGTTAACTTGGCGATATTTCGCCCTAGATTGACGAAAATGTAGTCGAAATTGTATAAATGACGTTAAGTTAATGAAACTGACGCCTAATTGATGAATTAATTATTAATATATTTTAATATATGGACTATATTGCTTATTGAGGATGATGCCATCCGTATTAATAATTGAGAATTTGGAGTTGCGTGAAATATAAGTTAATCGGGTGCTTCGAAGTAGTTTTACTTGTTGTCATCCAGAAAATCGCACAATGCACAATTGAGCGTCAAAAAAACTGAGCCGTGATTCTTATACACCATTTTTAACTGTGAAAGATGTAAATTTATTGCATTATATAAGGAAAGTTATGTGCTGCCCACATCAGAATTTTTCTAAGGTTGTCGTACACCAAAATGTTCGATTTGCCGAATAAATGAGAAACGCTCTCCTTTAAGTAAGATAGATCTATGATACTTAATATACGGACCAATAATTCGATAATGCCCTAAAAATTCAAATTGTTTAACAATTTATATTTGAGTGCGGGATGGGGGGGGGGGGTATGTAATCCCAGCACAGCACTATAACATTCGAAATATAAACTGTTCTAAAAAAGCCCTTTGAATTAGAATAGATGCACGATTTATTTTTTTTTAATTTTATATACGAGTTAATCTTCTGATAATAACCTCGGTTAAAATCGATTTATTCAAAAATTTACATTTGAAGGGTTTTACTAAACCAAATAGATTCGAAATGTGTACTGTTTTGAAACCTCCAATAGAGATAAGGGCTTGAGATTTGGCACCACGGTAGATACTGTCCTACCGCCACGAGAAAGTCTCTGAACAGGGTTGCCGCAAGTAGACGAGTCGAAGAAAGGAGGGAGAAAGGTTTAAAATCGACTGCAACATTTGGCAAATCAAGCGCACTTCGTTAAGCGAAGAATCCGTTTCGTTTATTATGATGCACTAAAAGAAAATAGTAGATGTTTTTTATCCGACAGTTAAACAAAATTTTCGTATTAAATGACATTAAATTATAAATTAACTTAAAAATTTCTCGTCATTTAAAGTCAGAAAATAATTTGTTATTATAGGCGACAGCGGTTACGGAAAGCCGTCAATCTATTAGAACAAAGTAGTTTTAGATATTTTCCTTTAGGTTCGGGCGATTTTGGGAGAGAAAAGCTTACAATTTAAAACTAGAATTTATATCATTTTATTTAAAACTAAATTTCAAATTAAATGAAAATTATTGCAGATTTCAATCAGCAAGTTACACAATTATTAGCCAGCAAAAAGGAAAAAATAAATGATAAATAAGCAAAATTATGACTTTAAAATATTCATTCTTTTCATATTTTTCAATCAATTATAAAATATTCATTCACATTCATTGGAATAACTATTATCTACTATGTCCGAATAACTTGAAATGTTTTTACATGAAGAAGAGTCTGAATCGCTATCCGACAGATTTATCACTAATTTCTTCACAATATCTTCTATAAGTCCATCTTTCTTTCAATAAATATTCTCTATTTTTTCAATGTGTTTTTACCATTCATTTTGTGTTACTTTTAAAATAGCTTCTTAAGTAATAATTGTAAATTCTTCAAATAGATAAAATACTCATCTCAGTGTCATTAAGCGATTTCCCCCTCACGTTTTATCTTTTTAACTAATGACGCTGAAACCTCTGTCGCTTCCGCAGTTCTCTTCATTGCATTTGAAATTGGTATTTTTAGAGAATTTGCGGTTTTTCCTCTTCAAAAAATGCCGTAACATTGTGGACTATTGCACATGCTTGCGAATGCAAAGTCTTTCCACTTTTAAATGTAGTCATTTTTCAACTAGACAAAATCCACAAAGTGTGTAACACAATACAAGTTACTTCGCAGCTTTAAAAATCACAGAATGCGAGCGTCTAGCATTGACCCTAGTACAAAGCGAAATGCGACTTTCGTCGGTTCTATCTGCGCCAAATCCAAAAAAGCGCTTTCCGTCACACCTAAAATGCAGTGGAATAACCTGTTTCCATAGCGACCGCCACCATAACGTCTGCTGTCTGGGGACTTTCTCGTGGCGGTAGGACAGTAGATAGTTCGATAGAAAAAAGCGGGAAAATAAGAGTTTTAAAATATTTGTTATTTTATGGGCGTCGTACGTTCGATTCAAACGTTCGATTTTCCGAATATATAAAGAACACCCCCTTTAAGTGGAATAAAAATATGAACTGAGGTACACGGGTCAACTAATTGTTGACCCGTGTACCTCAGACATAAACTTGAAATTTAGTACAAGTGATATTGTTTGATAGAGCTGGCGATAAAATGTCCATAATTCCAATCATTTAACCGCAAACCGTTAAATACTCGCAATTATTTAAATGTGTATTTTACTATTTGGGCTTTGTTTACTGTGACGCCTTTCACTTTCAGCGGATATTTGGTTAGTTGGAGCCACTCCTAACAAATCAAATTTTCTCATGCTCTTTCGATGGGGAGCGATGTGCTCAAAATCAAATTCGAAATTTCAGCAATGGAGTACTTGAAGATATTCAATTCGAGGCGAGAGTTGACCCACCATTTAGGTAATATGATTAGGCTGCCAGTATTGTGGTTTGTCAGCTCCTAATGTAAATACATTCCAGTTTTCCTTCGAATGTCCTACCGAAAGTTATCCTCCTTCATAATACGACTGTATATAGTACTTACATAAATAAATAATCTTCCCTCCGCATCTTTTATCGAATAAAATTGACCAATTCTTAACCGCTCACAGAGCTTATAGAAACAGAGAAATTGTTTGTAGATGTATACATTCCTAAAATAGTAAATTAAGTAATTTATATACGAGATTTACTAAGCTGATAGTATTGCCCAACACAAATCTTTTAATTTTGAGCAAGAAAAGGTAAACATCCCACGTCTTAACTGTTTTCAAGTACGCGATTCTTGCAAGAAATCGCCTGCGTACGGATTACAATGAGGCCATGTTACTTCTAGTGACAGAAATCACTGTGTCAGGGTCGGGCGTTCACTTTATTTTTCCAAGAAACGGATTTCAATAAGCAGCTGAATAATTTATATATAACAGCAAATGGCTTTTTCACAATATATATATATATATATATATTCGGCATTATGGCCGTGAATTTGCTTCTATGGTGATGTTAATATTACTTGAATTTTTTTTATTTTTTATTATTACATATTTCTAATATATATATATATATATATATATATATATATATATATATATATATATATATATGAAAAGTTAATTTAACAGGACATATGAATTACCAGCAAGAAAATATAAACAATAGCAAGTTTTCTATTTTTCTAATATTTTTTGTAGTATATTGAAAACGACAAGAAAGGGTTATGACGTTATATAAAAATATTCTTTTAAAGTACTATTATCACACTACGTAAATTTGCTAAAATTAATAAATGGATATCAATAAATACCCACTTAAACACTTTACGAATAGGATCCAGAAAACTTAAACAATATCATTAAACCCAAGTAAATATACGATTCAGCATGCAACTGTTTCGAAGACACGTTTTTTGTATCCCCTTTTTCAGTACAAAACAGACCAGTAATTACGCTATCAAAAGACTAAATAGATGTAAACAGCCCTTCTTATTGTATTACTACAGTGTCTAGAAGGAAGGCACTGTAGTATTACTATACTCGGGACCTCCGCTCCTCTCTCGAGCGGAGGCCCCGCTATACTGGGCTTCAAGGAAACTCCGTAAAAGGGCAAATTTCTCGAGAACGAAAGAGTTCCTTATTAATTTCCCTGCAATACATAGTAATGTATAGAGAAAGTATTGGAATCATGCCGAAAATCGTAACTCGCTTTTTCAACGGATCTACACGTTTTGTGACCTCTAGAAGACGAAAAAAACTGTTTAGCGTGACGTCTCTGTGTGTGTCTGTTTGTGCAATGTATGTATCCACTCTATCTGAAAAACTAATTGTCCGAATTTCATAAAATTTGGTAGGCAAGTCCCTTATGAGTGACCCTGGTGTTGATCAGATTTCGCACGATTCGGAATAAAAGAACCTGCCTTTTTTTTTTTTTTTGCGAAATAGCTTGCAAAAATTGCCTGTATTCACTCTAGCTGAAAAACTGACAGATCAAATTTCACAAAATTTATTAGATAAGCCACTTGTGGATTACCTTGGTGTTGATTAGATTTTCGTACGATTCGAGAAAAAAAGAGCCTGCCTTTTTTTGCGAAAGGACCCGCAAAAATCGTCAAAATCTAAAATAAAATACTACGTATGCTCAAATATATCCATTAAATGCTTGTTTTATACATAATTTTTGTCGATGAAAATAATAGAACCAATCCAATGACTTTAGAACTAGTCATTCTCCAGATATCTTCGCTTTTCGCATTTTCGCTACGCCACCTTTGAAAATAAGTCCAATTACCGAATGAAAACGAACATTGAATTAAAAGTACAAATTCAGTGTAATTAAAAATAATTATGGGTACTATTTTGTGCCATTAAACTCAAGCTAATGAATTAGCGAAGAAATAAAGAGAACGTGAATATGAGTCTGCAGCGAAAGTCATGATTATCAGATTTTTCAAAATTTCAGAAGATCATGATTATCAGATGATCATCAGATTTTTTTTGATGCAGCTGCATAGGAAACTCCTGGCGCTACACGAAGAGACAACTTATAACTAACATCCTTTTCATGGGGGAGAGGGAGGGGCTATCTCGCTTCCTTTAAGAAATAGAAAAAAAAAGTAAATTACAAAGTTGTTGAATGCGCTACATTAGCACAAAAATCTGTTTGTGAGTCGAATTATTCATTTCCTGCAGTATTGATTTTTTTTTTTCCAGTTTGAAGATAGCGGAGAGTGCTTCCCGTGTTTCTTGTATATATATTTCTTATTTTATTTCTCTTCAGTGTTTTATCCTGTACTCTACACTTTTGTGTACACATTTATACAATTATTATTGGATCTGTTTTTGCTTCTTGATTAACTATAGTATGCAAATATTAGTTCGTATTTGGATTTGTATAAATTTCTAATGTATTGATACTCTTACTGACGTCTCCAATGAGGGGCGCTTGAATAACGTCCCCACCTCCCGCCCCCAAAGTATTAGAGCTTTTTATTTTGTGTTTTTAATTGCGAAAATAAAACTTTTATATTTTAATATTTTTAATCGGTTTAACCGTGGACGTGCCGCCAATTTTATTTTATTCTATTTTATCATTACTTCTAATATACCAGTAAATATAAAATATATTTACTATTTCTTCTACACCTCACAATTGTTTGATATTTGAATTTTTTTGCAAATTATTGTTACTAGCAACATTATGTATTTATTTACACAATTATTTTTGTTCTCATGCATTTTCTTACAAATTACTACCCATGTCAAAAGAGTTATTTTATCTTAAGGCAATTAAGTTCGTAGTTTTATTAACTGAGAAACTGTTTTAAATGCTGCTGCTCTTTCCGTTCTCTTCAATTTTGTTGGTACAGTTTCTTTCTTTTATTCGGAAAAAAGAGCTATTTTTTGAGTTCCCAACCGGTTTTTACAAGATAAGATACCGTTAAAAATCTATATCCTATAACTGAGTGGGACGGACTGACTAAAATGTGTATATGAATTAGACAGCGCAAACTGATGAAGGTAGAAACTTTCAACTTTGCATACAGGCGAGATTTGACCTATACGTCATTAAAAAGGTCTAAAATCTTGAAATTTTGTTATAAAAATTTATAAATTGTAGAATTTTTTGTTCTAATATTCTTTCAGTTATCTTTCGAGAACGGCTAAGCCCACAAAATTTGTTTTAATACCACCCTGCACAGCCCCCCATCCTCCAAAAAAATTTTTTTTAATTAATTATATTGATGTACAATCAGATGTTCTTGAGATTTTTTAATTTATAATTTCCACAGACAATTTTTTTATTATAGTTTATCATTGAATTTTTTTTTTTTTTTTTTTATTCCATTACTAGCAGCGATTACCCAGCACTGCTCGGGATTTACGAAGCAAAACTCTGATAAAAATTACATCGGAACATATACGGCCGTTAATCTTATACATTGTTTTTTTACTGTAAAAGAAGTAAATTCATTGCATTATGAAGAGAAAAAAATCATTGCATTATATAAGTCATAGCTGCTTCCGGCGTGCCTACGGGCTACGGCAAGCCCTTCGCAGCTAGGCCCTCTAGACGGGTGGCCCTGGTGGGCAACGTCTCGGAATGTGATTATTAGGTGTCCACAATTGATGTACGGTTAATATGTACAGTTTGAAATATGTACAATTTAAAAGGAAAACTAAAATTACTCATAAAATTACTCTCACAAAACTCAGAGATTTAATTGACTTTTACGTTTTAAACCAACGATTTCCAACCTTTTTTGTTGGGAATTATGGAGTTAGAGAGTAGAACTCCTAGGAAAAAGTTTCGTTTTCCATTAATATCTCAATAACCCCTGGTCTTAAAAATTCGATACTTGGACAAAATTTATGAAAGGCTATTTTAAAGCTACCCACAAAATTTCATTAAATTCGGTGCAGCTGTTCTCCCGTGATGATGAGACAAACGAAAGTTTCGATTTTCATTAATATCGCGACAACTCCTGGCGTCAGAAACTCGAAACATAGACTAAATTTTAAGTGGGGCTATTTCAAGCCTACCCACCAACTTTTATCAAATTCGATTCAGCCGTTCTCCCGTGATGTTGGATCATACATACATACATACATACTCTTCTTCTTTATATGAAAACTATAGGGTAACCGAGTTACGTTTCTAATTTCGAAATCGTTTGTCAGCTTTTCCTCAAATCAAATTATTGAAAAATATTGCTATAATTAAATATCTTTTAGTTTAAAGTGTCTCATCTCCAATGTTAACAGAACCCTAAAATGCGCGCTATTTTATATGTTTAAACGGTTTTTGATATTCAGAACGTTTATTGTTACACATTTAGTGACCAATTGTTGCGTGAATGGAAACAGTTTGCTATACAGTGTGGTTTTAACGAAGTTTTACTTTACATTACTAATAGCTGTACTTTACATTACTAATAGCTGTACTTTACATTACTAATAGCTGTACTTTACATTACTAATAGCTGTACTTTACATTACTAATAGCTGTACTTTACATTACTAATAGCTGTACTTTACATTACTAATAGCTGTACTTTACATTACTAATAGCTGTATTTTACATTACTAATAGCTGTACTAGCTATGATCACGAAAAATTTTATTTTTATTTTATTTTCGCACTGAATGATGCCAATGCGTATTGTTTGAAAAAGTGTTCTGGGATACATTTATTATTTTTCTTGTGGTTATGCTTTCAACCATTATATTTACTGGAGGACCTTTAATATGTCTGTCTATGAAAGAACTGTTGACCCCCGATCTGAACTCATTGTCTCGAGACAGGTGTTCTGCTGACTGTGTTGACTACCATCCTTAACCCCTACGCACTTTTTAACTTACTTTTATACTTTGATAATTTATTTTGTATATACAATTTTCGTTTTTTCCCCCTTCAGTGTTATCAATATCGTTTTGACACTAGTATGAAGTCTTACTCGAATCTTCAATTCAGAGATTTTGAGATAGGTGCTCTACGGACTGAGCTTGGGGGTGAAGACTTCCCAATTACTATTACGCATGATATTGTGATGCACATTTATTAGAACAATATTGCTCTTTAATGCATGAGAAAATTATCTTCGTTACAGTTTCTTGTTGCAATATGTTTTTTTCTTATAGAATTTTTATTATTGCAATGATAGGTTTGGTTTGATATTTCTTTTATATATTTTTGTTCTATCTACTATAAACTTGCATTGTAGAATAAATTCGTACAGAGGTAGGCAAACTATAGAAAAAAAAATGTGAAGGAACTTTCATAGGGCGGCAAATGGTGTGTATACTTCACTTTGGAAAGAACTATTAAGAAATTTTATAGTCTTTTAAACACGTATTTCGTACACTCATTCGAATTTTCGAGAAAACCAGAAGAAACGTCTCCAGAGCCGAAAGTGGAAATTCTTAGTGAACCCCCTACGTACCGCCTCCGAAATACTATGTTGATCAGTTATCATCTAAGTTATATCTGTAATTTATCCTGAGAAATAGATGTTTAAAGGAAATTTTTTTAAGCAGAGGTGAAAATTCTTAGTGAATCACTCTACCTCCTCCAAAATGTAATGCCAAATCCATATCAGTTATCATCTAAGCTCAATTTATGGTCAATTTTAAAAGACAGATGTTTCAAGTAAAATGAACATTTTTGAACCTGAAATGGAAAAAGAACTGGAAGTGAGAATTCTTGAAACCCTCCCTATACCTCCTTTGAAATTTTATGCTAAATCCATATCAATCATCATCCATGCCCTATCTATAGATTCAGAGAAATAAATGCTTCAGCATTTTTGTGGTAAAAGCGTAATGGCTAATGCGATTGCCACAAATAATTAAAATTGCATTAAAACGAGGCAAAAAAAGAAGATAATATAAATAAATAAACGAAGATAATAAATATTTCTCTTGGAGAATAGGATGTCTTTCAGCATAGTGATTCCACTGCTCATATTTATACTTACTCATATTTATAATATTTATGTCTCGCAATTTCCATAAAAGCGTTTGTATGAGATTTTATATGTTTTTAGAAGATCGTTTTCTCTTCAAGGACTTTTATAGATTCCTTTTGGGAATCACAAATGAATCATGCAATCACGATTCCAAAATAATTTTAACATTTACGCAGTTGTAGACCACGTACGTTTTGTTCAATTTTAGAATGCACATTTACCTTTAAGAAACGCATATAAGTGAATAAGCTTTTTAAAACAAGAAATAAAATATAAAATTCATCATCTGATAACGTAAATATCTGCTTTAAAATCAATGTAAATACACAGAGTGCATTACCGAGCATTCACTTGAATTATTGTTTTATTGCAGACGAATTCGGCCTACACATCGCCGAAACGAGTCATTGGCCTGTAGGTTTTATCTTTATATACATTTACATTCTTTTAACGCGAGAAAATTTTCACAATGATGCATAGTTTCCGATCCATATATTTTTAAAAAGTAATTTAAATAAACGATTATAGCAGTAAAGTAGGGAATGAATATATTGGAATATTTTGGAAAATATGTCCGATATTATTTTCTGTCTAAAATTTGGACGACCTTGCATAATAAATGTAATATATAAAAATTCTGTCTGAAAATATATTTCTAATATTTAATAGTTGTAACTGTTTAAGTATTTTATATTTAAAAACACGAGATGTCCAGCCTATAATTAACTGTATATTTTAAAAAAAAAGAAAAAGTATTAAATTCTGAAATATTCAGTGTCTGTCATGATATATGTACATCAAGAATTTTTCTTAATTGCAATTTTATTAAAAATAAACTAAGATTTGTTCTTTTATGAAATTAAGTATTTGGTTGGCAAAACTTATTTTTTCATGGCGCACTTTCAAATCACTACTTTTAATTTAGGGATCATTTCTTACGGTGTTGTTGCAATTTAAGATTTTGTGACAAAGCATCGTAGAGCATAAATGACTGATATATATTTTTAAACCTTGAATTATAAAGTATAGGGAAAATTTCGAAGATTAATTATTATTTTTTTTTACCTTGCTAAATAACACTATGAAAAGGAAATAATTGGAAAATAGTATATTAATAAATTCTCTATACTGTCTCCTTTTTATGTTTATTAGTCTGATTATTTAAGAACAAAATGTTAGGAAGGCAAGGAATATACATTTATTTGACAAATGATAGATGCAGTAAGGCTTCTAAAGAGAAGGCTTTTCATGGAGAACTATGAAATACAGAAGTATTATCTCCACGGAGAATCAAACCACTCATCTTCTGAGGGCTTGACGCCGCTTTATCCACTGAGCTAAGGCAATAACTTTCCTTCTCCATTTAACATGGGGCCCCTGCAGAATATTAACCTTTTGCTTACGGGTGGGACAGCATCCATCCCAAACGAAGAACCTCTCAAAATGACAGGTATACTATCCCAAACAGTTCGACCCCCCTTTGCAGGCATTAGCGTCCATGGACGCCAATGTCTGCAAAGGGGGGGTTGAACTGCTTAGGATAGGGTATGTCAAATACCTGTCCTTTTGAGAGGTTTTCCGTTTGATATTGACGCTGTCCCACCCGTAAGCTATGTGGTCCCCTGATAATGAAACACGCTGGGTATTTACTTTACATGTTAAAAAACCTAGCACACATAGACTGCCAAAAGTATTCTGCTAAAAAATTTCTTGTAATGTATAACTATAGATACCTCCATCAGTCAAGTCGGATTCTAAAAGCATTCGGCCTTAGGTAGATGATACAAAATGTTAAGCTTTTTAGACCTTGATGGAACCTTACCGCGACATCAACCGTAAAATGAAGAATGAACAAGTGACACTAAGTAATTCATATAAATATTGTTATCAATCTAATGGGATTCGAAATTTTACCACACATTATCAACTCACTTTATTTGATAAGATTTCTTACTTTTAAATTCTGGGCTTCACAATAATATTCATAATATAGGAGGATTCACAAACGCTCATGTGTTCATAACATTGAAGGCAGAGGGCTGAACTTTGTTCAAGTTTTGTTGAGATATGCGCGAAATTCTTTTTTGAACATGTCTGTTTGGGAAAGGTGATAAAATCCAATCGTTTCCAATAAATATTTACTTACCGGGTAGGAAGACCGGTCTGACTTGTTGAATCTTCACACACGGAATGAAAATGAAGTTGAAACTCGTATGCCGTCCCTTGGCATCCAGAACTCAGTTTGGCAAGGTCAAAGTTGGGATCGGTTGATAATCCATTGGCCAACAAGGAGTGACGTCAAATGCAGGATGCTGTGAAAGTCTCTATGAAAAGAAGTCCCCTTTGCGCAACTAACAGGGAAACAAAAGGTCAGCCTTTATCTTTGAATGGTGTAATGGAAATGTAGTTTTAATGTGTTATAAGTCGCATTTAAGCTCTTTCGGATGGTTCGTGACGTGCCATGCAATTATTGTGTTGTTTTCTATTTCGGATATTCACCAAATGCACTCGCACTTTGGCAAGCACTTTATAATCTTCGCGGCGTGTCAGAAACTTCGTGAAACAGATTTTTAACAGCGGGAATACCCTAAAAATGCATAAGATAAAAGCAATAGAACAAAAAGCAGCCTTGCTGTAACAGCAAAGAGTGTACATAGTTTCCTTATAACATAGTTTTCCTCCATGACCCACCTCGGTAAATGACTACAAGGAAAGTTAAACTGCGATGAATATTTCATAAAATAATTTACGTTATACATTGATAGCAGGAATGATTATTTTTAACCATAGATATCTCCCTCTTTCATGAATCCAACATTTACACTGGCTCTCTATATACCATCATTGCCAAAACGAAGACTATCGTATTGTGACCTACCCTATTCAATTGTCAACTTTCAGAGATTCTGACTGTGTCTAATTGGTTAATTTGGAATCATGCTCTCACTGCAACTACTGGAGTCCATGAATTCGCTTCTCGTTTTCTAGCGCTCAATATCACCGAATAGTCAGCATAGTCGTCAGTGGCAGTAAGAAATTTTTTTGCACCGCAATTTTGAAAGCCTCAGCGGTTATGAACTAAAATGTCAGTTTTACCACGCGGCTGCCACCCATTCGCAAAACACTCAACTCGAACTGCAACGAAGCCGTAAAGCAATTCATACTTATCGATGAATTTTGAGACTATGATAAAGATTAACTTTAAATTCATTATTTAACCTTTTATGCGTTATCTAATTTATTTTGAAAGAGATGCATTTTGGTGGCTCAACTGTACATTCGCATCTGTTAAATTAAAATACTTTGTTAGAGTAACAACATAAACAGTTCATTCAAAGTATCAACCAGTTTTAGAGGCAAAAATAGACTTCTTCTTCAGGATAAAATGACAAAGCAGCTACACCAACAAAAGCAAAGTCGGATATTATTTGACAAAAGTTGCGTACATAGCTTCTAAAAGCACTTGTTTCCTATATTTTTGGTTACATCCTTCTTAGTTTGGAGTCTTTTGTTCATTGATATTTTGAAAGTAGTTTGATCGAATGTGATTTGAATTTAGTTGATAAAGAAAGTTCATGTAGCTTTCTGAAACCAGTTGTTTCCATCAGACTTTGTTATATTTTTCTGAATTCTGCTGATTATTTGTTATACATTTTTAATTCTGCTGATTTTTTGGTATATTTTTCTGAATTCTGCTGATTTTTTTGTTATATTTTTCTGAATTCCGCTTATATTTTGTTATATTCTGCTGAATTCTGCTGATATTTTGTTATATTCTTCTAAATTCTACTGATTTTTTCTTATATTCTTTGGAATTCTGCTGATGTTTTGTTATATCCTTCTGAATTCTACTGATTTCCGAATTTTTTATTCATTGATATATTTACAGTAGTTTGTTCTAATACCGTTTTAATTTGGTTAATGAAGTGAATTATATAACTTCCGAAACCAGCTGTTTCCTTCATTTTTCGTTATACTCTCTAAATTTCTTATTTTTTTGTTCATTGATATTTTTAAAGTAGTTCGATGCAATGTGATTTGAATTTAGTTGATGAAGTAGCTCATGTAGTTTTTCGAAACTGTTTGTTTTCTTTTTTTTCCTTTTTAAATTTTATCGTCTTTTATAAACTGGTACTTTTTAACAGTATTTTGAGCTTATGTTTTTGTAGTTTTTTGATGAAGTTAGTCCATTTAGTTCCGAAGCAACTTGTTTGCTCCCTTTTGTCAAATTCTACAAAATTGCGTATTAACAGTAATTTATACAATAATTTTTGCGTATGTATGCTTAAGTTAGTTAATGATGTTGCTTATGTTGCTTCCGGTTGTTTTTCTTTTAATTGTATCATAGGTCACTGAAGTTAGTAGTCTTATTCACTGAGAAAACTTGTGAAATACACCTATTGTTCTTTTCCCTTCCTCCTATATTTTTCCTTTCATATTCTTTATTTTCATTTGGCGACAATTTCCTTCGGGAGTTACGCGATGCAATTATTTATTGACGGATGTACGGAGTTAAAGAGAAGGAGATAGCACTAGTATGAATGAAACGCTTAAGTATACCGTAATGATTTGATCTAGGTGTCGTAGTGTTAGTACAGCGCCCTTTGTTTCCTTTTTACTTTCCTTATATACATAATGTATAAGGAAAGTATTGTGACGGGGTCGAAAATTCGAATTCGAGTTTTCGACGGGAGAGCACGTTTTAAGCATCCCTGATCACGAATCAAACATTTTTGAAGTGATGTCTGTGTGTGTGTGTGTGTGTGTGTATGTGTGAAAGCATGTGTGTGTGTGTGTGTGTCAGTGAGTCTGTGGAGACGATAACTGACGAACGAATGGACCGATTTGAACCAAATTTGGTACAAAAATCACAATCAGAAAACACTGGAAGCCTATTGTTTTTATACGTAATCGAATGTTCAGAATCCCCCTAAATTTTTGAATAAAATTTTGAAAAAATCGTCAAAAAATCAAAATCATTAATAAAGTTACGCAAATAGACATTTCTTATGTAATTTTTCATTAGAAAACGATTGACATAAATTTTAGAACGCTAACATGAACCGTTCTCGAGATATTGCACATTTTTCAAAAAAATTAGTAAAAAGTCAGATAAAATGAAAAAAAATATTTCCTATTGAGAAACATGTTCACTTTTCTTATGTAATACCATGCGATAAATTGAGTGACATCATTCTCGTGGATCTAGCTCGTTCCATTCATGAAAAAAGATACTTTGAGTAATACTTTTGTATTTGAACGCCAATAGTCATTTATCTGCTGTAAGAACAACTTATTTCTCCGTCCATAGCGCTTGGCGAGATTTTGGCGACGAATTTAGCGGAATGTCGCCAACTTGGCGACTTTTTGAAATGTTGCCAAATTAACGAAAATCTCGTCAAATGGATAAAAATGACGCCAAATAATGAATTTGACGACTAATTGTCGAAAATTCAATATCTTGGAAATAATATTAGCATCTACTGTAAGAAAAACCTATTTTTACTGTAAAAGTAGTAAATTCATTACATTATATAAGGAAAGTCATGTGTTGCCCACATCAGATTTTGTTACAATAGAGAGGCATAGTTTTGAGTATATCTTTCATTATTTTTAAATTAAGACTTCCTAATTTTCAGTGATTTTTCACAGTTGTTTGGAATATAGCGAGATAAAAATAAATTGAAAGGTAAAATAATTTCCAATACGTAGGAATGTTCCCTATTATTTTATTGTTCAAATTCTAATTTGCATTGCGAAACTAATTTATTTCTACAGAATTGACAGTTTAAGTAAATGTTTTAAGCCTTTCAGCATAGAAAATGAGACAATGCAGAGGCGCTTATCTTATCACAGCGCCACCTGAATTGTTGTCTCAAATGATATTGGCATTTTCTCAGTATGAAATTTTAACTCCTTTACTTCCATAGATGGATGTCTTCTTGCCTTTGTAGGTGTGATTGCTTTTTTTTTTTTTTTTTTTTTTTTTGATGCTGTTTTTTCCTTCAAAATATATTGATGCTCACTGTTTATGACAACTAAATACTTTAATTTCGGATTATTTTTAATAGCAGTCTGGACAAATTTTTATATACTGCATAAATTGTACTGCTGTATTTGTGTTTTCTCACATTTAATGATGTTTTCAACTATACTGAATGCACGAAGATGAAATTGATGCGTTCTTAATTTGCCTTTATATTATTTGATTGTATTATAATTGTGGTACTCAGTGTGGCATGCGATTATTGAGAGGATTGCACTCCGAAAGAGGTTGGGAACCCCTGCTATAAAATATTGCTCTCTAGAAAATTTTTGGTCTCTTTTGGAGACGATGAATATTTTAAGACCGTTCGAAAATTCCTGAAAGATTTTTGAAATGATGTCCATTTATGTATGTCTGATACAATGAGATAGATAACTCAAGAGCGAATAACATATCGAATCGATAATTTTATATATATTAACTAGATATATTTAGATATTTTAACTAGATAAAATTTTCCTTTAATTTTGTATAATTAGAACACGAATTATTCTAAATGTGTATAAGATTTCAATAACATTATTCTCTACGGAGAAACGATGATCATGATCTGAACAATGATAGTCATTATAGTTATACAGCGAATTAAATATTTAAACTACGCTAAAGTTGTAAATACCATTAAAATAGCCTATATTAACACAGATCAGATGAATGCATTTGAGTCATTTTCTTGATAGACACGTTGCCAAGCTTACAAACTGTGACAGGAGTTAAAACTTGATTATTGTCTCAGACAAAATAGTCTGAGACAATAATTCAGGTGGCGCTGGGATAAGATCCACCTTATTATATGTATTTATATGCAGAAAGGTTGGTATGCATCAAACAACAAATTATATTTATTTAAGCTATTCATTTCAAAGGAATAAATTATCAGTGCTATACAAATTATATCTCAGACAATAAGGAATATTCCTACATACTCAAATTTATTTTCCTTTCTAATTTAAATCTATATATTCTGCAGCCTGTTTTCCAAGCAGAAACGACACACTTACTATTACTTTCCTTATATACATAATGTATAAGAAAAGTATTGTGACAGGGTCGAAAATTCGATTTCAAGTTTTCGACGGGAGAGCACGTTTCAAGCATCCCTGATCACGAATTGAACATTTTGAAGTGATGTCTGTGTGTGTGTGTGTGTGTCAGTGAGTCTGTGGAGACGATATCTCCCGAACGAATGGACCGATTCGAATGAAATTTGTACAAAAATCACAATTCGTGAATACTGGAAGCCTATTGCTTTAAAACACAATCGAATGTACAGAACCCCACTAAATTTTCGAGTGAAATTTTGAAAAAAATCATCAAAAAATCAAAACCTTTAGTAAAGTTACGCAAATAGACATTTCTTACGTAATTTTTCCTTAGAAAACGATTGTTATATACTTTAGAACTCTAGCATGAACCGTTCTCGAGATATAGCCCATGTTTCAAATAAATTTATCAAAAAATCCTATAAATTAAAAAAAATATTAAGTGCTGAGAAACATGCTCACTTTTCATATGTAATATCATACGAAAAATTTGGTGACATCATTGTCGTGGATCTAGCTCGTATCATTCATGAGAAGATACTTTGAGTAATACTTTTGGTATTTGAACGCCAATAGTTATTCATCTGCTGTAAAAATAACTTATTTCTACGTCCATAATGCTTTGCGAGATTTTGGCGTCTTATTTGATGGAATGTCGCCAACTTGGCAACTTTTTGAAATGTTGCCAAATTAACGAAAATCTCGCTTTCTGAATAAAAATGACGCTAAATCTATAAAAATGACGACTCATTGTCGAAAATTCAATATCTTGGAAAGAATATAAGTATCTACTATAAGGAAAACCTATTTTTTTTACTGTGAAAGTAGTAAATTCATTGCATTGTATAAGGAAAGTCATGTGTTGCCCACATCAGATATTTTTTATTTGTAATTAAGACGCAAATATTCAAAAATACATATACTAGACACTGCGTTTTTCTATTGTGTGAAATAGAAGAAACATATTCGGCTTTACTAACTCTAGCGTCACTTACATATAATTCACAAAGCATTATGGTAGGAATGCGGTCTTGTGTTTGTCAAAAGTATTGGCAAATTTGCAGGTCGAGTCTCTTTGTTTAAAAAATGAATTATAAAAATCGAACGAGTAGATTCCAAGAACTCTTCAAGAACAAAAATTGTGTTAAAACTTAAATATATAGATAATTAATGTTAATGCATGTTTGACTGAATAGACGCGAACAAACTGTATAAACAAAGTCCCATTTTAACAACTTTACATTTATTATAGTGCGATAAAGGAACAAAAAATGTATCCAATATGACTACAGGACATTTTTTGGTAGAGTTTTTATAGTTTTCTCCAATCAGAATACATATAGAATTAAATGAGAGAGTATTAAGTTCAGCGACTTTCAAGCCTTCATAAGAAAAATGAAAATATAAATGAATATACGTGTCCGGAATAAGTTATACGGGATTTATCAGACAGGAAATTTAATGCTTCACGAACCTTAAACTTCAGAGAAACTCATTTCTCAGGATTATTGGCTTAAAAAATGGTTTTGCTCATAGTGAAATATGCTCTTGGTATAAAAAGTTTTGTCAACTCAAGTTATTATAACATTTTTACGAATTGGTTCGTTCAAAGGGGTTATAGGTCCCTAGAAGTTCGAAAATCCTTTGCAAAATGTTGTTTCCCTTTTACAAAAATTCTATCTTACTTAGCATCTCATCAATACATTTGAAAGACATCTATTTCAAATTTGGTAACTAGAGCCACATCATAAATATAGTAAGGGAAGTTTGGTGCAGTTTGTTTTTAAACATTTTTTGTTTTAAGATACGGTTTATTTAAATAATATTTATAGTCTAAATGTTAAAATGTATTTTTACTCGAATTAAATAATTGAAATTCTCATTTTTAAAGCTATAACAGTTACATTAACCTACTGCAATAGTATTAAAGTTCCCACATAGTAGGGAGACTTGATACATGTATTGGAGGTGGTTTCATACATTTTAAATTAGAAAGAATAGAATAAAAGACAACTCACATTTGTCTGAATTTGAAAGTAATAGTATTCAGTTTAGTTCTACATTGAACAAAAAAATACAAAGAAATATGGAAATTTAAATAACTATTTGTCTGTCGAAACTCAGCACTATCTGCATTTGAAGAGTTTAAATTGAATATTCAACTTTATTTTTATTCTTAGCAAACTTGTATGGTTTTACCTAGAATCATACATGAACATTAACTTCATTTTAGTATTTAAATACTATGTTCTGAGTCCATAAATAAATTGGACAATATGTAGATTTTGATATGTATCGAATATCCCCAAATATCGCGTATCCATCCTCCCCACACTACTGTATTAGTGTTACTATGTCTTAGTTCAAATGGTATTGCTTCATGGCAAGTTCTTCTTGACTGGGACATTGAAACAGGGAGGCAGAGGGAGGGGGACTTCCCCTCCCCCCTCCAGAAATAACGTCATAAATTATATTAACAATGAAAACCCAAACAAAAGTTTTTATTTTGTTTAAAATTTTTCATCATTTTTCTTCCTTGATGAATGATATACAATTTAGGTTATATTCAAGAAATGTTTTGCACTAAAGTGTGTTGATGCACGTCCTGATTTGGGGGTTATTTTATTTGATAGTGCAAAAAATGTGCAAGGAAAAATATTCCCATTTTGGGGGATAACAGGGAGCATTGCTCCTGTTGTAGTTACATGAACGTCACAATAGGGATTAAGCGATTAAACTTGGTCAACGCTAATTTGCAAGTGAGAGAACCAACGAGTTAGTATATAATACTACATCGTACAATATTACATCGATGAGAAGAACGTTGATTCTACATCCTCAAATATTATGACATATAATTTTATACATAGTGAAAATTCATTCAAAAACGTTTATTTATTTTTAATAGAAATTACGTTATGTTCCGCGAAGCTCAAGGCATGTTTCGTGCTAAAGTCTACCACTGCATCCCATCTTTTGCCTTCCATGACCTTTTATTGTAAAGTATAAAATATTTCTACAAAGGCAAGAGAAAAACAGATACAAAATTTATACGGCCGCAACAGAGGTCATTGCTTCTGCAACCAAAAATCTAAATGAACAGGGACGATGAATCAGGTGCCAAAATAAAATAAAAAATATATTTGACTTGGGCATTTCACAGGACTTTCCTTACATAATACAATGATTTTATTTCTTTCAATGAGAAATAAAATTGTATAGGATACACGGACCAATGTTTTCAACGTTAGAAAGTGCACTAACATTTGGCGCTTTTCTGGGTACATGTAAGAATATTTTGAGGTACCAAATTAACTTGATACTTATTTCACGCAAATATAACTTGGCAAATGAAAATATTGAGGGGATACGTCGTGACAATATTAAAAGACAATATTCTAATATTACTAATTCATCAATTTGGCGCCATTTTCGTAATTGTGGCATTAATTTTGCCAATTTGGCGATATTTTCGTCAATTTGGCACCCTATTTAAAACGTCACCAAGTTGTCGATATTTCGCTAACTTTATGGCAAGTGTTATATATCTGACGATTCTTATCACTCTTCATTTTTATATATATTTTTGGATAAATTCATAGGGAAAAGTGCTATATTTTTAAAACGGTTCAAGTTAGCGATCTATAGTTTATGTCATTCGTTTTATAATAAAAAATTACGTATAAAGTAATTATTTATTTAACATTATTTGGTGTCTTAATTTTTTTATGATATTTTCAAAAAATAATTTGAAAATTTTGTTGCCTTCTGAACGTCTGGACGCTTTTAAAAATCTATAGGGTTCTAATATTACGGATTGTAATAATCGTACCAAATTACATTCGAAACACTCCATTCGTTCGTGAGATATCGCTTCCTCAGACACGCGAACACACACATAAAAATCACCTCAGAAATGCTTGATCGAGTTTAGGTAGGATTTAAACGTACTCTTCCGACGAAAACTCGAATGCGAATTTTCGGCACCATCTCAATACTTTATACATTATACTATGTAAATAGGGAAAGTAATATGAGTGCAGGACAGTGGTGCATCTTCTTTGCATACGGAAGCAGAGGGATAAGTTTTCCTCCTCAGAATTTATGCCAAAACGAATGAATGAAAACTATAAGGAATGAAAATACAATTAAAGATTCTAAATATTTTTATTAAAATTTGTCTTTATTTACATTCTTAAATATACATTAAAGATAGATTATCATTAAATTCAACTAATGTTTTACACTATAATCCCCTGTTTCATTTCTTGAACTTCATTACATTTCATTATAAGGTACAACAACTTTTTTACAAGAACATAAAAAGCTTCACTTATGAAGGAATGGGCAACAGGGGCCACTTTGCCGTATAGATTAAAATCTAAAAGAGTGCAAGTTTCCCTAGCTTCTATCATATTCACCTTAAATTTCCAGTCCTATAGTAACCCGACCTTATAATCTGTCCCTCGAAACTGAGTCGAAAGTTTCCAAGTGAGAGCCCATATTTTCCGTCCATATGGAGTTAAATACTACCCATAGTCATTTAATTGGTTTCATTTTACTGTGGAAGCAACATAAAAATGAAATTTATGTCTATTTTGAGATCTTTACATAATTGGTTGTACTTCAAATATAATTTTTGCTACATTAATGATAGTTATACTTTTTTCATTAAGTTGCTTATTTTAAAGTTAGAAGGGCAGTGGATAAAGTGTATTTTATGCCTCCACCACCATCGGATGTAAAAGCTTGTATCCATAATACAGTCTCAATTTCATTCATTTGTTTCGCATTTAGTTTAAACTAGTTTTCTTACTTATGTATTTGACAAATCGAACATTTTGGTGTGCGCCCCCCTCGCTCCCCTTCAAAGATAAATATTGAAAAGTTAAATTTTCTCTCAAGCAATCTACCCTTGAATTATTTTTAATTTTCTACCTCATTGTGTATTTCACATTTCGAGTATTTTAGTATGAAGCGCTCTCTCAAGTGAACACTTAAGAAAAAAATGATTTTTTTTTCTTTGGATTTTATCGTATGGTTGACTATAGTGTACCAATTTTCCAGTTTCTATTTATTTGTTAAGTGCCTAAAAACGTGGAACCGCCAGACAGATGGCTACTTGGGAGCTAGAACCCGAAAGGCCTTTGAAAATCAGCACTTTTACAATAAGCAAACCACGAATATGGATTTACTATGAATTTTTAAATAATTCAAATTTTTCAGTGGGTTTCATCGAACTGTTTACTCGTTCATTAAATTTCAAATCTCTGTTTCACCGAATAGGGGGATATTTCTCATTTATTTGACTAATCGAACACTTTGGTTTGTGGCACTCCTAAATTGATAAATTCGGGATAATTGAAATTTTCTTTCATACGATTTTTCTTATTATAGGTCTCCGTTTGATCAGATTATATGTATTTTTTCAGTGAGCATTTCAAATTTCTTGGTGTGGAGAAACTTCTCAAATAAATAACTTTGAGAAAATCGATTTTCTCTGAAAATTTTATTAAACGGTTGACGCAAGCATCAAATTTCAAGTCTATTTCTCAGTTAAAAGAGGACATTTATTATTTATTCAGCAAATCGAACATTTTGAAGTGAGACACTTCTTCAAGCGACAAATAGACTTTTAATAATAGCCAATTTTTGGTTGTCCTTATATTTTAAACTAAAATTGTATACTTTTGAACCTTGAACGTTTGCACAATTGAATCTTTGCACCAAATTTGAAGTCTCTATTTCACATTTTTCTATCGTTTCTTATTTCGAACGTTTTGGTTAAATGACCATTTTCGAAAAATTCAATTTTATCCGGGGTTTTTATCGAACGATTGAACCGTGCAGCAAATTTTGAGTTTTATCTATGCATATGTTTAAAAAAGTGTGTGCAGACAGATGGACACTTGGGAATTAGCATATATATCCAACTCCCCATTGAAAATTAGGGGTATTTCAATAAAGAATGTGAATTTTAGAATTGCATGTGAATTTTTAAGAAATCCGAGATTTAGGTTAGTCTTATCAGATTGTTCAAACGTGCACTAAATTTCAAATCCCCATTTTACTTAAAAGAGGGTATTTCATATTTATTCGGCCAATCAAACATTTCGATTGACGGCATTCCTAAAATATCAATTTATAGTACTATCAGGTGGTGAAAATTTGGGACGGTAACTTGGCTCTCTTAAAATATCAATTCTTACATTAACCTTAAAAATATTATGTGAGGGAGGCTGAAATTCCCCTTTCTCCTTGGCAATTTTTTGCCCTAGAACTTTTAAAAACGTCCCGACGTCCCTACTTCTTGGGTAAAAAAACTCTACTTAGGTAAACCCTACTTCTTAGGTTGGGGTATTGAGCTTCTATAAGTGATATTCCATTACGTATTGAATGATCTTAAAATATAAACCAAAAAAATGCCAAAATTTTTCTCAGGAGTCTCACAAACTTCAAATTTAAACTCAGAATAATCTTGTGGTTATTTGTGTTCTTGGTGTAGATTACATATAGTAGTTTTCGTATGCAACATTACATTTCAAGACTATTTGTAGAATAAAAGTTGTTGGGAAATTTTGTAAATACATCAACTCTCCTTGTGTATTGAACTTCATCTATTCCCCCTACTCATTTTAACCTTCTTATAATTGCTCTCCGAAATTTTTCGAATTTGATAGCAATTCATATTGTAAGACTTTTAGAATCCAATTAAACTCTTTTGGAAGGATATTTCTGTATGTGTATGTCTGTTATGTGTGGATACGATAACTCGTGAATAAATGTATGTATCACTGCCATAATTTATGTGTAAATATATCAATATGTAAATAACTGTAACTAGAAAAAAATTGTAATTCGCACGATTAGAAATAATTACTCTTGGATGATTTTCATACCATTATTCTTATAGGGAGACAACGATTATTACCTGAACAGTGGTTGTCATTTAGTCCTTGTAAAGATGATAGAACTACACAATGTATATTAAATTAAAGACTTTAAATTTATGTATGTCAACACAAATGGGTCGAATTTATCTAATTTACTAGCATGACTGACCTGTTGCTAATTTAAGAAAATAATTTCTTAAGAATTTTTTAAGAAAATCTTTGAAAAATGGATTGCAAACGAAAACTCATAAAAGACCACATTGTTTCATGAATACTGATTATGATGTAAGTGAATTCATGTTTTATATTTTGGATCGAAACAATATGGAATATGAATGTATGAGAAAATAGAAGGGAGCCTTAATATTTTATTAATTTTTTCGTGAATCTAAAGATATCAGCAAATGAATGCAGTCTAACACATAGCTCCAGAAACACTTTCTAAGCTAGCGTTCTTGCTAAATACATAATTACACGATGTTTATCAATCTTCGAATATCCCTTTCTATTCTAAACAATAAGCTCCGAGTGAAAATCCTTATAGTTTTATGCTCGTGCAAAAAATAGACACCGAGACAACGGAGTTTAATTAAGCAAATTATAAAGGAATCTGACAAGAGTGCATTACCATGCATCAAATAAAAGAAACTAGATTACGAACACGTCACGCTTCACGAATAACAAACCGACATAACCAGGCATGAGTATATGCTCCAAAGAAGATTACAAAGAAATGAAAATCTAAACAAAAAAAAAATTTGTTTCTTGAGTGTAATTGCTGAAAGAACATATGCTTACGTTGTGCTGATTTCATGATTTATGTTTGAAATTGCAAGACACTCGTTCTTTCATGTCTAATTTTTCTCTCTTCTCAAAAATAAAAAGATTCATTGAGAAACTGTACCTCAATTTATGACTGAACTTCAGTTAAATATTGGGGCATTTTTGACGCCCAGTTTAATTTTTTTATTTTCATTTATGTATACTTCAAATCCAGTTACATCTCAAACTGCCTTGATGATTTCATCAAACGCATATAGAAATAAAAATCTGATTTGGGCAGCACATGACTTTCCCTGCAGACTCGAATTCATATTTTCTTTATTTCTTTAATAATTCATTAGATTGAGTTTAATTGAACCAAATAACACTAAATTTGCATTTTTAATTCAATTTTTGTTTTTATTCGATAATTGGACATTTCTCCGAAATCGACGTAACAAAAATGCAAGAAATCTCAAATAACTTGAGAACTGTTCGTCCTAAAGTATAATGGAGTTTGTTATATTATTTTCCTCTTCAAAAATTGCGTATAAAACAATAATTTAATTGATACATTTGAGCATTCACTACTTACACTTTTTTAACACTTTACAACAAAGTTGAAAAGTGTTTATGACTTTGTTCATTCTGTCTGTCCGTTAGCACGATAACTGCCGTAAAAATGACTTAATCAAAATGAAATTTTAGTATGTTGTTCAGACGGTCTGTAAGACCTACGGGAATATAAATGAATAATATCAGCCAATTAGTTTTGGATTAAACCCGGATTGAAAAAAATGAAATACATTGAGACCTATGGGGCCTAATTATTCAAACATTTTTAAGCGGATTTAAAATTCACAAATTGCTTCAAAAATTTTAGGTAATATTCAAATTGTTCCATAAAATATATAAAAAAAATTCAGCGAAATATATTCAGTAGTTTTTTAAATAAAAATTAAAATAATAATAACACCTCTTAGATGAAGCGATCACATGACCATGATATGAAAAGATCAGGTGATTCACATCAAAATGGTATGTGGCATCCATCTTGTCTCAAAATCGTGATTTTTAAAGTTCTTTTTAATTCATATTGAGTGTTGCATCCGTCCTAAAACCACTTTATTTTTGCTTAAATTCTGTGCATCTACATACTGAAACAACGCAATTACAATATATTTGAGTTTAAATGCTTATCCAAATTTGATTATTTCTACAATGCAGCCTATTTTTCCCCTATGTAAAATGTAAACAGCAAAATATGTAGAATGAGTAGTATTAGAATTGCTGTATTTCTTTAACACAAAATCATTTAGTTCATGGAGTCTGCATAGCTGATATGAATGAAATATTCATTGACTTTACAGAGAGAAGGACGATTTTTTTCGATGAAGTTTTACGCATAGAGTTTAATTACTTGTAGCTCCATGGTCTTAATTTTTAAATAAAATAAATTATTATAGTATTGTGATGAATGGCATGAATGGGAAATTATTTATGCATGAAATGCTGCTTTTATAGAGCCAGGCGTGTTATTTTTTCTATGACGCCATTTGAATGAATTTCAGTGGTTTTCGATGAAGTTTTCAAATATAATAAATTATCGAAGTATTATGATAATTCTAAAATTATTACCGAGGAATGTATCACATTTTAGAGATGTTTAAACCAGGCAATTTATATTTCAATGCCGTCATTTGAATGAAGTTCATTTTTTTCCATGAAGGTTTAAGTTTTCAAACATAATAAATTAATGTAGTATTGTGATAAGTTTCAAAATATTACCGAGGAATGTATTGCATTTCAGACATGTTTAAATAAAATTGCATTGAAGTTGGAAAGTGTTTCATAATCAATGCTTTAAGCATGATTGATTTTTCTTGTTTTATTTTTAACACTTTACAACATAGTTGAAAAGTGTTTATGACTTTGTTCATTGTCTGTCTGTCTGTCTGTCCGTTAGCACGATAACTGCCGTAAAAATGACTTTATCAAAATGAAATTTTGAAAATATTACTTAGGAATGTATTGCATTTCAGAGATGTTTAAATAAAATTGCATTGAAGTTGGAAAGTGTTTCATAATCAATGCTTTAAGCATGATTGATCTTTTTTGCTTTATTTTTAACACTTTAAACATAGTTGAAAAGTGTTTATAACTTTGTTCATTCTGTCTGTCTGTCTGTCTGTCTGTCCGTTAGCACGATAACTGCCGTAAAAATGACTTAATCAAAATGAAATTTTAGTATGTTTTTCAGACGGTCTGTGGGACCTATGGGAATATAAATGAATAATATCACTCAATTAGTTTTGGATTGAACCCGGGATGAAAAAATGAAATACATTGAGCGATATGGGACCTAATTTTTCAAACATTTTTTAAGTGGATTTAAATTTCACAAATTGCTTCGAAAATTTTGGGTAATATTCAAATTATCCCATAAAATATATATATAAAATTTCAGGAAAATATGTTGGGTAGTTTTTTAAAATAAAAATTATTTAATATAGGGAGAAAAAGAAATTCAATTAAATTCTGACTCCTGCTATAACCTCCAGAAAAAAAAGAGATATATTATATAATAAATATCTTTCCAAGAGTTGAATTATTTTGTATATAAGAGAGGTTTCACATTTTAAAATAAATATGGTAGATAACAATTTTTCAAATTTTTAAATAAAATAAATTATTATAGTAGTGTGATGAATGAAAGAAACGATTGAAAAAATGTTTATAAATGAAATTCTGCTTGTATGCAGAGGCGATTTGTATTTCGATGACGTCATTTGAATAAATTTCAGTTGTTTTCGATGAAGTTTTCAAATATAATAAATTATTGTAGTATTATGATAATTTTAAAAATATTACCGAGGCATGTACCGCATTTTAGAGATGATTAAACCAGGCAATTTATATTTCAATGCCGTCATTTGAATGAAGTCCACTTTCTTCGATGAAATTTTCAAATATAATATATTAATGTAGTATTGTGATAACTTTAAAAATATTACCGAGGAATGTATCGCATTTTAGAGATGTTTATATAAAATTGCATTGAAGTTGGAAAGTGTTTCATAATCAATGCTTTATGCATGATTGATCTTTGTTGTTTTACGAAATACTTGAAACATGGTTAATTTTCAGATAATTTGTGTTTCTCATCATCTCCTAAGCGTCGAACAATATAAATAAATGGGGTTACGCTTATTTATTTTTTCCGAAATGAAGGTATTCACATTATTGTTCATTCACCACAATTGTTCACATTATTTTTCATTCATCACAATTGTTCACATTATTGTTCATTCACACATTCATTTGTTATTGCCTTCAGTTACTACTATGTTGAAAATATGCTGAATATTAAAATGGTTGTCAGTGAGTTGAGCTTCGAAAAACTTCATGGAAAATCCAAACCAATTGGACAGAATTGAAATAATTAAAAAAAAAAAGAAATATGCATTTTCACTTAACTGAAATATCTGACGTGTGAGTCTCTGCTTGGCTTTACTATACTTTTATATGCTATTGTGTTTTTTTGCACCCATTCGTATCCCAATAAGTATCAGAAAGAAAAGAAATAATGTCAATTTTTATAATCTTTCGTTTGCGAATTGTTCGTTAGAAAAATTAATTATCTAAAAATTTAAGTTTGTAACAAATCAGTCATGCTGATGAACTGTATGTATTTAGCTGATATGTTACACATACTTTTTTTATACAGCGTTTTACATATGTAATTAATTTCAAACTCTCTCAGTTTTGTATTGTCTGTCATTTAGCTGCTATAGTCTTTAGCTGCTATAAGAATAACTTATTTCTTCGCCCATAACTCCAGGCGAGATTTTGGCGGAATGTCGCCTTCTTGGCGATTTTTTTTTAAATGCTGCCAAATTAACGAAAATCTCGCAAAATGGATAAAAATGACGCTAAATTAAAGAAAATGACGACTAATTGACGAAAATCCAATATCTTGAAAATAATATAAGTATCTACTGTAAGAATAATCTATTTTTTTTACTGTAAAAGTAGTAAATTCATTGAATTATATAAGAAAAAACATGCGCTGCCTATATCAGATTTTTTTTTTTCACTGTAAAAAAAGTAAATTATTTGCATTATATATGGCAAGTCATGTGCTGCCCATATCAGATTTTTAACACTTTACAACAAAGTTGAAAAGTGTTTATGACTTTGTTCATTCTGTCTGTCTGTCTGTCTGTCCGTTAACACGATAACTGCCGTAAAAATGACTTAATCAAAATGAAATTTTAGTATATTGTTCAGACGGTCTGTAGGACCTATGGGAATATAAATGAATAATATCACCCAATTAGTTTTGGATTGAAACCGGGATGAAAAAATGAAATACATTGAGCCCTATGGGACCTAATTTTTCAAACAATTTTTAAGCTGATTTTAAATTCACAAATTGCCTCAAAAATTGTTCCATAAAATATATAAAAAAAATTCAGCGAAATATATTCAGTAGTTTTTTAAATAAAAATTAAAATAATAATTACGCCTCTTATATGAAGCGTACACGTGACTATGATATGAAAAGATCGCGTGACCCACTTTAAAATGATATAAGGCATCCATCTTGTCTCAAAATCGTGATTTTTTAAGTACTTTTTAATTTATATTGAGTGTTGTATCCGTCCTAAAACCATTTTATTTTTTCTTAAATTCTATGCATCTACATACTGAAACAACGCAATTACAATATATTTGAGTTTAAATGATCATCCAAATTTGATTATTTCTACAAAGAAGCCTATTTTTCACTTATGTAAAATGTAAACAGCAAAATATGTGGAATGAGTTGTATTAGAATTGCTGTATTTCTTTAACACAAAATTATTTAGCCCATGGAGTCTGCATAACCGATATGAATGAAATATTCATTGATTTTACAAAGAGAATGACGTTTTTTTCTCTGAAGTTTTAAGCATAGAGTTTAATTACTTGTAGCTCCATGGTCTTAAGTTTTAAATAAAATAAATTATTATAGTATTGTGATGAATGAAATGAATGGGAAAATGTAATGAATGAAATGCTGTTTTTACAGAGAGAGCCAGGCGTATTACTTTTTCTATGACGTCATTTGAATGAATTTCAGTTGTTTTCGATGAAGTTTTCAAATATAATAAATTAATGAAGTATTGTGATAAGTTTTAAAATATTTCCGAGGAATGTATTGCATTTTAGACTTGTTTAAATAAAATTGCATTGAAGTTGGAAAGTGTTTCATAATCAATGCTTTAAGCTTGATTGATCTTTCTTGTTTAATATACTAATAATTTTCAAAAACACAATGGAGTTTACGGAGAAATATTTTTATCAAGCGCAGCAAGCTGTCCTCCATGTTTTTAATATTGCACATTTTTTTTCGTTTAGGAAAAATGCAGTAAACAAACACTATTTTCATAAACTAAAATTGATAAATATATTGAATCAAAGAATGATTTTTAATTTCTTTAATACAAAACTTTTGAAAAATCGCAGACGATCTGTACGCATTTGGTAATTTTTTCATACTAGAATCCCAAAGCTGTGCATCATTTGGAACCCGTCCAAACTGCTTTATATAAAAATATAGTACTTTAAGTATATCTTCATTTTAACACTTTCCAACATAGTTGAAAAGTGTTTATGACTTAGTTCATTCTGTCTGTCTGTCTGTCTGTCTGTCTGTCCGTTAGCACGATAACTGCCGTAAAAATGACTTTATCAAAATGAAATTTTAGTATGCTTTTCAGACGGTCTGTGGGACCTATGGGAATATAAATATATCATATTACCCAATTAGTTTTTTATTGAACCCGGGTTGAAAAAATGAAATACATTGAACCCTATAGGACCTAATTTTTCAAACATTTTTTAAGCACATTTAAAATTTACAAATTGCTTCGATGTTTTTAGAAAATATTTACATTATCTCATAAAATATATAAAAAAAATTTCAGTAAAATATGTTATGTAGTTTTTTAATTAAAAATTATTTAATATAGGGAGAAAAACGAATTCAATTAAATTCTGACTTTTGCGATATCCTCCAGAAAGAAAAAATAGATATATTATACAATAAATATATTTCCAAGAGTTTAATTATTTTGTATATGAGGGAGAATTCACATTTCAAGATAAATTTGGTAGATAACATTTTTTCAAATTTTTTTAGAATTTTATATAACTTTTCATGATGTACTTATTTGATGGCGTTTTTAATGCACTTTCCTACGTCCTAGAGAATTAAAATTTGGTACACAGATTAAATTTGTAGAACATTTTATTCTACAACAATTTGGTGGATCTTTAAATATAGATCCTACATTTTTTGTCGAAATGGCCTGCAAATAATCCCCGTTCACTTCTATAAATCATTGTTGTAATATTGTTAAAAATTGTGATGTAGGCAGACCATGTCTTTCCCTGTAGACTCATATTCACGTTCTCTTTATTTCTTCAATAATAATTTGAGTTTATCTGCACAAAATAACAGCCATAAGTATTTTAAATGACATTGAATTTGCACGTTAAACTCAAATTTGGTTCTCATTTGATAGATGGACTTATTGTCAAAAATGGCGTCACGAAAACTAAAAAAAAAACTAAAATATCTCAAGAACGACTAGTCCTAGAGTAATGGGGTTAGTCTTATTCTTTTTGTTGTCAAAAATCACGTATAAAATAGGAATTTAATTGATATAATTGAGCACACGTAGTCTTTTATTTTTATATTTAACGATTTTTGAGGGCCATTTCGCAAAAACAGCCCGTTCCTTTTTCCCGAATCGTACAAGAATAACCTACAAGTGATTTATATAACAAATTTTGTTAAATTTGGTATATAAATCACTTGTAGGTTATTGAAATATTATGCACCAACTTGTGTTAAATTTGGTCCATTAGTTTTTAGCTAGAGTGGATAAAGGCAATTTCGCAAAGAATGCAAATTCTTTTATTACGAATCGTACTATAATCAAATGAACATCAGGGTTTCCCACAAAAAACTTACCTACCAAATTTTATTAAATTCGGTCATTAGTTTTTCAGTTAGAGTGGATGCAATATCCACACAGACACACAGAAACACACACAGATACACCCTTACGTACACAGACGTCTTCCTAAAAATAGTTTTTCGTGTTCTGGAAGTCCCAAAACGTGTATATCCTTCGAAAATTCGAGTTCCGATCTTCGGCACGATTCTAATACTTTGAATACATACATACGCACACACATATATTATCTGTATATCTGTATTATCTGTGTATCTAAATTCCGTGCCTACGCAATTACAGTAGTTGTTATTTTAAATGATCCCTAAACTTTTATTATTTCTTCAACGAAGCCTAATTTTAACTTATGCAGAATGCAAATATCTCAAGCGATTGTAAGGTGAGTTACATAAGAATTGCTGAATTTTTTTCATCCAAAATTATTTAGCTCTGGAGTCTGGAATGCAAGTTATATGAATGAAATATTCATTGGTTTTGCATAGAGAATCAGATGATTTATATTTCGATACAGTTTTAAATATTTAAGTATAATAAATTACTGTAATACTGTGATAATGTAAAAGATATCACCGCTGTATGTATCACATTTTAGAGATTTTTAAATGAAATTCCATTTCAGTTGGAAAGTGTTTCATAATCAATGCTTATGCATGATTGATCTTTCTTGTTAAGTAATGCTTTGAGAATAAAAAAAGTTGTAAGTTTTCTAAGTAAGTGTATTGCCACAAGTTTTTATGCAATTGAATTTATATTTTTAGTCGCTGGATTCAAACTATTTTTCACAATATTCGAATGTAGCCAATACAAAATTTTTGCTACTGAATAACAAATTTAAATAATGTGAATAAATAGTAACACGAATTACAGATCTTTTATAACTGAATCCAGCTAAAAATCAACAGACATTTTGTTGGTATCGATAAAAAAAAAATACCAAATTTCATGAAAATTGTTTGATTCTTACTATAAACATTATTCAACTTGTTTCAAATTTAAAATTCTAATATACAGAAAATTGCTCGTGATAATTCATTGCTATGCATTTTCATTTGGCTAGTAGTAATTATAAATACGTCAATTATTCGGCTATAAGTAGCGGATTTATTAATTTTTTTTCCATTTAATTTCATAGAAGTAAAATAATCCCCAGAACTGGCGAATATTTGATTTTAGTAAACAATCTAATTCAGTGCGACAGCTATTCGTAGTCAAAGGTGAAAGACTGGAAGATATGTAGGTAAAGTGCAAGGTTTATAGTGTCTATAAACCTTGGGCAAAGTAGTTAAGAAAAAAATATCAAGTCTGAAAATTAAAATAATACTTTAAATAATCTATGTTTTTATTTATGTGGATTTATGTTTTTACATGAGCTCAGTTAATACTTTCCAACACAGTTGAAATGTGTTTATGACTTTGGTCATTCTGTCTGTCTATTCGTTCGCACGATAACTGCCGTAAAAATGACTTTATTAAAATGAAATTTTAGTATGTTGTTTAGACGATTTGTGGGACATATGGGAATGTAAATGAATAATATCACCCAATTAGTTTTGGATTGAACCTAGGTTGAAAAAGTGAAATATATTGAACCCTATGGGACCTAATTTTTTAAATATGTTTTAAGCAAAGTTAAAAATCGCATTGCTTAAAAAATTCTAGAAATATTTAAATTATCCCATAAAATACACAAATTTTTTTTAGCAATGTATGTTTGATATTTTTTAAATAAAAATTAAAATAATAATTACACCCAGGAAGATATTACGTGACCCACTGATTTAACACTGGAGTCTGGAATGTAGGTGATGAAACATCCATTGATTTTACATATAGAAGCAGACGATTTTATAGCATTGCCTCTTTCAATGAAGTTTTAAGCATGGAGTTAGAAAGTACTTTTACATCCATGGTTTTAAGATTTTAAGTAAAATAAATTACTGTAGTACTGTAATAATTTAAAAAAAATATCACCACTGAATGTATCGCATTTTAGAAATGCTTTAACAAAATTGCATTGCAGTTGGAAAGTGTTTCTTAATCTATGCTTTATGCATGATTGATCTTTCTTGCTTTTTACTGTAAAAGGAGTAAATTGTTTGCATTATATAAGGAAAATCATGTGCTGCCCACATTAGATTTTACAGGTTATTTTACGTTTAAGAAATACATTTTATTTTTTTTTTGCGAATTTTACTTCTTTATTAAAAATCAAGTAAGCAAGTATGCAAGTACTTTTATTCTTTATACTTTCCTTATATACATATAATGTATAAAGAAAGTATTGTGATGAGACGGAAGAGCATCCCTGAACACGAATCAGACGTTTTTGAGATGATGTCTGTGTGTGTGTGTGTGTGCGAAAGTATGGGTGTGTGTGTGTGTGTCAGTGAGTCGGTGGAGACGATAACTGACGAACGAATGGAGCGATTCAAACAAAATTTGGTACAAAAATTACAATCCATGAATACTGGAAGCCTATTGCCTTTGAATGCAATCGAATGTTCAGAATCCCCTAAGTTTTCGGATGAAATTTTTAAAAAATTAAAACCTTTAATAAAGTTACGTAAGTAGTCATTTCTTATGTAATTCTTCATTAGAAAACGATTGACAGAAATTTTAGAACGCTAGCATGAACCGTTCTCGATATATTGCACATTTTTCAAAAAAGTTATCAAAATCTCATATAAAATAAAAGCATTAACTATTGTGAAATATTTTCACTTTTCATAAGTAATATCATGCGATAAATTTGGTGACATCATTCTCATGGATCTAGCTAGTTTTATTCATGAGAAGAGATACTTTGAATAATACTTTTGTATTTGGACGCTAATAGTCATTTATCTGCTACAAGAATAACTAATTTCTCCGTCCATAACGCTTGGCGAAATTTTGGCGGAATGTCGCGAATTTGGCAACTTTTTAAGATGTTGTCAAATTAACGAAAATGTCGCTAAATTGATAAGAATGACGCTATATCAATGAAAATGACGACTAGTTGATGAAGATCTTGAAAAGAACATAAGCGTAGACTATAAGAATAACACATTTCTCCATCCGTCTGTCCATCCGTTCGTAACGCTGAGCGAGAAATGTAGTGGGTCGTCGCCAACTTGGCGACTATTTTAAATGTTGCTAAAATGACAAAAATATAGCCAAATTGATAAAAATGACTCCAAATGGGAAGTAATGCAAGTTTTGATTCCCGTCATATGACGGGCAACCTTCTAGTATATAAGAAATACTCTTCTCTCCGTTTGTCTGTAACACTTGGGGATGCATTTAGTAAACTTAGAGGATAATTTAGCAAAGTATTGCCAACTTGACGAAATTTCGCCCGATATTGACAAAAATATCATTAAAATTGAAAAAATGACGTTAAACTAATGAAAATTACTCCTAATTGATGAAGTAATTATTAAAGTATTTTAATATATGGACTATATCTCTTATTGAGGATGCTATCAATATTGATAATTGTTTATTTAGAGTTGTGCGAAGTATAAGTTAATTGAGTATTTTGAAATAGTTTTATATGTTGTCATCCGGAATATCGCCATATATGTACAATTTAACGAAAAAACACAGCGGCGTGGGTGGATCTCATACATTATATTTTGAATGTAAAACTAGTAAATTCATTGCATTATATAAAGTCATGTGCTGCTCACATCAGATTTTTTACTATATATTCTTTATTTTACATAACAGCACTTTTGAAAATTTTTGAAAATCTAAAATACTTTTGAAAATGAGACGAGTAATAAAATACAAAATCATATTTTGTATTTAAAATGTATTTGAGTTTCTCAGTGTTGCTTGAGAGAATCTACTTCAGTAAGTACAGTTTATTTTTGCACAACTTTTTCGCCATTATTTATAATTTTGACAGAATGTTTGGCATTTCCTAGAACAACATGTTCTTTTTCTGCATAAGCCAATTCTATGCCTCCCAAAACACATATACACAATCAAAATAGAGCTTTTTACTTTCCCTACAATACATGATAAAGTATAGGGAAAGTATTGGAGTTATGTCGGAAATCGCAACTAGAATTTTCAACGGATCTACACGTTTCGAGCATGCTAGAACGAAAACTATTTTTAGCGTGACATCTGTGTGTGTGTGTGTGTGTCTGTCTGTCTGTGCAATGTATGTATCCACTCTAACTCAAAACCTAACGGACCAAATTTCATAAAATTTTTCTCTTGTGAGTGATTTTGGGCTCATTCGATTTTGTTAGGATTCGATATAAAAGCCTTTGCTCTTTTCTTGCGAAATGGTCCGCAAAATAAATACTTAAAATAAAAGACTACTACATGTACTCAAATGCATCTATTAAATGTTTTTTTTTTTACGTCATTTTTGACGACGAAAAAAGTAAAACCAACCCCGTTACTCTGAGAGGGGCAATTTTCCTGATATTTAAGTTCTAATTTCTATTTTGAAGAGCTGAAGACGTTTTGCACCGTAGTTAAAAACTATTTGATGAAAGGTTTTAAAATTAAATTATATCCCTTGAGGGTTATTCTGATGCGATTAGATTTTAACATGATTTGGAAAAATAGAACGGATCCTTTTGTGTTAAATGACCTGCAATAAGCTTGAAATTATGAAATAAATAGCTAAAATTGCTTAAATGTATCAATTATATGCTTGTTCATCGTGTAAATTTTGACAGCAAAGCGAAGAAGACTGACCACAGTGAATGTAAGATGAACCGTTCTCGATATATGTATATATATACATATATATATATATATATATATATATATATATATATATATATATATATATATATATATATATATATATATGTATATATATATATATATATATATATATAAATTTAAAATATTTTAATCGAAAACTATGCATACATTACTGTAAGTACAAGGGAAAAAAAACAATCTCTAGCATATCTATAGTAACTATAGATCAAGACAAAGGATAAAAATAGAAGGTAACTTATCACTATAATGGAAAGGGGATGAGAGGAATATTAGTGAAGAAAAAATTACAATGAAAAAGGTATATATATAAATATATATAAAATGCAAATGCAAACACTGCAAAAATGAGAAAAGGCAATAATAATTAGCTCAAGATTAGAGATCAAGACATGGAGAACAATCAATTGAAACTACACAAAAGAAAGGTGGTTAGTTCGAAATTGCATTCTCGTCACGACAGCCATACAATTCAAATTAAAACCGATAGAATAGTCAGTTTCTGACAATGGCGATAGTATTTACCTATGGACACCATTGGAACTGTCTACTGGCTAGTGGAAGGAGAAATAATAAAAACCAAGTGAATTATAAACCACAAATATAAAAAACAGATATATTAACTCACAGGTACAGCCACTACGTGGAAATCGACATTGTTACGTACCCCTCCTTGTCCATGCCAAGAAGACTGGGAAAGGTTTTTCTAGGCCCGCCATCTTACTTCTCCGAGAGTTTGCAGCTGGCCACGCAATTTGATACTGCGGACTGCGGGGGGGTCAACGGCCAGATTTTGTAGGGGAGGGCGATGGCAGTTTGAAGAAAAAGGGACTTGCTTTCTGGACTCGGATCTGGACGGACGATGGAACTCGCGGAGTCCCGAGTATTATGTATCAATTTCAATGTGTGAATATATATATATGTGTGTGTAAATAGTTATATGTAATAAATAGGATGTCTTGTGATTATCAGAGTGGTTTGCATAAGCTTAGAAAACGAACCATCTAACGGGCTCAAGGCGATGAGCAATTGGAACTGAGAGCCGAGTTCGTTACACTGTCGCAGCCGGTAGGATAAATGCTAAGCAAATGAAACGTGCAAAACTCTAAACAAAGGAAAACGGCAGGAATGCGTTTAAATTCCTGAGTAGTGATTAAAATAAATTGGATGATTTATCGGCGGGAATCATATGGATTCAGTGGTGTGTGTGTGTTTAATGTACATAGTGGATTATCGGTATAGCTTGCGACAAAGACCCCAACCCATAAGGAAGAAAGATTGATGACCTCCATTACAGAAGAAGAGGTAAGTGGAAATTTTCACAATTCATGGATGATGCTCTCTGGGCTAGAGCGGATTTTAAATTAAATGGTAAAATTAGTAATGGTTTAAAGGGGGTCATTTGGTTTGTGGGGAGTAAATTATTGATGGGAGTAAATTATGATTTTTAAAGTTTTGTTAATAAATAACGGAAATTCCTAGATGAGCGGTGACAGAAGTAATATATGGATAAAGATTTTGCTTTAATATACAAATGTGTTTAAATGCTGTTTTGATAAGAAATTATGGTAAATATTTGCATGAAATTGTGTTATATTTAATATTAATGAGAAATTTGTGGAAATATAAATAATATTATGTGTAGGTTATGTGAATATGAAGATAATTTTAAATGACTTTGTTCCTAAGGTATTGTTAATGTATTTCATGTATGGTTGGGGAGCATAAGGGGTTGTTGGAAGTCCTGGGTTAAGGTTATTGTGAAGCAATTTCGAGCAATTGTTAGGATGGCTTTTTTATTAAAGGTGAGGAAAATTGATCTTGTGAGGCTCTGTTATGAAATGGGGGAGACCGCGAGCTCTGAGTGCAACATGGTAGAATTAAGAAATATAATTTGCAGGAGCGAGGCTTATGAGGAAGAGGCGATAAGAAACTTGTTAGGTTCTATTAAGGAAGAAAGAGAGTGGGAAGAGAAAGAAAGAAAGGAAGAGGCAAATAGAGTGAGGGATCATGAGATCAGACTAACAGAATTGCAGGGAAATAGAAACAGGAATACTGAAGCCCAAGGGAATTTGACACCGGGCAGTGAGTTTATTAAATATCTAAAATTGATAAAAGACCAATTGCCAGCTGCCCCGAGTCGTACAGAAAATTGGGTTTTCTTTTTCCACCAGGTGGAGACTATGTTTGAAATTTATGAAATCCCGGAGCAATTTCAAGGGAAAATAGTTCTACATAAATTGGCTGATTTTACTCAAAGTTTAACAAATAGCCTGGGAATAGATAAATTGTCTCAGTACCAGGCAATTAAAGATTGTATTTTAGCTGAGAACCGTTTGACACCGTTACAATACAAAAGGAATTTTCAAAACTGTGTAAAGAAACGGGATGAGAGTTATGTACAATGGGTATCGCGGGCAAAAACAAATTTAGACTATTATTTAGAAAGCAGAGATATCAAAGACTTACAAAATTTAAAAGACTTAATTGTTTCAGATCATGTTAAAGATATGTTGCCAGCGCAAATTAGATCTCATGTTTTAATTAGAGAAGGGTCGAAGTGGTTGCAACCGGTGGAGTTGGCTAATGAAATTGACATATATGTGGAAGCACAACCCAAAGATACAAGTGGTAGGGTTAATCGGGAGGAGAAAGGGCGGAATTGGCGAGAGCTAACGCAGAAGGTTGAATACAAACCTAAATATGATGAGTGCAATAAAAGAAACAATTTAGGTGTAATTAATGGAAAGGGAGGAAAAAATTATGAGAAGGCTAAAATCAGTTGTTTTGAGTGCGGCGGAAAAGGACATTACCGATATGAATGCCCAAAGCTTACGGAACGGAAAGATAAAGAGAGGAAGGTTAATCAGGTATGTTTAAAGTTGGGAGTCAATGCAATAAACCAACGAGGCGGAGGAAGGAATGAGACTCAGGAGGAATTAGACTTGCCGGTAGTAACAGTCAATATTGGGGGAAAGAAAATTGAGGCGATCAGAGACAGTGGGTCTCAAATTTCCGTTTTTCATACGGATAGTGTTCCGGGAAAATTTAACACAGGAGGAAGTGTGTATCTAGTTCCGGCGGTAGGGGAGATGCAACGTGCGGACCTGGCAAACGTTCCCGTAGCACTTTGGAGTGAAAATCAAAATATCACTCCCGAGATAGAAATTATGGCAGCTCTAACACCTAAACTAAACTGTCCTGCGTTAATTACTCCAGCGGTGTATGAGGCATTGATAAATCAAGCCAAATTGTATAACGTATCGGTAAAAACCGCAGAGGATCAGAGCTCATCCGAAGATAATATGGATAAGTCATCTACGGAAGCTAACCCAAAGGGGGAGGCTAGTAGCCTGGGGTCCAGGGAAAGCGAGTCGCGAGAGTTGGAACAAGGGGACAAAACAGACATTCCGTCAGTGAAAGAATTGCCGGAGAGAATGGAGCCTCCGAGGGAGGAAGAGGGGGATGAAGAGACTGGGGGGTCAGGAGCGGAGAAGGAGAGTGACCGCAGTTCTCAAGCAAAGGCTTTTCGGGGTCAACAAAGAGAGTGTGGGATGTTGAAACGGTGCTGGGAGGAAGCGAGGAAAAGGGCGAATAATTATTTTATTGAAGATGGATTATTGTACCATAGTACCAAAGTAGTCAGTGAGAGTGTAAAACAACTGGTGATTCCTGAATGTAGGCGCAAAGAGGTGTTAAGATTAGCACATAATCACTCGACAGCGGGACATTTGGCAGCGAGAAAAACATTGGAAAGAATAAAACTTTCATTTTTCTGGGAAGGGGTGAGGAAAGAGGTAAAAGATTATTGTAGTGCGTGTGAGGAATGCCAATTGAGAAGGAGAGTACGGGTGGCAGATCGATCTCCAATACAACCCATTGCGCGTCCGGAACTTCCGTTCCAAGTCGTACATGCGGATCTTATTGGACCGATTGAACCGCGTTCGGCGAGAGGCCATATGTATGTGCTCGGTGTGGTGGATCAGCATAGTAGATGGCCTGAGGCGGTGCCATTACGGTCACTTTCAGCGAAAGCGACATGTGATGCTTTGTTACACATATTTATGAGGATGGGAGTTCCTCAAGTTATTTGTATGGATAACGCCACAAACTTTTCTGCCAAATTAACTGCAGAATTTTTGAAACATTTAGGAGCTGTACCGCGTTTCTGTACGCCCGGATACCCGTTGAGTAATGGATTAGTTGAGAGATACAATGGGTCGTTGAAGAACATGATGCATCACGCGATTCGAAACCATGGGAAAGATTGGGATAGAACCCTCCCGTTCCTGTTATGGGCAAGCCGCGAAGCGACCAATGAAACTATCGGAGTATCTCCATTCCAGTTAATGTGTGGTAGATTACCAAACGGACCTCTGGCGCTATTGAAAACGTGCTGGGAAGGGGAGACAGCTATACCTGAAAATATAGGACAGGGTACCCCGGAATATTTGGAACAGTTGCGTGGGAGGTTGACGTCGGCATCGGAATTTGCAGCGAATGTCGCTGATAAGAAACAGGCGGACTATGCAAGAAGGTATAATCTAAGGTCGTCAAACAAGCAATTTCAGATTGGGGACAAAGTTATAGTGTTGATCCCGGATTCTACTAATAAAATTTATTCAAGATGGACCGGTCCAGGGAATATTGTAGACCAGAAATCGGAGCATTCATTCCTAGTCGAGTTACCTAATGGGAGTACGCGACATTTACACCAAAATAAGTTGAGATCCTATATTCAGCCTATGGCGGCAATAGGGTTAGTGTACGAAGCGGATGAGGAATTCGGAGATATTCAACATGCTCCGGTGTCGGGAAGTAGCGATCTTGAGGAAGGATTCAATTTGATGATAACCTCTAAGACAAATCACTTGAGTAGTGATCGGCAGAAGGAAATAAAACAGATTTTGAGGCGGTATGGAGAATTGTTTACAGGGGAAGTAAAACAGGCGAAAGTGGGGAACCATTGTATTAGATTAAAGCCAGAGATAGAGAGAAAACAACCTCATATTTATAGAGTACCCGAAATTTTAAAACCGGTGATAGAAGAACAGATCGAGGAATTACTAATTAAGAAGTTAATCGAGCCATCAGACGCGGAAATTGCGTACCCTTTAGTTTGTGTAGCTAAGAAGGATTCGAGCGTAAGGATGTGCGTTGATTATCGGGGTCTCAACCTTGCTAGTAAAATTACTTCTTTTCCAATGCAGAATGCCACCGAACTGAGATATAAGGCGGGAGCGGCTACGTTGGATATCTTAAAGGGCTATTGGACAATCCCGATGGAGAAAGAAAGTCGAGAGCTAACATCTTTTGTGAGCCCAAAAGGGCAATATCAATGGAAGGTGATGCCATATGGGTTGAATGGGAGTGCGGCTACATTTCAAAAGGCCATGAATATAGCACTCAGTAAACATAGAAATTACGCGGATAGCTACATCGACGACATCATTATTTATTCGCAGACATGGGAAGAACACATGAGGCATTTAGGGAAAGTTCTCGACACGTTAAATGATCTAAATTTTACCGCTAACCTTAGCAAGTGCCATTTTGTTCGAGGGAAGGTGACATATTTGGGTCATGTTGTGGGATCCGGAAAACATGGTCCGGACCCAGGAAAATTGGAAACCATTGAGAATTTAAGAAGCCCAACGACTAAGAAGGAATTGCGCTCAGTGTTAGGGTTCTTTAACTATTATAGGGAGTATGTACCAGAGTACGCGAACATCGCTAAGCCGTTAACTGACCTTACTAGGAAATCAATTCCCAATGAAATACCGTGGTCAGAAGAGGCACAGATAGCCCTGGATAAACTGAAAGAAGCATTGTGTAAGGCGGTGTCTTTGTACACTCCTAATTTGGCTAGACCTTTCGAGATACATACCGATGCATCCTTAAGTGGAATTGGTGCTTGTTTAGCGCAAAGGGATGAAAAGGGACAAGTTAGACCGATAACTTTCGCTAGTCAAAAATTGAATAGTACGCAGACGAAATGGAGTACAATCGAAAGGGAAGCGTATGCAATAATCTGGGCTTTATCTAAATTTGAAACGTGGATTTTTGGGGGGTTAATTGAGATTTATACAGACCATAATCCATTGAAATTTCTGACGGAAAGCGCCCCACGAAATGCCAAATTGCAAAGATGGTTATTAGCTCTGCAAAGATATAACGTCATTATCAAATATAAACCAGGGGCTAGTAATCAAAATGCAGATGCCTTATCGCGAATATCAAATTAAATTTTAAGAAAGAAACAAATAATTTTGTATGTGAATTGTAAGATGTGTAATATAATTAAGGTGTATTTGAGTAGTATTGTAATGTGGTCAAAAGTGGAAATTGATAATTAGTATTTTAAGTATAATTTTGGTTTATAGTATGTTGTGTTTAATGCTAAACAGTGCAAGTGGAAATTAATAATTAGTGTTTTAAGAATAATTTAGTGTCTATGGAAATTTACTTTTGCGAAATTTCATTCTTGATAATTATTATGTAATGGTTAGATCCTGTCACTGGCTCATAGAGGAATTCCGGGTTGCAGAGAGCATGACCTGTGTGTGGGAATTTCCACTATGTGGAGGGGGTGCAAGATTTGGACTTTCCAGTCATCGTTGGTCAACGGATGGACTGAAAAGTGGGGGGAAGGTGTTACGTACCCCTCCTTGTCCATGCCAAGAAGACTGGGAAAGGTTTTTCTAGGCCCGCCATCTTACTTCTCCGAGAGTTTGCAGCTGGCCACGCAATTTGATACTGCGGACTGCGGGGGGGTCAACGGCCAGATTTTGTAGGGGAGGGCGATGGCAGTTTGAAGAAAAAGGGACTTGCTTTCTGGACTCGGATCTGGACGGACGATGGAACTCGCGGAGTCCCGAGTATTATGTATCAATTTCAATGTGTGAATATATATATATGTGTGTGTAAATAGTTATATGTAATAAATAGGATGTCTTGTGATTATCAGAGTGGTTTGCATAAGCTTAGAAAACGAACCATCTAACGGGCTCAAGGCGATGAGCAATTGGAACTGAGAGCCGAGTTCGTTACAGACATGTTCGCAGCAAACATTCGACAGAGCATTTTACATCTCTTCGTCAAAGCGAGTGGACACCGGAATGAATACACTTGAACGAAAAATAATTTGTATGAAGACTTTCTAAAATAGGACAATAAGTGGAAAGTAGTCTTTCAAAAGTAGTAAACAGTAACAGACTTAGGCCTAGTGGTAAGTTAGGTGATAAGAATGAATGAAATTCACAAAAATAAGTTATCCAATCAAGGATAAATAATGCATTTGTAAAGTTATTACGTGGTATATATATATATATATATATATATTATCTTATTTATTTATTTATTTATTTATTTTTGGAATTTTGAGGAGTTGGAAACGTTTTAAAATCCGTTAAGTTGCCAAATGAAACAAAGATGCATAAAAATTCCAATTGGACATAATATCAGAAAGTAACCATGTTATTTTCCGCAATTAAACTCAATTTAATGCAGAATAAAATTAAAAACAAAACAAAAAAAAAATAATAATAATTTGAGTATGTAGGGAAAGTCATTTGCTGGCAACATCCGGGTTTTTTTTTCTTGTCCTCCCAAGTTTTTTAACAACAACATCAAAATCTACATACCACGTCATTTCTGTTGATGCCAGAGATGTTCAGTCTCCTGAATTGCCCCGATACAGAGTACAGCCACCCAACCAGTGGCATCAACCAACGAAGCGCAGCGGGCCCATTAGCTTCTTGCGACCCTGTGCAAAAAACAATGACTTAGAGTGGTGCATCTTTTTTTAGGTATTATTGTTCGCCGGGTGCCCCAGTGACCCCCGCCTGGTTCCCCCCAGTTCCTGGGCCGGAGTACAGAGTGTGGGTGGACGATGGAAGACACGCACGTCTACCGAGAGCCGGTTTGATGTCTCCGAAGAGTTTGGGTATCATCAGGCGTTTGGTCGGAGTAAGACGACGAAAAGGATGGCAAGAATTCAGGTATGTTGCAATATTTGACGCAAAATAAGATTTGGGTAAACTGTGAGACTTCCGAATACTGTTCGCTATATTCGCCCACTGTCGTTTTCTATGCAAATCAATTTTAAGAAAATATAAATGTATTTAATTCTCTCCAGATCCGTCAAAGTTTTATCTAATATATGGCAACTGCTCTTTGAGAAACGGTAATAGCCCTTTTTTTACCAATCAAGATTTAATTGGATCTCTACGAAGCAAGTGGAGCCATCTTAAATGTGTTTTCATCAAATATAATTTTCATTATACATCACTCGACGCCTTACCATTGAGCTACTGAGGCAATAATCTATCCTTTTATTGTAAACTTTGTAATCAACTACTTCAGATTTCTGAAGTGAAACTTCGTATGTTTATAGGTTATCAAATTAAGACAGTTTAAAACTGTGGATCAAATGAGAAAGACGGACTGCGTACAATCCACATTAACAACACATGCATATAATATTTTTTGCGTTTGTTATGAGATTAAAACCATTATTTTTTCCAGCTAGGCTATTTCACTAAATCTGAAGATTTTCGAGATATTTGAAATCTCATTATTTTATTTTATTTTATTTTATTTGTTTCGTTTTAGACAAACATTTTTGCTTCGATACTTCTGTGGATATCGGTGACAAAGTTTGCAGATTCTCAACTGTTCTCAACGACAATTGGTAAGAATACCTTTAACAATTATCTTTCTTAACAATTACAATGATTAAGTTATGAAATATTACCCTCATTAGAAAACTGTTGTAGAGAGAAATAAATGTACACGTGAACAATGAAATAAATAACTTCAGCGGGAAAGAAGGGGGGGGGGGGAGGGGTTCTTAGAAGTTTGGCCGAAGTTTTTTTTGCAATCCATTGGAACCTTAGCATTAATTATCAAAATATATAATATATTATGAAAAATTTGATGTGGGCAACACATGACTTTCCCTGCAGACTCAAATTCATTTTTCCTTTATTTCTTTAATAATTCATTGAATTGAGTTTAATTGCACAAAATAAAATTTGCATTTTAAATTCATTTTCTGTTTTTATTTGATAATTGGACATTTTTTCAAAGGCGGCTTAAAAAAATGCGAAAAATCTCAAATATCTAGAGAACGGTTAGTCCTAGAGTAAAGAGTTGCTCTTATTCTTTTCCTCGTCAAAACAAGCATTTAATTAATACATTTGAACATACGTAGTCTTTTTTTAGATTTAGGCGATTTGTGTGGGCCATTTCGTAAATAAAGGCAGGTTGTTCTTTTTCGAATCGTACTAAAATCTAATCAGCACCAGGGTATATCACAAGTAACTTATCTACCAAATTTTGTAAAATTTTGTCAATTAGTATTTCAGTTAGAGTGTATACATGAGATTTTTACACATACATTCCGCAAAAAAGGCGGGCTCTTTTTTTTCGAATCGTATCAAAAACTAATCAGCATCAGGGTTACACCCAACTGACTTACCTACCAAATTTCATGAAATTCGGTCCATTAGTATTTGAGTTAGAGTGGATACATACATTGCACAGACAGACGTCACGCTAAAAATAGTATTTTCGTATTCTAGAGGTCTCAAAACGTGTAAATCCGTCAAAAACTCGAGTTGCGATTTTCGGCATGATTCCAGTACTTCCCCTATACATTATAATATAATATATAGTATATTTTATATCCTCCAAATTGGAAACTGTTTTGCTGTTTGTTAATTATACTTTTCTTTCACTAATAAATGACTTGTAATTCTGCAGTATTCGCTTGATATAGCACCGAAGTGTCGTGTAATCAGTGCTACTATAAACAGAAATCAATCAACAAGAAAATGAGGAAATGCGCAGCATATTGATAGGCTCGGAGATGCTATTAGAATACTGATGCAATCTAAAGAGGGAGAGACAGAAAGAAGATAATACGAGTAGTTAAACACAGACACGCGAATTGAAGCATAAGAATAAAATAACAGGTTCTGTGAGGTTTAGTAGCGATTTCATGTGAATTAACCTTCAACGAAAAAAGGTTTTCGGAATTGCACACAAAGAAGAAGGTCTTTATTTCTGTCTGTTTGTTTGTCACGCATGGCGATAAACTTGGCACTCTTTGTGACACATTGGTCCGTAAATTGGACGCAATATCGCCAATTTAATGACTTTTGGGAAATGGTTGCCGATCACTCAATATCGGTAAAATAATAAAATTTAATTTCTTAATATATGTTTTGTGGTAATTATTAATTTAATATTTTCGATTCAAAATAGAATATTCGTGGAACAGATACGTTTGATTGAGGATCGTATAGGATGTACGTTTTATTAGAGAGAGAGGGTGGGGAGTCTAGGGAGTAATTGCATTTTGTTTGGGGAGGTGTAAAGCAATTGCATTTTGCTAGAGGTCGCACATAAATTATAGTTTGTTATGTAATTAAGGTTATTGGCGTGCATTTTATAAGCGCAAGTACCTCGGAACAAATGCATCCTGTTATATAATAAGTTTAAGATCTAGTAATTAAATAAACGTTTTATTAAAATTAATGTTACTCCAACTTACAATGTTGGTACAATAAAAAATGGTATCTAGTTTACCTGCAACGCAGTCCTAAACTTTTAGCGTTCGTATACCCCTTATGGAGTACATACCTGTACGCAGTCCTAAATTTTTAATATAACGACATAAACTTATCGGGGTACGCCCCCCTCCATAAGAGTACTTTTAATAGTGTATATTTTCTTTACATAGGGAATGATTTTGTACAATTTGGCCATTTTCAGAAAAAGGGTCAAATTGATATGAGATCAGCATGAAAGTTTATAAGAAGTGGCTTCAAAAATTAGCAATGGATGTAATATTTATGCAATTGAAATTTACTAACATAAACATTTCTCATCACACACAAAAAATATCATTTTATTTTTATACAAAATTCATGTATATAGATGAATAGTATATAGAACATAACAGTTATATCTTGTGGATGCGTTTCATTTTAAGATTAAAAGATAAAAATTATCTGATTAAGGATTCATAATAAACGCATGCATAATATACACGCTCTCGACGCAGGAACATAGGCACTGCGCTTTTCTACATTCCCATCATACATGGGAGCCACGGCAACGATGAGAACAGCGATTGCTGATATCCGTCTGATTCAACCGACTGGTGCAAGTAACGTCCACTCGGTGCTACAGGCTCGGATATCTAAAAAGTTTAATAAAACAAAGAAAAATCAAGAAATGGCTTTCTCAAGAACACAATTGGTTAAGTATACCGTTTTAAACCGGGTGAATAAATTAAACACGAACTGAATCAAAATGTATTTGAGATAATCACTTGAGTTTTTAAGCAATATTTATGCTAGTCAAACAGTGTTTCTTTAAACATTTCAAAAATATGGGATAAAAATTAGCAAATATAGAATTTTGAATACATTCGCTCCTATTCTGACTTCTCACCTGTTCCATTCATTCAGACTTCGGCTTTAGCTTCACCCATAAAAATGAATTAAATGGGGAAATGAAAACGGGTTAGTTGGGGAGAAAATTTGCCAGTTAATTATAAATTCTTCTTCTTCTTCTTATTATTATTATTTAATTTTATTTGATTAACCGAATAGTTTATAAACAAACCGGATATTTATATTCCGGTGACTTTCTGCACCGAGAACTTTTACAATGACTTCGAAACAATATCTAAATTTTGAGCATTTCTTTTTCTTTTGCAAATCATTTAAAAAATATATCAAATTTTTATTTTGAGTGTTATTGTGTACACTTTCAAACCCGTACATCGCATTTAAGACAAACCTTGACTTTTTACACCGATCATTCGCGTTTTAAACCGCAGGAAAGACTTAATCATGGCATGGTCGAACTGATTTTAATAATGTATCCAAAATATTTTATTTTCAAAATTCCTATTTTCATTTAACCTTTATTCCCCTTCAAAAGAAACAAAATAATGATGCCGGTATTATTTTATTTGACGGGTTTTCCTGTTACTTCTGCGAAGCGTGATGCCATGTCTAAACGGGGAGTCATAAAGGAAGTTCCGATTTTTATCTCTGGTGGGATTTCGAATCGTGATAATCACAGTCAGAAATCTTCGCAGAATTGTTGTTGCTTCAGCTGTTTCGGGTTGATTGTATTTATGATTATGTTTATTAAAAGTAGATAGAGAGGTTAATATAAGTCAAAGTATGAAAATGAAGTAAATGACAACGGAGCGCATATTGGTCGAAAAAGTGCTCAATACAGTGCCCAACAGCTAGAATCTTAGTCTTGGTGTCATTCGATCAGTCTCATCTTCGAGACGAAAGGATAAATCTAAAATTTCAAAAATTAGACTTAGGGATGACGGTGCAGAATAATAATAAATAATAATAATAATAATAATAATAATAATAATAAAACTATTTTGCTTAATGATCGAGCGCTTCCACTTATCTATAGTATCCTGGTTTTAGTCTCATTCGATCCGTCTCAGCTTCCAGGTTAACGGAAATATTTAATATTTTGAAAATTCGGATTGGGGAAGACGATCCAAAGAAATAATTTAGAAAAGAAGAAAAAAAAACAAAAAAAAAACACTTTTCAAAATGATCAAGTATCTTCCACTCGATCTTGAATCTCGGATTTCGTCTTATTGGATCCATCTTAGCTTCCAGGTCAGCTGCAATATCAAAATTTTCGGAAATTCGAATTATGGGTGACGGCGCGAAAGGGATTTTAAAATAACTTACATAACTTTTCCACTCAAAGACAATAAATAAACAATATGATATCCTTTTGTTACCAACAATTAAAATTAGTGACCAACAACTTCGTTAAGTATGTTGGTTGTTGTTGTTGAGACCCAGACCGTCCGACCTATCAGAAAGGTGTAAGATAACTGTTTGGACGGCCGGGAAGTACCACCCAATTTAGACCGGAACCCAGTGGGGGAGGCATCCACAGGGACCGTACCCTCCTTCCCCTACCACCAACCTCTCGGAAGGACTTACGGACCCACATGTTTAACGTGATCGTACTCCGCTTGAACACGGCGGCAGTTGTGGCAGCGTGCAATCCAGCGCACAAACCACCGGGCTACCGCGCCCGAAATGTGCAACCAGCACGCGGTGTTAAGTATGTTGGTGTCACAATTAATGATCGCTGGTCATTAAGAATGCGCGGAGTACGGGTGAAATGGCTAATTTCTAAATATGGAGCTATTTTGTTTTCGTTTTAATAAGAAAGCTCTTAATCAATTCAAAATGCTTAAATAATTAATTATTTTTGTCCATAAAAATCACAGTACTCCATTTTTAAGATATTTGCAATGTCAAAGTTTCGATTTTTTTTAGACAAAATTAATATTTCAATATAAAGTCGAAAATTATACCTTTTTCAACACTTTACAACATAGATAAAAAGTGTTTATGACTTTGTTCATTCTATCTGTCTGACTGCCTGTCTTTCCGTTCGCACGTTAACTGCCATAAAAATGACTTTATCAAAATGAAATTCTAGTATGTTGTTGACACTGTGGGGCTTTTGGGAATGTAAATGAATAATATCACCTAATTAGTTTTGGATTGAACTCGGGTTGAAAAAATGAAATACATTGAATCCTGTGGGACCTAATTTTTCAAACATTTTTTAAGCGAAGTTAAAATTCACAAATTTCTCCGAAATTTTTTGGAAATATTCAAATTATCCCACAAAATATATAAAAAAAATTCAGCAAAATATATTCGGTAGTTTTTAAATAAAAATAAAAATAAAAATTGCATCCATATTATATGAAGAGATCACGTGACCCCCTTCAAAATAAAATATGGCATCTATTTTTTTTCTACAAGTGTCAAAATTGTGATTTTTAAAGTTCTTTTTAATTTATATTTAGTGTTGCATCCCTCTTAAAACCGTTTGACTTTTGCGTAATTTCTCTGCATCTATATACTGCACCAATGCAATTACAATATTTTTAAGTTTAAATGATCATCCAACTTTGATTATTTCTACAACGAAGCCTAATTTTAACGTATGCAGAATGTAAATACATCAAGCTGTAAGATGAGTTGCATAAGAATTTCTGAATTTTTAATGCAAAATTATTTAGCTCTGGAGTCTGGAATATAGCTGATATGAGTGAAACATTTATTGATTTTACACAGAGAAGCAGACGATTTTATAGCATTGGCTTTTTCGATAAAGTTTTAAGCTTAGATTTAGAAAGTACTTTTACCTCCATGGTTTTACGTTTTTAAGTAAAATAAATTATTGCAGTATTTTGATAATTTTAAAAATATCACTGCTGAATGAAAGGAATGGAATAAAAGTTTATGAATGAAATGTTTACCGCTTTTATATAGAGAGCCAGACGATTTATATTTCGATGATGTAAAGTTCATTTATTTTCGATTAAGTTTTCAGTTTTCAAATATAATAAATTAATGTAGTATTGTTATCATTTAAAAAATATCACCGCCGAATCTATCGCATTTTAGAGATGTTTAAATAAAATTGCATTTCAGTTGGAAAGTGTTTCATAATCAATGCTGTATGCATGATTGATCTGTCTTGTTACATGTATTTTATTTTCTGAACGCAAGCAGTTTTCCACGTGGACACTACGAAACAATTTGGTGCGGGCAGTATATTTTCTCTACAGAATGCAAGTACTTTACTTAATGAGAAATAATGATGGACAAAATTTATGGCACAATGCATTCAACATTGAAAAGTGCACTGATTTTGGCCGCTTTTCCGGATCACAACATGTAAAATTATTCTAAAGTACCCGATTAACATATATTTCGCGCAAATGCAACCTGACAATTGGGAATATTGCTAGGCGATATACTCCGTTATTTCATATTAAAATACGTCAATCATTATTAATTCATTAATTTGGTGCGTAACTTTATTGTTAGATTTGCCAATTTGACGACATTTTCGTAAATTTGGCACTTATTAAAGAATCGCCAAGTTAACGATATTTCGCCAAATTTGTAAAATGTGTCGGCAAGTGTTATATATATGATACTTGCTACTGTTCATTTTTAAGTAATATTTAGATGTATTTACCTGTGAAAAGTAAAATATATCGAGAACTGTTCAAGCTAGCGTACTAAAGTTCGTGTTATTAGTTATAGAATAAAAAAATGACATATAAAGTGATTATTTATTTAACATTATAAAATGTTCTGATTTTTTAGTAATTTTTTCAAAAATTCATTCGAATATTTGAGGGATTCTTAGAACGTTTGATTGCGTTTAAAATTAATAGGCTTCCAGCATCCATGGATTATAATAATCGCACCAAATTGCGTTTAACACGCTTCATTCGTCCTTGAAATATCACATCCACAGACTCACACACACACACACACACACACACACACAAAGATATCACCTTAAAAACGTCGTTCGATTCGAGTTCAGGAGAAGGTTGTAGCCAGGTAGGTGCCAGAGGGGGCTCAGCCCCCCAAGAGGTGTAATCAGCCCCCCTGATAAAAATATTATATTTATAGTAGTATTATGAAATTTCATATAAAATGTTATTCAAATCTGCATAAAAAATTGAGATTTTTCAGAACGTTTCTACAAATTACTGACGGCTTTATTACTAGTTAATGCTTACATTTAAATCAATTGTAATTATTATATATTATATAATATATATTATGTAATATATATTATATAATATATATAATATTCAATATATAATATAATATAATATAATATAAAAAATTCAAATTAGTTTTTTAATTATTGATGTATAGTACCTATATATGGATATTAATAATAAGCTCTTAACTTGTAAATATAAATATGCAATTATTTGTTAACAATTTATATGAATTGAAATATATAATAGTAACTGTTATGGTTTATAATTGCTAATGATTAATTTGGTTTTTGGTGAGTCCCTCCTTTAAGACTGTTGAGCCCCCCTTGAATTTCCGTACAGTCCCCCTTCAATTACATCTCTGACTACGGCCCTGGTTCAGGAATGCTTGAAACGTGCTCTCCCGTCGAAAACTCAAATGTGAGTGTTCGACCCCGTCACAATACTTTCCCATTACATTATACTATACATGTAGAGAAAGTAAAAATTGAACTTCTCTATTTTGTTATTCTTCCCGAAATTCTTATTTACAGTTCTTATCTTATCCAAGAAAGTCCTTAAGCATCACCTTTGTGAGAAAAAGCTCATGGGTGCACACGTTAGGTTTATCTACAGTAAAGTGACACTGTCCTATCGAATAAAAATGATTGCAGCCCTCCTAACGTAGAATTAAAAAAGTTAGGATAAAAAACTCGACATAGAAGAAGAGTGTCAATTACAAAGTTCACAAATTAGTATGAATCACCAATAGGATTGACTGTTACGGAAGGCAAATTTGACACAATAGGGTTATCGTTCGAATGCCTGTCATAATCATAAATCTTCTTATAAAATAAAGTAATATGTTTGTGTGTGTGTGGGGGGGGGGGGATCTAAGCATTGGATAGCAACAAAATTTGGTACTTTAGGGCACAGGAAAAGGGAGATTTAAAAAAATTCAAATTAGTTTTTTAATTATTTTATGTTTTGGAACGACTTTGAGCGATTTTCACACCAATTAGTTCTTTGGAGACCAAAGATATAATCGCAAAGTTTGCATCTCGACAACATCGGAGAGATTGAAGACCGTTCTTTCCAACGATCTTTAAACCGAATCCGTAGGACATTTATTTTATATTTATTTATCTGTTTTTAAATACATTAAAAGTTGCACTCTTTAGGTTATCTGATATTTATTTCATTACATCCGAAAAAGGAATATTAATCCAATTCTATAGTTTGGCAAAAAGTTATGAATACATCTCCGTATTTTAACAACAACAAAAAAAAATGTTTAATTACTGCATTTTGATTCTTCAAGCAAACGCATAAAAATTACTAACGCACTTCCATTAATGAAGTGCAGTCGGGTCGAATTTTTTCCTCAGTGGACTGCGCATACCTGTGCCCACAGTGTGGTTAATCCTTCTCTCCTAAAAAAAGGATTCCATTCTGGTTTTAACACTTTACAACATAGTTGAAAAGTGTTTATGACTTTGTTCATTCTGTCTGTCTGTATTTCTGTCTGTCTGTCTGTCTGTCCGTTAGCACGATAACTGCCGTAAAAATGACTTTATCAAAATGAAATTTTAGTATGTTGTTCAGATGGTCTGTGGGACCTATGAGAATATAAATTAATAATGTCACCCAATTACTTTTGGATTGAACCCCGATTCAAAAAATGAAATACATTGAACCCCATGGAACCTAATTTTTCAAACATTTTTAAGCTGATTTAAAATTCACAAATTGCTTCGAAAGTTTTAGAAAATATTCAAATTATCCCATAAATTATATAAAAAAAATTTCAGCAAAATATATTTAGTATTTTTGAATACAAATTAAAATAATAATTACACCCTTTATATGAAGAGATCACGTGACCATTATATGAAGAGATCACGTGACCCACTTCAAAATAAAATATGGCATCCATCTTGTGTAAAAATCGTGATTTTTAAAGTTCTTTTTAATTCATATTTAGTGTTGTATCCGTCCTAAAACCGCTTTATTTCTGCTTAAATTCTGTGCATCTACATTTTGAAACAACGCAATTACAATTTAGTTGAGTTTAAATGATCATCCAACTTTGATTATCTCTACAACGAAGCCTAAATTTCACTTATGGAGAATGTACATACCAAAAGATGTAGAATGAGTTGTATAAGAATTGCTGCATTTCTTTAACGCAAAATTATTTAGCTCGTGGAGTCTGCAATATAGCTGATAGGAATGAAACATTCATTGACACAGAGAAGCAAACGATTTTTTCGATGAAGTTTTAAGCATAGAGTTAAATTACTTACCTCCATGGTTTTAAGTTTTTAAATAAAATAAATTATTATAGTATTGTGATGAATGAAATGAATGAAAAAAAGTTTATGAATGAAATGCTGCTTTTATATAGAAGGCCAGGCGTGTTACATTTCGATGACGTCATTTGAATGAATTTAATTTGTTTTTGATGAAGTTTTCAGATATAATAAATTAATGTTGTTTTGCGATAATTTTAAAAATATTACCGAGGAATGTATCGCATTTTAAAGATGTTTAAATAAAATTGCATTGAAGTTGGGAAATGTTTCATAATCACTTCTTTATGCATGATTGATCTTTCTTTTATTTCAATGACGTCATTTGAATAAAGTTCATTTTTTTCGATGAATTTTAAGTTTTCAAATATAATACGTTATTGTATAATTGTGATAATTTAAAAATATTATAACTGAATGTATCACATTTTAGAGATGTTTAAACCAGGCGACTTTTATTTCAATGACGTCATTTGAAATTTGAATAAAGTTAATTTTTTTCGATGAGGTTTTAAGTTTTCAAATATAATAAATTAATGTAGTATTGTGATAATTTTAAAAATATTACCGCTGAATAGATAGCATTTTTGAGATGTTTAAATTAAATTGTATTGCAGTTGGAAAGTGTTTCATAATCAATGTTTTATACATAATTGATCTTTCTTGTTTAATTATGTTCTGATTTATTTATTTATTTATTTATGTTTTGTCTTTCTGCGGTTGTCGAGCGCATTCGTGGAGGATATTTGTGATTGAAACTAATAAAGAAGGAAATGATTTGGAAACTGAGGCGGATTGAAAGCTTATTTAGAGTATTCCGGAAACACGGGGTAATTTGTTCTGGTGATGAAATAAACAACACTTGCATACACGGGAATCTAAGGTACAATTCGTTTAAAATGCCCTCCTTCAGAGATAATGCCCATTTGAATTCCAGAAAGTACCTCTTACTTTGACAATCACTGAAGGTGTCACTTTGTTAAATGCACTGATAATACAACTTTTCTGACTGGTAATTATTGCCTCCCCTATACTCGCTTTGTTCGTTTTTACTGTCGATGCCGATTCAGACCATTTTGAAATTGGCTCTTTTTACCTCTCTCGCTTTGCCGAGTTTGTTATCTCAAACTCTTAAACTTTCCGCTAGGAACGCTGCGATCCCTTTTATTCAATCGGGCATGGTTACTTTACTATAGATACACAGAGAACTAAGAAATACACCCATGGACCTTTCCTTACAAAAGAACTTTCCTAGAAACCCCGTGTACTGAGATTTGTGATTTTATATCTAAGCATATATATTTGAGAGATTTTTCTTTATACTAGATTAAATTGAAATTGCTTCACTCTAGATTAAATTGTCGAGCCACTAGAACGTACTCGACAAACTTCTTGCCTGAATCCCTGTTGTAGATGGTCAAAAAGTATTTATATCCTTAGATGCTGTCCGTTCCCGAAGTCAGTGCGACTGCATGGAGTACTGGCAATGTGTGGGCACCGGTGGCAAGCCCTACTCCTACTGTTCCTACAGCAGCAAGGTGTGCTGTTTTATCGAAGCCAATGCCCTGTCTGTAGGCCTCCTTCCCCAGCCTCAGAAGTCGGGGAGCTGTGGAACGAAAGGCCCCAACAACGACAGAGACGGAATCACAGAGCCCGGAGAGTGGGCATGGCATGTAAGTATTAACAGAACAAAGTCAGTCGCAAAGTTTATTTTATAAATCAGCCCTTTGCCACCTTTCGAGGTATAAACAGAGTGAAATTTTTGGGGTTGAGACAGCCCAGTGGTTAGCGCGCGGGGATTGCTCTCGGACGACCCGAGTTTGATTCCCGGCCTCCCTGAAATGTCTCTGTGTTCACGCGGAGTACGGGCAGGTTAAATATGTGGGTTCGTAAGTCTTTCCGAGAAGTTGGTAGTAGGGGAAGGAGGGTACGATCCCTGTGGATGCCTCTTCCACTGGGTTACGGTCTAAATTGGGTGGCATTTCCCGACCGTCCAAACCTTACACCTTAGGATATGTCGGACGATCTGGGTCGAAGAAGAAAAAGAAGTGAAATTTTAAACACATTACTATTTGGGGTGCCAAAGGACTTACGTTGGAGGCATTTGTTGTGTGCGGAAGGGGGAACCTTTGTTCAACTGGATTTTTTGTCGGACAGTTGTCATTCATGTACTCGTGGTTCGAAGATATTTTGCACTTCAGGTGGATGTTTTGATTTTACCTTCCGCGTCCTTGACTCTACTCACATTTGTTAGCCGAGGTGACTTATTAGGGCTTGCACGAAAGTCATTTTTCTAGCGTGTTCTAGCATTTTGTTGTTGTTAACGGAAAACCTTAGAAGTTTCGATTTTGCTAATGCTTGTAAAGGTTGGCAGAATCAAAATTTCAAAATGTGAGTGAACTTAATGAATAATCAAGTTATAGAGACATGGGCGTAACCTATAAAATATCAATAGGAATTATAAAGGACAGAAGACAGAGTGCCCTTCTTAAACAGGTTAGGTATAAACTAAATTTATATAGTAAAATAGACCAAGGTTTATTATAAGGGACATCTCGTTACTGAAAAGAAAATGTAAATGTGCTAGAAACTAGTGGCGTATACAGAACGTTTTGGGGCCTCATAATCCTTCCATTAGATGAAAAATTACAGCATTGCATTAGTTTTCCTTTGGGTTTATATTGGAAAACGAAATCCAACAGTGTAAATCCCCTATTTTGCAGTTGTCCCCTCGCCTTCTTCTGAAATCCTGACTATGTAAGAAACCTTAAGATTTTGATTACCTCTCCTATACAGGGTGTCCCAAAAAGATTGAAACGCGTTTTAATTCTTTACCTGTTGGAGATAAATTGGCAATGTAAATTGCAAAAATGTTGAAATAAGGTGGTAAATAAGACTACGTTAATGAAATAGTCCTCCTATTCATTTTCAAAAAGTTACACTTTTTAAATTTTTATACGACCTCCTGAGACAAATTAGGTCAATCAGAAAATTTGTATTTTTAATGCAACAAGATCATTAAAAAAACCCTCATATCTGCATCTTTAAAATTGAGCGAGTTATATTTAATTGAAAATTGAACATTGTGAATGGAGACCCTATATCAAATCAGAAATGTAAATTTGTGATATATCTCAAAAAAGATAAAACTGGATGATAATACATAGGAGACATTTTTGCGAATTCCGCGTAGGTTCACAATGCAATCACAGATTCTTAAGTACTTTTCAATAACTAAGTACTTTTTAAATAATTAAGCACTTTTAAGTACTTTTTTTATCTAAACGATTTCCATCGTCAATTTGTATATGATCCCTATTTTCACTGATGAAACAGCCTTTCACATGGTACGGAAAAGTGGCATAAGTGAGATTTCTTCCTTTATCATAATTCAGTTGCTTTTAAAGATACAGATATGCGGGTTTTTTTAATGATCTTGTTGCATTAAAAATAAAAAATTTCTGATTAACCAAATTTGTTTAAGGGGGTCGTATAAAAATTTAAAAAGTGTAACTCTTTGAAAATGAGTGGGAGGACTATTTCATTAATGTAGTCTTATTTCCTACCTTACTTTCAACATTTTTGCAATTCACATTGTCCACTTATCTCTAACAGGTAAAAAATTAAAGCGCGTTTCAATCTTTTTGGAACACCCTGTACATGAGATTTTAGGAGCTCTAGTGTGGCCCTTTCTTCTTGTAACGGATACGGCTTCCGTTGTGACGACGGGAAATCGGAACTTGTTTACCGCTGGCTTTCCTCGACCGAAGAATTCATTAAAAAAAATCAAAAATAGAGTAATTAAAAGAAATCTTTTTATTAGAATATGGAGATATCACTCCATATTTATGTCAAAAATTAAAATCGTGCGAATCATCAATTTTCCGAAGTAAGAATATGAAAATAAAATTTCGTAAAGTACGCATATTTTGATGTGTTTTCAAAAATATAATTTTAATAACTTTTTTAACACTTTACAACATAGTTGAAAAAGGTTTATGACTTTGTTCATTCTGTCTGTCTGTCTGTCCGTTAGCACGATAACTGCCGTAAAAATGACTTTATCAAAATGAAATTTTAGTATGTTTTTCAGACGGTCTGTAGGACCTATGGGAATATAAATAAATAATATCACCCAATTAGTTTTTTTTTTAACCCGGATTGAAAAAATGAAATACATTGAATCCTATGGGACCTAATTTTTCAAACATTTTTAAAATAAATTTAAAATTCACAAATTGCTTCGAAATTTTTAATTCAGGAAATATTCACATTGTCCCCTAAAATATATCAAAAAAAAATTCAGTAAGATATGTTAGGTAGTTTTTTAATTAAAAATTATTTAATAAAGGGAGAAACACAAATTCAATTAAATTCTGACTTTTGGGATATCCTCCAGAAAGAAAAAAGAGATATATTATATAATAAATATCTTTCCAAGAGTTTAACTATTTTGTATATGAGAGAGGCTTCACATTTTAAAATAAATTTCGTAGATAACAATTTTACAAATTTTTTTTTAATTTTATATAACTCTTCATGATATACTTATTTGATGGCATTTTTAATGCACTTTCCTACGTTCTACAGAGTTAAAATTTGGTACACAACTTAAATTTGTAGAACATTTTATTCTACAAAAATTTGGTGGATCTTTAAATATAGATCCTACATTTTTTTCGAAATGACCTGCAAATAATCCCCGTTCACTTCTATAAATCATTGTTGCCATGTTGTTAAAAATTCTGATGTGGGCAGCACATGTCTTTCTCTGCAGACTCATATTTCCGTTCTCTTTATTTCTTCAATAATAATTTCAGTTTATCTGTGCAAAATAACATCCATAAGTTTTTTAAATGACATTGAATTTGCACGTTAAACTTAAATTTGGTTCTCCTTTGATTGCTGGACTTATTGTCAAAGGTGGCGTAGCGAAAACGCGAAAAAAACTAAAATTTCTCAAGAACGGCTAGTCTTAGAGTAATGGGGTTAGTGTTATTCTTTTTGTTGTCAAAAATCACGTATAAAATAGGAATTTAATTGATATAATTGAGCACACGTAGTCTTTTATTAACACTTTACAACAAAGTTGAAAAGTGTTTATGACTTTGTTCATTCTGTCTGTCTGTCTGTCTGTCTGTCTGTCTGTCCGTTAGCACGATAACTGCCGTAAAAATGACTTAATCAAAATGAAATTTTAGTATGTTGTTCAGACGGTCTATAGGACCTATGGGAATATAAATGAATAATATCACCCAATTAGTTTTGGATTGAACCCGGGTTGAAAAAATGGAATACATTGAGCCCTATGGGACCTAATTTTTCAAGCATTTTTTAAGCGGATTTAAAATTCACAAATTGCTTTGAAAATTTTAGGCAATATTCAAATTGTTCCATAAAATATATAAAAAAAATTCAGCGAAATATATTCAGTAGTTTTTTAAATAAAAATTAAAATAATAATAACACCTCTTATATGAAGCGATCACGTGTCCATGATATGAAACGATCACATGACCCACTTCAAAATGATATATGGCATCCATCTTGTCTCAAAATCGTGATTTTTAAAGTTCTTTTTAATTCATATTGAGTGTTGTATCCATCCTAAAACTACTTTATTTTTGCCTAAATTCTGTGCATCTACATACTTTAACAACGCAATGACAATATATTTCAGTTTAAATGCTCATACAAATTTGATTATTTCTACTATTAAGCCTATTTTTCACCTATGTAAAATGTAAACAGCAAAATATGTAGAATGAGTTGTATTAGAATCGCTGTAATTCTTTAACACAAAATCATTTAGTCCATGGAGTCTGCATGGCTGATATGAATGAAATATTCATTGATTTTAGAAAGAGAAGGACGATAATTTTCGATGAAGTTTTACGCATAGAGTTTTACTTACTTGTAGCTCCATGGTCTTAATTTTTAAATAATATAAATTATTATAGTATTGTGATGAATGACATGAATGGGGGAATTATTTATGAATGAAATGTTGCTTTTATAGAGAGAGCCAGGCGTGTTATTTTTTTATGACGTCATTTGAATGAATTTCAGTTGTTTTCGATAAAGTTTTCAAATATAATAAATTATCGTAGTATTATGATAATTCTAAAATTATTACCGAGGAATGTATCACATTTTAGAGATGTTTAAACCAGGCAATTTATATTTTAATGCCGTCATTTGAATGAAGTTAATTTTTTTCGATGAAGGTTTAAGGTTTCAAATATAATAAATTAATGTAGTATTGTGATAAGTTTTAAAATATTACCGAGGAATGTATTGCATTTTAGACATGTTTAAATAAAATTGCATTGAAGTTGGAAAGTGTTTCATAATCAATGCTTTAAGCATGATTGATCTTTCTTGTTTTTATATTTAACGATTTTTACGGGCCATTTTGCAAAAACAGCCTGTTTTTTTCCGAATCGTACTAGAATAACCTACAAGGGATTTATATACCAAATTTTGTTAAATTTGGTATATAAATCACTTGTTGGTTATTGAAATATTATACACTAAATTTTGTTAAATTTGGTCCATTAGTTTTTAGCTAGAGTGGATAAAGACAATTTGGATAAAGACAATTTCTGCCGGCCATTTCGCAAAGAAGGCAGATTCTTTTATTACGAATCGCACTATAATCTAATGAACATCAGGGTTTCCCACAAAAAACTTACCTACCAAATGTTATGAAATTCGCTCCATTAGTTTTTCAGTTAGAGTGGATGCAATATCTTCACAGACACACAGAAAAACACACAGATACACCGTTACACAAACGGACGTCTTCCTAAAAATAGTTTTTTCGTGTTCTAGAAGTCCCAAAACGTGTAGATCCTTCGAAAATTCGAGTTCCGATCTTCGGCACGATTCCAATACATTGAATACATACACACACACACATATATTATCTGTGTATCTGTGTATTATCTGGGCATCTAAATTCCGTGCCTATGCAATTGCAATAGTTGTGATTTTAAATGATCCCTAAACTTTTATTATTTCTTCAACGAAGCCTAATTTTAACTTATGCAGAATGCAAATATCTCAAGCGATTGTAAGGTGAGTTACATAAGAATTGCTGAATTTTTTCACACAAAATTATTTAGCTCTGGAGTCTGGAATACAAGTTATATGAATGAAATGTTCATTGATTTTGTATAGAGAATCAGATGATTTATATTGCGATAGAGTTTTAAATATTTAAGTATAATAAATTACTGTAGTACTGTGATAATGTAAAAGATATCACCTCCGAATGTATCACATTTTTGAGAAATTTTAAATGAAATTGCATTTCAGTTGGAAAGGGTTTCATAATCAATGCTTATGCATGATTGATCTTTCTTGTTTATTATGCTTTAGTTATCCTACAGATTCAATGGTTTTAAGATTTCAAAATCTCTTTTATGGTGTCTTCGATCGCTGAGGAGCCGGTTCGTGTGAATATCGCTCAAAATTGAGATTTAAACATAAATAAAAGGATAAAAAAAATAATAATAAAATAAACAAAAATCCCCCACCCCTTCCCAAGATGTCTTAGGACCTGACCTGTACTATCACAATACCGAATTTCTGAGCTGTGGATTTCAGACTCATCGGAGGAACAGATAACGGGCGACCAACAGACAGATATCTTTTTTACTTTCCCTGCAATACATGGTAATGTATAGGGAAAATAATGAAATCATACCGAAAATCGCAACTCGAGTTTTCGTCGGATCTACACGTTTCGAGACCTCTAGAATACGATAAAACCATTTTCAGCGTGACGTCTATGTGTCTGTCTGTCTGTCTGTGTGTCTGTCTGTCTGCCTGTCTGTGCAGATTTTGTATCAACTCTAACTAAAAAAACTAACTGACCGAATTTCATAAAATTTGGTAGGTAAGTCACTTGTGGGCGAATCTGGTGCTGATTAGTTTTGGGTACGATTAGGGATAAAAGAACCCGCCTTTTTTTGCGAAATGGTCCGCAAAAGCTTGTATCCACTCTAGATGAAAAACTAATGGACCGAATTTCACAAACTTCGGCAGATAAGTCGCTTGTAGGTTACCCTGGTGCTGATTAGATTTTGGTACGATTCGAAAAAAATAACCAGCGTTTTTTTGCGAAATGAGCCCCAAAAATCGTCAAAATCTAAAATAAAAAACCACGCACGCTCAAATATATTCATTAACTGCTTGTTTTATACGTAATTTTTAACGATGAAAAGAATAAGATTAACTTGAAAATAAGTCCAGTTACTAAATGAGAACGGAAATTGAATTAAATGTGAATTAAATTTAATTAAAATGAAGAGAACGTGAATGTAAATCTGCAGGGAAAGTCATGTGCTGCACACATTAGATTTTTTATTATGTTAGCTGTGCTGGAAATGTAAAGCAGCTGTGTACGTCAATTGCTACTTATGCATTATTTTCCAGCAATGCTGGGAAGTTTGTAAAAATAAAAAATAAGTCTAAAAGGTTTACTAAGTAATGATGTTAAATATTTATTTTCATAGAATCTTCTCTTTTAGGTTGCTGTTCTGGAGAAACCACAGGATCTTTATGTATGTGGCGCTTCCTTGTTGGACGAGTTTTGGATTTTAACAGCTGCTCATTGCGTAGATGAATAGTGAGTTAAATTATTCTATGAAGGATATTTCTAAACGTTGTTTTTCCTACTCTTTTCTTTATTCTAAGTATATCATAATACGATTTAGGGAATTTTTACATTCCCTCTATAAACAGTATTAGAAAAATTTTGTGGTGGGATGTCTGAAATTGAATTTTAAAATTTCGAAACATTTCCACACACACACGTTTAGTACGATCACGTTAAACATGTGGGTCCGAAAGTCCTTCCGAGAGGTTGGTGGTAGGGGAAGGAGGGTACGGTCCCTGTGGATGCCTCCCCCACTGGGTTCCGGTCTAAATTGGGTGGCACTTCCCGACCGTCCAAACAGTTACCTTACACCTTTCTGGTAGGTCGGACGGTCTGGGTTTCAACATCAACAACACACACACGTTTGGGCCAACGGCCGTACCGTGCTGAAAACACCGGTTCTCGTTAGATCACCGAAGTCAAGCAGCATCGGGCGCGGTTAGTACTTGGTGGGTGACCACCTCGGAACACCGCGTGCTGTTGGCCATCTCGGGTGCGGTATCCCCGTGGTTTGCGCGCTAGATTTGCACGCTACCACAAAATGCCGCCGTGTTCATGCGGAGTACGATCACGTTAAACATGTGGGTCCGTAAGTCCTTCCGAGAGGTTGGTGGTAGGGGATGGAGGGTACGGTCCCTGTGGATGCCTCCCCCACTAGGTTCCGGTCTAAATTGGGTGGCACTTCCCGGCCGTCCATACAGTTACCTTACACCTTTCTGGTAGGTTCTTACGGTCTGGGTCTCAACAACAACAACACACACACGTTTTACTCGGTAGGCCCGGGTTCGATTCCAGCCACTGCCAAAACTGCCGCCGTGTTCATGCGGAGTACGATCACGTTAAACATGTGGGTCCGAAAGTCCTTCCGAGAGGTTGGTGGTAGGGGAAGGAGGGTACGGTCCCTGTGGATGCCTCCCCCACTGGGTTCCGGTCTAAATTGGGTGGCACTTCCCGACCGTCCAAACAGTTACCTTACACCTTTCTGGTAGGTCGGACGGTCTGGGTTTCAACAACAACACACACACGTTTTGAGTATAACTGAATTTGCATCGAGCGTTTTTTTAAATGGTTGTGTGTATGACTGTATATGTATGTGTGTGTGGAATCGTATTAACTTTAAGTTGAACATTCGAAAATTCCTCAAATTGTTGATAGTCTTCTTTTATTCGTTGAAAAATGATATGAAAAAACAAGAAATATCAATCATGCTTAAAGCATTGATTATGAAACACTTTCCAATTTCAATGCAATTTTATTTAAGCAAGTCTAAAATGCAATGCATTCCTCGGTAATATTTAAAAATTTATCTCAATACTACATTAATTTATTATATTTTAAACCTTAAACCTTCGTTGAAAAAAATGAACTTCATTCAAATGACGGCATTGAAATATAAATTGCCTAGTTTAAACATCTCTAAAATGCGATACATTAATCGGTAATATTTTTAAAACTATCATAATACTACGATAATTTATTATATTTGAAAACTTCATCGAAAACAATTGAAATTCATTCAAATGACGTCATAGAAAAAATAACACGCCTGGATCTCTCTATAAAAACAGCATTTCATTCATAACTTTTTCCCATTCATTTCATTCATCACAATACTATAATAATTTATTTTATTTAAAAATTAAGACCATGGAGCTGCAAGTAATTAAATTAAGACCATGGAGTTAAAAGTAATTAAACTCTATGCTTAAAACTTCATCGAAAAAAATCGTCCTTCTCTTTGTAAAATCTATTAACATTTCATTCATATCAGCTATGCAGACTCCATGGGCTAAATAATATTGTGTTAAAGAAATACAGCAATTCTAATACAACTCATTCTACATATTTTGCTGTTTACATTTTACAAAAGTGAAAAATAGTCTTCGTTGTAGAAATAATCAAATTTGGATGATCATTTAAACTCAAATATATTGTAATTGCGTTGTTTCAGTATGTAGATGCACAGAATTTAAGCAAAAATAAAGTGGTTTTAGGACGGATACAACACTCAATATGAATTAAAAAGAATTTAAAAAATCTGATGTGTGCAGCACAAGACTTTCCCTGCAGACTTATATTCACGTTTTCTTTATTTTAATTAAATTTAATTCACTTGTAATTCAATTTTCATTCTCAATTTTTTAACTGGACTTATATTCAACGGTGGCGTAGAGAAAATACGAAAAACTAAAATATCTGGAGAACGGTTACTCCTAGTGTAATGGGGTTGGTCTTATTCTTTCCTTCGATAAAAATTATGTATTAAACAAGCATTTAATGGATATATTTGAGAATACGTAGTATTTTATTTTAGATTTTGGCGAATTTTGCTGGCCATTTTGCAAAAAAGGCAGGTTATTTTTTTCCGAATCGTACCAAAATCTAATCATCACCAGGGTATCCCACAAGCGACTTATCTACCGAATTTTGTGAAATTCGGTCCAATAGTTTTTCATCTAGAGTGGATACAAGTTTTTGCGGGGAATTTCGCAAAAAAAAGACGGGTTCTTTTATCCTGAATCGCACCCAAAACTAATCAGCATCAGATTCGCCTACAAGTGGCTTATCTACCAAATTATATGAAATTCAGTCCATTAGTTTTTGAGTTAGAGTGGATAAAAAATCTGCACTGACAGACATACAGACAGAGAGACACACAGACAGACACACAGACACATACACAGCCGTCATGCTAAAAATAGATTTTTCGGATTCTAGAGGTCTCGAAACGTGTAGATCCGTCGAAAATTTGAGTTGCTATTTTCGTCATGATTCCAATACTTCCCCTATACATTGCTATGTATTGCAGGGAAAGTAAAAATCTGATGTAGGCAGCACATGACTTTCCCTGCAGACTTATACCCACGTTCTCTTTATTTCAATTAAATTTAATTCACTTTTAATTCAATTTTCGTTCTCATTTGATAACTGGACTTATTTTAAAAGGTGGCGTGGAGAAAATACGAAAAAAACTAATATATATCGAGAACGGCTAGTCCTAGTGTAATGGGGTTGGCTTTATTCTTTTCTTCGTTAAAAATTACCTATTAAAAAAGCATTTAATGGATATATTTGAGCATACATAGCTTTTTAGTTTAGATTTTGGCAATTTTTGCGGACCATTCTGCAAAAAAAGGCAGGTTGTTTCTTTCTGAATCGTGCCAAAATCTAATCAGCACCAGGGTGACCTATACGTGACTCATCTACCGAATTTTGTGAAATTCGGTCTATTAGTTTTTTAGCTAGAGTGGATACAAGCTTTTGCGAGCCATTTCACAAAAAAAAGGCAGGTTCTTTTATCCCGAATCATACCCAAAACGAATCAGCAGCAGACTCGCCCACAAGTGACTCACCTACAAAATTTTGTAAAATTCGGTGTATTAGTTTTTTAGTTAGAGTGGATACAAAATCTGCACAGACAGACAGACAGACACAGACACACAGACAGACAGACACACACACAGACGTCACGCTAAAAATGATTTTTTCGTATTCTAGATGTCCTGAAACGTATAGATCCGTCGAAACCTCGAGTTGTGATTTTCGACATGATTCCAATTCTTTCCCTATACATTACCATGTATTGCAGGGAAAGTAAAAATCTGATGTGGGCAGCACATGACTTTCCCTGCGGACTTATATCCACGTTCTCTTTATTTTAATTAAATTTAATTCACTTTTTATTCAATTTTTGTTCTCATTTGATAACTGGACACTTATTTTCAAAGGTGGCTTGGAGAAAATACGAAAAAAACTAATATATCTCGAGAACGGCTAGTCCTAGTGTAATGGGGTTGGCCTTATTCTTTTCTTCTTTAAAAATTATGTATTAAACAAGCATTTCATGGATATATTTGAGCATACGTAGTTTTTTATTTTAGATTTTGGCGATTTTTGCAGGCCATTTTGCAAAAAAAGGCAGGTTATTTTTTTTCGAATCATACCAAAATCTAATCAGCACGAGGGTGTCTGACAAGTGATTTACCTACCGAATTTTGTGGAATTCGGTCCATTAGTTTTTCAGCTGGAGTGGATACAAACTTTTGGGGGCCATTTCGCAAAAAAAGGCGGGTTCTTTTATCCCGAATGGTACCCCAAACTAATCAGCACCAGATTCGCCCACAAGTGACTTACCTACGAAATTTGATAAAATTCGGTCAATTACTTTTTTAGTTAGAGTAGATACAAAATCTGCACAGACAGACACACAGACAGACACACAGACACACAGACACACACACAGACGTCACGCTAAAAATAGTTTTTACTTTCCCTGCATTACATGGTAAAGTATAGGGAAAGTATTGGAATAATGCCGAAAATCGCAACTCGAGTTTTCGACGGATCTACACGTTTCGAGACCTCTAGAATGCGAAAAAACTATTTTTAGCGTGACGTCTGTGTGTGTGTCTGTGTGTCTGTCTGTGGATCTGTCTCTGCAGATTTTGTATCCACTCTAACTAAAAAACTCATGGCCGGAATTTCATAAAATTTGGTAGGTAGGTCACTTGTGGGCGAGTCTGGTGCTGATTAATTTTGGGTACGATTCGGGATAAAAGAACTCGCCTTTTTTTGTGAAATGGCCCGCAAAAATTTGTGTCCACTCTAGCTGAAAAACTAATAGACCGAATTTTACAAAATTCGGTAGATAAGTTACCTGTGGGACAATTTGGTGCTGATTTGATTTTGGTATGATTCGGAAAAAAATAACCTGCCTTTTTTGAAAAATGGCCAGCAAAAATCTTCAAAATCTAAAATAAAACACTACATATGCTCAAATATATCCATTAAATACTTGTTTAATACATGTTTAATATGTTTTGACGAAGAAAAGAATAAGACTAACCCCATTACACTAGGACTAACCATTCTCGAGATATTTCAGATATTTTAGTTTTTCGTATTATCTCTACGCTACCTTTGAAAAGAAGTCCAGTTTTCAAATGAGAACGAAAATTGAATTAAAAGTGAATTAAGTGTAATTAAAATAAAGAGAACGTGAATATAAGTCTGCAGGTAAAGTTATGTGCTGCCCACATCAGATTTTTTCGTATTCTAGAGGTCTCGAAACGTGTAGATCCGTCGAAAAATTGAGTTGCGATTTTCGGCATGATTCCAATACTTTCCCTATACATTACAATGTATTGCAGGGAAAGTAAAAATCTGATGTGGACAGCACATGACTTTCCCTGCAGATTTATATTCACGTTTTCTTTATTTTAATTACATTTAATTCACTTTTAATTCAATTTTCGTTCTCATTTGATAACTTGACTTATTTTCAAAGGTGGTGTAGAGAAAATACGAAAAAACTAAAATATCTCGAGAACGGTTAGTCCTAGTGTAATGGGATTGGTCTTATTCTTTTCTTCGTTAAAAATTACGTATTAAACAAGCATTACATGGATATATTTGAGCATACGTAGTTTTTTATTTCAGATTTTGGCGATTTTTGCAGGCCATTTTGCAAAAAAAAGCAGGTTATTTTTTTTCGAATCATACCAAAATCTTATCAGCACCAGGGTGTCCCACAAGTGATTTACCTACCGAATTTTGTGGGATTCGGTGTATTAATTTTTCAGCTAGAGTGGATACAAACTTTTGGGGGCCATTTCGCAAAAAATGGCGGTTTTTTTTATCCCGAATCGTACCCAAAACTAACCAGCACCAGATTCGCCCACAAGTGACCTACCTACCATATTTTATGAAATTCGGTCAATTAATTTCTTAGTTAGAGTGGATACAAAATCTGCACGGACAGACAGACAGACAGACACACAGGCACAAAGACAGACACACAGACACACACGCAGACGTCTCGCTGAAAATAGTTTTCTCGTATTATAGAGGTCTCGAAACGTGTAGATCTGTCGAAAACTCGAGTTGCGATTTTCGGCATGATTCCAATACTTTCCCTATACATTACAATGTATTGCAGAGAAAGTAAAAATCTGATGTGGGCAGCACATGATTTTCCCTGTAGACTTATATTAACGTTCTCTTTATTTTAATTAAATTTATTTCACTTTTGATTCAATTTTTGTTCTCATTCGGTAACCGGGCTTATTTTCAAAGGTGGCGTAGAGAAAGTACGAAAAACTAAAATATCTCGTGAATGGCTAGTCCTAGTGTGATGGGGTTTGTCTTATTATTTTCGTCGTTAAAAATTACGCATAAAACGAGCATTTAATGGATATATTTGAGTATACCTTGTTCTTTAGTTTAGATTTTGACGATTTTTGCGGGACATTTTGCAAAAAAAGGCAGGTTTTTTTCCGAATCGTACTAAAATCTAATCAGCACCAGGGTATCCTACAAGTGACTCATCTAACGAATTTTGTGAAATTCGGTCCAACAGTTGTCAGTTAGTGTGGATACAAACTTTTGCGGGCCATTTCGCAAAAAAAGGCGGGTTCTTTTATTCCAAATCGTACCCAAAACTAATCAGCACCAGACTCGCTCACAAGTGACTTACTTACCAAATTTTGTGAAATTCGGTCCATTAGTTTTTTAGTTTGAGTGAATACAAAATCTGCACAGACAGACAGACACCCAGACACACAGACACACACACAGACGTCAAGCTAAAAATGGTTTTTTCGTATTCTAGAAGTCTTGAAACGTGTAGATCCGTCGAAAACTCGAGTTGCGATTTTCGACATGATTCCAATACTTTCCCTATACATTAGCATGTATTGCAGGGAAAGTAAAAATCACGATTTTGACAGAAGATGGATGCCATATGTCATTTTGAAGTGGGTCATGTGATCTTTTCATATCATGGTCACGTGATCGCTTCATATAAGAGGTGTAATTATTATTTTAATTTTTATTTAAAAAACTACCGAATATATTTCGCTGAATTTTGTTTTATATATTTTATGGAATAATTTGAATATTACCTAAAATTTTCGAAGCAATTTGGGAATTTTAAATCCTCTTAAGAAATGCTTGAAAAATTAGGTCCCATAGGGCTCGATGTATTTCATTTTTTCAACCCGGGTTCAATCCAAAACTAATTCGGTGATATTATTCATTTATATTCCCATAGTTCCTACAGACCGTCTGAACAACATACTAAAATTCCATTTTGATTAAGTCATTTTTACTTCAGTTATCGTGCTAACGGACAGACAGTCAGACAAACAGACAGACAGATAGATAGAATGAAGAAAGTCATAAACACTTTTCAACTTTGTTGTAAAGTGTTAAAAAAGAATGATAGCTAATTGTGTTAAAGAAACAATCATTTTATATGTAATTTCACATAAGAAAACGAATTATATTTCTTACCAACTCTGGCACTAAATGCTTTTGAGAAACTTTTTGCTAAAAGTTTTTAGAATTAATTTTACTTGCAAATCAAAAGTCTTTAAATTGTAAACTTGCAAACCAAATGTCTAGGGTTACTGTAGTCTATCAAAAGTATTGCAAAATTTAATTTATAACTTAAGGGAAAATTTGACCAATAAAAAATTTTGTTCCCTCAAATTTCATCTACTTGACTAATTCGGCTAGCCCAGATATGCTTGTGTTCGATTACTTTTCTGAGAAACTGCATAATTGATACGAAAGCAACAAAGTGTGAGTTATTTTAGTCCTTCGTGAGAGTTCGTTAAATTTGCTCATAATATAAAGTATATAAAGTCGCTTATTATAAAGGTTATTATTTCTATGCCCATGAAGAGTTCGTGTGATCTATAATCATGTACTTCAGCATTAGCTTTAACATAACTGCAATTAATAAATAGTATGAATACAAGTCAACTTTAATTAAATTTTAAAATCAAAGACAACCAAAAAGAAGTTTTTAAGTCATTTTATAAAATCTCCTTTCTTCGACGTACAAAAATTACGCGACCAAAGTAATTTCACTTCGTCACTGATGAAGGGCATAGTGATGCCGGAAAGCGCGTTGGACGTGTGATTTTTGTACGTTGAGGAAAGGAGATTTTATTAAAGGACTTTTAAACCTATTACTCTGCTTATATATATATAATGTATAAGGAAAGTATTGTGACTGAGTCGAAAATTCGAATTCGAATTTTCAACGGAAAGCACGGTTCAAGCATCCCTGATCATGAATCAAACATTTTTGAGGTGATGTCTGTGTGTGTGTGAGTCTGTGGAGACGATATATCTCGAATGACATTTTGTACAAAAATTACAATCCGTGAATACTGGAAGTTTATTGTTTTTAAACACAATCGAATATTCAGAACCCCTAAAATTTCGAGTGAAATTTTGAAAAAATTATCAAAAATCAAAATCTTTAATAAAGTTACGCAAATAGACATTTCTTATGTAACTTTTAAATAGAAAACGATTGACATAAACTTTAGAACGTTAGCATAAACCGTTCTCGTGATACCGTACATTTTGTCAAATAAATTTATCAAAAAATCCCATAAATTAAAAAATATATATTAACTGTTGAGAAACATGTTCGCTTTTCGTAAGAAGTATGCGATAAATTTGGTGACATTATTCTCGTGGATCTAGCTCGTTCCATCCATGAGAAAAGGTACTTTAAGTAATACTTTTGTATTTGAACGCCAATAGTCATTTAGCTGCTATAAGAATAACTTATTTCTCCATCCATAACGCTTGGCGAGATTTTGGCGACGAATTTGGTGGACTGTTGCCAACTTCGCGACTTTTTTTTAAATGTTGATTTTACATAGAGAAGCACACGATTTTATAGCAGTTTCTTTGGATGAAGTTTAAACATAAAGTGCTTTTACCTACATGGTTTTAAGTTTTAAAGTAAAATAAATTATTGTAGTATTGTGATGAATGAAAGGAATGGAATAAAAGTGCATGAATGAAATATTTACTGTTTTTACATAGAGAGCCAGGCGATTTATATTTCATTTGAATAAAGTTAATTTTTTTCGATGAAGTTTTAAGTTTTCAAATATAATAAAATATAGTAGTATTGTGATAATTTTAAAAATATTGCTGCTGAATGTATAGCATTTTAGAGATGTTTAAATAAAATTGCATAGCAGTTGGAAAGTGTTTTATAATCAATGTCTTATGCGGGATTGATCTTTCTTGTTTTGTTTTTTTCCCGGAGTAAAAATCACGATTTTTAAAGTTCTTTTGAATTTATATTTAATGTTGTTGCATCCGTCCTAAAACCGCTTTATTTTTGCGTATTTTCTATGCATCTGTATTTTGTGCCAACGCAATAACAATATTTTTGAGTTTAAATGATCATCGAATTGTGATTATTTCTACAACGAAGCCTAATTTTAATGAATGCCGAATGCAAACAAGTGATTGTAAGATGGGTTCTATAAGAATTACTGAATTTTTTTCACGCAAGATTTTTTAACTCTGGAGTCTGGAATAAAAATGTATGAAATGTATGAATGAAATACTCACTGGTTTTACATAGAAACCAGACGATTCATATTTCTATGACGTCATTTGAATAAAGTTCATTTTTTTTCGATGAAGTTTTAAGCTTTCAAGTAAAATAAATTATTGTAGTTCCGTGATAATTAAAAAAATTTCACCGCTGAATGTATCGCATTTTATAGATGTTTAAATAAAATTTTATTTTAGTTGGAAAGTGTTTCATAATCAATGCTTTATGCATGATTGATCTTTCTTGTTGTTATTACTCCATGTTTTTTAATATATTACTTAAATTCATGTAAGACAACAATTGCTGTTTTTTGTTTTATAATAACAAATAAAAATACGATGAAATTAGGATTTTGGTTTTTAAATTACATTATGATGAGTTTCGGGTTTTATTAGATTTCAGTGTTATATTAATCCGGATGGTTTTTGGGATACGCTTCAGATATTGAAACAAAAATAATTGCCTTACAGCTCAATGGATATAGCGCCGCCTTGTTCCCCCCTGAAGCTAATCATTACCCTATAGCTGGTTGAGTGAAGTCTCAATCATACTGAAATTAAAATTTTATCAAGACCCTACGATTTATGGCAGCAATGTAAATTCACAGAAAGTGATACAGGATACTCTTTAGTATTAAGTAAAAAAAGCAGAGGAATGTGGAAGTCGATCAAATCTGAAGTTTCCCTCCGATGTGAAATCTGAATGAGGAGAATGTAGAGTCCTTTTCACAAATGTAGAAGGAAAGCTAAACATCTTAGTAACTCAGTGAACAGAGTATTTTCCGGACAGCTGAAGATCGCTAGATCAATTCTCCTGTAGACATGAGTTCTTTACTCGATATATAATTTGATTCAAGAATGCATGTGTGTAACTGAGTTTATTCTTCGTTTAGCCGATCTCCATCATCTCTAAAAGTTCGACTGGGAGAATACGACGTTTCCAGTACATCCGAATCTCACCGGTACGAAGAACACGACGTCTCGAGGATCATGGTGTACCCCACATTCAACAACAGAACCCTTCTGCATGACATTGCTTTGTTGAAGCTGTCTCAGCCAGCCAAGAGGAGGGCTCACGTGAATGTCGTCTGCATGCCACTAGAGGGCAGCACCAACGAAGATTTGATTCTGTCTCCAAGGTGCTTTGTTACAGGATGGGGGAAAACATCTGAAAGTGAGTATATTTCTATTTCAAATAAATTTAATTTCTATCACATGTTTTGAGAATGTGTTACAAACGTTTCGAAACGTTTGCACATAACTACAAATTAGTTGGCCCATGGGCCAATGATTAATGGACAGTGAACACAGCTATTATATTCGAATGAGTACCGCAAAATAAAACGCATTTTAAGCTCCACAATGGTTAATATTGTATATTTTACGGACTCTCCCTTTTTGACTGGTTTTGAATGATTTCCTTCTGAAAGAAAATATAACGTCTCGGTCGAGCATATTCGCGAGGAATTCCGTCGCAGCTCGGCGAAACCACGAATAATTGAATCCTACAAAGAAACTATCCTTTGCATGACATCTGTGTATGTGTCTGTCTGTCTGTGCAGATTTTATATCCACTCTAACTAAAAAACTAATTGAACGAATTTCACAAAGTTTGATAGGTAAGTCACTTGAGGGCGAATCTGGTGCTGATTAGTTTCGGGTATGATTCGGGATAAAAGAATCAGACTTTTTTTTGCGAAATGGCACGCAAAAAGGCTGTATCCACTCTAGTTGAAAAACTAACGGACCGAATTTCACCAAAATCGGTTGATAAGTCACTTGAATTGTATTACCCTGGTGCTGATTAGAGTTTGGTATGATTCGGAAAAAAATAACCTGCCTTTTTTTGCAAAATGGACCTCAAAAATCATCAAATGCTAAAATTAGAAACTACGTATGCTTAAATATACCCATTAAATGCCTGTTTTATACATAATTTTTAACGAAGAAAAAAAATAAGACCAACTCCATTACGCTAGGAATAGCTGTTCTCGAAATATTTTAGTTTTTTCGTATTTTCTCCACACCATCTTTGAAAACAAGTCCAGTTATCAAATGAGAACGAAAAGTGAATTAAATTTAATTAAAATGAAGATAACGTGGATATAAATCTGCAGGGAAAGTCATGTGCTGCCCACATCAGAGTTTTACTTTCCCTGCAATATATGGTAATATATAGAGAAAGTATTGGAATCAAGTCGAAAATCGCAACTCGAGTTTTCGACGGATCTATATGTTTCAAGACCTCTAGAGAAAACCAATTTTTAGCCATTTTTGATGATTTATTATCAAAACAGACATTGGCATCTAAATTTCCGGCAGCTCTACTAAAAGTACAATACATTTTTTATGTATCCTCATTAAAATTTTATAGTTAGCAGTAGCGAAGCAGTACTCAGTGGGGTTTAATTTTAGAATTTTTATCTTACTTGTTTAGATGAGTCCTCGGTAGTATAGTTGTCAGTATCCCCGCCTGTCACGCGGGAGACCGAGGGTTCGATTCCCCGCCGGGGAGGAATTTTTTTTGGCTATAACGTGCTTAAAATTTAATTACTGATAGAATAAGTATATTTAAAATGTATACATTGCTAAAATTAGTTGATTTATTATCAAAATAGACATTGACATCTAAATTTCCGGCAGCTCAACAGAAAGTACAATACAATTTTTATGTACCCTCATTAAAATTTTATAGTTAGCAGAAGGGAAGCAGTACTCTGTGATGCTTGATTTGAGAATTTTTATCTAGCGTGTTTTGGTGTGTCCTCGGTAATATAGTGGTCAGTATCCCCTGTGGTCACGCGGGAGACCGGGGTTCGATACCCCGCCGGGGAGGGAATTTTTTTAGCTATAACGAGCTTAAAATTTAATTACTGATGGAATAAGTATATATTAAATGTATACATTGCTAAAATTTGTTGATGAATTCTTAACAAAATAGACATTGGCATCTAAATTTCCTGCAGCTCTACTGAAAGTACAATACAATGTTTAGCACCTTCATTAATGTTTTACAGCTAAAAGGAGGGAAGAAGTACTCAGTGAGGATTGATTTTAGAATTTTTATTTTACATGTTTTGATGAGTCCTCGGTAGTATAGTGGTCAGTATCAACGCCTGTCACGTGGTAGAGCGGGGTTCGGAAGAAATTTTGTTTTGGCTATAACGTGCTTAAAATTTAATTGCTAATGGTATAAGTATATATTAAATGTATACATTGCTAAAATTTGTAGTAGAATTTTTATGGAAATAGACATTGGCATCTAAATTTCCTTCTGCTCTACTGAAAGTACAATACAATGTTTCTGTACATTTGTTAAAGTTTTATAGTCAGCAGAAGGGAAGCAGTACTCAGTGAGGCTTGATTTTAGAATTTTTATTTTTTATTTGTTTTGACGAGTCCTCGGTAGTATAGTGGTCAGTATCTCCGCCTGTCACGCGGGACACCGTGAAGGGAATTTTTTTGGGAGGAAATTTTTTGGCTATAACGTGCTTAATATTTAATTACTGATGGAATAAATAGATATATTAATTGTATACATTGCTAAAATTTGTTGATGAATTCTTATCAAAATAGAGATTGACATCTATATTTCCGTCAGCTCTAATGAAAGTACAATACAATGTCTCTGTACCTTCATTAAAGTTTTATATTCAGCTGAAGGGAAGCAGTACTCAGTGAGGCTTCATTTCAGAATTTCTAACTTACACTATTCGAGGAGTCCTCGGTAGTATAGTAGTCAGTATCCCTGCCTGTCACGCGGGAGAATTGGTTCGATTTCCCGCAGGGGTGGAAATTTTTTTGGCTATAACGAGTTTAAATTTAATTATTGATGGTATAAGTATATATTAAATGTATACATTGCTTAAATTCGTTGACGAATTCTTATCGAAATAAAAATTGGCATTTAAATTTCCTGCAGCTCTACTGAAAGTACAATACAATGTTTATGCACCTTCATTAATGTTTTATAGTGAACAGAAGGGAAGCAGTACTCAGTGAGGATCGATTTTACAATTTTTATCTTACTTGTTTTGATGAGTCCTCGGTAGTATAGTGGTCAGTATCTTCGCCTGTCACGCGGGAGAGCGGGGTTTGATTCCCCACCGGGGAGGAAATTTTTTTTGGCTATAACGTGCTTAAAATTTAAATACTGATGGAAAAAGTATATATTAAATGTATACATTGCTAAAATTTGTTGATGATTTCTTATAAAAATAGACATTGGCATCGAAATTTCCTGCAGCTCTGCTGAAAGTTCAATACAACGTTTATGCACCTTCATTAATATTTTACAGTTAAAGGTAGGGAAGCATTACTGAGTGAGGATTGATTTTAGAATTTTTATCTTACTTGTTTTGATGAGTCCTCGGTAGTATAGTGGTCAGTATCCCCGCCTGTCACGTGGAAGCCCGGGGTTCGATTCCCCCCCGGGGAGTAATTTTTTTTCTGCTATAACGTGCTTAAAATTTAATTACTGTCGAAATAAGTAGATATATTAATTGCATACATTGCTAAAATTTGTTGATGATTTATTATCAAAATAGACATTGGCATCTAAATTTCCGGCAGCTCTACTGAAAGTAGAATACAATGTTTCTGTACCGTTGTTAAAATTTTATAGTCAGCTGAAGGGAAGCAGAACTCATTGAGGCTTGATTTCAGAATTTTTATCTTACTTGTTTTAATGGGTCCTCGGTAGTATAGTGGTCAGTATCCCAGCCTGTCACGCGGGACACCGTGGAGGAAATTTTTTTGGGAGGAAATTTTTTGGCTATAACGTGCTTAAAATTTAATTACTGGTGGAATAAGTATATATTAAATGAATACAGTGCTAAAATTTGTTGAAGATTTATTATCGAAATAGACATTGGCATCAAAATTTCCGGCAGCTCTGCTGAAAGTACAATACAATGTTTCTGTATATTTGTTAAAGTTTTATAGTTAGCAGAATGGAAGCAGTACTCAGCGAGGATTGATTTTAGAATTTTTTTTTACACGTCTTGATGACGCCGGTGGTCAGTACCCCGCCGGTCATGCGGGAGACCGGGGTTTGATTCCCCGCCGTGGAGGAAATTTTTTTGGTTACAATTTAACGTGCTTAAAATTTAATTACTGATGTAATTAGTATGTATTAAATGACTACATTGTAAAAATTTGTTGATGATTTATTATCGAAATAGACTTTGGCATCTAAATTTCCAGCATCTCAACTGAAAGTACAATACAATGTTTCTGTACCTTTATTAAAGATTTATAGTTAGCAGCAGAAAAGCAGTACTCTGTGTAGATTAATATTAGAATTTTTATCTTACACTTTTTGATGAGTCTTCGGTAGTATAGTGGGCAGTATCCCCGCCTGTTTCACGCGAGAGAGGTGTTCGATTCCCCGCGGGGGAAGAAATTTTTTTGGCTATAACGTGCTTAAAATTTAATTACTGATGGAATAAGTATATATTAAATGTGTACATTGCTGAAATTTGTTGATTATTTATTATCCAGATAGACATTGGCATCGAAATTCTGGCAGCTCTATTGAAAGCACAATACTAGGTTTATGTACCTTAATTAAAGTTTTACAGTTAACACAGAAGGGAAGCAGTACTCAGTGAGGATGGATTTTAGACTTTTTATCTTACTTGTTTTGATGCGTCCTCGGTAGTATAGTGGTCAGTATCCCCGCCTGTCACGCGGGAGACCGGGGTTCGATTCCCCGCCAGGGAGGAAATTGTTTTGGCTATAACGTGCTTAAAATTTAATTACTGATGGAATAAGTATATATTAAATGTATACATTGGTAAAATTTGTTGAGGGTTTATTATCGAAATAGACATTGGCATCTAAATTTCCGGCAGCTCTACTGAAAGTACAATACAAAGTTTCTGTACCTTTATTAAAGTTTTATAGTTTGCAGCAGGGAAGCAGTACTGAGTGTAGATTGATTTTAGAATTTTTATCTTATACGTCTTGATGAGTCCTCGGTATTATAGTGGTCAGTATCCCCGCCTGTCACGCGGGAGACCGGGGTTCTATTCCCCGCCGGGGAGGAAATTTTTTTGGCTATAACGTGCTTAAAATTTAAATACTGATGGAATAAGTATATATTAAATGTATACATTGGTAAAATTTGTTGATGATTTCTTATCAAAATAGACATTGTCATCTAAATTTCCTGCAGCTCTACTGAAAGTAGAATACAATGTTTATGCAGCTTCATTAATGTTTTACAGTCAACAGTAGGGAAGCAGTGCTCAGTGAGGATAGTTTTCAGAATTTTTATCTTACTTGTTTTGATGTGTCCTCGGTAGTATAGTGGTCAGTATCCCTGCCTGTCACGCGAGAGACCGGTGTTCGATTCAACGCCGGGGAGTAAATTTTTTTCTGCTATAACATGCTTAAAATTTAATTTCTGTCGGAATAAGTAGATATATTAATTGCATACATTGATGAATTTGTTGAAGATTTATTATCGAAATAGACATTGTCATCTAAATTTCCGGCAGCTCTACTGATAGTGCAAAACAATGTTTCTGTACCTTTATTAAAGTTTTATAGTTGGCAGCAGGGAAGCAGTACTCAGTGAGGATTGATTTTAGACTTTTTATCTTACTTGTTTTGATGCGTCCTCGGTAGTATAGTGGTCAGTATCCCCGCCTGTCACGCGGGAGACCGGGGTTCTATTTCTTTTCGGCTATAATGTGCTTAAAATTTAAATACTGATGGAATAAGTATATGTTAAATGTATACATTGCTAAAATTTGTTGATGATTTCTTATCAAAATAGACATTGGCATCTAAATTTCCTGCAGCTCTACTGATAGTGCAAAACAATGTTCCTGTACCTTTATTAAAGATTTATTGTATGCAGCAGGGAAGCAGTACTCAGTGAGGATTGATTTTAGAATTTTTATCTTACTTGTTTTGATGAGTCCTCGGTAGTATAGTGGTCAGTATCCCCGCCTCTCACGCGGGGGACCGGGGTTCGGAAGAAGATTTGTTTTGGCTATAACGTGAGTAGTATATATATGCACGTAGGAGCACACATATACTTTTCACACTAAAAACTTGATTTTATAGCTTATTTTTATCTTTTTTATATAAAAAAAAGTTCTCGATCCATTTTCATGTTAAAAACATGATTTTATAGTTAAAAAAAGGCCTTTTTTACATTTAAACCAAATTTTAACTTTTTTTAGTTAAACTACTTAAAATAAATACGTAGGGCCCTGAAACGAGGCCCTTTTAATTCATAGCTTATCTTTTTTATATATAAAAAAAACCAAATTTTAACTTTTTTTAGTTAAAAAGCTAGACTATTTAAAAATAAATGCGTGAAAAAAGAGGAACTGAATTCTCTAAATATATTAAAAAGCTAGACTATTAATGCGTGCCAAATGAACTTTATGGGGGGACCGTTAGTCCCCCCTCATCTATTGTTTTTCAGGATATCAAATGGATAAAAAAATTGTGAACTAAACAAAATTAAAAAAGAATTATAAAAAATATATTAAAAAAATGAAATCAAAACATATGTTGATTAAGCTTTCTCTAATTCATCATCACCCGAATACTTAAATATATATATACCTTTATTATTTATTGATTCATATAACTTTAAGATTATTGCATCTTCCCAATATTTAGTTTTTTTCAAATATATCAGTTCCCCAGGATATAAATCATTTAAATTAAACGTTTTGGGATAGCTCAGTCTATTGAACTCTTCCATTTATTAGTAAACATTTTTTATAAATTCATCCATTCTTCATAATCTGTAAAACCTCTTTTATGAGGAATCTAATCATTTATTTACCAATAGAATAAGTTCTTTGAAATAACATATAAAACTCCTAATCCATTCAATTTAATATCCACATTTTCTTCCTTTTGAATTAATTCAGTCATCCTTTGAAGACTTTCTGATAATAGTTTTTTAGTATCATCATATTTTATATACAAAGATAAGTCAAATAGTAAATTTCTTCAGAATTTGTAAAATTTAAAGCTCGAATATCACCTAAACACTCATCCATTTATATAGAATTATTTTTATAATCTCCTAAAGCTCTAGTATTCATACCATCTTCTAATATAAATCTTTTATCATCTTTTGCTGATAAAGCTATCTTGTTCACTTGAATTGAATACAATTCATGTTTCTTACTTCTAATTAAATTCTGTGTTCTATATTGATCTTTTTTATTTAATAAACAGTCTTTATAATCTTCAAATGATATTCTGTTTTTAACGGTACTAGTCTTAGTTCCTTTAGACTTCTTAATTTCAAATTTTTCTGATCTTATTGAATACATTTTACTTCTTAAACCTACAAATTCTTCCATAATCACACCGTTATATTCATCTTTCATTTTACCTAATACTTTTTTATTACATCTAGGCATATTATACAGATTATTTACTTGATAATCAGATGTATCGAAATAATCAATCAGACTTCATATCTTCATAAAAGTCATCTGTTTTAATATCATATATAAAACTATCTGTATCCATATATAATAACTTAATATTATATAATAACTTAATTTTTTCATGTGAACAGCTACCAAATTTTCATCAAAAATAGTTCTACATTTGAAATTAGGTTTAGCAATTAATTTTTTAACTTGATCATAATTACAACATAATCTTACATCGATTCATTTTCTTATATTTTCCATAGTTTTTCCAAATAGTGAATTATTCATCAATTTATAAAAATCTTTCTCAAAATCATTAGCAGCTTTCTTTCTCATTTCAGTGTTTAAATCTATATATTTTTTCAACCAATTCGATTGTTTAAATTGTAATACTCTATGTACTCTTACAGCCTTTAAACCCATTTCAAATATTGTTTTAAACTTAATATAATGAACTTAAAATAATGAACTACATATTTCTCTTTATCGTATAAAGTTGTTAATAACTTACCTTGTTTCGAATTTTCAGGAATTCTATTTTCAGGACGTAATGGTAAATCTGAATGATAATCATGTAACTCTTTTGGATATCTTAAACTAATTTCAAACATATATCCATTCTCTGAATCATCTTTTATTTTATGGACTTCACGTTTAACATAATTTATTTCATCACGATTACACCATTTAAATTCTCCATATGGTAAATATTGACTCATAGCCCATCCATATAAATTATTAGCATCTAAATGCATTAAATAATTGGATTCTTTACTATTATCATAATTTTTCATATATTTATTATTTGCTTTTCCATATCTATTACAACATTGTTGTTGTTGTTGATTGTTGAGACCCAGACCGTCCGACCTACCAGAAAGGTGTAAGGTAACTGCTCTATTACAACATTGTGAAACACCTCCTCTTAAACCTTTTTTTATCATGAGAATCATATCATAATTATTTAATAAATCTAATTTAACATTTGTTATTTTTAACATTGCATCCCAAGATAAACCAGGAGCAGTAAAATACCATTCTGGATCTAATTTATAAGTTTTTAAACAAACATCTCTAAAATTTTCAAATACATCTGTTAAAATGAGTACATCTGTTTTAACATATAAATCTGTATATTCACCTAAATTTTTTATATTAAATTCTTTCCAAACACGTTGAGCATGTTTATATTCTTCATCAGTTATATTACATTCATTCAATTTATTATAAAATTTATCTTTTGAAGGTAATTCTGTTTCTTTGTATTTATCTCTAGAATCCATATAATCATAGGGATATACACCTTTTCTTGTAATGAGATCTAATTTATCATCAGGAAAATGTAATGATGTCACTCTAAATTTTGATTTTAAGTATTTAATATATTTCATTTTCCGTATTTTTGGAGGATATCTATTTATTTCATTCTCTGGTCTCAAGTTTTTTGATAAATTATCTAAACTGCAAGACATAAATTTAAATGAATCAATAAATCTCAATTTCATACCTCCTATTTTTTTGCTGAAAGATATATAGTTTTCTTCAGTATTAGGTATAGCATCTATTTTTGATTGATCAAATCCAAGTTCTTTTATAAACAAATGAGAATCATAACCTGTTAAATTATTGATTTTTACTGGAATAAATTTTGGAATTTGATAATTTAATTTACAAACATTATGAGCAGGACCCCTATATTTTCCAGTTATATGACAATGATCAATTACTTTTTCATCCTTTAAGATTTGTTTTTCACATATATGACAAATATTAGTTCTTTTATAATGATTTTCATCGAACTCTATCATTGATTTGATACTTTCATATTTTTTAGTTTTTTCTTCTATAAATTTTTCAATTTTAAGAGTATCTTCTTTTAACATAGATACAAACTTTTTGATTGTATCAGGTCCTCTATAAACAACAGGAGGTTTAAAGTATTCATTTTCATATTTGATATAATAACAAAATGCATCTGCTACATGTTTTTGATATTTCACAGTATATGATTTAGTTTGATCTTGCTCACATGTATCAATTTTAGGTAAGAGAGATTCAAAATCAGCATATATAGTATATGGTACTCTCATTTTTCTTTCATGATTTTTAAATTGAATAACTTCATCTTTTTTAGGCATATTAATTGTGACAGCTTCTTTTTCTTTACAGTATTCCTGATGTATCTTTAATCTTTCCTCAGAATAAAAATGATTTAAACATCTATCACATAAAAATATTTTATTATTAGTAATTTGTGATCTGATCAAACTATTCATATTTTTAATCCAACGATAATGATCATTTTTTTCATCTTTCATGTAAAACAAGTTTACATGTTTTTCTAATTTATTGTTAGTTATTCTAAGTGGATAAATTGAACCATCATAACTATAAACATTTACAGATATATTATTTAGTTTTTTAAATTTCTTAATATTGTCTAATGAAACAGGAAAATCAATACCTTTAAAATTTAATTCATCTTTATATTGTTCATATTTTGACACTCTTTGAGGATTTTTTTTTACAGGATGAATTGCTGATAATATAGACCACATAAAACATTTATTATCTTTATTTTTTACATTTATTATAGCTAGTTTAGATTTAATGTTTTCAGGTAAATCAATATAACTTGATCCTCTCAAGGGTTGATACTTATTTATTCTCAATTCCAAAAATTTAATTTCTTCAAGACTCCAACCAGATCCTTTTGATATAAAATCATCAGATTCATTTATTAAGTTGTCAATAACATAATCATAAAAAGTATGTAAATCATTAGATTTTAATATAATTTGATTCTCAGTTTTGAATGTAAATTCTTGAATTTCTTCATTCAATTTATACAAACAAAACAATTTAAAATTTACCTTTATACCATTAAATTCTTCCAAAATTTGCTTTATTTTTTTTATTACAACCTTTCTTTTCTCTTCTAAAAATTCTAGAGGGATTTTAATATTATTACAATTATTAATTCTATATTATCTTAATCTAGATTTATAAGCAGTTTCATATTCCTTAATTTCTACATTACCTTCATCATTTAATAATGCTTTTTTATGTTTTCGACTTGATATGTGATTTTCTAAATGTTTATAATATATACCGCAAATAATACATTTTCTCTTTTGTTTTGATCTTTTAATCATTAAGTCTTTCTTTATATGTTCTTCTTCATCTTCGAAATATTTACCACATATACGACATTTTCTATCTTCTGTAAATAACTTCTCAAGATTTTCTTCTAGTAACTTTTCTTCAAGAAAGACAGATTTAAAATCATTACTATTTTTATCAAATCTTAAACTAAAAGAATCAAAAATTTTCTTAATTTTATTACGTTTTTCAGGTTTTTCAATAAATATTTTTTTCTTTTTATCTAAGTATGCTGACAAATCTAGATTTAATAAATCTAATAAAACAGGTTTATATTCACCTGTTTTTCTGATATATTTAATTAATAATCTAATTATATCATCCTTCTTACAGCCTTTAGGTTGTTTAATATTAAATAATTTTACTCCTTTTCTAAGTTCATTAATAGTCTTTGACTTTAAGGCAAGCTCCATTTATTAGGAAACATTTTTTGAAATACTTTTTCCTGGAAGATGCTTACTGTGATAAATACTTTTTAAATGTCTCTTTTTGTGTGTATAGGTATATTGCATACCACATTCACATTTAAATTTTTTATATTTGATTATGGAATCACAACATTTACAATGACGTTGGAAATTAATTTTTCCATATCTATGATATATGTAAAACTCATTTACTGATTTCATAGTCAAACAGTGTATACACTTTTTTGCAAGCTCCATTTATTAGGAAACATTTCTTGAAATACTTTGTAAAAAATCATTCCATATTTTTTCATATTTCTTTTTCACACTTTGAAACTTTATTTTATTTTCAATATTAAAAATATCACAAATCTTTTTCGTAAAATAGTAATAGTTAATTGATTTCTCATAATACACAAAATCTAAAAATTTTAAAAACATATCCTCAACTTCTTGAGAAATATTATATCTCCTTTTTAATCGATTAAAATAACAAACTTTACTATTATATCTTTGTTTTAAACTTTCGTAATCGATAACATAAAAATATTCTTCTTCTTCTGAATCATAGATTAATTTCGTCTTTAAATTATGCTTATTATCTTCATCATTCATTTATATATGAACTAATTCAGATGTCCAACTATTAAATTCATCTGGATATCCTAACCATTTTACAAAATATTTATTTCCTTTCTTTTTTATGATTTTTTTCAATTTTATATACATCATCTTTTTTATTATATTTTACCATTTCATATTCATAAATTGCCCCTTCTATTTCTTCTCCATTTAAATCTTTCACTTTATAAGTATGGATCTCCCTCTATTGTTTCAGAAACTACAAATATTTCTTCTGTAAATGTAGAATCATCTACTTTCTTGAATTTTTTTTTAATTGTTGATATTCTAACTCTATCCCCTATCTTAAATTTCGGTTTTCTAATTACTTTTTCTTTATATAAATTTTTATAAACTTGAGATTCGTTTTCTTCCTTACTAGCTTCAACAGGTGTCATTTTTATTGATCTATGATACGAATTGTTATAATTTTTAAGTAATTTAGGTAGTACATCAATATATCTTTTAGTATTATTAGCGTACATATATTTTATAATTTTTTCTCTTATACTTCTATTAAATCTCTCAGCTATTGCAGATTTTATTTCTTTATTATAAGTCGTAAACCAATGTATATTATTATCTTTGAATAATTTTTGTGTAACTTTTCCTGTAAATTCAGTACCTTCATCTGTCAAAATGAATTTTGGCTTTCTTTCTTTAAAAACTTGTTTGAAACCTTGTACGACTTCTTCAGATGTTTTTCTTTTTATAGGGAAAGCCCAAGCATATTTATTAAAAGCATCTATAACTGTTAATAAATAATTAGTTCCATCATTATATTTGCTATAATTTTTTAAAATAACAAATCAGCGTCAAATTGATTATTATTGTTTGGAACAAAAACTCTCCTTCTTTTAAATTTACGAATGACAGGTTTATATCTATTATATACATCTTGTTCATGTAAAAATTCTTCAACATTAGGTAACCCTGTTTTTCTTTTCAATTCTTGAATACCACAATAACCTGTTTCTGGATTATAATATGTTTCTTTTAAGATTTCTAACTTAAAAAAGTATTCTTTTTACTTCCGCAAATAGTACAGATACCTTTACCAACTGGTTTATTATTTTTAGAAGTAGTTTCATAATAATTTTTAGTTTCGGTTTTCTTTTTACACTTGACACAATACATATTAGAAGATATTCCTAACCCAAAAGTTTCTTTAGCTTTAACAATAGGTTTAATGATTCCTCTATCTAATTTTTCTCGAAATGTCGGATTTTGTATAGCATTTAAATCATCTATTAATTCTTGATCAGCAACATGTCTCTGTTTTGTATCTTTTGTTTTACTATAAGAAATATCATGTTTTTTACATGCTTTATCAACTTTATTTATTCCAGGATCACCTCTTTTTAATCTTTTTTCTAATTTTGTAAATGGACCACAATATTGATATCCTGGTAAATGCATTTCTGCAGGATTTATTTTATCTTGTAACCATCCAACAATATCACTACCTTTCATTTATTTAGGATGAATAAATTTATATCCAATCAATTGCATTTGTTTTACGTATTTTTCAACTGGATTAAATTTTAAACTTTTTATGAAATCCTTTTCTCGCATATAAATTTCTTCTTCTGTCATATCCTTAGCTTTAAACAAATTAATGAGTTCTTTATAAAAATTATAACAATGTCTATATTCTTCTTTCCTTTCTGCTATTTTTAATGCAAGATCAATAGCTTCTACTATACCAACCGATAAACTTAAAAAAGCAAGCGGAAGAAAGGCAATAGCTGATAAACCCGTTCCACTTAGAATGACCTTACTTACTGATAATGAAATACTTATCTTTTGATACAAATTTCTACTCTTTCTGTAAAGATACAATCTTTTTTCTAAATATTCTTCCATATCATTTATATAGGATCAAATTTTTTTCTGTATCTTATTTTTGGATTCACTAAATCTAACATTAAAAAATCGTATTGTTTTTGAACACTTTTATTATATATTTGTTTGAATTCTTCAGTACTTAATTTACCATCTATCTCTCTTATAATCTGTTGAATTTCTTTTGGGTGTAGAATGAAATATATAAAGTAATTACAGTTCTTTCTTACATTGATAGGTGTTAAATAATATGACTGAGATAAATAAATAATGGATGCGTTTTTCTTTCCACCTCTGATAAATAATTCTTGAATGGTTTTTTGATCTTTCTCAGTCACACAATCATCGAAAATAACTAAATTCTTTAATGTAGGATTTAAATCATCTACAGTAATAAAATCATCTGAAGAAAAGAATACTTCCTTTTTGTATTTATCATATAATTTTAATAATGTTTTCTTATTCTTTATATTCTTACATTTCAAAATATCTTTTCTTTCTATATCTTCAAACAATGTATATATTTCTTGTAATTTAGAATATTTAGGTTCGTATAAATCTTTTGCACATATATATAGTGCATCAAAAATTAAAAAATCATAAATCAAATTTAACAGCAAATTTGTTTTACCTGAACCTGAAGGTCCTGTTATAAGCAATCTAAATGGATGTTTAGGTAACAAAGGATGTTGATTAGGATCAGGTAACTCATCTGGTTCCGTGTAATCTTTAATTTTTATCATTTAAAATAAGTAAAAAAATAATTTACTGCAGTAAAAAATAAAATTAGCTGCAGTAAAAAATTAATATTATATAAATGAATAAATTAGAAAAAGAACGGAAACACAAGTTTATAAAACAAATAAAAGATGCAATTAAATTAGTAAAATTAGAAAAAAAAATAAGAAAGAATAGTGAAGATCAACTAAAAGAAAAATTAGGTATTCAAAAGACCTTAGAGGAATTTCATAAACCAGTCACTCAAGAAATTGAAAAATATGAAAAATCAAATAAAGAAGTTGTAAAAAGTATTCAAAATGCTGTAGAAAATATTTCTTTTCCATCTATAGAAGAGCCTATTGAAGCTGTGAAAGAATTAGTATCTATTACTTATGATATCGATCAAAATTTAAATTTAAAATATTTAAAAGACGAAAAATTATACAGACCTTCAGTATTTTTAAACGATCAAGAAGAATTAGAGGAGCTGTATGGAAGAGCTAAACAGTTAAAAGAAGGATTATCGAAGAAAAGAGGCAACTTAAAAAGTACAAGTTCTAGGGCTAAAAATTTTTCAGAGGAGGAATTAAACCAGAAAAAGAATGAAATAAAAGAAATTATAAATAAAGAAAATATGTTGCAAAATTATATGCATAGATTAAATATGATTCGAAGTAGTAAAGAAATGAAGGTGGGTAAAGGATTGGATGTATTATCAAATTTAACAGAAAAAAAATGTAATGGTAGTAAATCAAAGAAATTGTATAATCAAGTAGCTTTATTGTTAGATATGTTATTAAAAAATGGAGAAATGACCTATAAGGATGTACAACGATATCATAAACAATTTATCTGTTAATAAATGATAAAAAATAAATTTTATTTGAGTAAAGGTCAGAAAAATAAACTTAAATCAGCTTTTAGAAATAAAGGAGAACTAACATTACAAATAGATAAATCTAAAACTCCTAATCATGAGATGTATTTAACTAAAACTCAAATTAATCATATTAATAATGGAAAAAGAATTACAATCAGTAAAACTCAATTAGATAAAAATGGAGGATTTTTACCATTTCTGGCAGCACTTATACCCTCTTTAATAACCGCTGCTAAATTTGCAGTTCCAGCATTAGCAACAGGTGCTTTATCAGGATTAGCTAGTTCAGCTGTACAAAAGAAAGAATCTGGGAAAAAAAAAACGTGGAAAGGGAATATATCAACCGTGGGAATTAGTGACAAAATGATTAAAGATAATATGAAAAATGAAAAAGGATTTATAGGTGTGTTTACCTCTGATTTATTACCTAAAACAATAGGAAAATTTGAAAATGGAATCATTAATTTAGATGTTTCAACAGGTCCCGGAACTCATTGGGTTTGTTATTACAATGATCCTAAATATAAATATGTGGCATATTTTGATCCGTTTGGTGAATATAATGATATACCTAAAAATATTAAATCATTTCTTGTTACATCTAATAAAAAAACAAAAATAGGTTATAATGATAGTTTTTTACAGAAACCTTCATCTGTGAAGTGTGGTTTATTTTGTATGAAATATATAAGAGAAAGGAATAAAGGTATATCACCTAAAAATGTTCTCAAATCATTTCCTACACAAAAACCTAGTGTAGGAAATGAAAATTTTGTTATGTATAAATGATAATATTAAAATCGGAAGGTCATGAGAAATCAGAGGAATTTACTGTAAATTTTATTACACCTCTTAAAATAAAAAAATTAGCTTTACAGTCGTTTTCTACGGAAGTTTCCTGGTTTAATATAAGTAAGAATTATGGAAATAACATATTTAGAATGTATACATTAGACACAGATATAAAAATTGTTATCTCAAATGGTAATTATACTGTAAGAGGTTTAAATGAGTATATGATGAAAATATTTGGTAAGGATCCACCTGTCAAATTTGGTATTATTGAAGCAAGACAAAGAATATCTATTAAACTAAAAAAAATTGGGTAATTGATTTTACAGAAAGTAACTTTCATAAAATTATAGGCTTTTTAAAACCGACATATGGAAGTTATGATGAAGAAACAGAGGTTGAAGGTGAATATATTGCTAATATATCCAACGGAAATGATAATATTTATATTCACTGTGATGTTGTAAAAGGATCTTTAATAAATCAATATAATTCAGAAGTCATATATTCTTTCACTAATAAAAACCCTCCAGGTAGGATAATTTCAAAAGAATTTAATAATTGGATATATTTTCCTGTTAAAGTGGATCCTGTTGAAAGAATAAAAATGAGGATTACTAAACAAAAAGGCGAATTAATAGATTTAAATAAAGGAGCTGTAGAATTTAATTTTATTTCTTCTTAAATAAATGGATAAACATGGATTATATAGAAAAAGTAAAAGAATACAAGGATTTTTAAAGGTTTTATTGAAAACTGAACCTATTATTAAACCTATTATAACTGAACTTATTATAACTCAATCTATTATTACTTGTTTTGATGAGTCCTCGGAAGTATAGTGGTCAGTATCCCCGCCTGTCACGCGGGAGACCGGGGTTCGATTCCCCGCCGGGGAGGGAATTTTTTTGGCTATAACGTGCTTAAAATTTAAATACTGATGGAATAAATATATATTAAATGTATACATTGCTAAAATTTGTTGATTATTTATTAAGGAGAGAGACATTGGCATCTAAATTTCTGGCAGCTCTATTGAAAGTACAATACTATGTTCATGTACCTTCATTAAAGTTTTACAGTTAACAGAAGGGAAGCAGTACTCAGTGAGGATTGATTTTATACTTTTTATCTTACTTGTTTTGAAGAGTCCTCGGTAGTATAGTGGTCAGTATCCCCGCCGGTCACGCGGGACACCGAGGAGGAAATTTTTTTGGGAGGACATTTTTTGGCTATAACGTGCTTAAAATTTAATTACTGGTGGAATAAGTATATATTAAATGTATACACTGCTAAAATTTGTTGAAGATTTATTATCAAAATAGACATAGGCATCTAAATTTCCGGCAGCTCTACTGATAGTGCAATACAGTTTTTATGTGCCCTCATTAAAATTTTATAGTTAGCAAAAGGGAAGCAGTACTCAGTGAGGATTGATTGTAGAATTTTTATCTTACTTGTTTTGATGAGTCCTTGGTAGTATAGTGGTCAGTATCCCCGCCTGTCATGCGGGAGACCGGAGTTCGATTCCCCGCCGGGGAGGGAATTTTTTTGGCTATAACGTGCTTGAAATTTAAATACTGATGGAATAAATATATATTAAATGTATACATTGCTAAAATTTGTTGATTATTTATTAACGAGATAGACATTGGCATCTAAATTTCTGGCAGCTGTATTGAAAGTACAATATTATGTTTATGTACCTTCATTAAAGTTTTACAGATATCAGAAGGGAAGCAGTACTCAGTGAGGATTAATTTTAGACTTTTTATCTTGCTTGTTTTGATGAGTCCTCGGTAGTATAGTGGTCAGTATCCGCGCCTGTCACATGGAAGACCAGGGTTCGATTGTTTTTTTGGCTAAAAGGTGTTTAAATTTAAATACTGATGGAATAAGTATATATTAAATGTATACATTGCTAAAATTTGTTGTTGATTTCTTATCAAAATAAACATTGGCATCCAAATTTCTTGCAGCTCTACTGATAGTAGAATACAATGTTTATGCAGCTTCATTAATGTTTTACAGTCAAAAGTAGGGAAGTATTACTCAGTGAGGATTGATTTTAGAATTTTTATCTTACTTGTTTTGATGTGTCCTCGGTAGTATAGTGGTCGGTATCCTCGCCTGTGCCGCGGAAGACCGGGGTTCGATTCCCCGCCGGGGAGGAAATTTTTTTTTGCTATAACGTGCTTAAAATTTAATTACTGATGTATTAAGTATATATTAAATGTATACATTGCTAAAATTTGTTGAAGGTTTATTATCGAAATTTTATTGGCTATAACGTGCTTAAAATTTAATTACTCTCGGAATAAGTAGATATATATAATGTATACTTTGCTGAAATTTGTTGATGATTTATTATCGAAATAGACATAGGCATCTAATTTTCCGGCAGCTCTACTGATAGTGCAATACAATTTTTATGTACCCTCATTAAAATTTTTTAGCAGAAGGGAAGCAGTACTCAGTGAGGATTGATTTTAGAATTTTTATCTTACTTGTTTTGATGAGTCCTCGGAAGTATAGTGGCCAGTTTCCCCGCTTGTCACACGGGAGAGAGGTGTTCGAATCCCCGCGGGGGAGGAAATTTTTTGGCTATACCGTGCTTAAAATTTAATTACTGATTGAATAAATTTGTATTAAATATATACATTGCTAAAATTTGTTGATTATTTTTTATCGAGATAGTCATTGGCATCTAAATTTCTGGCAGCTCTATTGAAAGTACATACTATGTTTATGTACCTTCATTAAAGTTTTACAGTTAAGAGACGCGAAGCAGTACTCAGTGAGAATTGATTTTAGACTTTTTATTTTACTTGTTTCGATGTGTCCTCGGTACTATAGTGGTCAGTATCCCGCCTGTCACGCGGGACACCGGGGTTCGATTCCCTGCCGGGGAGGAAATTTTCTTGTCTATAACGAACTTCAAATTTATTTATTGATGGAATACGTATATATTAAATGTATACAATTCTTAAATTTGTTGATGATTTATTATCAAAATAGACATAGGCATCTAAATTTCCGGCAGATCAACTGAAAGTACAATACAATTTTTATGTACCCTCATTAAAATTTTATAGTTAGCTGAAGGGAAGCAATACTCTGTGAGGATTGATTTTAGTCTTTTTATCTTACGTGTTTTGATGAGTCCTCGGTAGCATAGTGGTCAGAATCTCCGCGGGAGACCGGGGTTCTATTTCCCGCCGGGGAGTAAATTTTTTTCTGCTATAACGTGCTTAAAATTTAATTACTGTCGGAATAAGTAGATATATTAATTGCATATATTTCTAAAATTTGTTGATTATTTTTTATCGAGATAGTCATTGGCATCTAAATTTCTGGCAGCTCTATTGAAAGAAAAATACTATGTATATGTACCTTCATTAAAGTTTTACGCAGTACTCAGTGAGGATTGATTTTTGACTTTTTATTTTACTTGTTTCAATGAGTCCTCGGTAGTATAGTGGTCAGTATCTCCGACTGTCACGCGGGGGACCCGGGTTCGATTCCCCCCGGGGAGGAAATTTTTCTTTGCTCTAACGTGCTTAAAATTTAATTACTGATGTAATAAGTATATATATTAATTTTAAACATTGCTAAAATTTGTTGATGATTTATTATCGAAATAGACATTGGCATCTAAATTTCCGGCAGCTCAACTGAAAGTCCAATACAATTTTTATGTACCCTCATTAAAATTTTTTAGCAGAAGGGAAGCAGTACTCAGTGAGGATTGATTTTAGAATTTTTATCTTACTTGTTTTGATGAGTCCTCGGTATTATAGTGGTCAGTATCCCCGCCTGTCACGCGGGAGACCGGGGTTCGATTCCCCGCGGGGAGGAAATTTTTTGACTATAACGTGCTTAAAATTTAATTATTGATGAAATAAATATATATATTAATTGTATACATTGCTAAAATTTGTTGATGATTTATTATCGTAATAGACGATGGCATCTAAATTTCCGGCAGCTCTACTGATAGTGCAATACAATTTTCATGTGCCCTCATTAAAATTTTATAGTTAGCAGAAGGGAAGCAGTACTCAGTGTAGATTGATTTTAGAACTTTTATCTTACACATCATGATGAGTCCTCGGTAGTATAGTGGTCAGTATCCCCGCCTGTCACACGGGAGAGAGGTGTTCGATTCCCCGCGGGGGAGGAAATTTTTTGGCTATACCGTGCTTAAAATTTAATTACTGATGGAATAAATTTGTATTAAATATATACATTGCTGAAATTTGTTGATTATTTTTTATCGAGATAATTATTGGCATCTAAATTTCTGGCAGCTCTATTGAAAGTACAATACTATGTTTATGTACTTTCATTAAAGTTTTACAGTTAAGAGAAGCGAAGCAGTACTCAGTGAGGATTGATTTTGGACTTTTTATCTTACTTGTTTTGATGAGTCCTCGGTAGTATAGTGGTCAGTATCCCCGCGGGAGACCGGGGTTCTATTCCCCGCCGGGGAGTAAATTTTTTTCTGCTATAACGTGCTTAAAATTTAATTACTGTCGGAATAAGTAGATATATTAATTGCATACATTGCTAAAATTTGTTGAAGATTTATTATCGATATAGACATTGGCATCTAAATTTCCTTCAGCTCTACTGATAAAGCAATACAATTTTTATGTACCCTCATTAAAATTTTATAGTTAACCGAAGGGAAGCAGTACTCAGTGTAGATTGATTTTAGAATTTTTATCTTACACGTCTTGATGAGTCCTCGTTAGTATAGTGGTCAGCATCCCCGCCTGTCACACGGGAGAGAGGTGTTCGATTTCCCGCGGTGGAGGAAATTTTTTGGCTAACCGTGCTTAAAATTTAATTACTGACGGAATAAGTAGATATGTTAATAGCATACATTGCTAAAATTGTTGAAGATTTTTTATCGAGATAGTCATTGGCATCTAAATTTCTGGCAGCTCTATTGAAAGAACAATACTATGTTTATGTACCTTCATTAAAGTTTTACAGTTAAGAGAAGGGAAGCAGTACTCAGTGAGGATTGATTTTAGACTTTTTATCTTACTTGTTTTGATGAGTCCTCGGTAGTATAGTGGTCAGTATCTCCGTCTGTCACGCGGGAGACCGGGGTTTGATTCCCCGCCGAGGAGGAAATTTTTTTGGCTATAACGTGCTTAAAATTTAAATATTGATGGAATAAGTATATATTAAATGCATACATTGCTAAAATTTGTTGTTGATTTCTTATCAAAATAGACATTGGCATCCAAATTTCCTGCAGCTCTACTGATATTAGAATACAATGCTTATGCAGCTTCATTAATGTTTTACAGTCAACAGTAGGGAAGCAGTATTCAGTAAGGATTGATTTTAGAATTTTTATCTTACTTGTTTCGACGTGTCCTCGGTAGTGTAGTGGTCAGTATCCCCGCCTGTCACGCGGGAGAGAGGTGCTGGATTCCCCGCGGGCGAGGAAATTTTATTGGCTATAACGTGCTTAAAATTTAATTTCTCTCGGAATAAGTAGATATATTAATTGTATACATTGCTAAAATTTGTTGATGATTTATTATCTAAATAGACGATGGCATCTAAATTTTCGGCAGTTCTACTGATAGTGCAATACAATTTTTATGTGCCCTCATTAAAATTTTATAGTTAGCAGAAGGGAAGCGGTACTCAGTGCAGATTGATTTTAGAATTTTTATCTTACACGTCTTGATGAGTCCTCGGTAGTATAGTGGTCAGTATCCCCGTCTGTCACACGGGAGAGAGGTGTTCGATTTCCCGCGGGGGAGGAAGAGTTTTTGGCTATAACGTGCTTGAAATTTAAATACTGAAAGAATAAGTATATATATTAATTATATACTTTGCTTAAATTTGTTGATGATTTATTATCGAAATAGACGATGGCATCTAAATTTCAGGCAGCTCTACTGATAGTGAATATAATTTTAATGTGCCCTCATTAAAGTTTTATAGTTAGCAGAAGGGAAGCGGTACTCAGTGCAGATTGATTTTAGAATTTTTATCTTACACGTCTTGATGAGTCCTCTGTAGTATAGTGGTCAGTATCCCCGTCTGTCACACGGGAGAGAGGTGTTCGATTTCCCGCGGGGGAGGAAGAGTTTTTGGCTATAACGTGCTTAAAATTTAAATACTAATGGAATAAATATATATTAAATGTATACATTGCTAATATTTGTTGATTATTTATTAACGATATAGACATTGGTATCTAAATTTCTGGCAGCTCTATTGAAAGTTCAATACTATGTATATGTACCTTCATTAAAGTTTTACAGTTAACAGAAGGGAAGCAGTTATCAGTGAGAATTGATTTTAGACTTTTTATTTTACTTGTTTTGATGAATCCTCTGTAGTATAGTGGTCAGTATCCTCGCCTGTCACGCGGGAGACCGGGGTTCGATTTTTTTTGGCTATAACGTGCTTGAAATTTAAATACTGAAGGAATAAGTATATATTAAATGTATACCTTTCAAAAATTGGTTGATTTCTTATCAAAATAGACATTGGCATCCAAATTTCCTGCAGCTCTACTGATAGTAGAATACAATGTTTATGCAGCTTCATTAATATCTTACAGTGAACAGTAGGGAAGCAGTACTCAGTGAGGATTGATTTTAGAATTTTTTTCTTAAGTGTTTTAATGTGTCCTCGGTAGTATAGTCGTCAGTATCCCTGCCTGTCACGCGGGAGACCGGGGTTCGATTCCCCGCCGGGGAGGAAATTTTTTTTGCTATAACGTGCTTAAAATTTAATTACTAATGGAATAAGTTGCTTTATTAATTGTATACATTGCTAAACTTTGTTGATGATTTATTATCAAAATAGACATTGGCATCTAAATTTCCGGCAGCTCTACTGAAAGTACAATGTAATGTTTCTGTACCTTTACTAAAGTTTTATACTAAGCAGCAGGGAAGCAGTACTCAGTGTAGATTGATTTTAGAATATTTACCTGACACTTCTTGATGCGTCCTCGGTAGTAATGTGGTCAGTAAACTCGCCTGTCACACGCGAGAAACGTGCTGGATTCCCCGCGGGCGAAGAAATTTTATTGGCTATAACGTGCTTAAAATTTAATTACTCTCGGAATAAGTAGATATATTAATTGTATACATTGCTAAAATTTGTTGATGATTTATTATCGAAATAGACATTGGCATCTAAATTTCCGGCAGCTCTACTGAAAGTACAATGTAATGTTTCTGTACCTTTACTAAAGTTTTATACTAAGCAGCAGGGAAGCAGTACTCAGTGTAGATTGATTTTAGAATATTTACCTGACACTTCTTGATGCGTCCTCGGTAGTAATGTGGTCAGTAAACCCGCCTGTCACACGCGAGAAACGTGCTGGATTCCCCGCGGGCGAAGAAATATTATTGGCTATAACGTGCTTAAAATTTAATTACTCTCGGAATAAGTAGATATATTAATTGTATACATTGCTAAAATTTGTTGATGATTTATTATCGAAATAGACATTGGCATCTAAATTTCCGGCAGCTCAACTTAAAGTACAATACAATTTTTATGTACCCTCATTAAAATTTTATAGTTAGCAGAAGGGAAGCAGAACTCAGTGAGGATTGATTTTAGAATTTTTATCTTACTTGTTTTGATGAGTCCTCGGTAGTATAGTGGTCAGTATCCCCGCCTGTCACGCGGGAGACCGGGGTTCGATTCCCCGCCGGGGAGGAAATTTTTTTGGCTATAACGTGCTTAAAATTTAATTACTGATGGAATAAGTATATTTATTAATTGTATACATTGCCAAAATTTGTTGATGATTTATTATCGAAATAGACGATGGCATCTAAATTTCCGGCAGCTCTACTGATAGTGCAATACAATTTTTTTGTGCCCTCATTAAAATTTTATAGTTAGCAGAAGGGAAGCGGTACTCAGTGCAGATTGATTTTAGAATTTTTATCTTACACGTCTTGATGAGTCCTCGGTAGTATAGTGGTCAGTATCCCCGTCTGTCACACGGGAGAGAGGTGTTCGATTTCCCGCGGGGGAGGAAATTTTATGGCTATACCGTGCTTAAAATTTAATTACTGATGGAATAAGTTTGTATTAAATGTATACATTGCTAAAATTTGTTGATTATTTTTTATCGAGATAGTCATTGGCATCTAAATTTCCGGCAGATCAACTGAAAGTACAATACAATTTATATGTACCCTCATTATTATTTTATAGTTAGCTGAAGGGAAGCAATACTCAGTGAGGATTGATTTTAGAATTTTTATCTTACTTGTTTTGATGAGTCCTCGGCAGTATAGTGGTCAGTATCCCCGTTTGTCACGCGGGAGACCGGGGTTCGATTCCCCGCCGGGGAGGAAATTTTTATGGCTATAACGTGCTTAAAATTTAATTACTGATGGAAAAGTATATATTAAATGTATACGTTGCTAAAATTTGTTTTGTTGATTTCCTATCAAAATAGACATAGGCATCCAAATTTCCTGCAGCACTACTGATAGTAGAATGTAATGTTTATGCAGCTTCATAAATGTTTTACAGTCAACAGTAGGGAAGCAGTACTCAGTGTAGATAGATTTTAGAATTTTTATCTTACACGTCTTGATGAGTCCTCGGTAGTATAGTGGTCAGTATCCCCGCCTGTCACTCGGGAGAGAGGTGTTCGATTCCCGGCGGGGGAAGAAATTTTATGGCCATACCTTGCTTAAAATTTAATTTCTGATAGAATAATTATATATTAAATGTATACATTGCTAAAATTTGTTGATTATTTTTTATCGAGAAAGTCATTGGCATCTGAATTTCTTTCAGCTCTATTGAAAGTACAATACTATGTTTATGTACCTTCATTAAAGTTTTACAGTTAAGAGAAGGAAGCAGTACTCTGTGAGGATTGATTTTAGACTTTTTACTTTACTTGTTTCGATGAGTCCTCGGTAGTATAGTGGTCAGTATCCCCGCCTGTCACGCGAGAGACCGGGTTCGATTCCTCGGAAGGGAGGAAATGTTCCTTTGCCATAACGTGCTTAAAATTTAATTACTGATGCAATAAGTAGATATTTTAATTGTATACATTGCTAAAATTTGTTGATGATTTATTATCGAAATAGACATTGGCATCTAAATTTCCGGCAGCTCTATTGATAGTGCAATACAATTTTTATGTACCTCAATAAAATTTTATAGTTAAACGAAGAGAAGCAGTACTCAGTGAATATTGATTTTAGAATTTTTATCTTACTTGTTTTGATGTGTCCTCGGTAGTATAGTGGTCAGTATCCCCGCCTGTCACACGGGAGAAAGGTGTTCGATTCCCCGCGGGGAGGAAATTTTTTGGCTATACCGTGCTTAAACTTTAATTACTGAAGGAATAAGTATATATTAAATGTATACATTGCTAAAATTTGTTGATTATTTTTTATCGAGAAAGTCATTGGCATCTGAATTTCTTTCAGCTCTATTGAAAGTACAATACTATGTTTATGTACCTTCATTAAAGTTTTACAGTTAAGAGAAGGAAGCAGTACTCTGTGAGGATTGATTTTAGACTTTTTACTTTACTTGTTTCGATGAGTCCTCGGTAGTATAGTGGTCAGTATCCCCGCCTGTCACGCGAGAGACCGGGTTCGATTCCTCGCAAGGGAGGAAATGTTCCTTTGCCATAACGTGCTTAAAATTTAATTACTGATGCAATAAGTAGATATTTTAATTGTATACATTGCTAAAATTTGTTGATGATTTATTATCGAAATAGACATTGGCATCTAAATTTCCGGCAGCTCTATTGATAGTGCAATACAATTTTTATGTACCTCAATAAAATTTTATAGTTAAACGAAGAGAAGCAGTACTCAGTGAATATTGATTTTAGAATTTTTATCTTACTTGTTTTGATGTGTCCTCGGTAGTATAGTGGTCAGTATCCCCGCCTGTCACACGGGAGAAAGGTGTTCGATTCCCCGCGGGGAGGAAATTTTTTGGCTATACCGTGCTTAAAATTTAATTACTGAAGGAATAAGTATATATTAAATGTATACATTGCTAAAATTTGTTGAAGATTTATTATTGAAATAGACATTGGCATCTAAATTTCCGGCAGCTCTACTGAAAGTACAATACAATGTTTCTGTACCTTTACTAAAGTTTTATAGTTAGCAGCAGGGAAGCAGTACCCAGTGTAGATTGATTTTAGAATTTTTATCTTATACATCTTGATGAGTCCTCGGTAGTATAGTGGTCAGTATCCCCGTCTGTCACTCGGGGGAGATGTGTTCGATTCCCCGCGGGGGAGGAAATTTTATAGCTATACCGTGCTTAAAATTTAATTACTGATGGAAAAATTATATATTAAATGTATACATTGCTAAAATTTGTTGAAGATTTATTATTGAAATAGAAATTGGCATCTAAATTTCCGGCAGCTCTACTGAAAGTACAATACAATGTTTCTGTACCTTTATTAAAGTTTTATACTTAGCAGCAGGGAAGCAGTACTCAGTGTAGATTGATTTTAGAATATTTATCTTGCACTTCTTGATGAGTCCTCGGTAGTATAGTGGTCAGTATCCCCGCATGTCACACGCGAGAGAGGTGCTGGAGTACCGGGGGTGAGGAAATTTTATTGGCTATAACGTGCTTAAAATTTAATTACTCTCGGAATAAGTAGATATATTAATTGTATTCATTGCTAAAATTTGTTGATGATTTATTATCGAAATAGACATAGGCATCTAAATTTCCGGCAGATCTACTAATAGTGCAATACAATTGTTGTGTACCCTCTTTAAAATTTTATAGTTAAACGAAGGGAAGCAGTACTCAGTGAGGATTGATTTTAGAATTTTTAACTTACTTGTTTTGATGCGTCCTCGGTAGTATAGTGGTCAGTATCCCCGCCTGTCACACCGGAGAGAGGTGTTCGATTCCCCGCGGGGGAGGAAAATTTTTGGCTATACCGTGCTTAAAATTTAATTACTAATGGAATAAGTTTGTATTAAATGTATACATTGCTAAAATTTGTTGATGATTTATTATCGAAATAGACATTGGCATCTAAATTTCCGGCAGCTCAACTGAAATTACAATACAATTTCTATGTACCCTCATTAAAGTTTTACAGTTAACAGAAGGGAAGCAGTACTCAGTGAGGATTGATTTTAGACTTTTTATCTTACTTGTTTTGATGAATCCTCTGTAGTATAGTGGTCAGTATCCACGCGGGAGACCGGGGTTCGATTTTTTTTGGCTATAACGTGCTTGAAATTTAAATACTGAAGGAATAAGTATATATTAAATGTATACATTTCCAAAAATTGGTTGATTTCTTATCAAAATAGACATTGGCATACAAATTTCCTGCAGCTGTACTGAAAGTTGAATACAATGTTTATGTACCCTCATTAAAGTTTTACAGTTAACAGAAGGGAAGCAGTACTCAGTGAGGATTGATTTTAGAATTTTTATCTTACTTGTTTTGATGAGTCCTCGGTAGTATAGTGGTCAGTATCCCCGCCTGTCACGCGGGAGACCGGGGTTCGATTCCCCGCCGGGGAGGAAACTTTTTGGCTATAACGTGCTTAAAATTTAATTACTCTCTGAATAAGTAGATATATTAATTGTATACATTGTCAAAATTTGATGATGATTTATTATCGAAATAGACGATGGCATCTAAATTTCCGGCAGCTCTACTGATAGTGAATACAATTTTTATGTGTCCTCATTTAAATTTTATAGTTAGCAGAAGGGAAGCGGTACTCAGTGCAGATTGATTTTAGAATTTTTATCTTACACGTCTTGATGAGTCCTCGGTAGTATAGAGGTCAGTATCCCCGTCTGTCACACGGGAGAGAGGTGTTCGATTTCCCGCGGGGGAAGAAATTTTATGGATATACCGTGCTTAAAATTTAATTACTGATGGAATAAGTTTGTATTAAATGTATACATTGCTAAAATTTGTTGATTATTTTTATCGAGATAGTCATTGGCATCTAAATTTCTGGCAGCTCTATTGAAAGTACAATACTATGTTTATGTACCTTCATTAAAGTTTTACAGTTAAGAGAAGGGAAGCAGTACTCAGTGAGGATTGATTTTAGACTTTTTATCTTAGATGTTTCGCTGAGTCCTCGGTAGTATAGTGGTCAGTATCCCCGCCTGTCATGCGGGAGACCGGGGTTCGATTCCCCGCCGGGGAGGAAATATTTCTTTGCTATAACGTGCTTAAAATTTAATTACTGATGTAATAAGTAGATATATCAATTGTATATATCGCTAAAATTTTTTGATGATATATTATCGAAATAGACATTGACATCTAAATTTCCGGCAGCTCTACTGATAGTGCAATACAATTTTTATGTACCCTCATTAAAATTTTATAGTTAGCAGAATGGAAGCAGTACTCAGTGAGGATTGATTTTAGAATTTTTATCTTACTTGTTTTGATGAGTCCTCGGTAGTATAGTAGTCAGAATACCCGCGGAAAACCGGGGTTCTATTCCCCGCCGGGGAGTAAATTTTTTTCTGCTAAAACGTGCTTAAAATTTAATTACTGTCGGAATAAGTAGATATATTAATTGCATACATTGCTAAAATTTGTTGAAGAGTTATTATCGAAATAGACATTGGCATCTAAATTTCCGGCAGCTCTACTGATAGTGCAATACAATTTTTATGTACCCTCATTAAAATTTTATAGTTAACCGAAGGGAAGCAGTACTCAGTGAGGATAGATTTTAGAATTTTTATCTTACTTGTTTTGATGAGTCCTCTGTAGTATAGTGGTCAGTATCCCCGCCTGTCACGCGGGAGACCGGGGTTTGGAAGAAATTTTGTTTTGGCTATAACGTGCTTAAAATTTAATATCTGATGGATTAAGTATATATTAAATGTATACATTGCTAAAATTTGTTGAAGATTTATTATCGAAATAGACATTGGCATCTAAATTTCCGGCAGGTCTACTGATAGTGCAATACAGTTTTTATGTGCCCTCATTAAAATTTCATATAGTTAGCAGAAGGGAAGCAGTACTCAGTGAGGATTGATTTTAGAATTTTTATCTTACTTGTTTTGATGAGTCCTCTGTAGTATAGTGGTCAGTATCCCCGCCTGTCACGCGGGAGACCGGGGTTCGATTTTTTTGGCTATAACGTGCTTAAAATTTAAATACTGAATTAATAAGTATATATTAAATGTATACATTGCTAAAATTTGTTGTTGATTTCTTATCAAAATAGACATTGGCATCCAAATTTCCTGCAGCTCTACTGATAGTAGAATACAATGTTTATGCAGCTTCATTAATGTCTTACAGTTAACAGTAGGGAAGCAGTACTCAGTGAGGATTGATTTTAGAATTTTTATCTTACTTGTTTTAATGTGTCCTCGGTAGTATAGTGGTCAGTATCCCCGCCTGTCACACGCGAGAGAGGTGCTGAATTGCCCGCGGGGGAGGAAATTTTATTGGCTATAACGTGCTTAAAATTTAATTACTCTCGGAATAAGTAGATATATATATTGTATACATTGCTAAAATTTGTTGATGATTTATTATCGAAATAGACATAGGCATCAAAATTTCCGGCAGCTCTACTAATAGTGCAATACAATTTTTATGTGTCCTCTTTTATATTTAGCAGAAGGGAAGCGGTACTCAGTGAAGATTGATTTTAGAATTTTTATCTTACACGTCTTGATGAGTCCTCGGTAGTATAGAGGTCAGTATCCCCGTCTGTCACACGGGAGAGAGGTGTTCGATTTCCCGCGGGGGAGGAAATTTTATGGCTATAGCTTGCTTAAAATTTAATTACTGATGGAATAATTATATATTAAATGTATACATTGCTAAAATTTGTTGATTATTTTTTATCGAGATATCCATTGGCATCTAAATTTCTGGCAGCTCTATTGAAAGAACAATACTATGTTTATGTACCTTCATTAAAGATTTACAGTTAACAGAAAGGAAGCAGTACTCAGTGAGGATTGATTTTAGACTTTTTATCTTACTTGTTTCGATGAGTCCTCGTTAGTAAAGTGGTCAGTATCCCCGCCTGTCACGCGGGAGGGAAACCGGGGTTCGATTCCCTGCCGGGGAGGAAATTTTTATTGGCTATAACGTGCTTAAAATTTAATTACTGATGGAATAAGTATATATATTAATTGAATACCTTGCTAAAATTTGTTGATAATTTATTATCGAAATAGACATTGGCATCTAAATTTCCGGCAGCTCTACTGATAGTGCAATACATGTTTTATGTGCCCTCATTAAAATTTTATATTCAGCAGAATGGAAGCAGTACTCAGTGAGGATTGATTTTAGAATTTTTATCTTACTTGTTTTGATGAGTCCTCGGTAGTATAGTGGTCAGCATCCCCGCCTGTCACGCGGGAGACCGGGGTTCGATTCCTCGCTGGGGAGGAAGTTTTTTTGGCTATAACGTGCTTAAAATTTAAATACTGATGGAATAAATATATATTAAATGTATACATTGCTAAAATTTGTTGATTATTTATTAACGAGATAGACATTGGTATCAAAATTTCTGGCAGCTCTATTTAAAGTTCAATACTATGTTTATGTACCTTCATTAAAGTTTTGCAGTTAACAGAAAGGAAGCAGTACTCAGTGAGGATTGATTTTAGACTTTTTATCTTACTTGTTTTGATGAGTCCTCTGTAGTATAGTGGTCAGTATCCCCGCCTGTCACACGGGAGACCGGGGTTCGATTTTTTTTGGCTATAACGTGCTTAAAATTTTAATACTGAAGGAATAAGTATATATTAAATGTATACATTGCTAAAATTTGTTGTTGATTTCTTATCAAAATAGACATTGGCATCCAAATTTCCTGCTGCTCTACTGATAGCAGAATACAATGTTTATGCTGCTTCATTAATGTTTTACAGTCAACAGTAGGGAAGCAATACTCAGTAAGGGTTGATTTTAGAATTTTTATCTTATTTGTTTTGATGTGTCCTCGGTAGTACAGTGTTCAGTATTCCCACCTGTCACGCGGGAGACCGGGGTTCGATTCCCCTCCGGGGAGGAATTTTTTTTTTTGCTATAACGTGCTTAAAATTAAATTACTGATGGAATATGTAGATATATTAATTGTATACATTGCTAAAATTTGTTGATGATTTATTATCAAAATAGACATTGGCATCTAAATTTCCGGCAGCTCTACTGAAAGTTCAATACAATGTTTCTGTACCTTTATTAAAGTTTTATACTTAGCAGCAGGGAAGCAGTACTCAGTGTAGATTGATTTCAGAATATATATCTTACACTTCTAGATGCTTCCTCGGTAGTTTAGTGGTCAGTATCCCCGCCTGTCACACGCGAGAGAGGTGCTGAATTGCCCACGGGGGAGGAAATATTATTGGCTATACCGTGCTTAAAATTTAATTACTGATGGAATAATTTTGTATTAAATGTATGCATTGCTAAAATTTGTTGAAGATTTATTATTGAAATAGACATTGGCCTCTAAATTTCCGGCAGCTCTACTGAAAGTACAATGCAATGTTTCTGTACCTTTATTAAAGTTTTATACTTAGCAGCAGGGAAGAAGTACTCAGTGTAGATTGATTTTAGAATATTTATCTTGCACTTCTTGATGAGTCCTCGGTAGTATAGTGGTCAGTATCCCCGCATGTCACACGCGAGAGAGGTGCTGGAGTCCCGGGGGGGGGGGGAGGAAATTTTATTGGCTATAACGTGCTTAAAATTTAATTACTCTCGGAATAAGTAGATATATTAATTGTATTCATTGCTAAAATTTGTTGATGATTTATTATCGAAATAGACATAGGCATCTAAATTTCCGGCAGGTCTACTAATAGTGCAATACAATTTTTGTGTACCCTTTTTAAAATTTTATAGTTAAACGAAGGGAAGCAGTACTCAGTGAGGATTGACTTTAGAATTTTTAACTTACTTGTTTTGATGCGTCCTCGGTAGTATAGTGGGCAGTATCCCCGCCTGTTACACTGGAAAGAGCTGTTCGATTCCCCGCGAGGGAGGAAATTTTTTGGCTATACCGTGCTTAAAATTTAATTACTGATGGAATAAGTTTGTATTAAATGTATACATTGCTAAAATTTGTTGATTATTTTTTATCAAGATAGTCATTGGCATCTAAATTTCCGGCAGCGCAACTGAAAGTACAATACAATTTTTATGTACCCTCATTAATATTTTATATTTAGCTGAAGGGAAGCAATACTCAGTGAGGATTGATTTTAGAATTTTTATCTTACTTGTTTTGAAGATATCTCGGTAGTATAGTGGTCAGTATTCCCGCCTGTCACGCGGGAGACCGGGGTTCGATTCCCCGCTGGGGAGGAAATTTTTTTTTGCTATAATGTGCTTAAAATTTAATTACTGATGGAATAAGTAGATATATTAATTGTTTACATTGCTAAACTTTCTTGATGATTTATTATCAAAATAGACATTGGCATCTAAATTTCCGGCAGCTCTACTGAAAGTACAATACAGTGTTTCTGTGCCTTTATTAAAATTTTATACTTAGCAGCAGGGAAGCAGTACTCAATGTAGATTGATTTTAAAATATTTATCTGACACTTCTTGATTCGTCTTCGCCAGTATAGTGGTCAGTATCCCCGCCTGTCACACACGAGAGAGGTGCTGGATTCCCCGCGGGGGAGGAAATTTTATTGCCTATAAGTGCTTAAAATTTAATTACTCTCGGAATAAGTAGATATATTAATTGCATACATTGCTAAAATTTGTTGATGATTTATTATCGAAATAGATTTTGGCATCTAAATTTTCGGCAGCTCAACTGAAAGTACAATACAATTTTTATGCACCCTCATTAAAATTTTATAGTTAGCAGAAGGGAAGCAGTACTCAGTGTAGATTGATTTTAGAATTTTTATCTTACACGTCTTGATAAGTCCTCGGTAGTATAGTGGTCAGTATCCCCGCCTGTCACACGGGAGAGAGGTGTTCGATTTCTTGCGGGGGAGGAAATTTTATGGCTATACCGAGCTTAAAATGTAATTACTGATGGAATAATTATATATTAAATGTATACATTGCTAAAATTTGTTGATTATTTATTAACGAGATAGACATTGGTGTCTAAATTTCTGGCAGCTCTAATGAAAGTACAATACTATGTTTATGTACCTTCATTAAATTTTACAGTTAACAGAAGGGAAGCAGTACTCAGTGAGGATTGATTTTAGACTTTTTATCTTACTTGTTTAGATGAGTCCTCTGTAGTATAGTGGACAGTATCCCCGCCTGTCACGCTGGTGACCGGGGTTCGATTCCCCGCCCTGGATGAAATTTTTCTTTGCGATAACGTGCTTAAAATGTAATTACTGATGGAATAATTATATATTAATAGTATACATTGCTAAAATTTGTTGATAAATTATCGAAATAGACATTGGCATCTAAATTTCCGGCAGCTCAACTGAAAGTACAATACAATTTTTATGTACCCTCATTAAAATTTTATAGTTAGCAGAAGGGAAGCAGAACTCAGTGAGGATTGATTTTAGAATTTTTATCTTAGTTGTTTTGATGAGTCCTCGGTAGTATAGTGGTCAGTATCCCCGCCTGTCACGCGGGAGACCGGGGTTCGATTCCCCGCCGGGGAGGAAATTTTTTTGGCTATAACGTGCTTAAAATTTAATTACTGATGGAATAAGTATATTTATTAATTGTATACATTGCCAAAATTTGTTGATGATTTATTATCGAAATAGACGATGGCATCTAAATTTCCGGCAGCTCTACTGATAGTGCAAAACAATTTTTTTGTGCCCTCATTAAAATTTTATAGTTAGCAGAAGGGAAGCGGTACTCAGTGCAGATTGATTTTAGAATTTTTATCTTACACGTCTTGATGAGTCCTCGGTAGTATAGTGGTCAGTATCCCCGTCTGTCACACGGGAGAGAGGTGTTCGATTTCCCGCGGGGGAGGAAATTTTATGGCTATACCGTGCTTAAAATTTAATTACTGATGGAATAAGTTTGTATTAAATGTATACATTGCTAAAATTTGTTGATTATTTTTTATCGAGATAGTCATTGGCATCTAAATTTCCGGCAGCTCAACTGAAAGTACAATACAATTTTTATGTACCCTCATTATTATTTTATAGTTAGCTGAAGGGAAGCAATACTCAGTGAGGATTGATTTTAGAATTTTTATCTTACTTGTTTTGATGAGTCTTTGGCAGTATAGTGGTCAGTATCCCCGCTTGTCACGCGGGAGACCGGGGTTCGATTCCCCGCCGGGGAGGAAATTTTTATGGCTATAACGTGCTTAAAATTTAATTACTGATGGAAAAGTATATATTAAATGTATACGTTGCTAAAATTTGTTTTGTTGATTTCCTATCAAAATAGACATAGGCATCCAAATTTCCTGCAGCTCTACTGATAGTAGAATGTAATGTTTATGCAGCTTCATAAATGTTTTACAGTCAACAGTAGGGAAGCAGTACTCAGTGTAGGTAGATTTTAGAATTTTTATCTTACACGTCTTGATGAGTCCTCGGTAGTATAGTGGTCAGTATCCCCGCCTGTCACTCGGGAGAGAGGTGTTCGATTCCCCGCGGGGGAAGCAATTTTATGGCCATACCGTGCTTAAAATTTAATTTCTGATAGAATAATTATATATTAAATGTATACATTGCTAAAATTTGTTGATTATTTTTTATCGAGAAAGTCATTGGCATCTGAATTTCTTTCAGCTCTCTTGAAAGTACAATACTATGTTTATGTATCTTCATTAAAGTTTTACAGTTAAGAGAAGGAAGCAGTACTCGGTGAGGATTGATTTTAGACTTTTTACTTTACTTGGTTCGATGAGTCCTCGGTAGTATAGTGGTCAGTATCCCCGCCTGCCACGCGGGAGACCGGGGTTCGATTCCTCGCAAGGGAGGAAATGTTTCTTTGCCTTAACGTGCTTAAAATTTAATTACTGATGCAATAAGTAGATATTTTAATTGTATACATTGCTAAAATTTGTTGATGATTTATTATCGAAATAGACATTGGCATCTAAATTTCCGGCAGCTCTACTGATAGTGCAATACAATTTTTATGTACCCTCAATAAAATTAATAGTTAAACGAAGAGAAGCAGTACTCAGTGAATATTGATTTTAGAATTTTTATCTTACTTGTTTTGATGAGTCCTCGGTAGTATAGTGGTCAGTATCCCCGCCTGTCACACTGGAGAGAGGTGTTCGATTCCCCGCGGGGAGGAAATTTTTTGGCTATACCGTGCTTAAAATTTAATTACTGAAGGAATAAGTATATATTAAATGTATACATTGCTAAAATTTGTTGAAGATTTATTATTGAAATAGACATTGGCATCTAAATTTCCGGCAGCTCTACTGAAAGTACAATACAATGTTTCTGTACCTTTAATAAAGTTTTATAGTTAGCAGCAGGGAAGCAGTACTCAGTGAGGATTGATTTTAGATTTTTTAACTTACTTGTTTTGATGAGTCCTCGGTAGTATACTGGTCGGTATCCCCGCCTATCACGCGGGAGACCGGGGTTCGATTCCCTGCCATGGAGGAAAATTTTTTGGTTATAACGTGCTTAAAATTTAAATACTGATGGAATAAGTATATATTAAATGTATACATTGCTAAAATTTGTTGATGATTTCTTATCAAAATAGACATTGGCATCTAATTTTCCTGCAGCTCTACTGAAAGTAGAATACAATGTTTATGCAGCTTCATTAATGTTTTACAGTCAAAAATAGGAAAGCAGTACTCAGTGAGGATTGATTTTAGACTTTTTATTTTACTTGTTTTGATGAGTCCTCGGTAGTTGAGTTGTCAGTATCCCTGCCTGTCACGCGGGAGACCGGGGTTCGATTCCTCGCAAGGGAGGAAATGTTTCTTTGCCTTAACGTGCTTAAAATTTAATTACTGATGCAATAAGTAGATGTTTTAATTGTATACATTGCTAAAATTTGTTGATGATTTATTATCGAAATAGACATTGGCATCTAAATTTCCGGCAGCTCTACTGATAGTGCAATACAATTTTTATGTACCTCAATAAAATTTTATAGTTAAACGAAGAGAAGCAGTACTCAGTGAATATTGATTTTAGAATTTTTATCTTACTTGTTTTGATGAGTCCGCGGTAGTATAGTGGTCAGTATCCCCGCCTCTCACGCGGGAGACTGGGGTTCGGAAGAAATTTTGTTTTGGCTATAACGTGCTTAACATTTAATATATGATGGATTAAGTATATATTAAATGTACACATTGCTAAAATTTGTTGAAGATTTATTATCGAAATAGATATTGGCATCTAAATTTTCGGCAGGTCTACTGATAGTGCAATACAGTTTTTATGTGCCCTCATTAAAATTTCATATAGTTAGCAGAAGGGAAGCTGTACTCAGTGAGGATTGATTTTAGAATTTTTATCTTACTTGTTTTGATGAGTCCTCTGTAGTATAGTGGTCAGTATCCCCGCCTGTCACGCGGGAGACCGGGGTTCGATTTTTTTGGCTATAACGTGCTTAAAATTTAAATACTGAATTAATAAGTATATATTAAATGTATACATTGCTAAAATTTGTTGTTGATTTCTTATCAAAATAGACATTGGCATCCAAATTTCCTGCAGCTCTACTGATAGTAGAATACAATGTTTATGCAGCTTCATTAATGTCTTACAGTTAACAGTAGGGAAGCAGTACTCAGTGAGGTTTGATTTTAGAATTTTTATCTTACTTGTTTTAATGTGTCCTCGGTAGTATAGTGGTCAGTATCCCCGCCTGTCACGCGGGAGACCGGGGTTCGATTCCCCGCCGGGGAGGAAATTTTTTTTGCTATAACGTGCTTAAAATTTAATTACTGATGGAATAAGTAGATATATTAATTGTATAAATTGCTGAAATTTGTTGATGATTTATTATCAAAATAGACGTTGGCATCTAAATTTCCGGCAGCTCTACTGAAAGTACAATACAATGTTTCTGTACCTTTATTAAAGTTTTATACTTAGCAGCAGGGAAGCAGTACTCAGTGTAGATTGATTTTAGAATATATATCTTACACTTCTAGATGCTTCCTCGGTAGTTTAGTGGACAGTATCCCTGCCTGTCACACGCGAGAGAGGTGCTGAATTGCCCGCGGGGGAGGAAATTTTATTGGCTATAACGTGCTTAAAATTTAATTACTCTCGGAATAAGTAGATATATATATTGTATACATTGCTAAAATTTGTTGATGATTTATTATCGAAATAGACATAGGCATCTAAATTTCCGGCAGCTCTACTAATAGTGCAATACAATTTTTGTGTACCCTTATTAAAATTTTATAGTTAACCGAAAGGAAGCAGTATTGAGTGAGGATTGATTTTAGAATTTTTAACTTACTTGTGTTGAAGAGTCCTTGTTAGTATAGAGGTCAGTATCCCCGCCTGTCACACGGGAGAGAGGTGTTCGATTCCCCGCGGGGGAGGAAAATTTTTTGGCTATACCGTGCTTAAAATTTAATTACTGATGGAATAAGTTTGTATTAAATGTATACATTGCTAAAATTTGTTGATTATTTTTTATCGAGATAGTCATTGGCATCTAAATTTCCGGCAGCTCAACTGAAAGTACAATACAATTTTTATGTGCCCTCATTAAAATTTTATATTTAGCAGAAGGGAAGCGGTACTCAGTGAAGATTGATTTTAGAATTTTTATCTTACACGTCTTAATGAGTCCTCGGTAGTATAGTGGTAAGTATCCCCGTCTGACACACGGGAGAGAGGTGTTCGATTTCCCGGGGGGAGGAAATTTTATAGCTATACCTTGCTTAAAATTTAATTACTGATGGAATAATTATATATTAAATGTATACATTGCTAAAATTTGTTGATTATTTTTTATCGAGATATTCATTGGCATCTAAATTTCTGGCAGCTTTATTGAAAGAACAATACTATGTTTATGTACCTTCATTAAAGGTTTACAGTTAAGAGAAGATAGATGTAACAATGACTATGAAGATAATATTCAGTAAAGATCTATAAGATCTTGTAAGATATATAATCTAAAATCAATCTACACTGAGTACTGCTTCCCTGCTGCTAATTATAAAACTTTAATAAAGGTACAGAAACATTGTATTGTACTTTCAGTAGAGCTGCCGGAAATTTAGATGCCAACGTCTATTTTGATAATAAATCATCAACAAATTTCAGCAATGTATACAATTAATATATCTACTTATTCCATCAGTAATTAAATTTTAAGCACGTTATAGCAAAAAAAATTTCCTCCCCGGCGGGGAATCGAACCCCGGTCTCCCGCGTGACAGGCGGGGATACTGACCACTATACTACCGAGGACACATTAAAACAAGTAAGATAAAAATTCTAAAATCAATCCTCACTGAGTACTGCTTCCCTACTGTTAACTGTAAGACATTAATGAAGCTGCATAAACATTGTATTCTACTATCAGTAGAGCTGCAGGAAATTTGGATGCCAATGTCTATTTTGATAAGAAATCAACAACAAATTTTAGCAATGTATACATTTAATATATACTTATTAATTCAGTATTTAAATTTTAAGCACGTTATAGCCAAAAAAATCGAACCCCGGTCTCCCGCGTGACAGGCGGGGATACTGACCACTATACTACAGAGGACTCATCAAAACAAGTAAGATAAAAATTCTAAAATCAATCCTCACTGAGTACTGCTTCCCTTCTGCTAACTACAATTTTTATGTGCCCTCATTAAAATTTTATAGTTAGCAGATGGGAAGCGGTACTCAGTGCAGATTGATTTTAGAATTTTTATCTTACACGTCTTGATGAGTCCTCGGTAGTATAGAGGTCAGTATCCCCGTCAGTCACACGGGAGAGAGGTGTTCGATTTCCCGCGGGGGAGGAAATTTTATGGATATACCGTGCTTAAAATTTAATTACTGATGGAATAAGTTTGTATTAAATGTATACATTGCTAAAATTTGTTGATTATTTTTATCTTCATAGTCATTGGCATCTAAATTTCTGGCAGCCCTATTGAAAGTAAAATACTATTTTTATGTACCTTCATTAAAGTTTTACAGTTAAGAGAAGGGAAGCATCTTATAAGGGATAATATCTTATAGATCTTTTCTGAAAGTACAATACAATGTTTCTGTACCTTTATTAAAGTTTTATACTTAGCAGCAGGGAAGCAGTACTCAGTGTAGATTGATTTTAGAATATTTATCTTGCACTTCTTGTTGAGTCCTCGGTAGTATAGTGGTCAGTATCCCCGCATGTCACACGCGAGAGAGGTGCTGGAGTCCCGGGGGGGGGAGGAAATTTTATTGGCTATAACGTGCTTAAAATATAATTACTCTCGAAATAAGTAGATATATTAATTGTATTCATTGCTAAAATTTGTTGATGATTTATTATCGAAACAGACATAGGCATCTAAATTTCCGGCAGGTCTACTAATAGTGCAATACAATTTTTGTGTACCCTTTTTAAAATTTTATAGTTAAACAAAGGGAAGCAGTACTCAGTGAGGATTGACTTTAGAATTTTTAACTTACTTGTTTTGATGCGTCCTCGGTAGTATAGTGGGCAGTATCCCCGCCTGTCACACTGGAGAGAGGTGTTCGATTCCCCGCGGGGGAGGAAATTTTTTGGCTATACCGTGCTAAAATTTAATTACTGATGGAATAAGTTTGTATTAAATGTATACATTGCTAAAATTTGTTCATTATTTTTTATCGAGATAGTCATTGGCATCTAAATTTCCGGCAGCGCAACTGAAAGTACAATACAATTTTTATGTACCCTCATTAATATTTTATATTTAGCTGAAGGGAAGCAATACTCAGTGAGGATTGATTTTAGAATTTTTATCTTACTCGTTTTGAAGATATCTCGGTAGTATAGTGGTCAGTATTCCCGCCTGTCACGCGGGAGACCGGGGTTCGATTCCCCGCCGGGGAGGAAATTTTTTTTTGCTATAATGTGCTAAAATTTAATTACAGATGGCAAAGGTAGCTATATTAATTGTATACATTGCTAAACTTTGTTGATGATTTATTACCAAAAAAGACATTGGCATCTAAATTTCCGGCATCTCTACAGAAAGTACAATACAATGTTTCTGTACCTTTATTAAAGTTTTATACTTAGCAGCAGGGAAGCAGTACTCAATGTAGATTGATTTTAAAATATTTATCTGACACTTCTTGATGCGTCCTCGGTAGTATAGTGGTCAGTATCCCCGCCTGTCACACGCGAGAGAGGTGCTGGATTCCCCGCGGGGGAGGAAATTTTATTGGCTATAACGTGCTTAAAATTTAATTACTCCCGGAATAAGTAGATATATTAATTGCATACATTGCTAAAATTTGTTGATGATTTATTATCGAAATAGATTTTGGCATCTAAATTTCCGGCAGCTCAACTGAAAGTACAATACAATTTTTATGCACCCTCATTAAAATTTTATAGTTAGCAGAAGGGAAGCAGTACTCAGTGTAGATTGATTTTAGAATTTTTATCTTACACGTCTTGATGAGTCCTCGGTAGTATAGTGGTCAGTATCCCCGCCTGTCACATGGGAGAGAGATGTTCGATTTCCTGCGGGGGAGGAAATTTTATGGCTATAACGTGCTTAAAATGTAATTACTGATGGAATAATTATATATTAATTGTATACATTGCTAAAATTTGTTGATTATTTTTATCGAGATAGTCATTGGCATCTAAATTTCTGGCAGCTCTATTGAAAGAACAATACTATGTTTATGTACCTTCATTAAAGTTTTACTGTTAAGAGAAGGGAAGCAGTACTCAGTGAGGATTGATTTTAGACTTTTTATCTTACTTGTTTCGCTGAGTCCTCGGTAGTATAGTGGTCAGTATCCCCGCCTGTCACGCGGGAGACCGGGGTTCGATTCCCCGCCGGGGAGGAAATTTTTCTTTGCGATAACGTGCTTAAAATTTAATTACTGATGGAATAAGTATATATAATAATTGTATACATTGCTAAAATTTGTTGATAATTTATTATCGAAATATACATTGGCATCTAAATTTCCGGTAGCTCTACTGATAGTGCAATACAATTTTTATGTGCCCTCATTAAAATTTTATAGTTAGCAGAATGGAAGCAGTACTCAGTGAGGATTGATTTTAGAATTTTTATCTTTCTTGTTTTGATGAGTCCTCGGTAGTATAGTGGTCAGTATCCCCTCCTGTCACGCGGGAGACCGGGGTTCGATTCCCCGCCGGGGAGGAAGTTTTTTGGCTATAACGTGCTTAAAATATAAATACTGATGGAATAAATATATATTAAATGTATACATTGCTAAAATTTGTTGATTATTTATTAACGAGATAGACATTGGCATCTAAATTTCTGGCAGCTCTATTGAAAGTACAATACTTTGTTTATGTACATTCATTAAATTTTTACTGTTAACAGAAGGGAAGCAGTACTCAGTGAGGATTGATTTTAGACTTTTTATCCTACTTGTTTTGATGAGTCCTCGGTAGTATAGTGGCCAGTATCCCCGCCTGTCACGCGGGAGACCGGGGTTCGATTCCCCGCCGGGGAGGAAATTTTTTTTTGCTATAATGTGCTTAAAATTTAATTACTGCTGGAAAAGGTAGCTATATTAATTGTATACATTGCTAAACTTTGTTGATGATTTATTGTCAAAAATGACATTGGCATCTAAATTTCCGGCATCTCTACAGAAAGTACAATACAATGTTTCTGTACCTTTATTAAAGTTTTATACTTAGCAGCAGGGAAGCAGTACTCAGTGTAGATTGATTTTTGAATATTTACCTGACACTTCTTGATGCGTCCTCGGTAGTATAGTGGTCAGTATCCCCGCCTGTCACACGCGAGAGACGTGCTGGATTCCCCGCGGGCGAGGAAATTTTATCGGCTATAACGTGCTTAAAATTTAATTACTCTCGGAATAAGTAGATATATTAAGTGTTTACATTGCTAAAATTTGTTGATGATCTATTATCGAAATAGACATTGGCATCTAAATTTCCGGCAGCTCAACTGAAAATACAATACAATTTTTATGTACCCTCATTAAAATTTTATAGTTAGCAGAAGGGAAGCAGTACTCAGTGAGGATTGATTTTAGAATTTTTATCTTACTTGTTTTGATGAGTCCTCGGTAGTATAGTGGCCAGTATCCCAGGCTGTCACGCAGGAGACCGGGGTTCGATTCCCCGCCGGGGAGGATATTTTTTTGGCTATAACGTGCTTAACATTTAATTACTGATGGAATAAGTATATATATTAATTGTATACATTGCCAAAATTTTTTGATGATTTATTATCGAAATAGACATTGGCATCTAAATATCCGGCAGCTCTACTGATAGTGCAATACAATTTTTATGTGCCCTCATTAAAATTTTATAGTTAGCAGAATGGAAGCAGTACTCAGTGAGGATTGATTTTAGAATTTTTATCTTTCTTGTTCTGATGAGTCCTCGGTAGTATAGTGGTCAGTATCCCCGCCTGTCACGCGGGAGACCGGGGTTCGATTCCCCGCCGGGGAGGAAATTTTTTGGCTATAACTTGCTTAAAATTTAAATACTGATGGAATAAGTATATATTAAATGTATACATTGCTAAAATTTGTTGAATATTTATTAACGAGATAGACATTGGCATCTAAATTTCCGGCAGCTCTATCGAAAGTACAATACTATGTAAATGTACTTTCATTAAAATTTTACAGTTAACAGAAGGGAAGCAGTACTCAGTAAGGATTGATTTTAGACTTTTTATTTTACTTGTTTCGATGTGTTCTCGGTAGTATAGTGGTTAGTATCCCCGCCTGTCGCGCGGGAGACCGGGGTTCGATTCCCAGCCGGGGAGGAAATTTTTTTTTGCTATAACGTGTTTAAATTTAATTACTGATGGAATAAGTAGATATGTTAATTGTATACATTGCTAAAATTTGTTGATGATTTATTATAGAAATAGACATTGGCATCTATATTTCCGGCAGCTCTTCGGATAGTGCAATACAATTTTTATGTGACCCCATTAAAATTGTGTAGTTAAGCGAAGGGAAGCTGTACTCAGTGAGGATTGATTTTAGAATTTTTATCTTAATTGTTTAGATGAGTCCTCGGTAGTATAGTGGTCAGTATCCACGCGAGAAACCGAGGAGGAAATTTTTTGGGATTAAATTTTTTGGCTATAACGTGCTTAAAATTTATTTACTGGTGGAATAAGTATATATTAAATGTATACACTGCTAAAATTTGTTGAAGATTTATTATCGAAATAAACATCGAATAATCTCGAAATAGAAGGGAAGCAATACTCAGCGACGATAGATTTTAGAATTTTTTTTTACACGTCTTGATGACGCCGGTGGTCAGTACCCCGCCGGTCATGCGGGAGACCGGGGTTAGATTCCCCACCGGGGAGGAAATTTTTTTGGCTACAATTTAACGTGCTTAAAATTTTAATTACTGATTTAATTAGTATGTATTAAATGACTACATTGCAAAAATTGGTTGATGATTTATTATCGAAATAGACATTGGCATCTAAATTTCCAGCAGCTCAACTGAAAGTACAATGCAATGTTTCTGTACATATATTAAAGATTTATAGTTAGCAGCAGAAAAGCAGTGCTCAGTGTAGATTGATATTAGAATTTGTATCCTACACTTTTTGATGAATCCTCGGTAGTATAGTGGTCAGTATCAACGCCTGTTACACACGAGAGAGGTGTTCGATTCCCCGCGGGGGAGGAAATTTTTTTGGCTATGTGCCGATTATTATTTTTGTTGATTAAAAATAATATTGTCAAAAATGCATTTTACATTAAATTAATTATTTATTAGTATATTAATTATACATGTAATCTGTTCTAACTTACTGCTGTGTACATTGCGTTGGTGGCCGCAAAACCCACCTATTTCTGTGCTTAACGGGATACTAAGTTAACAAACTAAAAATTAAGGTTAATAGTAAAGGAACAAACATTTATTTATCACATACTCAATTTACACTCTTTAGTTTTACAAATTAAATAAATATCACACATAGTGGAATACATCACAATGGTAGTTCGGGGGGTGTAATGCCAGATAAATTGATATTTGGTTGGAGCACGTGGTGGGATGCATTAATTAGCTTTTCCTTAAAAACACAAATTTAGACAAAGAGGTTATCCTCATATAGTTTAATTGTACGGTACCTGATCTTCTTTCATATAACTTGGGTAACACCGATGCTTTGTCACACTTTACACTTGCAATACCAGATGAACATGAGCTCTCCTTCGAATTCCTATATCAGAGACGCACACACAACTCTTAACTCTGCTACCGTCGCTTCTTCTTGACTAGTCTAACTCCAACAGCCTGCCTTGACCAATTCTGACTCCCACTTCGAGCAACTCTCACTTATATCCCTTTTTCGGTCGGCGGTCCACGTGCTGAAATCTAGAGCTGAGGGCTAATCCGTAGACATGGCGTCGCCGTCTCGGTTGCCGCCAAACGGCTTAACGTGGTATGTAAACATGGGCGTGGTATGTAAGATATGGGGCCACCTGTATATTATCGCCCATCTGCTTAGCGTGGGGATAATCCGACCGCATTCCTGGTTCCATTATTTTTTAATCCTTCCAAATATTTATTACTTTACATTTCTGGCATTACATTCTCACCCCCCCCCCCGCGAAAAAAAAAAGTCCAAAAGTTACTCTCCCACAGTTTCACCCCAGTGGTAAGAAATTAAGTTCACAATGGTTCCTCGCAAACACATAAGTTCATCCATCGTGAGAAAGGCTGAGTTCCACTTTTTAGCCTCGTACAACTCATAGCTTTGATAGTTCTTTGTAGTTTCTTGATAGTTCCCTGTCAAGTTAGTCCATTATTCATAATTGACATAATGTACCATAAATTACATGAGGATTACCAACATTCACATTATTATTAAATTGTAAATTTTGATATATATTATTTGCAATGCATAATTTTCATTTCTCCTTTTACATAATTACTTACATACGACATATCATTACATAACAGCATTCATTACTTTATTATTATTATACATTTTCTTGTTATCATTTCATTTTGTAACATATTGTAGTAGTGCAACTATCAACTTCCGATTCTTGGTTATGGTTGAATTCCATACCACCATATTATTTATAAATTACTTTGTTATTTCACTTTTTTTTTTTTTTTTTTTTTTTTTGAACTTGCCATATATGTAATGTCAGAAATACATAACATACTTTTTGAAATATACTTATATCCACAATTTAAAACATATACATATACACTCAATTATCACTTTCTATTTATGACATTAATTACAAACTTTTTACATATTTTTCATATTCTTTGTTTTATGAAATTACTATTTACAACAATTCGAGGGCGAAAATTATACCCTCTGGCATTATAACAAACCTCATCATCATTTCTATTATTTTCACAGTTTAATTGCTTTTCTTTAGTGACCTTCCCTTCCTTAATCTGACTTTGATCATTATTTCTAATCACTTTCTCATTTTGATTTTTGTCTTTGTCCTGTGTGTGTGTGTGGTTTGATTCGCTTTCGTCACTATCTTTCAAATATTGTTTTCGCTCCGCTGCCATGTATAGTTTATTTATGTGCACTTTATAAGTTTTATTTTCATCACTTTTAAGACATATTATAACATTATTATTTCGGACTAATTTCGTAATTCTAAATGGTCCATCATATCGATCCTCTAATACCCTTGGTTTTAGGAACTTTTTTAGGTACACTGTCGCTCCTATAAATATATCGTTTTTTCTCACTATTTTATATTTCTTTATTTGTTTGTCATTTATCAGCTTTTGTTGTTCCGATGCGTCTTTCACGACTTTATCTATATTTTTTAAATGCTGTGCCACATAATTTTTATAATTATTTACATCACTATACATTATATCTATTTCTTCCTTACTTGGTATGTTTATTTGTTTAATATTTTCAAATGGCAATGATAAATCTCTAAGATAGAACAGGAATGAAGGCTCAAATCCTGTATTACTGTTAATAGTGTTATTCACATAAAACTTAAACCATTTTAAAGATTCATCCCATTCAAACGTAGTCTTTGACAAACACATTATACATTGTTTCATGTCTCTGTGTATTCTTTCACAACGACCTAAAGAACTTGGGAAATAAACCGAACTGTATCGCCTTTCAATATTTAATGCATTTGTAAAATCTATGTATTCTTTACTTTTAAAAATTTGAGCATTATCGCTTTGAATAATAATTGGAACTCCATAAGTTGTCACGAAGTTTGTTAGCTTATTCACTATTGTTTTAGCAGTAATGTCTCTGACTGCATAGGCCTCAAAGTATCGTGAAAACATGTCTACAATTGTAATTACAAAATTATTTCCTCCATTACTGCGCGGTAGTTTTCCTACGCAATCCAGTTGTAAATATATTCCTGGTTTTAATATTTCTGGCATAGCCTGAAGTCTGGCTGGTGGTATATTTTTGTGTTTTACTAATAAGCATTGATTACAAGACTTACAAAAATTTTCCACGTCTTGGAAAGCCCCTATCCAAAAATATTTTCTTGAAAGTAATTGGTATGTCTTTTTTACTCCGAAATGAGGGAAATGTGCTATCTCTATTATCTTTCCCTTTAGCGAGTGCGGTATTACAATCTTATTCTCATTTATTTTCCTATACGTTTGTCTTTTATTTTCCTTCTTTACCATTAACAGTTTATTTTGGCTATCAATATAGTATACCTTGTTATTGTGATATCGGTTTCTTCCTTTTTGTAATTCCTCTCTAATTTTACTTAATTTTTCATCTACCATTTGTTGCTCTAATATTTTCTCCACATTTATCTCATCATTTTTAATTAAAGTATTTACATATTTGATTTGGTTATCATTGTCAAATACATATCTCGAGCAATAATCACTTGCGTTATTTTCACCTTTTTGATATTTGAATTTAAAATCATACTGACTTATGTCAATTAGCCACCTCGATATGATATTTGGCATTTTATCTAATTTTATGTGGTACATAAGGGATTTTGCGTCACTCAGCAAGGTGAAACTCCTTCCGAACAGATATTCTCTGAAGTGTTGTAAGGATGCGTGTATAGCTAGCAATTCTAGCTTTATTGCAGGATAACGCTTCTCTGCCGGGTTCACAGGTCTTGAATAAAATTCGATAACATGATCGACTCCATTTACCCTTTGCATCAAAATACTACTAATTCCCTTACCTGAGCCATCCGTAGTTAAGACAAACGGGTTTACTTCATCAGGCTGTCTTACAACTGGTTCTTTAAAAATTGCATTTTTTAATTTTTCAAAAGCTTTTCTACATTCATTATTCCACTCGAACCTAACATTCTTTTTTGTCAAATTTACCAACGGTTCTGCAATTTGTGCATAATTTTTTATCAGACCTCTAAAATAGTTTGTTGTCCCAAGAAAGCTTTTTACTTGTTTAACCGTTTGGGGTTGTTTGAAATTTTGCACTTTTGCACAGTTTTTTATTGATGGGCTTATACCATTCGCATTTACTTTATATCCTAAAAATTCAATTTGCGATTTGCATATCTGTAACTTCGCCGGGTCGAGTGTTAAATTATTTTCTTTCAATCTTTGGAAAACAATTTTGATTTTCTCTAACATTTCGTCGTTATTTTGTGCGCATATGACTAAGTCATCTAAGTAAAAGTATATTTTTAACTCTGCTAGATCTCCTAACACTTTGTTCATTAAAAGTTGAAAATATGCTCCTGAGTTTTTAAGACCAAACGGAATTCTTTTAGGATTAAAATTTCCCATAAAAGTTGTGAACGTTAAGGCCTTTCTATCTTGTTTTCTTAGTTCGATCTGAAAAAACGCCGCCTTCAAATCCATAACTGTATAAATTTTACTACCAGCGATATTTTGTAATATATCCTTCACCTTTGGTAAGTTTATTGGCAAAAGTGGTAAATACGCGTTTATGGCCCTATAATCAATAGCAAGTCTATATTTAGGTTCTTCATTTGGTTTACTTGGTTTCTTTACAAGAATAATGGGACTAGCGTACGTGCTTTGTGAACTTTCAATAATGTCATTTTCCAATAATTCCCTAATTTCTTTTTGCGCAATTTCTCGTACTGCTCTCGGAATTGGGTATGGTCGACTCTGAATAGGATAATTGTGCATAAGTTCGATTTTCGGTACTATTGCTGATGTTTTACCTAGGGTAGCATATGACTTTGAAAAAACCTCTGTATTGGTCATCATTAATGCAATAACTTTATTTCTATCTTCCTTATTTAAGTGCTGTACTTGAAAATCGTCTGGAGATATTTCTTTCTTTCTTAATTCCCGAATTTGTTGATAATCTGTTTTATTTAAATTTTGAATATTATTAATTTCCAACGTGGGTTTACTGCTTTTATTTTTTGTATCAACAATTTCGATTTGTTCTGTTATTATACCCACGTTCATATTTTTATTAAGTGTAATTTGGCAATTTTTTTCATTGTATAACAACATTCTAATCTTATTTTTATTTTCTATACTTTGGATCGCTTCATCCGTGATTAATGTTCTTGCCATTTTTATTGGAGAAAATAAAACATCCTGTCCCTCATTTAATTCCTGTGACAAAATCAATTGGACTATTTCTGACTCCCCTGGCTTTAATGTTATTTTTCTTTTCAATTTAGCGAAAATCTGCTTTTCCTCTTTCTTTTTAACATTCTTATTCTTATTACTTTCATTAGAACTTGGTAACCATTTTTCATCATTTACATTATCGCGAGTGCTACAATTTTGCATATTAGCGTTTTTTCTATCGTTATCGCTTTCATTATCCTCGCTTATTCTACCTTCATTCTCATTATTGAATTCATTACAACAATTATTTATTTCCTCATATTCGTCGTCATCATTATCATCGCTTATTCTATCTTCATTCTCATTATTGGATTCATTATAACAACTATTTATTTCCTCATATTCGTCGTCATCAGTATTATAATTTTCATAATTACTATTATATCTATTTTCATCGCGAATTCCCTGGCTTTGTGGTTTTTGTTTTGAATTCTGTATTGGGTTTGTATTTTCACTTTTATACAATTTAATCGCAGTATTCCCAAATTGTACTTCGTTATCTTTTGTATTTAAAATTGCTTTATGTGAGGATAAAAAGTCGTAGCCTAAAAGCATTTTATATTGCCCCTGAAAGTTCTGTTTTGTCACGAAAAAATAATTTTTGCATGCCTTTTCCCCAATTCTAAATGAAAATTGAATGCAATTTAAAAATTCTATATTTTCTTTAGTAAACGTCTGAAGTATTACTCTTCTGGTTATGTATTTTATTTTTACATTTCTATTCTGTTTTAGTTTTTGAAATGTTTCCAAATCTATAATACTAACTTGAGCCCCACTATCAATTACACTTATTATTTTTATTCCTTTGCAATCTATTTCTACCATCGGTAATTGTGGGCTAGATACGTTCTCACATTCGCTTGAAAGGATACTTTTGGTATCATATTTTGCTTTATCATTATTTTCATAATATTGTCCTCTCTCCAAATTTGTATAGTTTTGCCAGTCATCTCCATTTTTGTTATTTCTATATGTTTGTGAACCGAATTTATTTATTTCTCTGGAATTTGTACGATTCGTTCCTTGGTCCCAAATTCCAGCTCTTAGTTTAAATTACTATTATTATTGTTTCTCTCATATGTGTTTGATCTTATATTTCTTCCGTTGCGCCCCCTAAAATTTCCTCTTATACTTTGCCTCTCTCTATTTTCTACGTTGGTTTCTAATTGATCGTAATAATGTCTTTGATCATTATTATTTCCTTGATATTCCCTATTATTTCTATTATATCCTCCTCGTTCAAAATTTCTGAGATTTTCGTTTCTGTTTCCTCTGATATAATTTGTTTGCTCCAACCAATATTGCTGATAATTCATTCGTTTGGGATTCCTTGCAAATGCAGTATTACACTCATTGTACCAGCAATCTGAGAAATAATGTCCATTTTTTCCGCACCCTATGCAAAAAACAGCTCGTTCCATGGATTGATATTTTGCAATGGTATATTTTGCAATTTTAATTTATTAATTTCTAAAGTCAAATCTTGAACCTGTGTTGTAAGTAACATTTCTTTCAGTTCGTTATGTGATTCTTCTGGAGTCCTATCATTAAGAATTATTTCAAACAGTTCGGCATCTTTTATGGCATCTTCAAACCGCTGCGGATCTTTTTTCTTCACTTCAATTGCCAAATCAGGGCGTAATGCGCTAATGAATTTTCCCAACATTATTTTATTGGTTATTTTCTCTACCTCTCCATCTGTTGTATCCTTAAGGTTCAAAAATTTACGCGCTGCGTTTTTATTTTTAGCACAAGCTCGTCCACTGACATATCAGGCGTTTGTTTTATTTTATTGAAAGCGTCCTGTTCTTGCGTTATCGTTATTCTGTTTGAAAATTTTTTTATTAGTAATATTTTTATTTTATCAAACTCCTTTTCGTTTTGTAATTCAGGGTTTTGAATTAAAAACTGCATAGCCTTATCTTTTAATCTGGTTTTAATGATAGCCACTTTATGCTCTTCCTTCCAACTTGCTAACTCCGCTAATTCATCAAATTGTTTTATAAAGAAATTTATATCTTCCTCCTTACTCCCACTAAATAATGGCAGGATCTGCATTACTGGAATATCCATATTTTTATTATTTCTATCCAATTTACTATAATTTTTATTTGATATTTTTGAATCTTCTTTCAAACTTGAACTCCTTGTTATAATTGAACTTTTCACCACTTTTTTAACTGGTCCCATTCCTATATCCCATTTTTCTAATTATACCTTCGATCTCATTTAGAAGAACCATTTTTTCCATTTCATTGATAAAACTTTACATAATCATACATATAACATAAGGAGAAATGAGAATTGTGCACAATATTTTCACAATCATCTATGTCGCCACCAGTTGTCCAACCTTATCAATATTTATTTTTTATTATTATTATTCCTTTTATTTTTATTAATTTCATAAATCCTTATTTTATTCCCGTTACTGCCAAAGTCACGAGCACCAAATGTGCCGATTATTATTTTTGTTGATTAAAAATAATATTGTCAAAAATGCATTTTACATTAAATTAATTATTTATTAGTATATTAATTATACATGTAATCTGTTCTAACTTACTGCTGTGTACATTGCGTTGGTGGCCGCAAAACCCACCTATTTCTGTGCTTAACGGGATACTAAGTTAACAAACTAAAAATTAAGGTTAATAGTAAAGGAACAAACATTTATTTATCACATACTCAATTTACACTCTTTAGTTTTACAAATTAAATAAATATCACACATAGTGGAATACATCACAATGGTAGTTCGGGGGGTGTAATGCCAGATAAATTGATATTTGGTTGGAGCACGTGGTGGGATGCATTAATTAGCTTTTCCTTAAAAACACAAATTTAGACAAAGAGGTTATCCTCATATAGTTTAATTGTACGGTACCTGATCTTCTTTCATATAACTTGGGTAACACCGATGCTTTGTCACACTTTACACTTGCAATACCAGATGAACATGAGCTCTCCTTCGAATTCCTATATCAGAGACGCACACACAACTCTTAACTCTGCTACCGTCGCTTCTTCTTGACTAGTCTAACTCCAACAGCCTGCCTTGACCAATTCTGACTCCCACTTCGAGCAACTCTCACTTATATCCCTTTTTCGGTCGGCGGTCCACGTGCTGAAATCTAGAGCTGAGGGCTAATCCGTAGACATGGCGTCGCCGTCTCGGTTGCCGTCAAACGGCTTAACGTGGTATGTAAACATGGGCGTGGTATGTAAGATATGGGGCCACCTGTATATTATCGCCCATCTGCTTAGCGTGGGGATAATCCGACCGCATTCCTGGTTCCATTATTTTTTAATCCTTCCAAATATTTATTACTTTACATTTCTGGCATTACAGGCTATAACGTGCTTAAAATTTAATTACTGATGGAATAAGTATATATTAAATGTATACATTGCTAAAATTTGTTGATTATTTATTATAGAGATAGACATTGGTATCTAAATTTCTGGCAGCTCTATTGAAAGTACAATACTATGTTTATGTACCTTCATTAAAGTTTAACAGTTAACAGAAGGGAAGCAGTAGTCAGTGAGGATTGATTTTAGACTTTTTATCTTACTTGTTTTGATGAGTCCTCGGTAGTATAGTGGTCAGTATCCTCGCCTATCACGCGGGAGACCGGGATTCGATTAACCGCCGGGTTGGAAATTTTCTTGGCTATAACGAGCTTCAAATTTAATTATTGATGGAATAAGTATATATTAAATGTATACATTGCTTAAATTTGTTGATGATTTATTATCAAAATAGACATTGGCATCTAAATTTCCGGCAGCTACAATACAATTTTTATGTACCCTAATTAAATTTTTATAGTTAGCAGAAGGGAAGCAGTACTCATTGAGGATTTATTTTAGAATTTTTATCTTACATGTTTTAATGAGTCCTCGGTAGTATAGTGGTCAGTATCCCCGCCTGTCACGCGGGGGAGCGGGGTTCGATTCCCCGCCGGGGAGGAAATTTTTTTGGCTATAACGTGCTTAAAATTTAAATACTGATGGAATAAGTATATATTAAATGTATACATTGCTAAAATTTGTTGATTATTTATTATCAAAATAGACATTGGCATCTAAATTTCCGGCAGCTCTACTGAAAGTACAAAAAAATGTTTCTGTACCTTCATTAAAGTTTTATACTTAGCAGCAGGGAAGAAGTACTCAGTGAGGATTGATTTTAGACTTTTTATATTACTTGTTTTGATGAGTCCTCGGTAGTATAGTGGTCAGTAGCCCCGCCTGTCACGCGGGAGACCGGGGATCGTTGTCCCGCCGGGGAGGAAATTATTTTGGCTATAACGTGCTTAAAATTTAAATACTGATGGAATAAGTATATATTAAATGTATACATTGCTAAAATTTGTTGATGATTTCTCATCAAAATAGACATTGGCATCTAAATTTCCTGCAGCTCTACTGATAGTAGAATACAATGTTTATGCAGCTTCATTAAAGTTTTACAGTCAACAGTATGGAAGCAGTACTCAGTGAGGATTGATTTTAGAATTTTTATCTTACTTTTTTTGACGTGTCCTCGGTAGTATATTGGTCGGATTCCCCGCCTGTCACGCGGGAGACCGGGGTTCGATTCCCCGGCGGGGAGTAAATTTTTTCCTGCTTTAACTTGCTTAAAATTTAATTACTGTCGGAATAAGTAGATATATTAATTGCATACATTGCTAAAATTTTTTGAAGATTTATTATCGAAATACACATTGGCATCTAAATTTCCGGCAGCTCTACTGATAGTGCAATACAGTGTTTCTGCACCTTTATTAAAGTTTTATAGTTTGCAGCAGGGAAGCAGTACTCAGTGAGGATTGATTTTAGAATTTTTATCTTACTTATTTTGATGAGTCCTCGGTAGTATAGTGGTCAGTATCCCCGCCTCTCACGCGGGAGACCGGGGTTCGGAAGAAGTTTTGTTTTGGCTATAACGTGCTTAAAATTTAATTACTGATGGATTAAGTATATATTAAATGTATACATTGCTAAAATTTGTTGAAGATTTATTATCGAAATAGACATTGGCATCTAAATTTCCGGCAGCTCTACTGAAAGTACAATACAATGTTTCTGTACCTTTATTAAAGTTTTATAGTTAGCAGCAGGGAAGCAGTACTCAGCGTAGATTGATTTTAGAATTTTTATCTTTCACGTCTTGATGAGTCCTCTGTAGTATAGTGGTCAGTATCCCCGCCTGTCACACGGGAGAGAGGTGTTCGATTCCCCGCGGGGGAGGAAATGTTTTTGGCTATAACGTGCTTAAAATTTAATTACTGATGGATTAAGTATATATTAAAAACATACATTGCTAAAATTTGTTGATTATTTATTAACGAAATAGACATTGGCATCTAAATTTCTGACATCTCTTTTGAAAGTACAATACTATGTTTATGTAACGAACTGGACGACGGACCTTAAGGATGCGGAGGTGGAAAAACTTGGAAATATCCTCTGAGAATCCTACTCTGCATCCTCGAGGCCCAGGACCGCCAAGGTCAATTATTATAAGCTGCCGCCCATAATGCAGGAAATGATCAGAGACAGGAACCGACTCCGGAAAGAGTGGCAGGCCAGCCGTGATCCCGACCTTAAACCTGAGCTAAACTTCCTCAAAGCGCTGGTTTGCTCACGTATTAAGGCCTTTGCAAGTGCACGATGGAACGCTTACGTAGAGTCCTTAACGACTCAAGACAACACCATTTGGAGGGCAACCTCACGTATTCGTAGGCACAAAACTTACATTCCCGCCCTTAACGGCCCAAATTGCAGGGCAATTACCAACACACAAAAGGCGGAACTGCTTGCAGACAGTCTTAGAAGGCAGTTTGAACCTCACCACGATGTAATCGATCCTCGGACGGTTGCATTGGTGGATCCCATGGTTGAACAATTCATCTCCACGCCATCATCCAACACGCTCAGAGTGGTCAAACACTCTGACATTACCCCTTATATTCAAAAACTGATGAGTAATAAAGCGCCTGGGAGAGATCTTATTTCTACTAATATGTTAAAAAACCTATCTAAACCTTATGTATCTTATCTTGTCAAGCTTTTTAATATTCTTCTTAATCTAAATTATTTTCCACGGGCTTGGAAGGTGGCCATTGTGTCCCCCCTCCCCAAGCCCGGCCTAAACCATTCTGACCCTTTTTAACTATCGACCTATCTCTTTACTGTCTGTCCTCTCTAAACTTTTCGAGTATGTCTTGGTCGGGCATCTGGATGAGTTCTGCGGTCTTAGGGACCTTGTCATTCCTGAACAATATGGGTTCAGAAGGAAGCATTCAACTCAGCATCAGTTACTCAGGGTCGCCGAACTCATTCACGATGGCCGATCCAGGCATCTCAACACCACTGTTATTTTCCTAGATATCCAGAAAGCCTTTGATAAGGTGTGGAAATCCGGACTTCTCTTTAAACTAATTGCTCTTCACTTTCCTGCTCACCTTAGTAAGATCCTTTACCTAACGGAACGTAGCTTCGCGGTAAGAGTGTCTAACTCTCTCTCCTCTCCCAGGAATATTCTCAGCGGGGTCCCGCAAGGATCTCTTGTTGGCCCTAAATTGTTCAACCTATACATTAACGATCTTCCACGTCTCACCGGTGTCACTTTAGGCCTGTACGCCGAAGACACAGCCCTGATTGCACAACATAAACAAACACAAGTCGTGCACAAAACCCTTCGAGAATACCTGGACTCCATGACGCAATGTTTGAAAAGCTGGAGAATAAAAGTCAACGTCGCCAAGTGTGCTGCCGTCAGTTTCCCCCTCCCCCTCGTCGAACCCCCGTCGCTAATTTAACTTTAAACAACGAGCCCATTCCCTGGCAAACTAGCTACAAGTACCTAGGAGTGTACTTGGATTCAAAATTAACGTGGAAACTTCACATTTCTGAAATCTGCCAGAAGGTGAAGTCTGCACTTGCCCATATGCGCCCCCTCTTGGCTGGGAACAGCCGCCTGTCCACGAGAAATAAGTTATTGCTGTACAAAGCCTGCATACGTCCAATTATGACGTACGGATCTCCAATCTGGGGAACCGCAGCTGAGACGCACCTTAAGAAGCTTCAAGTTGTGCAAAATATTGCACTTCGTACGTTTGTCAGGTTTCCGAGTTACGTCCGGCTAGAAGTTCTGCATAGATACCTCAATATTCAACCCTTTCTAGAACACACTCAAAATTTAGTTCAAAAATTTTTCAGAGGTCTCAGTGGAGTAGGCAATCCCACGTTAGACAGCATCCCGGGGTATAACCCGACTCATCCGAAGGCGCGCAAGCGCCCTAGGGCGTTGCCGTGGCATCGCTCCAAGGATGCATTCCTGCGCCCCCCACGGAGCCGCCGTATCTACCATTGTGTTGCATCTCCCCCCCCTCTTGTTGTGTTTTCAGAACTCTAGTTATAACCGTGCCCCTCCCTTACTTTTGGGAATCCGCGTTGCATCGACGAACCTTTAAACTTTTTTTTGTAATGTTCGGTACCCCCCCCCCCCCCGTCTCAAGATCAAGGCCCTGCGTCCTTCGGGGCGCTCTTCTTCCCCCCTTTCTTTTTCTCTCGCTAGGCGCCCGCTTGGGCCCTAGCCCTTTCTCCTCCTCTGTAGACTTGGGGAAGGGCCCGACCTCGGTCGCACTCCCCCCCCCAAGCATACCTTCAGATGTAAATTCTATCACATATGCTTTCCTCTTCGTATCTCTTTTCCTTTTCGTCTGGAGTTTAAAGGGGGGATTCCTTCCCCTCCTGGGCACTCCGTAAAACCCCGTCCTTGAGACGTTGAGAATGAAATTTTGTAGCTATAATTCAATTTACATTATTTTAAATTTTTTTCATCCTCTTGTTTAGCAGGAGCAAGTTTTTCTCGCAATGTTTGAATAAATATTTGCTATTTATATAGTAATTACTTCCATATATGTATATTTATATAGTAATTACTACCATATATGTATATTTATATAGTAATTACTTCTATATAGTAAATTAGTTAAAATTATATTAGATAATTTGCCCCTTTGAGGTTCCATTTTCTCCCCCCCCCCCACCTAGACAAAAAGTCCTGAAAGAAACACTGCACAGATAGACAGACATCATTGAAAGTATGGTGGATTAGTATTCACGGATGCTCAACACTGATACATTTTTCAAAATCAAGGCGTCCGATTTTTGACCCCCATCACAATACTTTTCCTTTCCTATGTGTTGCAGGAAAAGAGATTAGATATAAAAAGGATATTTTTGTAACTCTTGTTGTGATATTTATTATACTTCCCTCGCTAAATAAAAGTAAGTATTCGCACATATCTTTTTTAAAAATTGATACCTTTTTGAAGGGATTGATTAACACAAAATAAATATTCTTTAGTTTTTTGTTGTCGATCGGTCTGTCGGTCATATCGTTAAATCGAGGTACCCTGCTGTTCTCCGAAACTACTGAACCAAATGAATTCAGATTTTGAACATAGTTATGCTCTTGTTATTCGATCCAGTGAATAACGACACGATTTATTATTATTATTTTTATTTTTCACTAGTCATTCTCAATTTGAGCAAATGTCGTTTTCGCAACCTTACAATACTACTACTCAATCGACTGAAATAAAATTGTGTATGAATATGGCTTTACTTATATACTTGAAAAAATATTTTAAGAGGTCATTTCTGTGCACCACACTGCAAGCATAATATAAAAAAAAATATTAGGAAAGTACATGTATTTTTCTTATGCTTAAGATGCAAAATTTAAAAATTCCAATTAAATAGTAACATAATTTCAATTATGCTTAAAAATTGAAATAATTTTGAAAGTTTAAGAAATTTACAGTATTTTTTTTTTACTTTTTATTTAACAAAAAGAACAAAAATTCTTTGAGGTTTATCATATTTTTTTCTGATGATTTAAAACAAAAAAATAAAAATAAGAAAGTTTGAAGATCTACATATGAGACAGTTGGTTTAAAAAATAAATTTTGATTGATTTCCAATTAATTTTAAAAACTAAATTTTTTCCTATTAACTGCCGTTGTAAATACTCAAATGCCAAAGAATGTTATTTTTCATTTTTTCTATTGTTCTTCTATAACTTAAACACAGAATATAATATATGTAAATGATATTTTTATGATCTGATATAATTCGTTTAAAGAATTCAAGTTTATAAAATAACAGGGATTTTAAAGTGGCAAGAGGTGAATATGTTGAATATTGTCTTCTTTTTAAAAATTACCTCATTCAAATTACAGTAGTTACTTTTCAAATTAAACGCAGCTTTAGCTGAAATTCTGATAACCAAAAATTTGAATAATTCGAAAAAGTAGAAATTTCCCGTAAGTAGCGTAAGTAATATTAATACATACTTTTAATTTGCGAAAAAATAAGTACAGTATTAGGTAGGAAAACTGCACACAGAAAAGAAATCTAAAAATTGAGCAAAACGAAAAACAATTTCTAGAAACTTTCAAGGAGCTAAATTTAATATAACACCCTAGAAGCAAACAAACACTGATCCGTGCGTAAAATTTAAAATATTTTTTAGCTAAAAAGTGACTCGACAGATGCTGTATATAAGTCGTTATAACGAAAACTATCATTATCTATAAATTTAAGAATATACCGAATTTACACCTGGAATTTAGAATAATCTGAATCCTCTTGATAGGAAGGGGGGGGGGGGGTCTAATATGTTATATGTTAATAGAAACAATTTTAAACAATCATAAAATAATTATATCTTGCTTACCTTAAATTTTATGCAAAATGCTAGATGAATATTTTAGATAATATCAAGTTTAACTGTATAACATTTAGAAAGAAAAACGATAAACTATTATTTATGGCCAGAAAAATGATGTTTTACATTTCTCATTAAAACTTACAACTGGACTGATTCATCCCAGAACAAATCTCGCGCTGAACAAAATGATTGATAAACACATGCTTCACAGACGATGGGGTGTGTATGGCTATAAATTCTACAATGGTCCACTGATGTCTCAAGATGTCGTTTGAGACCCGTCTTCGTCCAGTTTTCTTAATTACTTTCAACGCAGACACCTATGTTCGGCATAGATGTGAAAGAAGTCCTTTCTTTGTGTGTCTGGGTGATAGGAGGAGATGATTTCCGGATTTAGAGCGTAGGAGAATAATTAACAAAGGATGGATATCCTGGCAGGGGCGGTATTTCAGCATTCCATTTGGGGGTGCGAGGTTTATATGTATGAAAATCCCCAATATGCAATAAATAAAATGTTTGTTAACACGGGGGGGGGGGGGGAAGCACAAAATTGAATTGATGTTGAGAAAAATAATTGTTGTTAACATAATTTTTGTACAAAATTGTGTTAAGATAATTGTTGTTAACATAATTTTTCTAAATACAAATATCTATATTTATTTACATATTAATAAAGTTTTAAACGCCGGTTCTTAGAGTCTGGAAGAAGAGAATACTTTGTTACAATATCATCATAATCCAGTGCTATATCTTGTTCTATAGCTAAAACAGCTAAAGATGAAAGTCTTTCTTGTCCCATTGTACTGCGAAAATTATTTTTCAGCCTCCTAAGACACTAAAAAGACCTTTCACAAGTGGCTGGGCCGATTGGCACAGTCAAAAACAATATAACTAATAATGTTATGACAGGAAACACATTTTTTTAAATTCCGCTCTTTAAAATAATCCAGGCGACTTTTAAAATTGGGATGGGCTATGTTTTCATTTTTCACCATTGAATGAAACAGCCGCAATTTCTCTTTCTGGATGTCGTATACTTTGCATATGGTTGAAACATTTTCTTTTTCTTTTTTCGACATCTGATCCGGATAATACTGAACTAAGGGCACTAAGGGCAAACAAAACAGATATATTGTTCTCATTAAATCTTGCCTCAATTTCATTAGATACTGAATCTATAATTTCATATTGAATATTGATTTTGTGATATGATTTAACATCATCATGGGGATTTTTTTCACCGCCTCCGAATTCGCTTGGACTTTTTTTAGGCCTTTTCAGTTTTGGTGCAGAATAAGAATTTATTTCGCAACGTTCTGTCACAAAACTCCACACTTGATTAAAATATGCATCAGTGCGAAAAGAACTAACAGTTTCAATAGTAGCTTTAGCCAAAACTTGCACAGTCTGAAAAATAAGGTCAGATGACTGAAGATGAAGAGAGTATTGCATTGATCAAAAACACTGTTCAATACAAACAAAGTGAACAAAAATTCGAACGATGCCATGCATGTTAAAAGGGCTTCGGCTCTTCCACTATTGAGAGAATCGTTTTCAGATAATTCTTCCAGTGTTAAAATCACCACTTCAAAATTATCAAGTAGTGCTTTTATGGCTTTAAATCTGGAAGACCACCTCGTATCACTTAGTGATTGTAGAGTTGAAGAGCCTCCAGAAAAATTATTTGTTGATGAGCGAATTTTTTCGAAAATAGCATATCTTTTATATGATGTTTCTATGAAAGAATATAATGCATTGAGCTGCTAAAATGCATTTCCAGCGGAAGGAATGGATGAGCATGTGCTAACTACAAATATATTTAATCGGACACTTGGAATTTTCAAGTGAAAAGGATAACATCACCCCAGTATTTTCAAGTTGAAAAGGATTCGTTCCAACCGGAAGTGGGAATTTCGCTGTGAAGGTTGGCGCTTTTGAAACTTCATGGCGTGAGAAAACTGACTAGTGGACAGGCGATAAAAAATGGGAGAAGCCGATAGACGACGAGGAAAAATTTAGGGGCGCGACCGCGCCCCCTATTTGCTGCCCCTGTATCCTGGCATGGCAATTCTAGGTGGAACCCCATCGTTTCAAGCAAAGTGCCCTCTCACATCGGAATTTTTCATGGAATAGTTAACAAAACCAGTTTCACATAAACGCTTTTGTAGTTTACAGATGGTCAATATGCCGCCCCCAGACGTACATTTGACGGCTGTACTGGACTCCCGGTGCGGTAAAATAATTAATTGTTACTTGTGTTGCAAGAAACAAATTGGGGTGACATACTGAAAGCGATCACATTTAGCCCTGTGGTCCTCTTTTTCCAAGAAGAGAATGAATGATAGCCGTTTTCACTCTTTTATCTGGGAACAAATGTTTACTTTTTAACGCTTCCCTTTGCACGCAACTGTTCTTCGAAATTCGGCTACTTGCACACCAGAACATTTTTTATTTAAGACCTAGAACTTTTTTGGGAGATATTTTTTTGTTTATTAAGATTTTTTTAATTTAAGATTTTTTATTTAAGTTGATTGAAATGCCGCCCTTAAAATGTGCCGCTCCAAACAAGTGGTTGCTTTGCTGGTGCCTTAAGCCTTCCGGCTCTGTTTACAGTTAACAGAAGAGAAGCAGTACTCAGTGAGGATTAATCTTAGAATTTTTATCTTACTTGTTTTGGTGAGTCCTCGGTAGTATAGTGGTCAGTATCCCCGCCTGTCATGCGGAAGGCCGGGGTTCGATTCCCCGCCGGCGAGGAAGTTTTGTTTTGGCTATAACGTGCTTAAAATTTAATTTCTGATGGGATAAGTATATATTAAATGTATACATTGATAAAATTTGTTGATGATTTTTTATAGAAATAGATATTGGCATCTAAATTTCCGGCAGCTCCACTGAAAGTACAATACAATGTTTCTGTACCTTTGTTAAAGTTTTGTAGTTAGCAGAAGAGAAGCAGTACTCAGCGAGGAATGATTTTAGAATTTTTATCTTACAGGTCTTGATGACGCCGATGGTCAGTACCCCGCCTGTCATACGGGAGACCGGGGTTAGATTCCCCGGCGGGGAGGAAATTTTTTTGGCTACATCGTGCTTAAAATTTAATTACAGATGGAATTAGTATATATTAAATGAATACATTGCAAAAAATTGTTAAAATTTAATTAATAATTTTACTGATAGTGCAATACAATTTTTATGTACCCTTATTAAAATTTTATAGTTAACCGAAGGGAAGCAGTACACAGTGAGGATAGATTTTAGAATTTTTATCTTACTTGTTTTGATGAGTCCTCGGTAGTATAGTGGTCAGTATCCTCGCCTGTCACGCGGGAGACCGGGGTTCGGAAGAAATTTTATTTTGGCTATAACGTGCTTAAAATTTAATTACTGATGGATTAAGTATATATTAAATGTATACATTGCTAAAATTTGTTGAATATATATTATCGAAATAGACACTGGTGTCGAAATAGACACAAATGTTTATTAAAATGTGATAGATGTTTTATAAAAGAAAGTAATTGTGAAGGTGATGATATCCAGTGTAATGAATGTTTTCGAAGTTTTAAAGGTGAAAACTGTTTTGAAAATCATAAAAATAAATTTAAAATATTGTCTGTTTGTGAAAGACTATGGAAATGTTTAAAATGTAAGAGAAATATCAACAGAGATAAAAGAACACCTGAAGATCATAAATGTGGAGAGAGAGAATGTAAAAATTGTAGACAATGGGTCTCAAAAGATCATAGGTGTTATATGAAAACAAAAAAATCTAAGGGTGGAACCTGTAAAAATATTTGTTCTACTCAAGAATGGTGTAATATATGTCAAAAAATATAGATTTCCTGAAAATTATATGTATGGTAGTATGTGTGAAAGCAAATGTAATTACAAAAGTAATGACAGATATAGTTGGTGTGATGCTTGTAAATTTTCAGGATTTACACAAAAATATATGTTTTTTGACGTTGAAACGAATCAAGAGACAGGAAACCATGAAGTCAATTTAATTAAAAATCAGGAATTTAATGGAGAAGAAAACATATTTAAGAATGAAAACGACTATTGTAAGTGGCTATTTGATAAGAAACATGCAGGTTATACCGTATTAGCTCATTATGGGAAAGGTTTTGACTTTCAATTTATATCTAAATACTGTTTTAAAAATAAAATAAAAGTTTTTACAATCTATCAAGGAAATAAACTCATTTATATGAATGCAATCAAATATAATATAAGGTTTATAGATTCTATTAATTTTACATTGATTCCGTTAAGAAAATTTTCTAAAACATTTGGATTAACAGAATTAGCAAAAGGATATTTTCCTCATTTGTTTAACACTATTAAAAATCAAACTTATATAGGAAAATATCCTGAAAAATACTATTATGGATATGATACTATGACTTTAGAAGATAGAGAATTGTTTAATAAATGGTACAAATCTGTATAAAATGAAATCTTTGATTTTCAAAAAGAAATTATAAAATACTGTAGGTCTGATGTAGATATTTTAAGAAAAGAATGTTTAGAATTGAGAAGATTATTTTTAGAAATAGATAATATAGATCCTTTTAAATATATCACTTTAGCAAGTGTTTATATGGCTATATATAGAGATAAATTCATACCTGAGCGTACAATAGCTATAGATGAAGAGATCATCAAACGAGATCAATACAGTAAAAAATCAATTGCTTGGTTAGAATATTTATCTCAAAAACATAAAATAAATATACAGTATGCTTTAAATGGAGGAGAGAAAAAAATAAAATTAGACAATAAAACTTATAAAGTAGATGGTTTTTACAATAATACTGTATATCAATTTCAGGGTTGTCATTGGCATGGATATTGTTGTTGTTACAAAAAATCTACTTTAAATGAACAAAATCAAATATGTATGACAGATTTATATGAAAAAACAAAAAAGGTAAATAATAAGATAAAAGATGCAGGATATGAGTTAATTGAAATATGGGAATGTGTTTTGATAATGATAAAGAAATTAAAAAATATATGAAAAAAGAATGGAAAAGAGATTTTATAGAACCTTTTAATCCTAGAGATGTCTTCTATGGGGATAGATGTGAACCAACTAAATTAAAATATGAAATGAAAAATAAAGAGAAAGGTCGATATATTGATGTATGTTCACTTTATCCGACTGTAAATTATTTTGATTATTATCCAATTGGTCATCCTAAAAAGATCTATAATTCTGAAAAATATGATGAGAATTGGTTTGGGATGATACGGTGTAAAGTACTTCCTCCTAGAAAATTATATCATCCTGTATTGCCTTATAAAGAAGAAAAATTGATATTTAGTTTGTGTAAATCATGTTCAAAGACATTTAAATGCTACCATTATAAAACAGATACTGAAAAGAAAAAATGTAAAAAGTAATGTGAAATAAAAAATAAATTATGTAATCATACAGATGATGAAAGAAGCTTTATAGGTACTTGGACTACGGATGAAGTCAATTTAGCTATAGAAAAAGGATATAAAATTTTAAATATATATGAAGTTTGGCATTTTGAAAAGAAAACAGATAAACTATTCAAAGAGTATGTCAAAATGTTTTTAAAAATTAAATTAGAAACAGATGATAAATTAAAAAAACCAAAAGATTTTTAAAATAAAAAAGATTATGAAACATACATTATTAATTATTAAAAGATTGTCAAAGAAAAATTAGATATTGATTTAGGTGTAATAAAAGAAAATCCAGGAATGAGATTTATAGCCAAAATCTGTTTAAACTCTTTATGGGGTAAGTTTGGACAAAGAAAAAATCTGAAACAAACTGAGCTGGTAATAGAGCTGGAAGATTTTTATAGTATTATATTGAATGATAAAATTAAAGATTTGAATATGATATTTTTAAATGATGATTGTGTACAAATGGATTATAAGATGAAAGATAAATATACCAGGAATAACTTTAATACGAATATTTATATAGCAGCTTTTACAACTAGTTCCGCTAGAATAAGATTATATAAAATGCTTGATAAACTAGGAGATAAAGTTATGTATTATGATACAGATAGTATCGTTTATATTAATGATGATACTAATAGAGTAAAAACAGGTTGTATGTTGGGAGAATGGACAGATGAATTAGGAGAAGATAAATATATGACAGCGTGGATATCTGGAGCTAGTAAAGATTATGGCTATATACTTAATGGTGGATCTGTAAAAGGAAAAGTAAAAGGTTTTAAAATGAATTATGAGAGTGAAACTAAGCTCAGTTTCGATGAAAGAATGAAAACAATAACAGGTGAATCTGAACATGTAGATGTAGAAATAAACCAGTTTCAAATACAAAAAGATAGAAATATTAAAGTGAATAAAACGAATAAAAGATACATGTTTGGATATGATAAAAGAAGAATTTTAGATAATTTTGATACTGTACCATTTGGTTATTAATATTTATAAAAATGTTTACTAATAAATGGATGAGTGTTTAGGTGATATTCGAGCTTTAAATTTTACAAATCTGAAGAAATTTACTATTTGACTTATCTTTGTAAAGAATTGCATGATTTGTATATAAAACATGATCATACTAAAAAACTATTATCAGAAAGTTTTCAAAGGATGACTGTCTTAATTGAAAAGGATGAAAATGAAGATATTAAATTGAATGGATTAGGAGTTTTATATGTTATTTCAAAGAACTTATTCTATTATGATTAGATTTCTGATGTATTTATTCAATAGACTTAGAGGTTATCCCAAAACGTTTAAATTATATGATTCTGGGATATATGATCATTGAGAAAAATTAATACTAAGTATGGAGATTCAGTAATCGTAAAGTTAGATGATGAATACCTTGCGAATAAACATGGAAAACTTTCTGATGAATCAATAAAGGAAGATATACATTTAAGTATACGGGTATGATAAATACGTATATGAATTAGAGAAAGCTTAATCATCCTCTTTTTTCATGCATTTTTAATTAAAATCTCTATAATTCAGAGGGTGCGTCACCCCCCACTATAATGTATCATCTCTTTTTTATTAAACATATCTTTTGTAATTTTAAATTCATAATGATTTCATCCTCTTTTTTTTCATATTTTTAGAATTCTTTTTTTATTTTATATAAAATGTTTAGATTTAGTTAAAAATTTTGAGTTTTATCTATTAAATAAATGAGGGCCCCACCCTTTAAAAACAGGGAATTTTGAAAAAAATATCCTATTTTTGATAGATTCGGTCTCTATAATGTCTCATTTTTTAAGTTAAAATGAATGAAATTTTAGAGTCTTAAAAGTCTCTTTTGGATTTTTTAAAAAATACGTATATTTGTAAGTTTTTATACATTTTTGTATGATTTTATACATTTTTTAGTCTTAAGAGGTCTGGTTTGATTGTTTGATCATTTTTTAGTCTTAAGAGGTCTTGTCCTGGTTTAAAAAAAATGAAGGAAAGAGTAGTGTATGGGCATGACTCTGGTTGCAAAATGAGTATGTCATTTTGTCCAAGAGTCATACCCATACACTACTTATATATATTAATTGTATACATTGCCAAAATTTGTTGATGATTTATTATCGAAATAGACATTTGCATCTAAATTTTCAGCAGCTCTACTGATAGTGCAATACAATTTTTATGTACCTTCATTAACGTTTTATAGTCAGCAGAAGGGAAGCAGTGCCCCATGAGGCTTGATTTTAGATTTTTTATCTTACACGTTTTGATGAGTCCTCGGTAGTATAGTGGTCAGTATACCCGCCTCTCACGCGAGAGACTGGGGTTCCATTCCCCGCCGGGAAGGAAAGTTTTTTGGCTATAACGTGCTTAAAATTTAAATACTGATGGAATAAGTATATAAAATATGTATACAATGTTAAAATTTGTTGATGATTTATTATCGAAATAGACATTGGCATCTAAATTTCCGGCAGCTCTACTGACAATGCAATACAATTTTTATGTACCTTCATTAAAGTTTTATAGTTTGCAGAAGGGAAGTAGTGCCCGCAGTGAGGCTTGATTTTTGAATTCTTTTTTTACATGTTTTGATGAGTCCTCGGTAGTATAGTGGTCAGTATCCACGCGGGTGACCAGGGTAGGATTCCCCGCCGGGGAGGAAGTTTTGTTTTGGCTATAACGTGCATAAAATTTAATTACTGATGGAACAAATATATATTAAATATATACATTGCTAAAATTTGTTGAAGATTTATTATCGAAATAGACATTGGCATCTAAATTTCCGGCAGCTCTACTGAAACTACAATACAATGTTTCTGTACCTTCATTAAAGTTTTATAGTTAGTTGAAGGGAAGTAGTACTCAGTGAGGCTTCATTTCAGAATTTTTAACTTATACTTTTCGAGGAATCCTCGGTAGTATAGTGGTCAGTATCCCCTCTACTGAAAGTGCAATAAAATTATTATGCACCCTCATTAAAATTCTATAGTTAGCAGTAGGGAAGCAGTACTCAGTGATGCTTGATTTTAGAATTTTATTCCTTCTTGTTTTGATGAGTCCTCGGTAGTATAGTGGTGAGTATCCCCGCCTGTCACGCGGGGCACAGGGGAGGAAATTTTTTGGCTATAACGTGCATAAAATTTAATTAATGATGAAATAAGTATATATTAAATGTATACATTGCTAAAATTTGTTGATGATTTCTTATCAAAATAGACATTGGCATCTAAATTTTCTGCAGCTCTACTGAAAGTACAATACAATGTTTCTGTACCTTTATTAAAGTTTTATATTTAGCAGCAGGGAAGCAGTACTCAGTGTAGTTTGATTTTAGAATCTTTATATTGCACGTCTTGATGCGTACTCGGTAGTATAGTGGTCAGTATCCCCGCCTGTCACACGGGAGAAATTTGTTCGATTTCCCGCGGGGAAGGAAATATTTTGGCTATAACGTGCATAAAATTTAATTACTGATGGAATAAGTATATATTAAATGTATACATTGCTAAAAATTGTTGATGATTTCTTATCAAAATAGACATTGTCATCTAAATTTGATGCAGCTCTACTGAAGTACAATACAATGTTTATGCCCCTTCATTAATGTTTTACAGTTAACAGTAGGGAAGCAGAACTCAATGAGGATTGATTTTAGAATATTTATCTTACACGTTTTGACGAGTCCTCGGTAGTATAGTGGTCAGTATCCCCGCCTGTCCCGCGGGAGACCGGAGTTCGATTCCCCGCCGGGGAGGAAGTTTTTTGGCTATAACGTGCTTAAAATTTAATTACTGGTGGAATAAGTATATATTAAATGTATACATTGCTAAAATTTGTTGAAGATTTTTTATCGAAATAGACATTGGCATCTAAATTTCCTTCAGCTCTACTGAAAGTACAATACATTGTTTCTGTACCTTTGTTAAAATTTTTATTGTCAGCTGAAGGGAAGCATTACTCAGTGAGGCTTGATTTTAGAATTTTTATCTTACTTGTTCTGATGAGTTCTCGGTAGTACATTGGTTAGTATCCCCGCCTGTCGCACGGCAGACCAGAGTTCGATTCCCCGCTTGGGAGGGAATTTTTTTTGCTATAACGTGCTTAAAATTTAAGTACTGATGGAATAAGTAAATATATTAATTGTATACATTGCTAAAATTTTTTGATGATTTATTATCGAAATAGACATTGGCATCTAAATTTCCGGCAGCTCTACGGAAAGTACAATATAATGTTTATGTACCTTCATTAAAGTTTTATAGTTAGCAGAAGGGATATATTGCTAATTAATTGTATGCATTGCTAAAAATTTGTTGATGAATTATTATCGAAATAAATATTGGAATCAACACTGCCTCTGGATCAATACTGCCTCTTTAATCTATTGTTTAACCGAATAATTTATTTTTTTTATAAATTTTAGATGCACTAGCACCGGTAAGAAATCATGCTTTTTGCACTTTCTTTAAAGTAATATAAACTATTATATCACTGAAGTCAATGTGGGAAGCCAGTCCATGCCTTCAAGACAGGATTAATTTAATCTGCTTTGGTTCATGCCATGCCATAGCTGTAGAAAGGAACTAGAATTTTTCCTTGCTACAGCCCTGTATTTAGTCGGATCAAAGAGAGTCGGACACATTGTTTAATGTGGGGCGATGTAGCCCAGTGTTTATTGCGCGGGAATTGCACTCGTTAGACCCGGGTTTGGATCTTGCCACTGTCAAAACTGACGCTGTGTTCACGCGGAGTACGATCACGTTAAACATGTGGGTCCGTAAGCCCTTCCGGGAGGTTGGTGGTAGGGGAAGGAAGGTTCGGTCCCTGTGGATGCCTCCGCCACTGGGTTCCGGTCTAAATTGGGTAGCACTTCCCGGCCGTCCAAGCAGTTATCATACATCTTTCTGGACGGGCTAGGTCTCAATAACAACAACATTGTTTAAAGTATATTGGGACACCATGGATACCCGGTCGTTTTAATTGGTTTACAAGGAGGGAAGCACCTTCCCATCCTTATAATTTAAAAAAGAACTGTAGACAAGGATTGTGTTAGTAGTCAGCTAGATATGATTGATATCAGCTGTAAACTTGAATGAATGAGCAAGAGCAAACTTATCCGCTAATGTTATATCTATTTCAGCAGTGCAATTCTATAAAATTGCGCCCTGCTTCCCTGTAGGGATCGGTTTTTCATTGCTTTGTCGACATCGCCCTTCTTAACAACAAATAATGGACAGATTTTGCCTTTAAGCACAAAGACACTGTGAAACTATCTCTACTCAGACGACTTGTATTGAACTAAGAAGACCTTTCAGAATTTTTTGACTATTTCGGAAATCAGACAATCTTCAAGTAATTTAGGAAAAAAAATTATAAATGCATAGACAGATGTTTTATAATGAATATTTTATCTTTAACAGTGTTCATGGTCCTCTAACAGTCCCCAGGGCCCAGTACCGTCGTCTCAAGTGATCTCCTCCCCCCCCCCCCACTTGTGGGGGCCCTGTCCTCATTATAAAGTTTTATAGTTAACAAGAAAGAAGCAGTACACAGTGACGCTTTTGATTGATTTGGAATATTTATCTTACTCATTTGGATGAGTTCTCGGTAGTATAGTGGTCAGTATCCTGTCACGCGGGAGACCGGAGTTCGATTCGCAAAAATTATTTTTCTGCTATAGCGCTATTTTTCTTTATTATCGCTTTCTCTTATTATTTAGTGTTAATTTGTAGAATGGTTGAATTTTCAATTTGTTTCTAGATAGTGACCATTCCGTTGTGCTGAAGGAGGTCAACGTGCCCCTATGGCGAAACGACGACTGCGAGCGGTCTCTGCGGTTCCATTTCGGACCCAACTACAGGCTGCCGGCCACCACACTCTGTGCAGGAGCCGAAGGAAGGGACGCCTGTGATGTAATACTTTTTTGACAGTTCAATTTTGCAAAGTTCGTGTTGTTTCGGAGTATGCATGTATGAGATATTCACAGCCCATACATGTCTAAAAGGAAAGATGACTAATTTGAATAAGCAAATATTAGTTACGGCTTTATAACCCAACAACTTCGTAGGCAGACGGAAATGGGGGTTCATACACCTCATTAGCGGAATAATTAGATTACTTTTCCATAGGGTCCAAATTAGAAAACAATATCCAGAAGTGGATCGCCAAGTTAGCGATATTTCGTTAGATTGTTCGCCAAATATATTGCTATGTGTTACAGACAAATAGAGATAAGCGCATTTCTTATACACTAAAAGGTATGCCCGTCGCATAACGAAATCCAAACTTTACAAAACATTATCTCCCATTTGGTGTCATTTTTATGAATTTGACGACAATTTTATCAATCTGGCGACATTTACATCACTTTGGCAACAATGAGAAAGTCGTCAATTGTTACGGACGGACGGACGGAAAAATTGATTATTCTTATAGTCGATTATTATGTTCTTTTCAAGATATTGAATTTTCATCAATTAGTCATCATTTTCATTGATTTAGAGTATTTTTGTTATCAAATTAACAACATTTTTGTAAATTTTGCAACATTTAAAAAAAGTTGCTAAGATGGCCATATTCCACCAAATTTGCCACTAAAATTCGCCAAGTTTTTTAATGGATAGAGAAATAGGTATTACTAGCCGAATACCCGTTGAAAATCAACGTTCTCGCAATAAGCAACACCCTGAATATTGTAATTTTTTAATAATTCGCATTTCACATTTATTCGGCAAATCGAATATTTTAGTGTGCAGAACCCCCTAAAGAAGAAAATATTGGAAAACTCAAATTGCACACCTTTTCTTTTGCGAACTATCTACCAGTACACCTAATTAAAGTATCTATCTCATCCCGAAGCATACTAATTTATCGTCTCCCCTTTCGAACGTTTTTATGTGGAGCACACAAAAAATGAATATTTTTGAAAAACTCTGTTCGCCTTGGGTTTCTTATCAGATGATTGGCCCATATACCAAATATCAAGCCTCTATCACATTTAAAAGGAAGCGTGTCTCATTTATTCGGAAAATCGAACATATTGGTGTGCCGCACCCCCTAAAGTAGCAAATATTGGAAATCTGAAATTGCATACTTTCTTCCTTTCAAACTATCTCCCCGTACACAAAATTTGAAGTCTCTATCCTATCGCAAAGCATGTTTTTCTATCACTTCACCTTTTGAACGTTTTTCTGTGTAGCACCCCCCCCCCCCCCCCCCCTTAAAAGAACATTTTTTAAAAACCGTATTGAGCTTGGGTTTTTTCTTCAAGTGATGAGCCCATATACTAAACTTCAAGCCTCTATCACATTGTAAAGGAGGCGTTTTCAATTTGTTCGACAAATCGAATATTTTAGAGAGTTGCACCCCCCTACAATAGCAAATGTTGGAAAACTGAAATTGCACACTTTCTACCTTTTCAACTATTTACCCCTACACCAAATTTGAAGTGTTTATCATATCGCGAAGCATGATTTTTCTATCATTTCACTTTTCGAATGTTTTTGTGTGCAGTACCCACCCCCTTAAATATGCATTTTTGAAAAACTCCAGTTTGATTGGGTTTACTATCACATTATTCGGCCATATACCAAATATGAAGTCTCTATTACATATGAAAAGGGGGAGTTCTTCTTTATTCCGAAAATCGAACATTTTGGTGTGCAGCACCCCCTAAAGTAGAAAATATTGGAAAACTGAAATTGTACACTTTCTTCCTTCCAAACTATCTACCCATACACCAAATTTGAAATCTGTATCTCATCCATATCTCAAGCGTGTTCTTTTTTATCAATTCACCTTTCGAACGTTTTTCTCTGGAGCACCCCCTAAAGGAACATTTTAGAAAACTATATTCGTTTTGAGTGTTTTTTTTCAAATGATTAGCCCATACACCAAATTTCAAGCCTCGATCAAATTTTAAAGTAGCCGTTTCCCATTTATTCGGTAAATCGAACATTTTGGTGTAGGGCACCCCCTTAATAGAAAATATTCGAAATCTGAAATTGCACACTTTCTTCCTTTCGAACGGTTTACTCATACACCAAATTTGAAGTCTCTATCGTGTCGCAAATTATGCTTTCCTATCATTTCACTTTTCGAACGTTTTGGTGTGGGGCACCCGCTCTAGAGAACGTTTTCGAACAATTCGATTTTTCCATTTTTCCAGGGGGTTTTATCGAACGACCGACCCATGTACCAAATTGCAAGTCTCTATCTATTCGGGAAGTACCCAAACAAAGCGTGAAAGACAGACAGACAAACGGACAGACGAACAGACGGACACTTGGCAATTAGTATATATGGATAGATAGATTGAATATTTTGGTGTGCAGAACCCCCTAAAGAAGAAAATATTGGGAAACTAAATTTGCGCATTTCTTCCTCTGTTTGTATTGTGTTTTTTTTTCAGATGATTGGCCCTTATACTAAATATCAAGCCTCTATCACATTTAAAAGGAAGCGTGCCTCATTTATTCGGAAAATCGAATATATTAGTGTGCGCACCCCTTAAAGTAGCAAATATTGGAAATCTGAAATTTCACACTTTCTTCCATTCAAACTATCTACCCTTAACCAAATTTGATATCTCTAGCTCATTTCGAAGCATGGTTTTTTATCAATTCACTTTTCAAACGTTTCACTCTGGATCACCCCCTTAAACGAACATTTCTGAAAAACTATATTCTTTTTGCGTGTTTTCATCAAATGATTAGCCCATGTACTAAATTTCAAACCTCTAACAAATTTTAAAGTAGCGTTTACTCATTCATTCTGTAAATCGAACATTTTGGTGTGCGGCACCCTCTTAAGTAGAAAATATTGGAAATCTGAAATTGCACACTTTCTTGCTTTTGAACGATTTACCCATACACCAAATTTGAAGTCTCTACCTCATTGCAAAGCATGATTTCCTATCATTTCACTTTTCGAACGTTTTAGTGTGCGGCACCGCCTTAAGTAGAAAATATTGGAAATCTGAAATTGCACACTTTCTTCTTTTCGAACGATTTACCCATACACCAAATTTGAAGTCTCTATCTCATCGAAAAGCATGCTTTCCAATCATTTCACTTTTCGAACGTTTTAGTGTGCTGCACCCCCTTAAGTAGAAAATATTGGAAATCTGAAATTGTACACTTCTTTCGAATGATTTACCTATACACCAAATTTGAAATCTTTATCTTATCGCAAAGCATGCTTTCCCATCATTTCACTTTTCGAACGTTTTAGTGTGGGGCACCCCCTCTATAGAACGTTTTCGAATAATTCGATTTTTCCAGGGGGTTTTAACGAGCCGTGTACCAAATTTTAAGTCTCTATCTATTCGGGAAGTGCCTAAAATATGCGTGACAGACGGACAGATGGACAGACAGACAGACGGATGGACAGACAGACGGACACTTCGCAATTAGTATATATAGATTCTTATAGTAGGACGATTGGCGTCAAAATTTAAAACTTTCACCCAAAGTATCTTTCCGCGTTAATGGAATGAACTAGATCCCCGAGAATGATATTAATAAATTTATTGAATAATATTGCATATGAAAAATGAACATATTTCACTATAGTTAATAATATTTTTAATTTTATATAAGTCTTTGATAAATGTATTTGAAAAATATTCAACATCTCTAGAGCGGTTCATGCTAGCATTCTAATGTTTGTGTCAATCGTTTTCCAATAAAAAAAATTACATAAGAAATTATTATTTACGTAACTTTATTGAAGGACTTAATTTTTATATGATTTTTTTTCAAAATTTCATTCGAAAATTTGGTGGTCTTCCAAACATTCGATTGCATTTGAAAACAACAGGCTTCCAGTATTAACGGGTTGTTGTTGTTGAGACCCAGATCGTCCGACCAAACAGAAAGGTGTAAGGTAACCGTTTGGACGGCCGGGAAGTGCCACCCAATTTAGACCGGAACCCAGTGCGGGAGGTATCCACTGGGACCTTACCCTACTTCCCCTACCACCAACCTCTCGGAAGGACTTGCGGACCCGCATGTTTAACGTGATCGTACTCCGCATGAACACGCGGCAGTTGTGACAGCGCGCAAATCCAGCGCGCAAACCACCGGGCTACCACCAGCGAAATGTGCCAACAGCACGCGGTGTTCCCAGGTGGTCACCTGCCCAAGTACTAACCGCATCCGATGCGGCTTGACTTCGGTGATCTAACGAGAACCGGTGTTTTCAGAACGGTAGGGCCGTTGACTCAGTATTAACGGGTTGTAATTTTTGTACCAAATTCTATCCTTATCTCTCTACACGTTTCTTCTACTCTGCGAAATATTTATTCCTATCTAAGAGTTCTTTTTCTGAACTAAAGAATGCTCTCAGAACGATTTAGGTTTGAGATGTGATGCAGAAGTCATTTAATTCACTGTCTTAAAAAACTTACTACAACAACGATGAGAAAGCAGAATTCATGAGATGTAATTAAGCAACAAACACTGGAAAACACTGGCTATTGGCACCATTTGAAATAGTGATGAGCATTTTCGCCTTCTCAGCTCTAGAAGGAGTATGTACCTATTCAACGTGTATAGAACAGTGAAGTATATTTGTAGTTGTGTTTTAAAGAACAAAATGGGTGTAATTATGGACGTGCGAAACGAGGTCCATCTCCATTCCTTATGAAGTAAAATCGACATTTGCCTGAATTTCGTGATCGCTTTTACTTAAAAACTACAATTGATAGGAAGATGAAATTTCACATACAAACGTGAAATGACACGCAGATTTGCAGAATCACAATTTCAATGATTAAAACGAACTGTAACATGTTGTTGTATATTGGATTCCTGTTGATTTCGTATGGAAGTTTTGTTTAATTTAACATTTCTGAATGGGACAGTTATTCGCCAATACTATGTCAAGTAACAATTTTACGGTTAATTCTTATTCATTATGGACGAGCGAAGCAAAGTCCATTCTCCATTTCTAACAAAGCGAAATCAACATTTGCTTGAATTTTGTGATCCCTTTTACTCGAAGATTACAATAGGAAGGAAAATGTAAATTTGCACATATAATTAAATTTACACACACATATGCAGAATCACAATTTCAAATATTAACTGAACGAAAAGCCCATTTTTAAACTGCGCATGTTCACAAAGCTTCCCACGAGTAACAAGTAAACAATCGCTTTTAAAAGCTCATCAGAGCATGAGCATTTGCATACATTGTGATTTAAACGTGCTCTTGTATGTTAAATACATTTTTGCGATTTAAATAGGCTACTTTGATTTCATTGTTTTCCCGTATTCTAATTTGTTTAATTTAATATTCAAATTCTAAAAATGTATAGGCTCTTTTGTATCAGGATTCTCAAATATTGAAATTAATTTTTATACGCCTAATTTTATAATTATTTGTTAAATTAATATTTAATTTGAAATTTTTCACTGCTCACATACTTAATATGCGCGGGTATATTCAAATCCCGGCTTTCTGCTAGTTCTAATTGGCATCACATATCCGATCCTCCTAAAGAGCTTAAAATGCTAGTGATAATAAGATATTTAATAAACTGATTTATTTTATGATAGTATGTGCTTATGATAGTATACGTAATTAATAAACTTCCCCACTAAGGGAATTTGTCTTTTAGAGTTGATAACTGTGACAAAGGTGTGTTGTTACCAAAATAACGCAATGATGAGTTTTATAGGAGAAAAGTAGCTATACGATAAAGGAAAATAATTTGTAACACCCACAGTAAGTTACCACCACAAATACAGGGTGATTCAAAAAAGATAGGCCAAATTTTACGAGGTGGTAGTATACACAAAACTAAGCATTTTTCGTCATAGTTTACCGGGTTAGAAACGAAACGTAAAGACGTTACAGGGATTCAAGTTTGGAGGGGTGGTTCCATAGCTTGGGCCCCATGATCGCCCGATTTGTCGTGCCTTGATTTCTTTTTGTGAGGATATCTCAAGAGTCTCGTTTATGGCACTCCTCTTGAATTTAAAGAGGAACGAACTTGTCGCCAGAATTTCGACCGAATGCTGTCGAAATACGCGACATGCCTGGTCCGTTCGAGAGAGTTCAGCAATCCCTACATCGCCGCTATGAGACATTCATTCAGGTTGGCGGCCGCTCTTTTGAGCCATTACTGTAAGTATTGTATATTAAATGCCATTTTATAAGTTCTAAGTCATTATTGTGTTTTCGCCTCACCTCATGGATTTCGCCATTAAGCGCCCACTCGCCTATACGTTTCCTTTCCGACCCGGTAAACAGTGACGAAAAATGCTTGGTTTGGTGTATACTACCACCTCGTAAAGTTTGGCCCATATTTTTTTTTGAATCTCCCTGTATATACATTAGTTTCAACAAATTATTATTTTTTTCTTTTTTTTAGGGAGATGGAGGAGGTCCGCTCGTCTGCGAAAAAAATGGTCGGTGGTACCAAGTGGGCATTGTTTCTTTCGGAATCGGCTGCGGACAACCCAACACCCCCGGAATTTACACAAGAGTCGAAAGCTACATCAGCTGGATCCACAGAATGGTATCGACAGCGTGAAGCAATGCAGGCTGTAAAAAACTTTAAAGTAAACTTTTCATTTGAAGAAAGATCACTTGTGAAAAACAATGACGTGTCATTTATTTAAGTAAAAGATTACACTATCTTTCAAAAAGATAGTTCCTAAGTTTAGTGCAGCATAAAGATAATTTTTCTGTCTTAGAAAGTATGTCTGATGTCGTATTACTTTTCCCATGGATTTTATCTCTAAAAGAAAAAGTGTTGTAACCTTATAAATTTGATTTTTGCTGAAATGCGTTTTGAATATGTATGTATGGCCAAAATGTTTTTTATATAATTTTGAGTTTGAGATAGAATATGAAACCCGGATTTTTATAAAACTTACACAAGCTACTTTGAGGAAAAGGGTCAATATTGCACTACAAAAATATTTTGATACTCTCAACCGAATTTATTAAGTATGCAGAATTGTGTCTCAAATCGAAAGACACAAGTTGCATATGCGTAATTTGTACGGTTGATGAAAAATATTCTGAGGCTCTCAACCGATTGTATGCAGAATTGTGTCTCAAATCGAAAGACACAAGTTGCATATGTGTAATTTGTACGGTTGATGAAAAATATTTTACACCTATATTTTATGATATCAAATGTCGATATCTTATAAAAGAATTTCTACAACTTGAATCTACTTGGTAGTTCATTCATATCTACATATTTACGGCAAATTTTATTTTTTCACAAATATACATTTCTGCCTTTAAGGGACATATTGCATCCTTAAAAGTCTTAGAAAATTAGCTTGCTCACTTTATATATTTGAAACAAACGCTAATAATATTGTAATTTCGGAGCGTGCATACAATTTTTATCGTTTTTCTCCAGTTAATTAAATGTTAAATCTCATCCATAATTATAACAAAAATTTTCCATACTAATTGATCGTAGGTGGAAATTTTCTTCTAATTCAGAATATATGTATTTATCATTTTTGTCCCTAAGGAGGCAGCGAATCTTTATTTCTTGTTATTAATATTAGACGAACAATTTTCCACGTTAAAAATACCAAATGTTTTAAAAGAAAACTATACGACATGGCCTGAAACATTGAGTTTTAAATTGAAAATATAAAGAAAATTATAAGCTTACTTTTAGGAAATGATGGAAATATATTCCAGAAAGAAAACAATTACCTAGCTTTTCAGTCAAAACTAGTTTTGAATTTGTTTCTAAAATTTCTTGATAGTTTGCACCTGTTCTATTCCTTATTGTCTTGTGTGCAATTTCAAGAAGTTTTATTTTAGTACTGTACTTCGTATGAAAATAAAGGAAATACCAGTCTACTATCATTATGTATGACACATATTATAGACGATATATTAGACGAATATTATATATATATTTTCTTGTATTATAGAAGAGGCTGGTCCTCAGGGGTGACTGCTTTATTTATGTCTCTATTTTATTCATCTGTAAATTTTCTTTTGCATAAAGTATATTTAATGACTATAATTTTATGTGTTATGTGTGTTTTATTACACTTATCTGACAGAGAATATTTCTCAAAGCAAAAGCGCTGTGTGTATCCATTGTCCATATTCCTTCAAGCTTGCAGTCAATGTTTATTCAAATATGTAAGATATTTATGGTGTAAAATATGAATATTTTGAATTGAGAAATCTACTAGGATTCATAAATCCTTTTTTTTTTATTTTAAAATTATCTCAACTGAACACTCTAAAAGCTTCATTACGAGTTAAAATACAATTTGTTCAGTAGCTATTCAGAAAGTAGGAACAAAGCAGCAGCAATATTTTTAATTTGGAATAAAAGCTATAAAGCCACTGACAGACAAAATTAATTTTGCCCTACAGAGAACAAACGTTTAAGCCTTACAAAGAACTGAAATGGGTGATCAGCCTTAAATCGGTTATTACAGTACGATCACGTTAAACATGTGGGTCCGTAAGTCCTTCCGAGAGGTTGGTGGTAGGGGAAGGAGGGTACGGTCCCTTTGGATGCCTCCCCCACTGGGTTCCGGTCTAAATTGGGTGGCACTTCCCGGCAGTCCAAACTGTTACCATACACCTTTCTGGTAGGTCGGACGGTCTGGGTAACAACAACAACACTTACCAATATGAAGCATTGGATGAGCAATTGAGCAATCATGATGGAAATACTCCATATAAAAGCTATGTAGTTTATAATGATGTTATTCCACAGGCATAGTGAGAATCTGGGCGAAGATCGAACGAGGAGTTGTAGATATCGTTTTGCCAATTTAATGTAAATTAGCAATATATTGGTAAGACAATTCAATATCCGGCTAAGGTGTGGTTATGACCCCTCAACTATGTCAGTGTTGTTGTGGAGACCCTGACCGTCCGACCTACCAGAAAAGTGTAAGGTAGCAGTTTGGACGGCCTGGAAGAGCCACCCAATTTAGACCGGAACCCAGTGGGGAAGGCATCCACAGAGACCGTACCCTCCTTCCCCTACCATCAACCTCTCAGAAGGACTTACGGACCCACATGTTTAACGTGATCGTACTCCGTGTAAACACGGCGGCACTTTTGGCAGCGGAGGGAATTGAACCCGGGCCTACCGAGTGCAACTCCCGCGCGCTAACCATTGGGCTACCGCGTCCCAGCTATGTCATTGTGTAATTCACAAAATATAACATTCATCATAAAAAGTAAATGCTTTTAGTGTCATGCATTGTATACCAAATTTTCTGACGAAATGTATACCCTATTCTGCTGTGGAAGAAGGCAGCTCAATAATTGCTCCACCGAAAAATAATCTGAGTTATAAGAAAGATTTGCATCATGGTTGATTCATCGCCTATCTTTTCATAATCAGCCGTAATGATTGTCGAAAGCCCAGACCATCCGATTTGTCCTTAGACATGAGCAGCAATTTGGACGGCCGGGAGCCGTAATGATAGTAAAAACGGTCAAAAGAAGGTCATGAAAATCATGCATTGCAATTAGCTGCATATTTTAAAATCATTAACGTAATATATAACCTCGAGTAATATAACTTTGAAAATTGGAATTTTTATGAAAAATCATTATGACGTGGGGTGCCAATCACCACCCAAACATTGTTGAATGCGAAATATTTTTAAAGTTTATGTGTTCGAGCAAAGAACAAATATAGCTTCTAATTTTCCTGTATTATAGAAGAAAGGAAATTCACGAGCAGTAGCGGTCACTCTTAAAAAATATTTTAACTATTACAAACAAGTCTACACAGTTGAGCTATTATAAAATGAGGTAACACCACTTCGCGCTGAGGCTGTAGCAGACGGGGAACGCAAATTTTCAGCTGATGGAATAGGGGAACGATCATGTCGTTCATTTTGTCACCCTATTCTGTGACACACGAGCTGCGAATGTGTTTACTTATTGTCAGTATGTAGATGGATGTGCGTAAGAATGTGCGGTCATTCTTAAAAAATATTTTAACTATCACAAACAAGTCTACACAGTTGAGCTATTATAAAATGAGGTAACACCACTTCGCGCTGAGGCTGTAGCAGACGGGGAACGCAAATTTTCAGCTGATGGAATAGGGTGAACGATCATGTCGTTCATTTTGTCACTCTATTTTGTGACACACGAGCTGCGAATGTGTTTACTCATTGTCAGTAAGTAGAGGGATGTGCGTAAGAATGTGCGGTCACTCTTAAAAAATATTTTAACTATCACAAACAAGTCTACACAGTTGAGCTATTATAAAATGAGGTAACACCACTTCGCGCTGAGGCTGTAGCAGACGGGGAACGCAAATTTTCAGCTGATGGAATAGGGGGAACGATCATGTCGTTCATTTTGTCACCCTATTCTGTGACACACGAGCTGCGAATGTGTTTACTTATTGTCAGTATGTAGATGGATGTGCGTAAGAATGTGCGGTCATTCTTAAAAAATATTTTAACTATCACAAACAAGACTACACAGTTGAACTATTATAAAATGAGGTAACACCACTTCGCGCTGAGGCTGTAGCAGACGGGGAACGCAAATTTTCAGCTGATGGAATAGGGTGAACGATCATGTCGTTCATTTTGTCACTCTATTTTGTGACACACGAGCTGCGAATGTGTTTACTCATTGTCAGTAAGTAGAGGGATGTGCGTAAGAATGTGCGGTCACTCTTAAAAAATATTTTAACTATCACAAACAAGTCTACACAGTTGAGCTATTATAAAATGAGGTAACACCACTTCGCGCTGAGGCTGTAGCAGACGGGGAACGCAAATTTTCAGCTGATGGAATAGGGTTAACGATCATGTCGTTCATTTTGTCACCCTATTTTGTGACACACGAGCTGCGAATGTGTTTACTCATTGTCAGTAAGTAGAGGGATGTGCGTAAGAATGTGCGGTCACTCTTAAAAAATATTTTAACTATCGCAAACAAGTCTACACAGTTGAGCTATTATAAAATGAGGTAACACCACTTCGAGCTGAGGCTGTAGCAGACGGGGAACGCAAATTTTCAGCTGATGGAATAGGGTGAACGATCATGTCGTTCATTTTGTCACCCTATTTTGTGACACACGAGCTGCGAATGTGTTTACTCATTGTCAGTAAGTAGAGGGATGTGCGTAAGAATGTGCGGTCACTCTTAAAAAATATTTTAACTATCACAAACAAGTCTACACAGTTGAGCTATTATAAAATGAGGTAACACCACTTCGCGCTGAGGCTGTAGCAGACGGGGAACGCAAATTTTCAGCTGATCGAATAGGGTGAACGATCATGTCGTTCATTTTGTCACCCTATTCTGTGACACACGAGCTGCGAATGTGTTTACTTATTGTCAGTATGTAGAGGGATGTGCGTAAGAATGTGCGGTCACTCTTAAAAAATATTTTAACTATCACAAGCAAGTCTACACAGTTGAGCTATTATAAAATGAGGTAACACCACTTCGCGCTGAGGCTGTAGCAGACGGGGAACGCAAATTTTCAGCTGATGGAATAGGGTGAACGATCATGTCGTTCATTTTGTCACCCTATTCTGTGACACACGAGCTGCGAATGTGTTTACTTATTGTCAGTATGTAGAGGGATGTGCGTAAGAATGTGCGGTCACTCTTAAAAAATATTTTAACTATCACAAACAAGTCTACACAGTTGAGCTATTATAAAATGAGGTAACACCACTTCGCGCTGAGGCTGTAGCAGACGGGGAACGCAAATTTTCAGCTGATGGAATAGGGTGAACGATCATGTCGTTCATTTTGTCACCCTATTCTGTGACACACGAACTGCAGATGTGTTTACTCATTGTCAGTAAGTAGAGGGATGTGCGTAAGAATGTTTCACATTAAAAAATGCAAGTACATACTTTCCGCATTTGTCCCACAAACATCCTAAGTATTTTTTGCGATTCTGTAGGTCACGAGACCGGTTGAGGAAATAGCTAAAATGGGATTCCCTCTGCCGTGACGGGTTACGTGAATGGACGCGCGGTGACGATTTCTTTTGTAGCCGACCAAAAAGGGTCTTCAGATCTCTGAATACTTTCTTTGAGAAAAAATTAAAATTGCTCTTCATGCATTAAATAACATGCAAAATGACAGCGGAAATCGAAAATGACATACCACGCTCTGCTGTGCTGTGCGCATATTTTTGCACATTGGTGTCATCGTTCAAAGAAAGGGAATGAATAATCTGCTGTCATTTTTCTTGGCAATAATCTTTCTATTTGCAAATATCCATTGTATTATCAATAAAATTGAAGTCAGTTTTCAAAAATGAAGTATAAATTTACAGCAAAAGATGCATGTTCTGAGTTTCATACATTAATTATATATTTCCAAAAACAATTTAAAAAATCTGATGTGGGCAGCACATGACTTTCCTTATATAATGCAATGAATTTACTACTTTTACAGTAAAAAAAAATAAATTATTTTTATAGTAGTTATTTATATTCTTTCCAAGACATTCAATTTTCGTCAATGAGTCGTCATTTTCCATGTCGCATCATCAATGAGTCGTCATTGATTTAGCGTCATTTTTATTCATTCGGCGAGTTTTTCGGTTATTCAGCAACATTTAAAAAGTCGCCGTTGACGATATTCCACCAAATTCGTCGCCAAAATCTCGCCAAGCGTTATGGATAAAGAAATAAATTATTCTTACAGCAGATAAATGACTATTGGCGTTCAAATACAAAAGTATTACTCAAAGTATCTTTTTTCATGAATGGAACGAGCTAGATCCACGAGACTGATGTCACCCAATTTGTCGCATGGTATTACATATGAAAAGTGAACATGTTTCTCAATAGGAAATATTTTTTTCATTTTATATGACTTTTTGATAATTATTTTGAAAAATGTGCAGTATCTCGAGAACGGTTCATGTTAACGTTCTAAAATTTATAACGTTTTCTAATGAAAAATTACTTAAAAAATGTCTATTTCCGTAACTTTATTAACGGTTTTGATTTTTTGACGATTTTTTCAAAATTTCACTCGAAAATTTAGGGGTATTCTGAACATTTTATTACGTATAAAAACAATAGGCTTCCAGTGTTTACAGGTTGTGATTTTTGTACCAAATTTCGTTCGAATCGGTCCATTCGTTCGTCAGTTATCGTCTCCACAGACACACTTTATTTTTTTTTTCTGTGCATCTATATACTGAGCCAACGTAATTACTATATTTTTGAGTTTAAATGATCATCAAACTTTGATTATTTCTACAACGAAGCCTATTTTCACACATGGAGAATGTAGACACAGCAAACTGTAAGATGAGTTGTATAAGAATTGCTGAATTTCTTTAACACAAAATTATTTAGCTTTGGAGTCTGCAATACAGCTGATATGAATGAAACATTCATTGATTTTACATGGAGAAGCAGATGATTCTATTGCCTTTTTCGATGAAGATTTAAGCATGGAGTTATAAAGTACTTTTACCTCCATGGTTTTAAGTTTTTAAGTAAAATAAATTATTGTTGTATTGGGCTAATTTTAAAAATATCGCCGCTGAATGAAAAGAATGGAGAAAAGTTTATGAATGAAATGCTGCTTTTATATAGAGAGCCAGGCGATTTATATTTCGATGACGTTATTTGAATAAAGTTTACTTGTTTTGATGAAGTTTTCAAATATAATAAATTATTGTAGCATTGTGATAATTTTAAAAATATCACCACTGAATGTATCGCATTTTAGAGATGATTAAATAAAATGGCATTGCAGTTGGAAAGTGTTTCATAATCAATCCTTTATGCATGATTGATCTCTCTTGTTAAGTTATCTCAAAGCAGCGCAAGACATGTAAGTTCACTTCATAAATTTTAGAAGTAAATCGTTGATAAAAATAAATTAAATCCAATGTTATCTAAACTAGGTGACTTTATTGTTTATTTCAAAATTTTTTCAAGCACAATTTCGATCGGCTCGCTAGTCTATTTTAGCACAGGCCCATCTGGCCTTTGCCGAAACTGTCAGATGGCCAGTCCGCTTCTACTCAGAGCTCGGATAGTTCAATAAACGGTCTCTAGATCTAGAAATTGGAGTTTAAGTCCATCTTTGCTAAACCATGACTAAACCATGACTAAACCATAACTAAACCTGTCCATCATAGCTAAACCTGGAGTGGAGGGGGTAGCACTTGACAACGGTGCAATCCTTAATCAACTGCAGCTTTTACAACTGAAACTTGTTTTATACCCAGCGCCCGGGAATTTTTCTACTTGCGGGAATTTCCCCCCACAAATATCTGCTTCAGTACCTAATTCTTTCAATCAACCTCCAGTGTGTTATTACTTTCCTTATAGTATACATAATGTATAAGGAAAGTGCTGTGAACGGGGTCGAAAATTCGAATTCGAGTTTTCGATGGGAGAGCACGTTTCAAGCATCCCTGATCACGAATCAAACATTTTTGAGGTGACTTCTGTGTGTGTGTGAAAGTATGTGTGTGTGTGTGTGTGTGTGTGTGAAAGTATGTGTGTGTGTGTGTGTGTGTGTGAAAGTATGTGTGTATGTGTTTGTCAGTGAGTCTGTGGAGACAATATCTCACGAACGAATGGAGCGATTCAAATGAAATTTGGTACAAAAATCACAATCCGTGAATACTGGAAGCCTATTGTTTTTAAACGTTATCGAATATTCATAATCCCCCTAAATTTTCGAGTGAAATTTGAAAAAATCATCAAAAAATCAAAACCTTTAATAAAGTTAAGCAATTAGACATTTCTTATGTAATTTTTCCTTAGAAAACGATTGACATGAACTTTAGAACGCTAGCATGAACCGTTCTCGATATATTGCACATTTTTTAAATAAATTTATCAAAAATCCCATAAATTAAAAAAAAATATATTAACTGTTGAGAAACCTGTTCACCTTTCATATGTAATATCATGCGATACATTTGATGACATCATTCTCGTGGATCTAGCTCGTTCCATTCATGAGAAAAGATACTTTGAGTAATACTTTTGTATTTGAACACCAATAGTCATTTATCTGTTGTAAGAATAACGTATTTCTCCATCCATAACGCTTGGCGAGATTTTGCCGAAGAATTTGGAGGAATGTCGCCAACTTGGCGACTTTTCTGAATGTTGCCAAATTAACGAAAATCTCGCCAAATGGATAAAAATGATGTTAAATCAATGAAAATGACGACTCATTGACGAAAATTCAATATCTTGGAAAGAATATAAGTATCTACTATAAGAAAAACTTATATTTTTACTGTAAAAGTAGTAAATTCATTGCATTATATAAGGAAAGTCATATGTTGCCCACATCAAATTTTTTTCAAATTTGACGTGATTTATTACAGCAATAGCAAAAATTCCCATGTCTTTGTTAAATATAGCAATACATCACTTGTTCTCATATAGCTGTCATCTATAGTTGGAATTTTTTTTTAGTCCCGTCTCAGTTTCACTGTTGCACGATTTATGCTTTTCGCATTAGATTTTCGGTTCTTGCTCAAGGTAATATTCAGCCACTCGAGGCAGAATGTACTTTCTCCCATATTTTTTTGGTCACACAGAGATGATTTCTCGGGGCAACGCCTAGCAAACATCCCAGTGAAAGTTTGTTACACGCTCAGAGGACTGCTGTGACCCCATTACTAACACTGACAGACCCCCTGACAGAAAGAGCAAACTCATCTTACTGAAAAGAAAGGACGGCGTGTGCCACACTTCCGACCAAACTGTTCTTCTACATGCAAAACACCCGATCGGCGAAGCAGAAGATTGAGGTAAGTTGAAATCATGGAACTGAATGTTGTTAAATTGCGTATCCTTTTGTGTTTAATAGTATTTTTAGTTTATCATACTCAGTAGTGAAGCATAAAGGGAATCTGGCAGGAGACAGTGTCTTAAAAAACAATCCGCTATCAAGTTACTTTCTTTCTATTTGTACACCATACTTAATAAGTGCATAAAATATTTTCTGCATAACTAAATGCATAACTAAAGGGAGATAGTTCATCAATAAGTGAAAAAAATCTGATGTGGGCAGCACATGACTTTCCCTGCAGACATATCCACGTTCTCTTCATTTTAATTAAATTTAATTCACTTTTAATTCAATTTTCGTTTTCATTTGCTAACTGGACTTATTTTCGAAGGTGCGTATATAAAATACGAAAGTACTAAAATATCTCGAGAACGGCTAGTCCTAGTGTAACGGGATTGGTCTTATTCTATTCTTTGTTAAAATTTACGTATAAAACAAGCATTTAATGGATGTATTTGAGCATGCATAGTTTTCTATTTTAAATTTTGACGATTTTTGCGAGCCATTCTGCATAAAAAAAGGCAGGTTATTTTTTCCCGAATCGTACCAAAATCTAATCAGCACCAGGGGGACCTATAAAGTACTTATCTACTGGGTTTTATGAAATAAACTTATCTACTTATCTACTGGGGGACCTACAAGGTACTTATCTACTGGGTTTTATGAAATTCGGTCCATTAGTTTTTCAACTAGAGTGGATACAAGCTTTTGCGGACCATTTCGCAAAAAAAGGCGGGTTCTTTTATCACGAATCGTACCCAAAACTAATCAACACCACATTCGCCCACAAGTGACCTACCTACCAAATTTTATGAAATTCGGTCCATTAGTTTTTTAGCTAAAGTGGATACAAAATATGCACAGACAGACAGACACACACACAGACGTCACGCTGAAAATGGTTTTATTTTCGTATTCTAGATGTTTCAAAACGTGTAGATCCGTCGAAACCTCGAGTTGTGATTTTCGGTATGATTCCAATACTTTACCCATACATTACCATGTATTGCAGGGAAAGTAAAAGAAACACCATGGGTAAAGGATTATGGTAAACTTGAGCAATATTATTCGTGCTTAAATAGGACGCTTAAGTTTTCTTTAAAGTGAGGGATTGTTTGGTGCGAGTGGTTTAAATAACCACTGGCTCCCCAAATTTCATTCACGCTTCGCCATTGCTTCACTGCTCATACTATTGTAGAGGATTTCCCGGAAATTTTCGACGACATTTTATGTTAATTTAGTTCTATTTATGTGACACCGCATTTAGATATATTTATACAAGACAATGATAAAACTTGCCCCCCCCCCCCCCCCCGACTAAAAAGTCCTGAAAGAAACATTGCGTGGCAGTGTTCCACCCTACTAAATCATAATTTCCGTATCAGTAGTTGGCATGTGTATATGTATTAGACATACGTGACAATACCCGAATTTCAGGGCTCTGTAACTTAGCCCCCAAGATAGCTATAAATTTGATATTTTTTTATGTAATAAAAGGCTAACAAAAGAAATAAACAAAAAATCAATAGATACGATAGTACCCGAGAAAAATTAACTTTCGACTTGAATAACACGAATAATTTTCGAAATAATAAGTGTACCTTTTACTTTTCCTGCAATACATGGTAATGTATAGGGAAAGTTTGGAATCATGCCGAAAATCGCAACTCGAGTTTTCGACGGATCTACCCGTTTCGAGACCTCTAGAATACGAAAAAAAACTATTTTTAGCGTGACGTCCATGTGTCTGTCTGTCTGTGTATCTGTATGTCTATCTGTCTGTCTGTGCAGATTTTGTATCCACTCTAACTAAAAAACTAATGGACCGAATTTCATAAAATTTGGTAGGTGTGGACGAATCTGGTGCTGATTAATTTTGGGTACGATTCGGGATAAAAGAACCCGCCTTTTGTTTGCGAAATGGCCCTCAAAAGTTAGTATCCACTCTAGCTGAAAAACTAATGGACCAAATTTCACAAAATTCAGTAGATATGTCGCTTGTGGGTTACCCTGGTGCTGATTAGATTTTGGCACGATTCGGAAAAAAATAACCTGCCTTTCTTTGCAAAATGGCCCCCAAAAATCGTCAAAATCTAAAATAAAAAAACTACGTATACTCAAATATATCCATTAAATGCTTGTTCATTACGTAATTTTTAACGAAGAAAAGAATAAGACCAACCCCATTACACTAGGACTAGCCATTCTCGAGATATTTTAGTCTTTTCGTATTTTCTCTACGCCACCTTTGAAAATAAGTCCAGTTATCAAATGAGAACGAAAATTGAATTAAAAGTGAATTAAATTTAATTAAAATAAAGAGAACGGGAATATACGTCTGCAGGGAAAGTCATGTGCTGCCCACATCAGATTTTTACTTTCTCTGCAATACATGGCAATGTATAGGGAAATTATTGGAATCATATCGTAAATCGTAACTCGAGTTTTCAACGGATCCACAAGTTGTCGGACCTCTGGAATACGAAAACACTATTTTTAGAGTGACTTCAGTGTGTGTGTCTGTGTGTCTGTCTGTGTGTCTGTCTGTGCAATGTATGCATCCACTCTAACTCAAAAACTAATGGATCGAATTTCATAAAATTTGGTAGGTAAGTCCCTTGGATGTGACCCTGGTGCTGGTTAGTTTTGGATACGATTAGGAAAAAAGAACCCACCTTTTTTTGCGAAATGGTCCGCAAAAATCTCATATATCCACTCTAGCTGAAATACTAATTCACCAAAGTTCACAAAATTTGGTAGATGAGTCACTTGTGGGATACTCTGATGCTGATTAGATTTTGGTACGATTCGGAAAAGATTTTGGACTTTTATTACGAAATGGTCCGCAAAAATCACAAAATTCTGAAAAAAAAAACTACGTATGTTCAAATGTATCCATTAAATGCTTGTTTCATACGTAATTTTTTATGAGGAAAAGAATAAGAACAACTCTATTACTCTAGGACTAACCGTTCTCGAGATATTTGAGATTTTTCGCATTTTTGTTATGCCGCCTTAGGGGAAAATGTCCAAATTTAGTGTTATTTTGTGCAATTAAACTCAATTTAATAAATTCTTAAGGAAATGAATTTGAATCTGCAGGGAAAGTCATGTGCTGAACCCATTTTAATGAATGGAAGCTCATCTTGGGTGTTCTGATGGGGGGATACATATTGCTTTTTCCAAACTTGATAAAATTAATTTAAAATTTTTAAATAGAGAAAAAAAAACATGAATAAAGGGTTCTTAGCGTTAAAGTGAAATTTGCAATGCTTGCTATGTGTTTCTACAAAAAGTATTGAAACCTCACAGGAACACCACTTTCTGGTAAAAAACTCCCCGCCAAGTACAAAAAATCTGATGTGGGCAGCACATGACTTTCCCTGCTCTTATATCCACGTTCTTTTTATTTTAATTAAATGTAATTCACTTTTAATTCAATTTTAGTTCTCATTTGGTAACTGGACTTATTTTCAAAGGTGGTGTAGATAAAATACGAATAAACTAAAATATCTCGAGAACGGCTAGTCCTAGACCTAGAGTGGTGGGATTGGTCTTATTCTTTTCTTCTTTAAAAATTACGTATAAAACAAATATTTAATGGATATATTAATGCATACGTAGTTTTTATTTTAGATTTTGACGATATTTGCGGGCCATCCCGCAAAAAAAGGCTGGTTATTGCTTTCCTTGCAATACATGCTAATGTATGGGGAAAGTATTGGAATCATGCCGAAAATCGCAACTCGAGTCTCGAACGGATCTATACGTTTCGAGACCTCTAGAATACGAAAAAACTATTTTCAGCGTGACGTCTGTGTGTGTATCTATGCGTGTGTCTGTGTGTCTGTCTATCTGTCTGTGCAGATATTGTATCCACTCTAACTCAAAAACTAATGGACCGAATTTCATAAAATTTGGCAGGTACGTCACTTATGGGCGAATTTGGTGCTGATTAGTTTTGAGTATGATTCAGGATAAAAGAACCCGTCTTTTTTTGCGAAATGACCCGCAAAAGCTTGTATCCACTCTAGCTGAAAAGCTAAATGAACCAAATTTTTACAAAATTTTGTAGATAAGTCTGTGGGATACTCTGGTGCTGAGAGGATTTTGGTACGATTCGGCAAAAAAAACCCTGCCTTTTCTTGCAAAATGGCCAGCAAAAATCGCAAAATCTAAACTAAAAACTACGTATGCTCAAATATATCCATTAAATGCTTGTTTTATACGTAATTTTAACGAAGAAAAGAATAAGATCAACCCCATTACACTAGGACTAGCGGTTCTCGAGATATTTTAGCTTTTTCGTATTTTCTCAATGCCACCTTTGAAAATAAGTCCAGTTACCAAATGAGAACGAAAATTGAATTAAAAGTGAATTAAATTTAATTAAAATAAAGATAACGTGGATATAAGACTGCAGGGAAAGTCAAGTGCTGACCACATCAGATTTTATTTATTTTGAAGAAAAAAATATGTGTAACAGTCATTTATGTCCTTTCTGCAGGGGAGAAAAAAGTATTGGCTATAAATGGGTTGGAATACCATTTTGATGTAACTATAATTTATAGAAAGTAGGGGGGTTCTTCTGCCTCTCTACGCTTCGCCAACTCACGGGAGGCTTTACCTCCTTGAGAGCCATTTTAAGCCAAACTTAAGTTTAAGTCGGTAAACGGTTTACTTCATCGTGTTACGCTATTATTTCTCTATAAATGTACAAAATTCCATATTTACTTTCCCTGCAATACATGGTAATGTATAGGGGAAGTATTGAAATCATGCCGAAAATCGCAACTTGAGTTTTCGACGTATTTACACGTTTCGAGACCTCTAGAATATGAAAAAACCATTTTTAACTTGACGTCTGTGTGTGCGTCTATGTGTGTGTCTGTGCAGTGTATGTATCCACTCTAATACAAAAACTAATGGTCCGAATTTGATGAAATTTAGTAGGTAAGACCTTTGGGTGTGACCCTGGTGCTGATTAGTTTTTGGTACAATTCGGAAAAAAAGAACCTGCCTTTTTGTGTGAAATGGCCGCAAAAATTTCATGTATCCACTCCCTCTGAGATACTAATTGACCAAATTTCACAAAATTTGGTAGATAATGCACGTATGGGATACACTGGTGCTAATTAGATTTTGGTACAATTCGGAAAAGAACAACCTGCTTTTTTGTACGAAATGGTCCGGAAAAATCTCCAATATCTAGAAAAAAGACTACGTATGTTCAAATGTATCAATTATAAATGCTTGTTTTCACGTAATTTTTGATTAGGAAAAGAAAGAATAAGAACAACTCTGTTATTCTAGGATATTTGAGATTTTTCGCATTTTTGTTATGCCGCCTATAGAAAAATGTCCAATTACCAAATAAAAGCAGAAATTGAATTAAAAATGCAAATTTAGTGTTATTTTGTGCAATTAAACTCAATTTAATGAGTTCTTAAAGAAGTAAAGAAAATACATGGAAATAAAGTAAATACATAATCTGCAATACATGGTAATGTATAGGGAAAGTATTGGAATCATGCCGAAAATCGCAACTCGAGTTTTCGACGGATCTGCACGTTTTGAATCCTCTAGAATACGAAAAAACTATTTTTAGCATGACGTCTGTGTGTGTATCTGTCTTTGTGTCTGTCTGTGTGTCTGTCTGTTTGTGCAATGTTATCCACTCTAACTGAAAAACTAATGGACCGAATATCATAAAATTTGGTAGATAACTCACTTGGGTGCGACATTGGTGTTGATTAGTTTTGGTATGATTCGTAAAAACAGAACCCGCCTTTTTTTACAAAATGGCCCTTAAAAATTTCATGTATCCACTGTAGCTAAAATACTAATTGACCAAATTTCACAAAATATGATAGATAAGTTACTTGTTGGATACTCTGGTGCTGTTTAGATTTTGGTACGATTCGGAAAAGAACAACCTGCCTTTTTTTACGAAATGGCCCTCAATAATCTGAAAAAAAAGACTACGCATGATCAAATGTATCAATTAAATTCATGTTTTATACGCAATTTTTGATAAGGAAAGAATATAACACACTCCATTATCAGGGCGCGGTAGCCCATTGGTTAGCGCGCTGGAGTTGCACTCGGTAGGCCCGGGTTCGATTCCAGCCACTGCCAAAACTGCCGCCGTGTTCATGCGGAGAACGATCACGTTAAACATGTGGGTCCGAAAGTCCTTCCGAGAGGTTGGTGGTAGGGGAAGGAGGGTACGGTCCCTGTGGATGCCTCCCCCACTGGGTTCCGGTCTAAATTGGGTGACACTTCCTGACCGTCCAAACAGTTACCTTACACCTTTCTGGTAGGTCGGACGGTCTGGGTTTCAACACTCCATTATCAACGTCTGCTGTACTTTAGGACTAACCGTTCTCAAGATATTTGAGCTTACTTGTATATTTGTTACCCCGCTTTCCGAAAAATGTCCAATTATCCAAATGTCCAATCCAAATGTCCAAAAACAAAAATTGGATTAGAAATGCAAATTTAGTGTTATTTTGTGCTATTAAACTCAATCTAATGAACTATTAAAGAAATAAAGAAAACATGAATTTGAGTCTGCAGGGAAAGTCATGTGCTGACCACATCAGATTTTTACTTTCAGTGCAATACTTGGTAATGTATAGGGAAAGTATTGGAATCATACCGAAAATCGCAACTCGAGTTTTCGACGTACCTACACGTTTCGAGATCTCTAAAATACGAAAAAACTATTTTTAGCGTGACGTCTGTGTGTGTATCTGTCTGTTTGTCCGTGTGTCTGTCTGTCTGTGCAATGTATGTATCCACTCTAACTCAAAAACTAATGGACCGAATTTCATAAAATTTGGTAGGTAAGTCACTTGGATTTGACCCTGGTGCTGATTAGTTTTTAGCACGATTCGGGATAAAAACACCCGCCTTTTTTTGCGAAATGGTCCGCAAAAATTGCCTGTATCCACTCTAGCTGAAAAACTAATGGACCGAATATCATAAAATTTGGTTGGTAAGTCGCTTGTGGGTCACCCTGGTGCTGATTAGATTTTGGTACGATTCGGAAAAAAAATAACCTGCTTTTTTTTGCGAAATGGCCTGCAAAAATCAACAAAATCTAAAATAAAACTAAGTATACTCAAACATATCCATGAAATGCTTGTTTCATAAGTAATTTTTAACGAAGAAAAGAATAAGACCAACCCCATTACACTAGGACTAGCCATTCTCGAGATATTTTAGTCTTTTCGTATTTTCTCTACGCCACCTTTGAAAATAAGTCCAGTTACCAAATCAGAACGAAAATTGAATTAAAGGTGAATTAAATTTAATTAAAATAAAGAGAACGTGAATATAAGACTGCAGGGAAAGTCATGTGCTGCCCACATCAGATGTTCTGTACTTGGAGGGCAGTTTTATTTTTTGTTTGTTTTTACTTTCTCTGCGAGGCATGGTAATGTATAAGGAAATTATTGGAATCATGCCGAAAATCGCAACGCGTATTTTCGAAGGATGTACACGTTTCGGGACCTCTACAATACGAAAAAACTATTTTTAGCCTGATGTCTGTGTGTGTATTTGTGTGTCTGTCTGTGTGTCTGTATGTATGTCTGTGTGTCTGTCTGTGCAACGAATGTATCCATTCTAGTTCAACTAATTGACCGAATTTCATAAAATTTGGTAGGTAAGTCACTTGTGTATAACCCTGGTGCTGATTAGTTTTTGGTACGATTCCAGATAAAACAACCCGCCTTTCTTTGCGAAATGGCCCACAAAAATTGCCCGTATCCACTCTAATTGAAAAACTAATTGACCAAATTTAATAAAATGTGGTAGATAAGTCACTTATGCGTCACCCTGATGCTGATTAGATTTGGATACGATTCGAAAAAGAAGAACCCGCATTTTTGTATGAAATGGCATGCAAAAATTGTATATATCCACTCTAACTCAACTAATCGATTAAATTTCATAAAATTTGGTGGGCAAGTCACTTGAGTGTGATCCTGGTGCTGATTAGTTTTGTTACGATTCGGAAAAATGGAACCCGCCAATTTTAGCGAAATGGCCCGCAAAAATTGTATATGTCCTCTCTAACTGACAAATTAATTGATCAAATTACACAAAATTGGGTAGATAGGTCGCTCGTAGGATATTTTGATGCTGGTTAGATTTTGATACGATTCGAAGAAAAAGAATTTGACTTTTAGTGCGAAATGTCCCTCAAATCTAATATATTCGATCTAAAAAAAATAATACACTTGCAAGATAATAAAACTATGCAATAAGTGACTAAAATTGATGAAATATATTTTTTTTTATTTTTTTTATTTTTTTAATATTGATTAAGTACTTGTTCTACATGTAAAATTTGACAACTAAGTGAATAAATCTGACCCTATGACTATAGGATAGACCGTTGTCGAGATACTGTAGTTTTTGGAATTTTATGGATCTGAAAAATTTAAAGTCCATTAAGTTGCCAAACGAAACGAAGATACAATAAAAAATACAAATTGGATGTGATATCAGAAAATTATCCATATTATTTTCTGCATTTAAACTCAATTTAATGCATAATGAAATGAAAAAATTACAAAATGAATTTGAATCTGCAGGGAAAGTCATGTGCTGCTCACATCAGATTTTTTACTCTGTAGTGGTGTTTTTATGAGATTTACATTATACAATGGATGTTAATGGTAAATAGCTTATATTAACACAAAAACGCCAAATGCATCCATCGGCGTTACTACACTGTTGCCAATTTGAAAATTTTTTGAATAAATTTTACAATAAGTTCGTGGGCAAATTCAGAGAAAGACAGAGATGGTAGAAGAATCAGAGAAAGTAGAATTAAGCAAAACTATGGAATATGAATGTATGAGAAAGTCGGGTTTAGAGTCATATTTTTATTTGGGAAAAAAGCTGCAAAGATCTTTGTAGTTTTTATGAGACTCTAATGTGTAGAGATAGTCATAGCCATAGCAGAGTCGAAATGATAGCACATTTCCGCAAATAACACAACAAATAACGCCCACTCTTTAGTAAAAGAGCAATGCAGAACAATGCTTTGTTTATTTTTGTTTATTTTGTTATTATAATAGTAATATTATATAAAAAAGTATTGCTTTTCACAAAAGTTTTCAATTTGAGATTTCGAAATAAATGGACGTAATAAAACGTCCTGAATACATTTTGAATGTTTTCTTAAATATGTCGGGAGTTAATTTAAATATAAACCATAAATGTCGAAGCCTGACCTGAGAGACCCATGCACTGAAGTTTGTGGCTCAAAGTCGATGGAATTTTCCGCTATGCCACCAACAGGTAGACAGACACACGTGCAGATTATTATTATAGAAGCGGATTCAAGTCTCATAGTAAATATTACATGGCACAGAATACGGGGAAAAAGCGAGTTACGAATGAACACATTCAACATAATTATGTTTTCAGATTGTGTCTACTTATATTGAAGGGGAAACAAACGTATTTTTGTGTGTTTTTATTATTTTATACTTTTTTATGATTATGTTATTTATTATTTTGTGTGTATTTTTCAAACGCGTCTCGTTTTATAATAGAGTCTTCTGTAACCTCAATCAATATTCACATTTCTTAATATATTATTTAAGTGACCTTAAAGTGTCTGGTGTTTTGTCTCTAAAAATTTGATTTTTTAAGAGATATGCATTAATAAATGAAAACGTAAAAATCAAGGATTTCATTTTTACTGTTCTGATAGTGTAGCGAGCACGTAAAAAACAGACCTTTCCTGATTCAGTTAATCTGCTTTCACCTGGGGATGAAAAACTTTTTAAACGACTTTTTGTTTCCAACGCACTTTGAACTGTAGAACTCAAGACGCAACAGTTATGGGAAATTCAGGAGCATTTCCTTCGGAAGACTGGCATGAATCCCCTTATAAGCTGGCAACGACGTTAAAACTATCGTCACCCCATTTTGTGACATCCATCGTCGAATTGACTGCACTTTGAAACGTTGTAATCTTATACATAAAAATGTTTAAGTGTCAAAATAATTTTCAAACTTTGAGAATATTACTGTCCTAGCATGTTGCAATTTCAATTATAATAACCTCTTTCAGTATTTGTTCAATTTTTATGTGTTTTCTTTTTCCTATCTAGGTGCCAACAATGAACAAGTATAATTTACTGGAAGTGTTGTTTCTTACTTTTTGCTTATTTGCAAAGAAGGTGCAATCGACAAATTATTATTTTTCAGGTAACTAATGCACTTTCAAATAATCAAAATGATACATTTCTTGCCTCTCCTACCTACCAGTTCCACAGTTATTTTCTTAAATTTTTATTATTATTTTCTCATACTTTTATATGTATAAAGTACTGTGCTTTAGAAAGTTCTCCAATTCGACATTTGGATAAAAATGCATGTTTTAAGGGGAACAGGACACGCTTAAAATTTTGAATGAGCCCATTTCCTAATTTTGATATTATTTTGTAGCCACGTGAATTCTAAACTGATGAATACCAATCTTTACTTTCCCTGCAATACATGGTAATGTATAGGGAAAGTATTGGAATCATGCCGAAAATCGAAACTCGAGTTTTCGACAGATCTACATGTTTTGAGACCTCTAGAATACGAAAAAACTATTTTTAGCGTGACGTCTGTGTGTGCATCTGTGTGTCTGTGTCTGTGTCTGTCTGTCTGTGTGTATGTCTGTGCAGATTTTGCATCCACTCTAACTCAAAAACTAATGGACCAAATTTTATAAAATTTGGTGTGTAAGTCACATGTGGGCGAATCTGGTGCTGATTAGCTTTGGGTACGATTCGGGATAAAATAACCCGCCTTTTTTTGCGAAATGGCCCGCAAAAGTTTGTACTCACTCTAGGTAAAAAAAACTTAATGACCGAATTCCACAAAATGCGGTAGATAAGTCACTTGGGGGACACTCTGGTGCTGATTAGATTTTGGTGCACGTCGGAAAAAAACAACCTGCCTTTTTTTGCAAAATGGCCCTCAAAAATCGCCAAAATCTAAAATAATTACGTATGCTTAAATATATCCATTTAATGCGTGTTTAATACATAATTTTTAACGAAGAAAATAATAAGTCCAACCCCATTACACTAGGACTAGTCGTTCTCGATATATTTTAGTTGTTTCGTATTTTCTCTACGCCACCTTTGAAAATAAGTCCAGTTATCAAATGAGAAAGAAAATTGAATTAAAGGTGAATTAAATTTAATTAAAATAAAGAGAACGTGAATATCAGTCTGCAGGGAAAGTCATGTGCTGCCCACATCAGATTTTTTTTATCGTAATTTAATTCTATCGTGAGTTGTTTCAAAAAATGAAGCACTCAATCCGTTGTATTGAGGTTTATCTTGAAACTTTAACCGCGTTTGTCCAAAAACTGTTCTGTCCTTTCGAGCACGACATATCGTGAAGGCATTAATAAAAATATTCTAAAACTTTTTGAATAAAAGAATGGTATGATGGTGCCTCCATTGAACTATTATCTTTGCTTTAGCTAGTAAAATAAAAGTGTTGTTGCTGATGTTTTTTAAGTTAACATATATTTTTACTCAATGCCCAATAAAAGCACTAGAAATACTCGTAGAAACAGCGAAAATTTCATCGATCAAAAATTAAACACTGATGAGATTTTTGTTCAGATATGATTATTATTTGCATAGAGCACTGTCAAAGATTTTCAAATGTGGAAATTACAAAAATAATAATAAAAAAAAAGTTAACACATGTTGAAGTATAATCAATATTACCTAATATGAATTATATATTGAATTGATATTTGAAGTATATATATGAATATTATTTTCCTTTTTGAAATTCTTCTTATGATCCTATATATTTTAGTGGGTCTGAAAACGTTACGCATTTAACTCAACTAGCTCATTAAAAATAATAATAAATAAATAAAATAAAATAAACGGAGGGCCCATTTTAAATATTTTTGGGCGCATGTCGTATACCTGTCTGCGCATGTTTGTGGAGACGACAATGCAAGAACGAACACATACATATCTAAATACAATTTTTTTTTAGTGGAATATATACTTTTGATTCCCATTGCTGATTTATTTCCATTTGCTGGACCCACACTGTCCGACCTACCAGAAGGTGTAAAGTATCTGTTCGAATGTCCGGGGCAGTGCCATCTAATTTAGACCGGAACCCAGAGGGGGCGGCATCCACAGGGACCCTATCCTCGTTCCTCTACCACCAACCTCTCGAAAGGACTTACGAACTCACATATTTAACATTCCCGTACTCCGCGTGAACACGGGCCAGTTTGGGTAGGCCGGGAATCGAACTCGGGTTGGCCAAGTGCAATCCCCATGCGCTAACCATTGGACTGTCCCACCCCATAATTATTTCCATTTGCATGTATTATGTATTGTAAGGAAAGTAATAATGCTTTCTAAAGATATCGATAAGAAGGCTAAAACTCAATATAATGACGGTGTGCCATTCTTTTCTTCTCTTTTTATTCTTTTGTTTATTTTTGAAAACTGCCACACTGTTTTGTCACAAAGGAGGTGCTTTCAGTAAAGGAACTACAAGATAAAATGTTGCGCAAATAATTTAATAAGAATACGTATATGTTTCGGAAAGCTTTCGATTCCCCTCTTCTTCAGTGCGAACAAACCTGAAACTGAACGCCCAAAATGAGAATTAGACCATACCGTGCAAGCAACAAAATGGATAAATAATAGAATCCAGTACGGTAGAACCACCTCATGTAATAAAAGAGAAGCATAACGAGAAATAATAAATATAATGCAAAATATATGAACTCAAAGTGAGGTGTAGAAAAAAAGCGAATAGAGAAACAAATAATAAGACATGGTCATCATGCCACACCGTGGAGAAATCGATTGTCATTGACAAATCATGAACCAGATTGTTAGAACTTTTCTTTTTTATATGAAAAAAAAAAATCAAATCAAAAACTGGAGAGTATTTTTGAATAATGGAGTTGGAAGAAAAATCAAACCGGTATCTAGTCATCCGGCAGTAATTAACGATTAAAGATGTACTTATTTCTGGATTTTTGACACAATTTTGATATTTCTTCAAGCGGTACCTTAATTGATAGATAGGAATACCACTTTGAAATCAAAATTTTTGAGTATTCTCGCCATTTTATGATTCCTTTTTGAATAGAATGGATTGAAACAATATTGCTACATATTTTAAGTGGATCTTCCTGCTCTGTGGTGGCTTACACAATTTGGGAAACGCACGATCAACCCCTTTTGGTGCGAGTTTACTATTTAAAACAGCAGCTTTTAAATAATCCAGATCAGACTGCAATAAGTTGAAATAGAGCATAATTTAATAGCACGGTAAGAATAAGCATTGAATGCGGCAAACTTTTGATTAGGAGGGCGACAAAAAATTTTATGAAGGGTGTTAGTTATACGGTGAATTTTATTTATTACTTTCCTTATATACATAATATAAAATCTGATGTGGGCAACACATGACTTTCATTATATAATGTAATGAATTTACTACTTTTACAGTTAAAACATAGGTTTTTCTTATAGTAGATACTTATATTCTTTCCAAGATATTGAATTTTCGACAATGAGTCGTCATTTTCATTGATTTAGCGTCACTTTTATCCATTTGGCGAGATTTTCGTTAATTTGGCAACATTTTAAAAAGTCGCCAAGTTGGCGACATTCCGCCAAATTCGTCGCCAAAATCTCGCCAAACGTTATGGACGAAGAAATAAGTTGTTCTTACAGCAGATAAATGACTATTGGCGTTCAAATACAAAAGTATTACTCAAAGTATCTTTTTTCATGAATGGAACGAGCTAGATCCACGAGAATGATGTCACCCAATTTATCGCATGGTATTACATATGAAAAGTGAACATGTTTCTCAATAGGAAATATTTTTTTTCATTTTATATGACTTTTTAATAATTTTTTTGAAAAGTGTGCAATATCTCGAGAACGGTTCATGTTAGCTATCTAAAATTTATGTCAATCGTTTTCTAATGAAAAAGTACATAACAAATGTCTATTTGCATAACTTTATTAGTGGTTTTGATTTTTTGACGATTTTTTCAAAATTTTATACGAAAATATAGGGGGGTTCGGAACATTCGATTACGGATAAAAACAATAGGCTTCCAGTGTTTATGGATTGTGATTTTTGTACCAAATTTGGTTCGAATCGGTCCATTCGTTCGTCAGTTATCGTCTCCACAGACTCACTGACACACACACACACACACACACATACTTTCACACACACACACACACACACACACACACAGACATCACTTCAAAAGTGTTTGATTTGTGATCAGGGATGCTTGAAACGGGCTCTCCCGTCGAAAACTCGATTTTGAATTTTCGACCCTGTCACAATACTTTCCTTATACATTATGTATATAAGGAAAGTATTGTGACGGGGTCGAAAATTCGAATTCGAGTTTTCGACGGGAGAGCACATTTCAAGCATCCCTGATCATGAATCAAACATTTTTGAAGTGATGTCTGTGTGTGTGTGTGTGTGTCAGTGGGTCTGTGGAGACGATAACTGACGAACGAATGGACCGATTTAAACCAAATTTGGTACAAAAATCACAATCCATAAACACTGGAAGCCTGTTGTTTTTGTACGGAATCGAATGGTCAGAACCCCCCTAAATTTTCGAATGAAATTTTGAAAAAATCGTCAAAAAATTAAAACCACTAATAAAGTTACGCAAATAGACATTTCTTATGTAATGTTTCATTAGAAAACGATTGACATAAATTTTAGAACGCTAACACGAACCGTTCTCGAGATATTGTACATTTTAAAAAAAAATATCAAAATATCATATAAAAAAAAAAAAAAAAATTTCCTATTGATAAACATGTTCACTTTTCATATGTAATACCTTGCGCTCAATTGGGTGACATTATTCCCGTGGATCTAGCTCGTTCCATTCATGAAAAAAGATACTCCGAGTAATACTTTTGTATTTGAACGCCAATAGTCATTATTAGAATAACTTATTTCTTAGTGCATAACGCTTGGCGAGATTTTGGCGACGAATTTGGCGGAATGTCGCTAACTTGGCGACTTTTTGAAATGTTGCCACATTACCGAAAATCTCGCCAAATGTATAAAAAATGACGCTAAATCAATGAAAATGACGACTCATTGTCGAAAATTCAATGTCTTGGAAAGAATATTAGTATCTACTATAAGAAAAACCTATTTTTTTACTGTAAAAGTAGTAAATTCATTACATTATATAAGGAAAGTCATGTGTTGCCCACATCAGATTTTTCCCGTTTTTCTTTCTCTTCCAGTCACAGTAAGTGGCGATACTATGTGTTTTGTCATTTAGCCATTTTGTTGCTTGCAGGGCAGGGCATGGCCTGAGCGTTTAAGTTTCGCGCTGAAGAAGGAAATTTAAAGATTTCCTAAACGCACGCACGCTTGCCTTGTTTATTAAATCTTATTTGCGCAGAATTTTACGTTGTGATATAGTTTGTTTATGACTTGTGCGCAAAGTTACGTTTCTATACTTGCTTCCAATTGTTCATTGTCTCTTCATTAGGCTCTCGACCCGACTATCAATTGATGCGTGAGTCATCAGCACCCTCGAGTTCTGTTGTAGAAACTAAAATCGTGCGGAATGGTGCGGAGAAGGATGAGACAAACCAACCTGGTGCCATGTTCTACTACCCTCAAGCCAGAGGAGGGAAGATTCTTAATCTCACCCTGGTCACCGAATCAACTCATGAAGACGAAGTTCAATCAAGGTAACACCCCGTTCACTTCAATATTAGTATTGTACCCAAAAATATTAGTATTGTACAATATTAGTATTGTAGCTTTGCCAAATAAAGGATTCTGGTTCATATTCTCTTCTTTCTTATTTGAGGCAGAGGCTTTTTGCCCTCAACTTACCTACCCAACTTTTCTTTTTGCACTCGATCTCTCTTTTGAAATAATGTATTTTATATGTAAGGGAATTAGGATGGGTCAAAATTACAAACTATCAGATTTTCATGAATTGTACATTTAGAAATATTCCTTAAATGTAAATCAACCGATGCTGGCTGTGCTTCAGTATATTACCAGTATCTGACCAATATAGGCTATGTCTCCCCAACATTGTATTTACAATTTACATGGGCAATATTTCAAATATTTAGCAATTATTGAGTCCATATTAAGAAATACGTTATCCAGTATTATTGGTTATATTAATTGAAGAATGAAACTATCTCCCACGCAAAGTAAATATTGGGGAAATTTTTAATATATCGAGCCGATATCGGATATAGGTACGGATGCCAATATTGGTTTGATAACGGGTGTGTTGTCCTGTTATAGAATCTGCAATCATCTCACTTCATTATTGTTTGTAGAGTTTACTCTATTAATATGTTGTAAACTTTCTTTTAATGCATTTCTTTAAATGTATTTCATATATATATTTTGTGTATTGTTTTTCAGGATTTTGAATCAACCCGGGCAGTACCCCAATTTTTCAAGACTTCTTAAACTAAATGCGGTTTCGTTCTTAAGTCCACCTGCATATCTGCAAGAATTACAAGGTGGTAAAAGAGTGCCTCCTATCAACCGAAGCGCTCCCAAACAATCAAGGACAATCAACTTGGATCATCCCCCTGAAAATTTAAGCGCGGTAGAAACTGATTCTGCATATCCCCCAGAACAACCGGAAATGTTACCCAATAAGAGTTTCAGGCAAGCAAAGCTATCAAGTTATGCAGGATCTCAACAAGTGAACAAGTCAGTTTATGCTTTCCCTGCACAGAAAACTGACAAAATTATTTCAACGAAGTATAAATCGCCTGTGTTGTATCAGAAGATAACTGCTGAGAGTTTGTCCTCTCCACCATTAACGAAAGACACCATCCAGACTTGGCCTTGTTTCTGTGTTCCTCATTACCTGTGCAAAAATGGATTCATCCAATCAGGAGGCCGGTCGGTAGCTGTTATCCGCCGAAAATCTAGATCGACAACATATCCTCTTAGAAATCAAGTAAGCAAATTAAAACTATCTTTTTGCTCTTTTTAAATGTTGTAATAATAAAATCATTATTAAATATTACAGGTTCAGAACGATGACGTCTGTCCCTAATACTGGGATGCCCGACTGTTGAATAACTGGAGGCCCATTTGAGCTTAACTCGAGTCTAATATTTTACAATTGGCGCCCAAAAAACAATATAATGTGGCAGAAGCTGAATTGAAGGGGATATAGATTCCTATTGATTTTTAAAGGGAAAGAGTCAGCCTAAGATAAGATAAATCCCTCAATTTTTAAAAATGTTACGGAAATAGACATTTAAAATGTATTTTTTATTTAAAAGCAAATGACTATTTATAGGACACTAACGTGCATTATTCTCGAGTTATTGCACGCTTTTAATCTAAAATGATAAATAAATAAATAAATAAATATTATATACTTTAGAAATACTTCAAACAATAATAAATGGGCATCATTATTTAGGAGTTACCTACAACTATTCTCTAGATATTAGACATTTTATCTCTTTTTACCTACCGGAAGCAACATATCTTTAGAAATAATGAAGCTAATTCCGTTTCAAGGAGAAAACGTGTATTTCGTTGAGGTTCCTAAATATACAGGCTAGTGCAACAGCGACCATCTTGACTCCCAGTTGAAGCCATGGCTGTATTTGTCGAAAAGAGGGTTACTTTCTTGTCCTTTTATCAGGATCTCAAGAAAATGAAAACATTCTAGTCTACTTTCTTGAATGATTGATATAAGTTTTGAAAGCTGAAACACATATTTTACAGCTGAATGGCGTATCAAATATAATCTACGAGCCATGTAACATGCGCACGCTATTGAAATAGCAGAAGCAGACGATAACTGACTGAACCATTGGAGTCAAAATGGCAGTTGCGTCAGCTTGTGTGTTATTCGATGCATACTGGACGCGCGATTATGCATTTTATGAACTCTTACGGCTATGCTACTACCACATCTAAGAGTATGCAATAGCTCCGAATGCCTCTTACGGCTATGCTACCGCTAAGAGCTCGCAATAGCTCCTAGGCTATTTATGCTTCTGGCTAAGAGTTCGCAATGTCTCCTAGGCTATTTACGCTTTTGGGAGAGGAGATAAATAACAATGAAGCATTTACATTTCTACTTTCTATTTTGTAAATATTAATCGTTTGAGTTTGCAGTAACTGACGCCAATCCTTGTTATATTTCCAGACTTACACCTCTCCCGTAGTTCAAGGGAAAGTGATGAACGCTTATGTTGTCGAACAAGTGACGACTCCCGAGCAGTGCGAAGAAAACAAAATATGTTGTCGATTGTCATTTGAAGACCACGCAGCAGAGGATACAGATGACGATTATTATCCAGTAGCAACACCACCTCCCGATCCTTATTATCCGGTACCTCCAAGAAACCAGGATAAGGAATCTCAGGTATGCGGAATTCGACGTGCTTATGGAATACAAGGGCGTCTTAAACAGCTTCAATATTCAATGGATGTTTCTGAATTCGGCGAGTACCCTTGGCAGGTAAGATCTGGCATTTAAAGCGATTTAGAACTTTTTCAATTTGCAGATTCATGCTATAATGTGCCCTTTGTAAAATCTTATTCTATTCTGAATAATATAGAATTTTGATTGTACAACAACCCCACTGAAATGAAAAGTTTTCTTACAAAAAATCCTCTTATGTGTTACCTCTTTCTCTCACTCTGTTTTCCTTCTTTCAAGATGTAATGCTGCTCATACATATTCGGGTTTTCCGAATATATTAGATATTTTTTATTAACTTGATTTAGTAGTTTATTACTTCGAAGTTCCATATTAATTTACTATAAAAACTACCGGCATAGCTATCAATAACTGCACAAGTCTGGAAAGGAGAAATTTTTATAGTATTTAAAACATTAAATTGAATTATTATTTAAAAAAATGTTAATGAATTCCATGACGTTGTAACGTAAATAGGCGGGAGCAGAGCTATATTCGCTAGAGCATCATACAAACACTCATATATAGTATAATGATTGATAAACATTTATATAAATATCAAGGGAAAGCGTTTTTGAAACATATACATTACGTGACAGTGAAAATGAGACATCAAGAAAGAGTGGGTAGAAAGTGATAAAAATCAGCAAACAGAAAGAGACAGCAACGAATAATAAGTATTGTTTATTGCAACATGATACACCTATACACTGAGTCATAACATCGCCTGATCAGTAGGTTGTAGAACCACCGCAGGCGGCGATACAGGCAGCAACACGTCTAGGTACAGAGTCAATGAGCGTGCGGATGGTGTCCTGAGAGATGGCTGCTCATTCCTTGTCAACCATTTGCCAGAGTTCGTCTTCTAAACGCGGCGATAGCAGCGTACGCAAGCGACGTCCAATCACGTCCCACGTGATCCCACGACCTGTTCGATTGATGAGAAATCAGGGGAGACTGGTGGCCAGGGAAGAACCTTGGTACCGTACAGGGCATATTGGCTAATGCGTGCCGTGTGTGGTCGGGCGTTATCCTGCTGGCCCTGTCACCACATCGGCGCCAGACTCATACACAGCGACTGTCATTGCTAAAACAGAAGCGTGACTCTTCTGAGAACACGACCCTGTGCCACGTGGTTCTATCCCGACACCATTGCAAACGGCGGCATCTGTGCTGTTGGATAAATGGTAGTCTTCTTAACGGGCATCATGAGTGCAGGTCGCCGTCGATCAGTAGATGGATAATGGTCCTGGTTGATATGGGAGCATCAATGGTGTCCTACACTTGTTGCAAAAGAGCGACAGAAGTGGCCTGCGGGGCCGCCAACTCTTGCCAGCGGATGCGTCGGTCCACGCGTGCTGACGTCATTCTGGCCGTACCGTCACTCCTCAAACATGCCATATTCCCTTGTTCCTACCATCTTCGCCACAGCCAGTGCACTTTGGACGCGTGCAGGTGGTCGTCAGCTGAGATTTGACATATGGACCAACCTGCCCTTCTGAGTCCGATCACCATACCCCTCGTGAAATCATCTGTTTACTGGAACTGCCTCGGTTGGTGGCGGCCTGGCATTCTCTGCAACTAAACGTTTTCTCTGAGACAAAAAAAAATTGCAAAATGATTTCACTGGTAGACAGAGTGGCGCAACTATTACCGATTCTGCAGGTTTCTTCCCATCTGAATCAACATGCGCGAGACAGTTGCGAATTTCGCATCATTTACATAACTCGATGAGCTGCGTCTACCCTGCAATTTGAATATTTTTATCCCCACCCCTTCTTGGTGTCTCATTTTCACTGTCACGTATAGTGTATATGTGGTAGCTAGTATAAACATCGAAAATATATTCTTGAGGGAAATTGAAACGAAAATCCGTTTAACTTTGGACTCAATTAAAGGGCATTGTATTTCAAGAAATATATTCAATATACGAGTATAGCCTTTTATTTATAAAATCCCTAAAAACAATTTATGAAACATTTTGGATCAAGTTCTTAGACCACTTACTGACAAAAGGGGATATTGTATTACCATATGCAGTCTTTCTGTACCAGTAAAGCTTTGTGTATGTAATAAATTCAATGATTTTTTTTTAACATTTCAGGTTGCCATTTTAAGAAAAGTCGTAGGCCAGAAAAATCTTTATCTCTGCGGTGGCGTGCTTGTTTCATCACAATGGGTGGCAACAGCAGCACATTGCATCAAAAAGTAAGTTTCTGCTTTTGGCGGAACCTTTCAATTTTATCCCACTTTTTCCTTGATCTCATATTAAAGAATCGATTAGGTTATCAAATCCAATGTATAAGTATTTCTTGATTTTCATTTACAAAAACTCTGATAACGCCAAACTTCCACAGAATATACACGCTAGCTTCAAACAAACCATTTTTAAAAACCTCATGTCTACAATACAACATATAACTTTACTTACACATTAACAGCTCCCATTTTATTTATGTTCGTTGGAATACATTTTATGCGATTACTTGTACAAAATTGCATTTAAAATGAATGAATCTTGAAAATTGCACAATATTTCAGAGAAAAATTTTCACCCCTCATAATTCGACTTGGCGAATGGGATGTCCACAGAAAGGATGAAGTGTACCCTTATGTGGAAAAGGAAGTGGATTTAGTGATCGTGCACCCGGATTTCAATCCAGACACTCTGTACAACGATTTGGCATTGATACACATGGAGAGTGGCGTTGACACCAGACTCCCTCACGTGACACCGGCGTGTCTGCCAAGACGTGGCACCGTATTTGAAGATCAAAAGTGTTGGGTCAGTGGATGGGGGAAAGATTTTTTCGGTAAGTTCCCTATTTTTGTTTTAGTATAAAACTCTGTCAGATGATTCAGGACATTTTCATCACATAGATCAGCGGTTCTAAACAGAGCTCATCACAGACCGGTAGAACTTTAATTTTTTTTAAATTTACAATGCATGCAATGAAATAGGATAAAATGAAAACAATATATTATTATATTTCCTAAAATTGTACTTATAGTATTCAATAATCTTTACCCATTGCATTTTTTATAACTAATGTGAAATGTGAATCCGCTGTGAGCTGGAACACCATTTTTAGAACCATTGATATAGGTGGTTTTCATATACGTCACAATAGCCAGATATGTTGTAAAATGCAATTGGCATGGTAGGAAGTATGATCATTAAATTTTAGTTTATTCCTATTCTGTAATATAGTGGCTACGTCAAGAGTGACGTCGCATGAAAATCACTATAACTTCAAAAATCACGGATTATGTGAATGAATCGTAACATGTATCATACAGAATGCCTTTACAAAATGGTTAATAACTATATTACTTGCAAGAACAAATAGTGCACGATGTTACAAAAATTGAAATCTTTACTTCAAGAAATGCTAAATATCGTTCTAAAGTATTGAAAGGCAAATTGATATTTTTTTCTAAATTGTTTATCATTTGCACCCTGCTGCTCTTCTTTCGTGCGTTATTATTTGAAAAATGCTGTGTTTAATATCATATTATAACAACATGTTTATTATATTTTGTTGTAATATTTTTTTCATATAGTTTCTTTCTAATTATTTTTCAACGATTAGGACCCCAAGGAGAGTACCAGAACGTCTTAAAGGAAGTTGACGTTCCAGTAGTGGATCGTGCCGATTGCATTACAAAACTGCGAAACACGAACTTGGGACCTGATTTTACTCTGCACCCAGGCTTTTTGTGTGCAGGTGGAGAGGCGGGTAAAGATGCATGTACGGTGAGTAGCTTTGCGAATCCTTCCATTTTGTTAAAACAAGTCATGATATATCTTGATCTCAGAGCACAAACCTTTAAATCTAAAGGTTATAAGTTCAAGATCGACAACTTCGTCTTATTGACCAGCTGTACAGCCAGTGGGACATTTCAGGAACCATACAACCTACACGCATTGGGACAATCGTTGAAGAGCAGATAAGACAAATGCGAGAGCCCAGAGTTCCACGTTCAAGGTGGCTCATCGAGAAAGAATGATGACTTATCGAAAATGTACCAGACAAAAAAGGATGTCCCAATGTGACAATATAGCTGCATAATTTGTATGGCCATTGACTAGACACTGCATTGCCTAAACAAATCTGCATCTTTGACTCCATTGCAAGATGTTGTTTATGTCTATATGGGCGACAAAACGTTGTAGTCGATCTTGATAAACCAAATTATGAAGATTGTGGAAATAATAAAAAATGGTACGAATGCGAGAGAGAGAAAAAAATATATTTGACGAAGCCGAGTCTTTTGACTTCAAAACAGAAGACGATGAGATTTTCTCATAGACCGTATAGTCCTTTTGAGAATGTACTTGCCTCCAGATCACGAGGTTTGTGTTCGAATAATTCTATTGGCCAAACTTTATACGATGCTCAAAACAAACAAACAAAAAAGTTAAAGATGTTCACCTTTAATATTTGGAGTTTTATTTAATCAACGTCAATTAACTTCCGTTATGTTTTCTTAAAGAAACAACTAGCTATAATATGCTTTCACACGACGTATCTATAATTATTTTGAACAGAAAACCAAAATTTTCTCGAAATAACTTACAAGTAGTTGCACAAAATGTTTATTGCATGCTTTACTGATTTATGTATTCCTTTTTATATACAGGGTGATGGTGGAAGTCCTCTTGTTTGCAAAAGCGGCAAGTCTTGGTATGTTGTAGGACTGGTGTCCTGGGGTATAGGTTGCGGGCAGCCAGGTGTGCCCGGAGTGTACATGAATATGCTGTACTACTTGGACTGGATATACTCCTTCATTTGGAGCTAATTTCCGGACTCTGTCATCCACGGCTTTCTCGCTTTATAAAAGCTGTGGCGAGTTATTTCCTTGATGTCACAGTAACAATGCTGTAGCCCCCTGCGATCAAAGGAATGAAAAGAGAAGAGTCTTCAAAACCAGAAATCAACACCTGTAGTTAGTGAGCAGTGGTATTTCGGGAATACAAGCATTGCCACTATGACGTCATGAAAAAGCGCGCCGTCGACTTAAAAATTTAGAAAGTCGTGAATCCAGAACCTCAGTCATCTTCTAGAAATCTCATGTCATCTCATTGCTACTGCTTCAAACCATTCATGGAAGAGTGTGTAATGCAGCGTGTAATATTAATTTTGTTTTTCATTTTTGTTGAAACATTTTAATTACCTTTTGTAATTCAAATAAATATTAGTAAAAAAGTATTTTATAAATAATTTAAATAAATATTTTTCTCTTTATTGATTTTTTTCCCCCACTTTCTGTTCTTGGACTGCTCTTGTTAAAAGAGTACAATACTTTCCTTATACATTATTGTATATAAGGAAATTAATATCGTAATTTTAAAATTTCTTTTAAATTTATATTTTGTATTGCGTCCGTCCTAAAACCACGTTATTTTTGCGAAATTTTTGTGCATTTATATTTTGTGCCAACGCAATTACAATACATTTAACTTTAAATGATCATCAAACTTTGGATATTTCTACAACAAAACCTAATTTTAATGGATGCAGAAGTAAAAAACTGATTGCAAAGATAAGTTGTATAAGAATTGCTAAATTTTTTTCATGCAAAATTATTTAACTCTGGAGTCTGGAGTAAAAGTGTATGAATGAAATATTCACTACTTTTACATAGAGAACCAGACGATTTATATTTCGATGACGTTATTTGAATAAAGTTTATTTTTATTTTCCGTATATACATAGTAAAATGTATAAGGAAAGTATTGTGACGGGTCAACATTTCGAATTCGAGTCTTCGACAGGAGAGCACGTTTCAAGAATCCCTGATCACTAATCGAAAATTTTTGGGATGATGTCTGTGTGTGTGTGTGTGACACTGAGTCTGTGGAGACGATATCTCACGAACGAATGGAGAAATTCGAATCAAATTTGGTACAAAAATTACAATCCATGAATACTGGAAGCCTACTGTGTTTAAACGCAATCGAATGTCCAGAAACCTCCTAAATTTCCGAGTGAAATTTTGAAAAAATCATCAAAAAAAAGGAAACCTTTAAAAAAGTTACGCAAATAGACATTTCTGATGTAATTTATCCTTAGAAAACGATTGACATAAACTTTAGAACGCTAACATGAACCGATCTCGAGATATTGCATATTTTTCAAATAAATTTATCAAAAAATCCCATAAATTAAAAAAATATGTATTAACTGTTGAGAAACATGTTCATTTTTCATATGTAATATTATGCAATAAATTTGGAGACATCATTCTTGTGGATCTAGCTCGTTCCATTCATGAGAAAATATACTTTGAATAATACTTTTGTATTTGAACGCAATTATTCATTTACCTGCTATAAGAATAAATTATTTCATTGTCCATAACGCTTGGCTAGATTTTGGGGACGAAATTGGCGGAATGTTGCCAAATTGGCGACTTTTTTAAACGTTGTCAAATTAACGAAAATCTCGACAAATGGATGAAAATGACGCTAAATCAATGAAAATGACGACTAATTGACGAAAATTCAATTTCTTGGAAAGAATATAAGTATGTATTATATTATAGTAAAAAAAAATCTCATGTGAGCTTTCCTTATATAATTCATTGAATTTACTACTTTTACTGATACAAAAATCTGATGTGGGCAGCACATGATTTTCCTTTATATGCAATGAACTTACTAATTTTACAGTTAAAAAAATGTTATTCTTATAGTAGTAATGTTATGTAAAGGAAGTAAATGCATTGCATTATATAAGGAAAGTCATGTGCTGCCCACATCAGATTTTTTTTACTATAATATAATAGATATTTTTATTCTTTCCAAGATATTGAATTTTCTTCAATTAGTCGTTATTTTCATTGATTTAGCTTCACTTTTATCAATTTGGCGAGATTTTCGCTAATTTGGCAACATTTAAAAATGTCGCCAAGTTGGCGACATTCCACTAAATTCGTCGCCAAAATCACGCCAAGCGTTATGAGCGGAGAAATAAGTTATTCCTAAATCAGATAAATGAATATTGGCGTTCAAATACAAAAGTATTACTCGAAATATCTTTTCTCGTGAATGGAACGTGTTAGATCCACGAGAATGATGTCACGAAATTCATCGCATGATATTACATATGAAAATGGAACATGTTTCTTAACAGTTAACTTCTTTTTTAATATATGGGATTCTTTGACAAATTTATTTGAAATATGTGCAATATCTCAAGAATGGTTCATGCTAGCGATCTAAAGTTTTTGTCAATCGATTTCTAAGGAAAAATTACATAAGAAATGTCTATTTACGGTTAATATTAAAGGTTTCGTTTTTTTGATGATTTTTTTGGAAATTTCACTTGAAAATTTAGAGGGGTTCTGAATATTCGATTGTATTTTAATACAATAGGCTTCCAGTATCCATAAATTGTGATTTTTGTACCAAATTCCATTCGAATCGCTCCATTCGTTCGTGAGATATCGTCTCCACAGACTCAATGACACACACACACACATACACACACACACACACTGACATCACCTCAAAAATGTTCGATTCGTGATCAGGGACGCCTGAAACGTGCTCTCCCGTCGAAAACTCGAATTCGAATTTTCCGTCACAATTCTTTATACATTATGTATATAAGGAAAGTAAAAATAGGTTATTCTTATAGTAACTATAAGAATAATTTATATTTTTTATTTCCTTATAAACATATAATATATAAGGAAAGTATTGTAACGAGGTCGAATTCGAGTTCGAGTTTTCGACGGGAGAGCACGTTGCAAGCATCCCTGAACACGAATCAGACGTTTTTGCGATGATGTCTCTGTGTGTGTGTGTGTGTGTGAAAGTATGCGTGTGTGTGTGTGTGTGAAAGTATGCGTGTGTGTGTCAGTGAGTCTGTGGAGACGATAACTGACGAACGAATGGACCGATTCAAAGGAAATTTGGCACAGAAATTATAATGCATGAATTCTGGAAGCCTATTGTTTTTACACGTAATCGCATGCTCAAAACACGCCCCCCCCCCCTATATTTTCGAGTGAAATTTCGAAAAAATTCTCAAAAAATCAAAACCTTTAATAATGTTACGAAAATAGTCATTTCTTATGTAATTTGTCATTGGAAAACGATTGAAACAAATTTTAGAACGCTAGCATGAATCCGTTTTCGAGTTATTGTACATGTTTAAAAAAATTATCAAAAATCATATAAAATTAAAAGAAAATATTACCTATTGTTGAAATATGTTTACTTTTCATAAGTAATATCATGCAGTAAATTGGGTGACACCATTCTCGTCAATCTAGCTAGTTCCATTCATGAAAAAGAGATACTTTAGGTAATACTTTTGTATTTGGACGCCAATGGTCAGTTATCTGCTACACTTAATAACCTATTTCTCCTTCCGTTTTATTAAAAGAATGACTTATTTCTCCGTCCATAGAGCTTAGCGAGATTTTGGCGGAATGTGGCCAACTTGAGGACTTTTTTAAATAATGCCAAATTAACGAAAATGTCGCCAAATTAACAAAAATGACTAAATCAATGAAAATGACGACTAGACGATAAAGTTATTATCAAAGTATTTTGATATATGGACTATATCGCTTACTGAGGATGCTATCAATATTAATGATTGTTTAGAGTTGCGGGAAATCTAAGTTGATTGCGTATTACTTTCCTTATATACATAATATATAAGGAAAGTATTGTGACGGGGTCGGAAATTCGAATTCGAGTTTTCGACGGGAGAGCACGTTTCAAGCATCCCTGATCACGAATCAAACATTTTTGAAGTGATGTCCGTGTGTGTGTGTGTGTGTGTGTGCAAAGGTTGTGTGTGTGTGTCAGTGAGTTTGTGGAGACGATAACTGACGAACGAATGGACCGATTCGAACAAAATTTGGTACAAAAATCCCAATCCGTAAACACTGGAAGCCTATTGTTTTCATACGCAATCAAATGTTCAGAACTCCCCTAAATTTTAGAGTGAAATTTTGAAAAAATCGTCAAAAAATCAAAACCGCTAATAAAGTTACGCAAATAGGCATTTCTTATGTAATTTTAAATTAGGAAACGATTAACATAAATTTTAGATTGCTAACATAAACCGTTTTCGAGATATTGCACATTTTTCAAAAAAATTATCAAAACGTCATATAAAATAAAAAAAATATTTCCTATTGAAAAACATGTTCACTTTTCGTATGTAATACCATGCGATGAATTTGGTGACATCATTCTCGTGGATCTAGCTCGTTCCATTCATGAAAAAAGATACTTTGAGTAATACTTTTGTATTTGAACGCCAATAGTTATTTATCTGCTATAAGAATAACTTATTTCTTCATACATAACGCTTGGCGAGATTTTGGTGACGAATTTGATGGAATGTAGCCAACTTGGCGACTTTTTTAAATGTTGCTAAATTAACGAAAAAATCGCCACATGGATAAAGATGACACTAAATCAATGAAAATTACGACTCATTGACGAAAATTCAATATCTTGGAAAGAATATAAATAACTAGTATAAAAATAATCTATTTTTTTTTTTACTGTAAAAGTAGTAAATTCATTGCATTATATAAGAAAAGTCATGTGCTGCCCACATCAGATTATTTTAAAATAGTTTTACATGTTGTCATCCAGAAAATCGCCCAATGTACAATTCAACGATAAAAACACAGCGCCGTGGATCTTATATATTATGTTGTGTTTAAAAAAGATATAGAAAGACATAATAATTAGTTGAAAGTAAATTAGTTTATTAAATTGTAACTTCAAATTAATCCAAATAACAATTACAAAATCTCAACTCACAGGCAGGCAAAACTGGAATAATTAACAAGTTTATTCTACATTTGACAGACATTAGAATTTTTAGAATTTTGTCAGCTTAGCTAGAATTAAAGAATTAGTTTAAAAACTTTACTCTAGAAAAATCTACATAAATTCCATCATAAATAATTAACAAAAAAATAATAAATTTAAAAATGTAAGAATTTTCCCAGGTTCTTATAAATTTAGGAAGGTTTAGAAAATTGCTCTCAGAAATAAAGTTTTAGAATTTTAAATTCAAAGAATAAAGTTTAAATCATACATTTATAATATTGAGAATTCATATTCAGAAATTAAGAATTTAAGAGTTTATCTTATTAAACATATTCACACATCCGGGTCAGTTACCTTACACCTTTCTGGTAGGTCGCACGGCCTGGGTAACAACAACAACAACACATCCGGGTCATCTTAGAATTACAGGTTGGAGATAGGATGAGGAAAAGTTCCATATCCGGAGTTTCACTTGGATGACAGGAATTTAAACTGGTTTTCTTGGGATCAGGAGAAGATTCATCAACAGAGACCTAACAGCTACACTAGGATCTTCTTAAATCAACCTTCATCGTCAGACGCTTCTTTCACGAAGCACTCGTAATAAATCTTAAAAACTCATTCTTCCAGGAGTCACGTCGTAAATTAAGTGATAAAAACAAATAAAAATTTCATTTAAAAAAAGAGACATGTGTTAAAAAACATCGCGAGGAACTTAATGTTCCATAGAAAACATCGCATGGAACATAAGTTCCATTCGAAAAGCAAAACGACGCACTTCTCGCTCAAACAAAATCAAAGGATTTCAACAAAAAACTCAAACCGAAGAATTCCGCGAGCGTATTTATACGTGCGGAAAAAGAGAGCAATTTAGACAAACGGCAGCAATTAAAATCCGCTTATCGATATTAGAATTACCAAAATTAATACTCAAAACTCCGATAGCAGACGATCCGGAAAAACGCGAACTAATTAAAATAATTCACGAATTCCAAAGAGGCGAGAAAATCACTTAGGCGTCGCGTCCATCGCGGCAAAAAGTCCGCAAAACCAAGATTTCAAGATGGTGGCAAAAGAAAGTTTTAAAATGCACTGAACATGGAAATAACGGGAAACTATAGAACAAAAGGAATTTCTAACCAAAATGGGAAAATGAGAAATCAAATTAAAGGGAATTTTAAGGGGAATCAAATAAATAATCATTTTTATAAATTTACAAATCAAAAGTAATATTAATTACGGAATTGAACATTTTTAATTAAGAATATTATAAAGAAAATTAATTTAGAAGATTAAAAATATTCTAATTAACGAATAAATGAAAAAGCCAATAAATATTATTTAAATATTGTCAAATTGAGAATATTGAGCCAGGGAAAAATAAATAAAAGTAAATTTCAAACCCCAAAATTACATAAATTCTAAAGCAACCCAACGCATTCCTTCCACCTATCCCCCAAAAATTTTTCATTTGAAAAATGAAAAATTTTTTATAATAAAATAAAAATATCAATCAGGAGTTACTAATTAAGCATAACACTTTTTATCCGAATTCAACCTCTATTTCGGAATAATAGATTTGTTAACAAACTATAAACTAAAATGAGAGTGATATAATATTGAATAAATTTTGTGTATTAGATCACTAAATTTGCGTAGATAAAAGTAAAGGTAGAGGATTTGACATTGATTCTCATTTGCTATAAATTAAAGAAAAATTTTACGAAAACATTGGACCAGTCAAATAGTTTTCCAAGAATCGAAACATTAAATTTTGAAAAGGTACCTTAAATAACTAATAAGAAACAACTACCACTTCCACTACAAAATATAAATACCAGCTGGAAAAAAGAAAAAAAATGTGTAAATAGAGTGATCTAAAAATAAAACAATGTACATAAGTTGTATAAAATAAATAAAATTTCAATAGAAGTGTCAAATGACAATTGACACAATAACAATTATCAATAAGTAACAATAATATACTAAAAGCTCAATAACACAAGTATCTATTCATGTTCATTAAGAACTAAACATAACATCATCTGCATTCTGCAGTAATATGTAGTAATCTAATATACACTGCCACTTTCATCTTTGCAGTACTCTGATACTTTTAACGACAACAAATATATACCTAAAAATATCAACATATGTGATCAGAATTTATGTCATGGACCACGTAATTAAATGTTTGCAGAAATCTGCACTCTTAATAACAATAAATAAGTAACAATACATATCTATCTATAAATATAATCAATTCATATAATTCAAATTAATCTTTCCTCAATCATCTATCTAAATCCTGCAGTAATCTGCAATATCAATAACAAGAATAACATATCTTATTTCAAAACCAACTTTTCTTTTAAATCAATTAAATCAAGTTTGCAGCATTCTGCAATGTACTAATAACAAAATACACACACACATAAAAATTATACACTTTAAAAAAAGATTATGTTGCGCAACAATAAAAAATGTCATTTTAGTTTTTTCTTTGTCGTAATTTATATCTCTCATTAAGTGTTGGCATTATATCATTCTCATAAGATGTATTGCTTGCTGAATTATCAGATTGTGCACAAGAAAAGAACACAGAATCTCTTTCTGGAATTTTTGTTAATCTGTCAATGTACACCAACTGAACATTTCGTGTGTCATTTACATGTTGAATTTTAAAGTTCACATTAGTTGTTTATTGTATAATTTTAAAACGACCTTTATTAAGTTTGGAGACTTTCTTACAATGTCCTCTTGGAAAAACAGGAATATATAAATATACAAAATCTCCAACTTTTATATCTTTTACAACAGCAGACTTATTTCTGTATGTCTCTTGTGTTTCAGCTACCTTTAATAAGTTTTTGTTTACTATTTCAAAAGATTTTTTCATAGGAATCGCCAAATCCTGACCATAATCACTAACAGTGGTAAAATTTTGTTCATTTAAGTTAAAAAGAAGATAACGTGGCAAAATTAATTATCTACCGTAGAGAAGATTAGCTGGAGACTCGCCAGTCGAGGAATGGATTGAAGTTCGGTGGGCCAACAAGGCAAAAGATAAATGTCGATCCCAATCCTCTTGGGTTTCAGACACTAAATGACTAAGTGTGTTAATTATCTTACTGTTTAAACGCTCGCAGACTCCATCCGATTGCGGGTGATAGCTAGTAATAGTATGTTTTTCAATACCTAATTTTTCATACAACTTCATGGCAGCATTCGAAATAAAATTAGAATCCTTGTCACTGATAATGTGCTTTGGCACGCCATGAAGAGAAAAGAAGTTTTCTAAACAATTTAAAATAGTTTCAGATTTAATATTGGGGATAGCATAAGCTTCTGGCCAACGAGTAAAATAGTCAGTAATTACTAGTATGTACTTATTGCCAGAGTAAGTTAGAGGCATGGGGCCAATACATCCATAGCTATTCTTTCTCTAGGGTAACTAGAATTTGGAATCCTCTGTAAAGAAGCTTTTTGTTTTTGTTTAAATCCTCTTTTCTGTAAACAATCAGGACAACTCTTAACATAATTTAAAATTTGAACATACATCCTAGGCCAATAAAAGTGTTGTTGAATTTTCCTCAAAGTCCTTCTAAAACCACCATGTCCTGCAGTGATCGAATCATGACAATAATTTAGAATTTCAGAGATCAAATTTTGTGGAACAACAATACGCTTTTTTCTTTGACATTTTAATTTAGGTCTTCTATTAGTACAATATAATACATCATCTTTTAAGAAAAACATCAAATTTTTAGGGAAAGGGTCAATATTTTTGTCTAAGCATGAGCTAATTCTTATACAATTGAGGTCTGAATTTTGAGAATTACGTACTCTTAAAAGAAGGTTAGTATCAACATCCAGGTCTATAGTATTTATTTTTACATTATTTACACATCTAGATAGATAATCAGCTGTAAAATTTAGGCGACCGAATAATTTTGTAATTAAACTGGGTCATGGACATTATCCATCGTGCTATCCTACAAGTGGGGTCTTTTAATTTCAGAACATTTGAAAGGGAGGCCTGATCACAATAAACAGTAAAATGTATTCCCAAAAGGTATTGCTTAAAATAGGATGCCCCCCAGACAACTCCTAAAGTCTCTTTCTCGATTGTGCTATAGTTTATTTCTGCATCTTTCAGTTTTTTGCTTGCATAAGCAATAGGGTGCAAAAATCCATCCTCTCCTTTCTGACAGAGAACTGCTCCAAGATCAAAATTTGAAGCGTCGGTACATACCGAAAAAGGTTTCGATAAATCAGGGAGATATAAAATGGGTTCTTTAAGTAATTCCAATTTTAAGGTTAGATAAGAATTTTCTGCTTCAGGGGTCCAAGAGAATTTAATATTTTGCTTAGTTAAATTAGTTAAAGGAAGAGCTTTTAAAGAGTAATTTTCAATAAATCTTCTGTAGAAGCCAGTTAATCCTAAGAATTGGCGAATTTGTTTTTTAGAGATGGGTTTTTGAAAATTGCTAACAGTTTTTAAATTAGAGGGGTTAGGCTGGATAACACCTTCAGGAACTTGAAAACCTAAATAATTTATTGAAGATTTTAAAAAATTGCATTTACTTGGCTTTAAACATAATTTATGTTGAGATAATCTATCAAATATTACCTTTAATTTCATTAAGTGTTCCTCAAATGTTCTAGATGCAATAACAATATCATCTATATAAATAGAAATTTGTAAAGGGGAAAGCTTAGCTACGACAATGGACATAAGTCATTGAAAGGAGCTGGGGCATTTTTCAAACCGAAGGGGACTCTTTTCCATTCATAGTGGCCAAAAGATGTAGATAAGCCAAATTTATGCGTGTCGTCTGTGTTCAATTTCATTTGATAAAATCCAGATATTAAGTCTAATGTAGATAAATATTTTGCACCATTTAAATTATCAATCAATTCAGTGATATTTGGCAGTGGAAAAATTTCATCAATAGTTTTATCATTTAGTTTTCTAAAATCTGTTATTAATCTTAATGTTCCATCTGCCTTTTTAACAAACAGTACAGGTGCGGAGAATGGTGAAACACTTTCTTGTATAATATCATTCTCAAGAAGCTCATTAATTTGTCTATCTAATTCATCTCTTACATGATATGGAACCCTGTAAGGTTTTTGTTTAACAGGAATATCATCTTTTAAGTTAATGTTATGAAAAATTGTATCACACCCCTTTAAATCTGGAATAGAATTAGGAAAAATATGATTATAATCATAAATTAAACTCTCTATTTGTCTTTTTTCATTATAGTCTAAGTGTGAAAGATCAAAATTTCTCCCCAAACATCAAAATTATCACCACTTTCTGCACTTGACTCAGTAATATTGTTTACTGAAAAGGAAGATACTACTGTGATAGGAATAATTTTTAATAAATTTGAATGCTTATTTATGTGCAAGTCATCCGTTGACAAATTTAATACTTTTACATTATATATATTAGATCTAGATATATTATTTGCTGATCGAGCTATCAGAATTTTACTGTTATTTAAAGGCTCAATCATCACAGTAGGTGAATTAAATTTAATGATTTCTTTTAATTTTAGTTGTATGAAAGCCTCCGATAGAGGAGGAATTGTGTATTTCCTAAGTGCATAGCACAAATTATCCTTACATACATCAGAATTCAAAGTATTTTCTCTATTAATTTCATAGTTATTAAAGGATTGAGTTGCATCAGACAATGAAAAAGGTACAGATTCATCATTTATTGCAAAAGGCACAGTTACAATATTATTGTGTAAAACATTATTAGTAAAATTTATCGACATCTTATAGCCCTTTAAAAATTTCACACCAAGTATTGCCGAATAATTACAAGAATCACAGTCCATAATATGGAAATCAACAATAAATATTTTGTTATTTAAATTTAAATTAATATTTAATTTTCTGGATACTTTTACAATGTCACTAGAGATGCCCTTTAAATTTATATTACACTTAGTTAATTGACTATCGGGTATATTTAAATAAGTTAATACATTTGAAAACATTACATTAATAGAGGCACCAGAATCAATAAGTATAAGAATATCAACATTATTAATCATACCAGAAATCACTGGTAGAGACAAATTATGCAATGAAATTAAATTTGAATTTTGCACTACAGGTAACACTCCAAGGGCTTCAGAAGGTAAGTTGGAGTGAAGACTCCCTTCACCCCTACTTAGTTTAAATTTTGGTTTTCGCTGTCATTCTTATTTCCCCTAGGTACATAAAAAGTGTTAAAACCTGTTTTAGGTTTAGTTTTATTTATGTTAGGCTGAAAACTTTGATTTGGCTGATGGTAAAAAAAATGAGTAGGTTGTTGAAATCCCTGCGTTTGCTGCGGAAAATTATATGGATAGTTTTGTGTAGGTTGTGGAAAATAAAAAGGTTGTTGATACATTTGAGTTGACAGAGACCCAGAATTTCCTTTGAACGTGTGTGATTGGGGAAATTTCCTACAATCCACACTTATGTGACCTAATAGACCACATGAAAAACACCCTTGGCTATCCTTTATCAATCTAGTTTGAGGCAGTTGTGGTTTAGTGTCAATTTGCGTTTTCAATTCAGCAAGCTTTTTAGTGAGGTTGTCTACCTCCACTCTATTTCTTTTAAGCTCATCATGGAGCTGCTTATTTTCAGACTCTCCAAAGCTCATTACATACTGGGGGTCATCCCCATGTTGCTTCTCCACACCTCTTCCTCTGCCACAGCATGCCTTTTTACTGAGTCAAAACTCTTGTGGTTTTGAGGTAGGATTAGCCGTTTGAAATGAGGTTTCAGACCTTCAATAAAAACTGAACACAAGACATCAAGTCTTTGCTGATTTGCAACTTTGTCGTGTAAAAGGTCAGATAGAACAGTCTTATATGAAGAAGCCTCAACTTGAGCAGCAAACTGACGCACAGATTCATTGGGTCTCTGATAACTTTGTAAAAATGATCTTAAATTACTATGTAAACATTCGATTGAAGAAAATCTGTCGCTTAATGCTTTGAGAATTTGAGAGAAAGATTTCTCCTCCTTTAACCTAGGATTATCCTTAATAAACCGTGCAGAGCTGTGCCTGACAGTTTTAATTTTAAAACTAAGACCTTGTCTGATTCAGACCAATTTGCATGGCCGGCTAACATTTTTATCCTATCAATGTAATCCTCCAATGGGAGGCCTGATTCCTCTCCAGAAAACACTGGGATTGAATCCAGAAAGTCTCCTATTGAAGAGACTGTTTTAAAAATACTCATTAAGTTACATTTAGAAGAATCCATTTTTAATTCCTGCTCAATAAAATTATTTTGTTTAATATTAACATCTGAATCTGTATTTTTGTTACAAACAGAATTTAAATCATCAAAGATTGTCTCAATGTTTACTTTGGAAGATAAATTTCTCTCTAATAAAGATAACCAAGTTTTCTTGGTACTAGCAACCTGACTTCTGGAAACTAAATCCCAATCCTTACCATCATTTGAATTGGTATAAAAAGAAGAAAATGGCTCTTTTCCAAGTGAGAGCATAGAATATAATAATGTTTCAAAAGGTTTATCTTTAGAGCCATCCCCAGTTTCATCTGACTCGAAAACAGATACATATATACAGTTATTTTGTCCAATATCATCCATAATTGTAATAAAATTGAAAGTTTAACACTACTAATATAGGTTCCGTTCATAGAGAGAGACGGATACCACACGATTAAAAGGGTGCTCTAGAAAAGGCTCGAACCACCAATAATTTCGTATTTTTCATTTACTAAATACCCGCTTTGTGTTGGTTAAATGAGTCAGACATCACTGAACTTTGTAACCCCCCAAAAAAGAAAATATACTAATAAACCATCATTTAATATTCAAACTAGTGTCTATTGTGCGAAATTTCAAGCAATGGTTTAAAATATTGAACAGTAAATAAAAGCGATTCCATTAAAATCATTACAGAGACGTCCATAGGGAGGAACAAACACTGCTCGAATGAAGGGGGCTCTAGAAACGGCCCCTAAATTTCTGATATTTTTCATTTGCTAGTTGCTAAATGATTGAAACATCACTGAACTTAGTCCTCCCCCCCCCGCCCCCCCAAAAGAAAATATACCAATATACCAGCGTTTTAAAGTCAATATAGTTTCTATTGTCTTGAAATGCTTTAAAATATTGAGCAGTAAATAAAAAATATTCAATTAAAATGCTTTACAGGGCTGCCCATAGGGAAGGGCTGACACCAATCGATTGAAGGGGACTCTAGAAAAGGCCCGGATCCTCAATAATTTTGTATTTTTTATTTACTAAATACCAGCTTTGTGTTGTCTAAATGATTCAAATATCACTGAACTTAGTACTCACCCCCTTAGATAAAAAAAATTATATCAATATACCGGCATTTTAAAGTCAATATAGTTTCTATTATACAAAATTTCAAAGTTCAAATGCTTCAAAATATTTAGTAAATAAAAAAATATTCAATTAAAATGCTTTGCAGAGCCGCCCATAAGGACGGAAGGGCACCACTCGATTGATGGGGACTCTTGAAAAGGCCCGGATCCTCAATAATTTTGTATTTTTCATTTGCTAAATACCAGTTTTGTGTTGTCTGAATGACTTAGATATCATTGAACTTAATACTCACTCCCTAGATAAAAGAAATCATAGCAATATATCGACATTTTAAAGTCAATATAGCTTCTATAGAGCTGTTTCAACCACGTGACATTCCCTTAGTAACGAGGCTTAGCAACGCTTGCTGGTAAACATACAATCCATAGATCGCTCATTGGTATACACATTGTACGTTGTTCTAAGAATATTTATTTAAAGAATTAAGTAATAATTATGCAGTAACTTGCTATATTTGATAAGCTACAACACTAGAATCGTGCTGTTTAAGCAACAAAATGGTTGCAGGTCTAATATTAAAGCACATTAAAACATTTCAATATATTTGTAAAATAATTACCATGATTGAAAAGATACTTACCACAGATGAATTATTTATCAGTAATAATGCAATTTTATGCATTGTAAGGTCGATAAAAGCTGATATCAGATCGTAAATTGAATTTCATTTTAATGTTTTATTTTGCATACTTGTGATAGTTTATATTTATAAAACTTAAAAATTTCAAGCACATACTTATTACTTTCTCTGCAATACTTGGTAATGTGTAGGGAAAGTATTGAGAGATATCATGTCGAAAATCGCAACTCGAGTTTTCAGCGGATTTACACGTTTTGGGACCGCTAGAATACGAAAAACTATTTTTAGCGTGACATCTGTGCATGTCTGTGGCTCTTTGTCTCAAAAACTAATTGACCAAATTTCATAAAATTTCCCTGGTACTGATTATATTTTGCCATTTTGGTACGATTCAGGATAAAAGAACCTTTCTTTTTTTTGCGAAATAGCCTGTAAAATTTACTGTATCCACTTTAGATAAAAAACTGATAAACCAAATTTCACAAATTTCGGTAGATAAGTCACTTGTGGGTTTTCCTGGTGCTAATTAGATTTTGGTACGATTCGGGATAAAAGAACCCTTCTTTTTTGCGAAATGGCCCGCAAAATTTGCTTGTATCCCCTCTAGCTCAAAAACTTTTCGCAAAATTTGTTAGATAAATCACAGTGGTTTACCCTGGTGCTGATTTGATTTTGGTATGATTCTTAATAAAAGAGCTTGCCCTTTTTTGTGAAATATCCGCTAAAATTGTCTGTATACACTCTAGATGAAAAATTAATAGACCAAATTTCACAAAATGTGGTAAATAAGTCCCTTGTGGGTTACTCTGGTGTTGATTAGGTTTTGGTATGATTCGGAAAAAACAATCTGCTTTTTTTTTTTTTGCAAAGTTGCCAACACAAATCGTCAATATCTAAAATAAAAGACTACATGCTCTGAAATATATTAATTAAATACGTTGTATGAAATATATCAATTAAAAAATGTTGACGATATTAAGAATAAGATCAACCCCATTACTCTAGGTCTAGTCGTTCTCGAGATATTTTTGTTTTTCGCTGCTCCACCTCTGAAAAAAGGCCAGTTACGAAATGAAAATTGAATTAAAAGTGCAAGGTGTTGCTTTGCGCAATTGAACTCATTTTAATGAATTATTAAAGAAATCAAGAGAATTTGAATATGAGTTTGTAGGGAAAGTCATGTGCTGCCCACATCAGAATTTTTTTGTTTCATATATCATCGGCACCCTTTTTAAATTTGAAATAAATGGAAGTCGCAACAGCTGACAACATAGAAGTTCATTTACCTTAAAAAAGAAACAATTCCTAATTTCTTTTTAATAATTTGAATGACGATAAAAAATGGTAATAATTCCCTGAAATAAAGTGATCTACACAAACTCTTAGCAATTTTTTCTTATCTTCAGCTTTTTTGATGGCCGACAGTTATTACTCTCGGCTATCTCCACAAAGACGTTTCTTAGATTCGCTGGGAGTCTAAAAAAGACTTACGGTCTCTATCAGAACGATTTTCGCATTTGAAAACACCAAAAACAATAGGCATAATAACAAATATAAATTTTTATAACATTATACAAGTCAGTATATTTACAATTGACTCAGCCGAAAAAATGCAATGTATCAAAGTTTATATGCTTGAAAATATTGAGCAATAAATAAAAAGGTCTGCCCATATGGAAGGACGGACACCAGTTGAGTTAGAGGGCGGGATCTAGAAAGTCGGTACCATTACCATCTACGTCCGGACGCCCCCTCCACACGATGTTTCTTTTAGGGAGGAGAAGATATGGAAAATTTTCAAAAAGAGGAAAACCAAATATGGGGGAGGTGGATGCCCGTGATAAATATGTGTAAGGAGCCACAATTTGAATGGGTGGGGGGGGGGTCCTAATTATCTTTCTGTCACTGGCATACATTGATTTACAACCCGCAGCAATGCAGGTATCAAAAACCATATTTCAAGAAAATAGAATTACTGATAATAAACGAATAAATTAAAATCCAACAAGTTTTTGATCAACCAACCTAACGCTATTTGAATGGAACAAAGAAGAGAGTGCTACAGTATAGATGGATAACAGCAACATCACAGAACTAGAACCTTTTTTCCCTGAAATCATTTGTCACTTTCTTCGGAGCAGCCCTCTAGATCCATTTAAGCCACCTAGATTCAAGCTTCCTAGATCCCATCTTTCTAGATTCCGGGAGTTCCACATTTAAAAGTAACTGTAACTGCATTTTCATTTACGGTTGCAGTTACGTTGTATGCTGTTTGTCGTCTGTCATTGAACTATATATGTTTGTAAATAAATAAAATGTTCTTCGTTAAGTTCACTTGTTTTTATTTTAAGAAGACATTTATTTCATACATAGGAATACTTTGATCCTTTTATCTAGCGTAAGAATTTCATTGTTATTTAGGCTAAAGAGTTTTGTTCACCATTTGCAGATACTGGATAAGTTTGGAATGAAAATATTTGAATAGAGCTCTGAATAAAATTAAATACTATTTTTCGAATGATAACTCACACATGCATATATTGTAGTTAATTTTTATATATTTTATTTATATATGGCTCGTATTTTTAAAAAATTGAATCTCATTTTCATATAAATGCTCCAAAACTGGAAATGTTGAACCATTACATGCATATACTAAATATTTTTATTCAAAATTATTTTAATTTAAAAAGAATTTTGAATAAATAATTTAATTTAGAATTTAATTTAATTTTTAATAAATAATTTTATGTAAGAAATATGTTGTTGCACTACAGTAGTTTTAAATGTTAGTTCACATGAGTTTAAATTAGTTTTTTCCGATTTTTGCTCTTAGCGAAATTATTCCCCTAATGTCTTGTTCTTAAATCTGCTATGGCACTAATTTGGACAGTATAACTATCACTAACACTTGTTTAAAGCAATTTTTTTTCTTTTTGGTCATAACCTTGAAATTCCATGAAAATAAGTCTACTTTTCTGTTAACAGTAGGTCTGAAATGTGAATGTAGGGTAGTTTCAAAATACTCTATTTATTCAGAGCATAGACATTGCTTGCTTATATATTTACAGAAATAGTTTTGTTATTTAGTTCATGTAATCAATACTGGAAGTAATAGAGATCATGAAAATAACTTGGATGAATGATAGAAAATAGCTTAGTATAAAGAAGTTTTTTTTCAATATATATTTATGTTCAAACTTAAGGGATTTTATTAAATCCACATCAAATGTATCTGCGGTTTCAAAAGTAGCATGAAATGCAGGCTATATGACAAAAATATTGATCAATAACAAAATATTTAATATATCCTTTGCATGTTTACCTAATTTTATTATATATACTATCTATCTATATATATATTATGTATATGTATATATATAAATAAAAGAATAAATTAATATATATATATATATATAAATAAAATTTTTTATTTGGATATTTAAAAATGAAAAATATATACAGTTGTACCTGCCATAAACGGAATTTCAGTGGACTGGAAGAATTTTCATCTTGAAAAGGTCTCTGTTTCATGCAGGTCATTTCAGAAAAAGTGAAATTTAAGGTTTAGCTGCATGCAAATGCAGATGGAATAATTGCTTACCTATACATCAGACTTCCATTCTGAAAAGTGTATTTAGTACTTGATTAATACTATATTATACCATAATAGCTAATTTAATTATTTTAAATATATGTATATGCATACATTTTTACATACTGCGATCGAAGGAGTAGGATATAAATAAAAAATCGTGTCCTTGACTGTTAGCATGACCTAGATAATGTGACTTACCAGCAAAATATTAAAAATATTATTGCTTACTTTAAAACAAAAAAATAAATAAATAAAAAATCTACTGTATTTTTTAATGAGACAAACTTTTAAATAATCCAACATGGTTTCTTGGATATATGTCTTACTAATGATGCGACTTTCAGTTAAAAATTATTGATTGATTAATATGTATAGTATTTCAGAATCTCCATGATTAACTAAAAATTCTTAAAGTTCTGAAGCAACTTTCAGAAAATCATCATATGATTTAATAGAAAATTTTGCAAAAACTCGTTCTCTTGGAAATAAATGGCTGAAATAGTTAGATGATTTTTCCATTCTTTGTTCATTACAATAGATGTTTTATTAACAAAATATTTTGAATTGGCCGTCCATTTCCGTGTTGTGAGGGTTCCATTTCACACAGGGGAAATTACATAAATTTCCTATATTTTTCGCCTATTACACTATTCCGTTTCTTACAGGTTCTGCTTAAAACAGGTAGGTTTGACTATTAAATATATATATATATATATATATATATGTATATAATAGTTTGAAAATCCAATGATAGAATAGAGATAAGTTGCAACTCAAAAAACTCCGTTAAAAAATGCCTATCTAATATATATATATATATATATGTATATATATATATATATTTATTTATATATATATATATATATTATATATATAAAAATATATATATATATATATATATATATATATATATATATATATATATATATATATATATATTTATATATTTAATAAATATGGTTTATGATAATTCAAAGAAATTATAAAGTGTAATACCTAGATAAAGCTGTAGTAGACTAAGTGTGTGCATTTTACTGATAAAATTACAAAACCTTCATGTTTTGTTAATTTTATTGTTTTGTTGAATTATTGAAAAAAAATTGATTACCCATTTAACAGATAAAAATCATCAACTAACGCTTTGGTTTTTTATTATTTCTATTTTCTCTGTTCAGTTATTCTAGTTAATTCAAGGTATACTGCTGTGTTTGGCATGCATTGGCTGTGTCTGGTATCTACTTTGGCAAAGTATAGCAGAGTGGGAGTTTCTTCCAAAAGAAATTAATAAGACACTCTGGGACAAGTAAATTATTCATATATTTAAAAATAAAATAAATATTTAGATAAATAAATAAATATTTATTTAAATATTTTAACTGTATTTTCTACTTTATTAATCTTATTTAAAAATATTAAAAAAATTATCAGCTAATTAGAGATTTGTTAATATTCCGTAAATTATTTCAAGCTATTTCATGTTTTAGCTGAATTATAATGTTGGTTAATATACTTGTTAAACTTTGACTGGTTAACTTATATATTTCAGTTTTTCCATGATTTTTTTCACTATTCTCAGAAATCCTCTGATTGGATTGTTTGTTTCATATAGTTATTCATTTTTAGTTTTTATTTAAATTGACTTATGACTGTTTAATTCTAAACAATTTCTAAAACAGATACTCTGTATAGTGCCCTGTAAAATATATTTTGTGGCATGCTTTTCAGTAATTATATTTCTGTTTAAAAGAAAATTTTAAATATAATAATTTTATTTTTTAAACACAGCCAAACCTTGGAGTAACAATTTTTTTTCGACTAAATTTTTTATAAATCATGTATAGAGTTCTATGAGAATGAAATAATACATCATTTTCTGAATAAAAGTCTTAAACATTTTCTACATCAATTTATTGGGGTTTGTATTAAAACTTGTAACTCATGCTTTTTAGTTTTTAATTTTTTTGAAGTGATGGAGAAAGGTATTTTTCATATTGGAAGAGACTTGCAGACAGTGGCATAACTAATATTAAGCATAAATTAAGTGGTACTTTATGGCGCAAAGTGGCCTGGAATATTTATGGTGCTCAGAATTAGTGTTTTCCTCTTTATTAAAAAATAAAAAATGTTTATTGTTATTACAGCAATTATACATATTAAGTTATTTATGACTAATTAAACTGATTTTTTATGATAAATATGAAAACAATTTTACACAAAATATCCATTACTTGTTAAATTATATAAATAAAAATGTTTCTCAAAGTTTGAAAAACCGGGTGTTCTATCAAATACGAGGCAAGAGCTAGGAAGAGGCCAAATATGTGTTCAATGATGACTTCACTTTGCTCTCATTTCACAGTGGGGAATAGCTCACAAAGTGTAAATGGTTGAAGGATCTAATGGTTTTTTAATATAAATTGAAATTATTGAATATGTTTTCAAACTATTTTAACACATCATATGAAGATAATTTTCATTCATTTACCTTTGGCTGATAAAGTAAAATTAGTGGAGCATCAAAAAAAGAATAAAAGAAAAGGCAGAAAAATTAAAGAAAATACCAAAAGTTTCTAATTTTTCACCTTTGAAAATGGTTCCCCAAAATAAAATAATTTTCTTAAATGCTTTATTTATTTATTTTTAAGCCAAAATTATGTTTTTTAGGGAGGGGTGTTGCCAAATATTGAGTAATTCCAAAAGTTAAATCCTTCAAAATAAAAGCATTTTCTTAAATGCTTTTATGTCTTGGGCCCAAACTAAAATTTTAGCCCCAAAAATTTCTGATTTGGCAAAAATAAAATTTATAGGGAGGGGAGGATTTACATATTTTGTTTAAAAGGACCTAGTTTGAGACCGTGATGCTCAGTTTTTTTAACAACTCAGAGGTGCCAACACTAATATAAATTGCAATTGTCATGACTAGAGCTAGGATTTATAGGTACTAAAAATAAGCAGGCTGAATATTTGCTTAAAAATGTAAAATTGGCACTTGGGTACTATAAAGTAAAAAAAAAATCATACTAAAATAATCCAATCACAGGTTAAAAATTATTGTTCATAGAGCCATATTTAAATATCATTTTGCTGAAGAAGACTGGAAAACAGTTTACCTATAAATTTTCACATTAACACACAATCTTTACCATGATTTCTAAAATTGAAAAAATACCTTACAAAGGCAAAACACTTATTCACTTTTCTTATTTATGTATTGATGGCACTTTATTACCAAATACATTTCAATATTTTCTGATGTAAAAGAACATCTTCGGTTCAAAATGTTCTTATACTTTGAGAAAATTCTCTACATTGCATGATGTCACAGAAACGTATTTAGAGTTGGAAAAGATCTTTAGAACTAGAAGTGAAAATCCTTAGTGAGCCATCCTCCCCCTCTAGAATTTGATGCAGAATACATAACAGTTATGATCTAAGTCAGAGGTTGGCAACCTTTTCAAACTTGTATGCCATATTTAGCTCCTGAATAAAGAGCAAGGAGCGCATGTGTAAATTAGCTAGGCAATGTAACCTCATGGAAAGTGGGTTATAGAAGTAACAATGTTCATAGGTACAAAATCCTATAATATACACATTTTTCAAAGTTTAGAATCATGCTTCTAATGTTCCAACCGGCATCAGTATTTCAGTCTCATGCATTTAAGCGTTTTTAATAGCATGAGTGTGGGTAACAGAGTGCCAAAGAGTGCTGAAATGTCACACTTTTTAATTTTATCACACTTCTTATTTTTATCACTTCATAGGATTTGAAAATGCTATTGCGTTCATGTCTACTGTAGTTTTTTACTGAATTGTTAACAATTGAAATCAAACTTTCTGGAGTAGTTAATAAAATAGAAAATTTAAATTTCTTGCTATAATAATAGAAGAATATAGTTTTATTTCATTACATCAATATTGGACAAATCAGTTAGATATATCAATATTACATGAGCCTTGGCAGGCTGCAGTAAAAAAAATTAAAGTAAAAGCGCGTGCAACAATCCAACGTGATAAAAATTGAAAAATATTCCTCAAATTGCAGATTTTATTTATTTCATTTTCACGGTCTGCATGAATTTAAATGCATGTGAGTGATCGCAGGCTGCATAAAACTTTGTTAGACCGCTGGTTACAGACCCTTGATCTAAATTGTATCTATTACCAATGTTAAAAAATAGACATTTGAAGTAAGATTAAATTTTTTTAACAGGAAATGGAAATCTTTAGTGAACCCCTGCTACCTCCTTTGGAATCTGATGCTGAATCCATACCAATTATTGTCTAAGTTTTATCTATTGCAGATTCTGAAAAATAGATGCTTCAAAAATTTTTTGCATTAAGAACAAATGTATAACAATATTTATGCCCCCAGGAAAAGCGATGAAAATAAATAGAAAAGTAAGCTAAACCCTTAAAATAGGCATATATAGGCACTAACCTTTAAAATAGGCATTTATAGGCACTAATTCTTAAAATAGGTATTTATAGGCACTATAAGATTAGGATAGTGGATCCCTTAGAGCTAGAAATAGATATATGCATATACATAGATATATGCATATACATACTATGATTTTAGTCAGGAGAAAAATAGGGCAAACTCCATGTTTTAGTCATGACATCATCAAATATCTTTTGAGGGTGTTTTTTACAGGCACCTATTTTTGAGAAATATTTTTACTTTGTAAAATAAGAACTAATTTTATGAAAAATTCAAGCATATCTAGAGATAAGTCGAGAGTTAGCAGAAAATTTGCGAACACATTAATTAGTTTTGTTTTTCATATTAGAGAATTTCTTTCACTTTATCAGAAGTTTTAGTTTGCATATTGTGTGAATAATTTATTTTAGAGATAGTTGGTGGAACTTATGTAAAGATTTCATTTTAAAAACTGATTTGCTTTTTCTAAGAATGAACTTTTTAAAAATTTGTCATGTGCCAGATGTTTTAATTAGGAATCTTAAACTGTTTTAAAATTTTAAATGTTATAAAGGATGCTTCATTAAAATATGGAATTTTGTAAAGAAGTCCCAAATTTCTTCTGAATAGAACCCTTATCAGGGATTGAAATTCATGGTTTCCTGTTTGCCAGAGTTAATTTTTCTAATTTTCGCCAATTTAATTTTTTGCCAATTTTCTTTATCAAGAACAGCTTGTTTTCTTTTTGCACTTATTCTGGCCACTTAAAACTCAGAAAAAAAATGAATCTACTAACGATAGTATGCACGCCAATGTGTAGAATGCCCAATCGTGCTGCTTCTTTCTTATGTTACGACATTTGCACTGAGGCGGGAGGATTAAGTAGAATCAACTTGCAAAGAAACTTAAATACCTGAAAATATACCTAATATAATCTTCCTAAATATTTTGAGATGAAACCATCTGTTTGGGGAAAATAGGATGGAGGAATACAAGCAAGAAAAGGATTGATGCTTACCAAGTAATAGGAAAAAATTGGAGCAAGGAGTGACTTAAACAAATGTAGCAAATGCTAGAGTGGTTCATAAACAGGAGGTCTTAGTGTATATATATATTTTATATGTAGATGAATTCATGATATATTTTTGCAAAAGTGTAGTTACAAACACTCCTTAACTGATTTATTTCAGAGCACAGAATAAAAAATATGAAAATTGTTTATTAAGAATCAGGGCAGATTAAAGATAGATTTCAGACTAGGCTTTTAAAAAATAATAGATCAGTGTAATAGATGTTATGTACGTGATTAGTTGATGTCACATGATCAATAGTGTCTTTTTGAAAATGACCCTTTAGGACTTGCCTAAATACCTATATCGTAAATCCACTCATGTTAAGAATTCATCCGTTATCTCTTACAACAGGGATAATAAAAAGAGTATCCAGTTGAATGATTCATCCAATAGCTGGAGTTCATAACTTTTCATCATTAAGGAGCTTTGGTATAGAGAAAATCTTTCCGAGAAGCTATAAAAAAAAGAAAAGAATATTTATGAAATAAATGATATGACTGATTGTACTTACGAGCATTTGCACAATGCTTGTGATTACAGGGTTTCAAACTTTTTGCCTTAGAGTTTTGTGGCATTAGGAAATTCAAAATAAGGTGAAAAGGATGCTTTAAAATTCTATTATTAAGCAAACTTAAAATCATGAATAAAAAAAATCTAATAATTGATTTGAAATACTTTATATTATAGCTGTGTAGCTTAACAGTTAGGCTTTTAAAAAAATGTATTAGATTTATGCAAAAGATGAATTTTATAATTAAGGTCTTATATTTGAATGAAATATTTTTTATAAAATGAGGGATACTGGACACTATTTAATCCACATGCCTCAATGAGGGTTTTTATGGCTGCCAGCAAAAGGAGGTACATAGTATTGTATGTGCCCAGTGAAAAATTCAAAATTGTATAAATCTTGATTTATATAATTAGTCCATCAAATTTGCATTTTACTGCCAAAGGTTTACTTTCACTCACTAGAAATAGATCTTAAAGATAGCATTTCAGATTTCTAATGTTGTTGTTGCTTATCCTCCAGTGTCTGACGAAGTCAGATGACATCCATAAGTCCGTTAACTCTCAGAAAGTTGAACAAAAGAAGTGGATCGTGATAGACATCCTCCTTGGAGAGACCCATGCAATCCATTATATGCTCTGCAGAAGTCTGATGGTCGGCTGCACGTGGTGCAGGCGACGTGGTGCAAAGACCTTCCTGCCCTCATTAAAAGATAGGCACTTGATGTGACCTCTAGCTAGTCTAGAAAGTACAGTCTGGGAGCCTCTGTCACACGGGAGCTCTAGAGTCAAACCCGGCTTTTTACCCATATACCAATGATGGGTGGGGGGCTCTCTCCAGTTCACCAAAAGTTTTGATCTTTTCCAAGAATATAATTCCAGAAAAGTCAAGGCGGAAGAGGAAGGGGTGAAGAGACTGCAGCCTTCCTTAGCAAGTTTATCCGCCACTTCATTACCATGAATGTCCATATGAAGGAATCCACTGAAAGTGGACATCATGATTTAACGAAATTAGTTTTAGCTTAAGCAGGATAGAGATACTGGTCCTGTCACCTACAAGTATCCAATTATTAAGGTGGTGGAGGGAGCTGCGGCTATCAGATAAAATCCATAAGTCACCATAATCCTTCTCTGGGAGAATAGCCTCGAGTCCCAGATCTATTGCTATCCATAGATTTCTAATAGAAATATGTAATAGCATTTTTTATAGTGTAAAACATTCATTTTTCTTCTGTTTTATGTAATTTGACTATATTTTTATTATATTATTATTTGAACAACTTTTCCTAAGCTTGTAAAATTGAATGATTTATTCAGTATGCTTAAAAAGTTTTAATCTAATTGCTATTTTATTTATTTAAGCCATGGTATGTGAGTGAACAAAATGTTTAAATTCAAGGGAAGTAAAAGCCAGCAATCTAGTACTGAAGCTCTAAAATCAGTGGAAGAATATTTTGCTTTTTCTAAAGTAAGTTAATTTGTGTATGCTTTTTAAATAAAAATGTTTTATTTTGAATAATTGACACTTTTATTATACTTTCATATCTTTTGCTTGTTGCTAACAATGACTCTAGTAGGTTATTGTTATAAAAACTCAATGTGTATGGTGTATCTGTAAAAAGATGGTATAGTGCATAATCAGTAAGTAAATGGTTGGTGTTTGTATGGCGTGTGTTTGCATATTTGTATGGTGTGTGTGTAAAGTAGAATATTCATAATTTTAAATTTTGCTTATATTTCATATATTTATAAATTTTTAATATAATTGTTTATATTTTGTTTTGCGAAATATGTAAAATATTTTGAACATTTGGATATAAAGCAGTAGTAGATTAGTGTTTGTTAAATTGTAGTATAGTAAAATATGTTCTATGAGTAAAGAAATTTGGGAACTTTTAAGTTATTGCAGCAGAATAAAATAAAAATATAAACATGATTCATATGGTTTACTTATTTTAGCTGTGTAGGTCTGGAATCAAACTTCAGATTTTCTTTACATTCATTAGTAATATGAGCCAAAATGCTTCATTTTAAAAATTTATCGAATGTAATTTCATTTTTAGGCAGAAATTAGATTCTTATAGATAATTTTTTATTTTTAATCTTTTATGAGACAATTTTATGAATAAAAATAGTATTTCAGACATAGTTAGAATTTGCATATAAATATCTTAAGTATCTATCTTTATATTGAAAGAAACCTAGACCCAAAGTTTACTTGAAGGAGGCAAATTGATACGGCCATTGATCGATGATTTTCGAGATCAAGGCTATTGAAATGTCTAGCTGGTGTCACTTGGGGCGCAACTCAAGATGTTTTGTGTACAGCCTACAAGAGTTATGTTCACCCTGTTGTGGAATATGGAAATGAAGTTTTGATCACCACCTCAGATTCTGCTAGAAATAAGCTAAATATCTTTCAAAACAACATGTTACGATTGATCACTGGTGGTGCTAAATCAACTCCTATAGTTGCTATGGAGCTTCAGACTGAATTAGAGCCTTTAAGTGAAAGATGCCAAAGGAGTGCCATATGCCTTGTTGAAAAAATCTTAAGAAGAAAAAATACTTTTTAAATTATTATAGGCCAGCAAATGAGAGACTAAAAACCCATACATCTTTCCTATCGACTGTTAGCGATCTTTATGATACTTATGATATTCCCACTCCTAATCGTCAGGTTTTCTCACGAGAATGGAATCCTGTTCTGGGTCACAGAGGGTTGGAAGGACATCTGGATCTTAACTGGAATGTAAATAAGCAGCTTTCTACAAAGAGTGAGTTAAGAAGCGCTGCACTGGCTGCTATACAAAGCAGATACCCTCCTGACAAGTGGCTCCATGTGTATACCAATGGTTCAGCCAAAAATGTGATAAAAAATGCTGTGCTGGAGCCTACTCAAATATTTTTAGTATTAGCTGTCCTGTTGGACGGTACTGTGACAATTTTGATGGTGAGATTGCGGCTATATCTTATGCAATTGATAAATTAACAGACAGCCTTGATCATAATAATGTGTTTTTTATTGATTCACAGGGGCTGCTATTTTGTCTCTTACCAATTTGAACTATAACAAAAATGCCCAGGTTCATTCTTGTAGAATAAAGCTTCTTAATTTAAAGAAAACCAGAGAAAGCATTGCTCTTCAGTGGATTCCGAGCTATTGTGATATTTTTGGGAATGAGCAGGCAGATAAACTTGCCAAGGTTGGTTCTCTTATGGTACAGCTTGATCCCCCCCTGCCTCTCCGAAATATTAAAAGAATTATTTACAATAAAATAAAAGTAAATAGACTATCCTTATATGTTGATACTGCTATGGATTAGAGTTGGAAAATCCTGCTCAACAAGTGTAATAAAATCCCTAGTTCCTTGCCTCGGTCTGTTGGAATTGCTTGCTTTTGTATGACAACTGGACATGATTACCTGCAAAAACATTTACATTGGATAGGCGTTAAGGATACAGCTTGTTGCCCTCTGTGCCTCCAGGGTGATATGGACGGTGACCACCTCAAGAACTGCCCTATTGTTTTAAAGTTTGCTACAGACAACTCTATGGAGGCTAATTTTTACTCTCGTTTTTATACTCTTTCTTCATTTTATTGGGCTGCTCGTCGATTGATGGCAGAGATGCCGCAGATGGGCATAGGATAAAAAAAAAAAAAAAAAAAAAAAATTTTTTTTGAAAGAAACCAGGGGTAGATTGGGTCAGCAGGACAATGGGGAAATGCCCTGTGGGTCATTGTGATATTGGCTAATTTATGGGAATAATATTGATTAAAATTACTATTAATACTGAAATAATATTGTTCAAAATTGACAAAAAAGCTATATGTGTTTTTATTTGTACTTAAAATGAGGCTCTGTGGAACTTAATGGAATTAATTTATCATTTCATCTAGTGGCCTGCATGGAGCGAGCTAGTGAATAGCTCTCGGACAAGCTTGGGCTGTATTTCCCTTAAAAGATTTTAGAATGGAGCTTAAGTTAAAAAATTCAGGCCAGGACAGATGAGGTTTATACATAAAAAGGCTATTGATAAATTAAATGATGAAATATTATTGTAAACTCCGACCCTTTGTAGTAAAAAGTTAGAAAAAAAAGACCTTGTGTAATTCTATGTATGTACATGACTGGACTACTTGTGGTGTCTGATGTATTTGAGAGAACAACGATTTTGATCTGAGATGGTCAGCTAAAAGTTCAATATTTCAACTCGTGCTGACCTCTTAGCTATAGCCGCAATGTTAAATTTGCATGGGCATGATCCATGGAGTTAAGTTCGGATTGACCCACAGGCTGGTTTGTGCCATATTATTCATAAAAGGTTTCAAGTAAGGCCAGGCTTAGGCCTGAGTTCTGGAAACTTTTGGTTTGACTATGCCTAACAAAGTCTTTGTTTTGAAAAGTTATAGATGGATATTAGAGTAAAATATATAAAAAATTATTTTTAATTTCAACTATAAGGAGGAAAAATCTTAATACACCTTTTAACACTTTTTTTTTAATTTATGCTCACAGCACTGCCTACAGGGAACATCCTGTCCATGGATACTGTCATCTGCAATGGAAATGAGATCCTAAATGTTTTAATTCTTGGCATGTAGAAAGCTTGGATTTCGGATTTTAGATACATCTGTAAAAGAACAGTTTTGGACAGGCCATGCCAAGACTTGGAGATGTTCTGGCTGGGTTGGGCTTCAGATAGCAAAATGCCTTTGGGATCTGACCGAGTTATGGGCTCTATAATTGTTGGGGCAGGGCAGTTAAAAGTATGAAATTCCAGTTAGGTCAGTGTCTTATAAACATTTTCATTGGGGTTGTACCCAAGGATTTACTCTCAATCAATGAACGGTTCTGTTTTCTTATTATATTTTCTCATCTTAAAATTCAAATTTTATATAGAAGTTTTCTGTGAGAAAAATGAAAATAAAAGTAGTAGATTTGAAAGGTCTTTAATATAGATGTTTGACCTTCACAGCTGGCCTAGACAGGTGATTCTCGTGGATAGTTCCATAGCCAGTTGGCATATGGTCTATATCTCCCTTAAACAGGGTTACCTTTTAAATAAAATTCAATTTGTATAAAAATAAAGACAGACATTTGTCTTGGACATTTTGAATAGCAGTAAAGAATAAAAAGCTATTGAAGGAACTTCTACAGTAATACAATTAGATAATTCATAGCCACAAAGCTCTCCAATAGCAATGTTTGTTGTTAGAGCACATCAGCAACTCATAGTCAGTAACTGTACTGGCAATTTGAAAATCTTGCTTGAACTGCAATTTTTCAAGTTTTATGGTTAAAAACAAAGAATACATAGGTATAAAATTTATGAACCTAACTTATGGCATGAGTGAGGTCTTACTTTATTGATTATAATTTACTCTTACAGTTAGATTGAATGATTTACCTTCTTTTAATGTCCATTCTTTATTGACATTGTAGGTATATGTCTGTATATATTTTTAATATTTTTAATTTATTTTCTTCACATACTACATATTTTTTTATATTTAGATATCTTCACTTGGTTTTCCTCATAAACCTACTGCTTTAGCATGGGATCCTTATTTATGTCTGATGGGTATAGGAACTCAATATGGATCGATTCGAATGTATCCTTTTATAAATTCACACATTTTCAATTTGGTTGTTTTATTATTTCAGTATTGATATTATAATGTTTAGGCTTTTCTGTTTATGGGAGAAGGGCATGGCTGTTTATGTATAGGGTGATTAAAGTATCCCTATTCAAGGCCTTCTGCAGAAATATCTAGGGATTGAAATTCAACTGAACTTAGTAGGAATATCTGTTAAAAATGCAGGAGCTATTGTACAGAAAATAATAGTTTAAAAATCCACTAGAAGAAATTTAGCACTGCAGATGGTAAAGTAGATTCATGTTTTCATACATGGAATTTTGAGGTAAATGAACCAGTAACTTAAACCTGAATTACGATTCATAAATTACATTGTTCTGAGTTAATTTTTAAAACACAGCAATATAATTGCCATTGTTTTTATCGAATATCTTCTCAAAGAAAGTACTTTCAACAATGTGAGAATCATTGTGCTTTGTCTATAAAACAAAAATAACATAAAATATCTGTATAGTAGATCTACAAATTTATAAATTTTCAATTAGAAATTATGTTAAATTTTATCATTTTCACCACTATAGTGCTAAGGTGACACCTAGGGAAAAATTTTGAATTCAATATTTTGTTTTTGAGACAATCGTTTACATATATTTTGAAGAGTAATTCTATAAATTTTAGTTGAGTTCCAGTTGCTAGATATATCTGCAGAAAAAGCTTGAATAGGAGTACTTTTATTATGATTTCCATGTATAACAAAGTTCTAATAATGTTATCAACTGTTTGTATCTGTAATGTAATTGCTAACTTGACTTTTATTGAGTGGATTTATCTATACTCAGACTAAGTAACATTGTTAAGGCTTTTCACATTTAAAAGGGGCTTTTAGAGGCTTTATTGTAGAAAAAAAATGCATGTTAAGGGAGCCTGCAACATGCCCCACATACCTACTGTTTTCAAGTGTGTAGAGCAAAACTTGCACTTTTAGGGATCTTGAGTCTGTTGTGATTTTATAGAGCTTTGCTCATGTTGAAATGTTTGACATTTACTCATTTACTCACCAACTAACTCTAAACTTGAGAGAACTTGTAGTTAATAAATTTAGAGTTATACCCCACTAATCTGTATGTTAAGCAGAAGTTCATTAAAGGAGCATAGGAATTACATTATAAAAGTTTTGACATTTTCATGTGTCTAATGCTGTTAACCTTACATATACTGCAACAAAATATTGTGTCAGGGTTGAAAGTATATTATATCTACTTTTAACGAATGTATATAAAGTGAAAAGTAATACTAATAGAGGTTGACTGTTTGAAAAAACAGTTTACCGAAGATGAATGTCCGAATGACACTTATAATACTAGAAGCAGTTTTTATTTTGGATTAGTGAGCATATTAAATATTACTGATTAGCTCAGCTTTTATATGAATTGAAGCCCATTTTATGGTGCTAGTAATAGTACTGAAAATACCTTATGTTGCACCATTATACATCTACACACAAAAGTAGAAACACAGCTTCCAGTGTTTCCTACTTTTTAAGAGAATTCCTTAAATAAATGTGTTTTATTTTAACATTTTTAATCTGTTAATTAATAATAACTTTTCTGAATTTAGTATTTTTCTGTTAATGATCTATTTTAAACTACAGTAGGACATTGGTTATCCAAATCAATTGGGGACTGGGGGTGTTCGGATAACTGATTTTTCGGATAACCGATCATTTACGAAAAAAATTGTTCCACTGTCATAGGAGCGATATGAAACAAAGAAACAGTGATGTTAAACACAAAACTTTTATATATTTTGTATCACACATCTTACAAATATATACCTTACATAAAGTAGTACATTATCAGGAGAGCTGTTGGGCTCCTTACTGGGCACTGCACTCTCAAGAGACATCTTAATATTATGGGTGTCTCCAAAGATTCGCTTTGCAGAGGCTGCAATTACAGCGAAGAAACTGCAGCTCACATTCTGTGTGAATGTGAGGCCTACTCTGCTCACAGATTCGAACACATTGGTCGTCATGTGATTGAACCCTGGGAGCTGAACGACATTCCTGTCAAGTGCCTGCTTATGTTTGCATCGGCTACTGGTCTCTTCTCTTAGAGACCTTCACTTTTTGGGGTAGTACAATAGACCTCTGGTCGATGTGCTAGGCTCTTCTGGAGCCACCCACCTTCATATCATTCATTCAAGTAGTACATTAAAGTAGGCCTACAGTTTAGGAAAAGGAAGTCCAAAATTTTCTTTTGCTTCAGAGCTGAGATTCGTTTTTTTGCTGCTAAATCTCACACACGTTTTAAAGACAGCAATTGGACAGCATTACATTTTTCTTGTTGTTCTAACTACTTCATAGCCGTCTCAAGGCAGTGAAAAGCTTCCTCACTGGATGGTCCTTTTTCAGCATGATCATCATTGCTAGGCTCTTCCTCATTGTTGCAAGGGTCTTGGTTATCTATGACACTGGCAATGATTTCATCGTCCGTCAATACTTGATAGTCAGGGACATTGACATCACATTCAAGCCAGTCTTGAATGTTTTCCTGGTCGCATTCTTCAAATCCTGAAGATTCTTTAATCAGCCCAGCCAGTTCTGATACAAATTGGCTGTTTAGTGACTCTTTAGGTGCAGTGATAGATTCATCTGATGGAAGGAGCTTATTCCAAGCTTTTGCTAGTGTAGTTCCCTTGACAGTAACCTAAGCTTTTGCTGCCATGTACACAGCATCCTTCAAGTTAATTTCTGTGTACACTTGCTGAATTGTTTTTCCATATTCTTCCCTGATCAAAACCATATGCAGAAATGCTTTCTATAATAACATTTGAAGCTTTCAATTACCCCCTGGTCCATCGGTTGGAGGACTGAAGTAACATTGGGAGGCAAAAAAACAACTTTAAGTTTTCTGTTTTCTCTTTCCAGTGAAAGGTTTGAGGGATGACTTGAAGCATTAGCAATCAACAACAAAACATTTCCAGAATTCCCAGTTGTAAGCTGATGCTTTTTGACTTCAGAGATAAATACAGTGTCATACCATTCTATAAAAATGTTTGTATCTATTCATGAATTCTTTTGGTTCTTGTAGGTGACCGTCAATTTTTTTATTCCCTTAAAGCACCACAAATGTTTATACTTCCCTATGATTAGCAAAGGTAGCCTGTGCGTTCCAGTAACATTTCCGCATACCATAGCAGTGATGCATGATTTGCTTGCCCTAAAACCAGGTGCTAACATTTCATTCCTGGAAACTAGGGATTTTGTTGGCATTTTCTTCCAGTACAATCCAGTTTCATCTGCATTGTAGACATTGGATTATTTGTAGCCCTCCTTATCGATCATGTTTTTAAAAGACTCTTTCAAATGTTCAGTTGCTTCAGTATCAGTCGACAGTTTTTTACCCTGGATGTCCAATTCCCTAATTCCATGCCTAGATTTGAAACACATAAGCCAGCCAGTAGTCACTTTAAAATCAGTGTTACCCCCTAGTTTCTTGTTCATTTCAAGAGCTTTTTCACAAATCAAAGGGCCACTTATTGGTTGTCCTTGGCTACGTACCTGCATGAACCATGTGTAAACTGCAGTGTCTAAATCCTGGTTTTCTGCCGTTTTCATCGCTTTTCTGTGCAAGCTTCCATCTTCACTGTCAAGTACACTCACAAATTTTGTAATAGTATCACTGTTCTTTTTAATGTCCAATATTGTTGCATTTCCAACTCCATATTCCTGAGCTAAGCTTGATCCACTAGCACCATTCTTCAACTGGTCTATGATTTTAAGTTTATCAGAAACACTGAGAGCAACACATTTATGTTTAGTCGCCATTGCGAACGGTACAACAATTGCAGCATGATCTGTCATAAGCGAAGGCTCACATGCCACTAACGACGCGAGGTTGGTCGAGAAAAAGGGAAAGCGCTGCAACCACAGCACTAGAGGCCATTAGCGGAACTACATGACGCACAAATTTGAATTTGCCGACTGAAACGCTTTCGGTTAACCGATGTTTCGGTTGATCGGTATTCGAACAATCGATGCTCTACTGTATTGCAATGGCAATGGTTTAAAATTGCAGTGTTTGTGTATCTGCAGAATGTTTTTTTAGGGAAAGGGGTAATTGCACCACCTAAAACATTGGATTTTTGCTTCAGCGCTAAATTGCACATTAATGGTATTATGATTAACATAGTGGGAAACAATTATAATAATTTTGATTTTCTATATTTAATAAATTTTTGTTATCAATTTTTGAGTACCATGATTTATGAAGAAATCGCAGTGGTGAAATCACACGCATAAAGAAAATGTACTAAAAATAAATGAAAATCAAACAAAACCACCACACTAGTGTAAACACTTCAAAAATAAACTATACATGTCTTCATTTTCACAAGCTGATACCATACAATCAATGTAAGTAATTTATTTTCTGATTGCAAACAGCTAATATTTTGAAACATATTGTTCTGAAGAGAGTCCAAAGCATTCATTTTCTGTACATACCATAAGGTTGTTTTAAATTTAACTATAACACACACACATACATAAAGTAAAATGTTGGTCTATAATGTTGCAGTACCATAATAGTGACATATGTAGTATATTAACTTTGAAACTCTGCAGATGTTCTAGAAATTACAGTCCTTTTTTGCATAATTGTGGTTGAATTTCTATCATGGTGTTTGCAAATTTATAAGCTTTATTTTGTATATATTAGACTTCATTATATGTCTGTTAAAATTTTATGTTTATTAATTGTATAACTCATACACAGTTAAATTCTTAATATGACTGATTCAGATTTGGAGCTCCAGGGGTACAATTTTGTGCAGAACTTAGGCAAAGAATCTGTGTATTAGACTTAATTTTCATTCCTAGAAAGGTTAGTTTGTTTTCACTAATGCACACACTTTAAATTCTTAACTATAGAATTTTAAAACTGCTTCAAATGTTCATCTATTTAAACTTGGTGTATATATATTTATTAATAACAGTTATAATTTTTCTATGAATTTGGTAGCAATAATACAGTTTGTAAAAAAAATTAGCAGAATTCCTTTTGAAAATTAGTGTTATCACAAAATGTTATGAATATAATGATATAGAATAAGTATAGACAGTTCAATCACTTCCTTGCTATATTTATACATTTCATTATAATGATCAATGTTTAATTAGTATTTGTGCTACTATTTGAACCAAACACAGATTTGCTGACAATATCATAGTGTTTTATTTGACAACTATTGGGAATTAAAAACATAGGAAATGAACAGCACATAAGTAAATTGCCATCCAACCTTGCATGCTTAAATGTACTTTTAAGTGCTTTCTTGTATGAATGAGACAAAACTGATTTTATTTGCCAGTTTCTTATTTTTTGTCAAAGCAACAGATCATAGAAAGATCTTAAAATTCAATTGTGTTCTTAATATTTTAGATTTTTTTCAATACTTTTTGGTAAATCTGTATGTCTGGATCTTTAGCTGAAAAAGCAATTATGATTTAGGTTTTTATGATTGATTTTCAAACTAAAGGACTTGATTTACATATTTACCAAAAAGATTACACTGGCACATTTATCAATCATTTTCTAAATAATTTTGACAAATGTGTAAGACCATTCACAAAAAACCATTAAAATTGATTTTGAGAACATGCTATAGATGTATCACCAGATTTTAAATATATTGATATATTGATTTATATATATTGATTTATATATATTATTTTATGATATGTAATTCATATATATATGTTTTTGTATGTACTTTTTGTATATATTTTTATATGTAGTTAATAGCTAAGAAACATTCATTAATAATAAATTTCTGATGAAATAAAAGCTTTAAAATACACCAATTTCCTATCATAAGTTTTGCTAAAATCACAGAAAGGTGTAGAGTTGATCCTCCTTCAAGAATAGATATTTTGAAAAGAGAGAATTTTTACCATATATATTATTATTTTACTTGTTGTGTCAGTAAAATCATCATTTTTTTTTTCCAATTTCTGTGATATTTCTAAAAATTATTTTATATTTTAATGAAAGCTTAGATTTAGGAATTTGAAAATGATTAAATTTATTTACTTAGGCGGACAGGTAGGGGTTACTTAGTTATACATTGAGATTGTGAAAAAAGTTGATTTCTCCAGTTTTGCATTTAAACTTCATAGTCTCATTGAATTCATTCTATTTGGCTCCTATTGTATTTAAAAATGAATTGCTCATTTTTCACTCCCAAAAGTTTAGGGTTGCCTTAGCTCTATAAGTTTTGCCCTATAAGTCTTGCTCTATAAGTTTTGCTCTATAAGCATTAGAAACTGTTTTAAACTTAAAAACTCAAAATGAACTTGTATTTTTTGTGGGTTTATCTAATGGGGCATGACCCCTAATTCATGACTCCTGAGACTCTACCCCATATCATCACTGTAACAGACATTTGCAAATTTAACACTATTGTTTGTTCTCCATTCAATTTGATTGTTAATTCTATTTCAGAAAAAGTACATTATAATAAACACTTTTTTGTAAGACCGAATCTCTCAAAAGTCATCTCAGAATAAAGTCATCAAAGCTGAAGTGGATGAAAAGTTTTGTGTGTCAATTTTTTAGATGTTCTTATTGGATTTGTGCCATCTGTGGGTTCAATTCTCTCATGTTATCTGTTCTTTGTCTTTATAATAATGTACCTCAGAAAAATCAGGCCTTCAGTAAAACTAAAGTACAATTGCACTTTGCTTATTACCATAGCATTCCACAATCATAAACTGTTACCATTCAATTCAATACCAAAATTACCTGCTTAATGGAAAAATTCTTAACTACTGTAAATGGCATTCTGAATCAATTTTGTGTACTATACTACATTTTAAATTAATTGGTTTATGGAATACATTTTTGGAAAATTAAGAGAATTTCCCCTTAGTCAAGTACAAATTTCTTAAAAATGATTTCAGCCCAACCTTGTTAATATTTTTATTACAAGCTAATTGTGTAATCCCTTCAATTTACACCAATTATTTTTTTACTTTCCCTGCAATACATGGTAATGTATAGGGAAAGTATTGGAATCATACCGAAAATCACAACTCGAGTTTTCGACGGATCTACACGTTTCGAGACCTCTAGAATACGAAAAAACCATTTTTAGCGTGACGTCTGTGCGTGTGTCTGTCTGTCTGTCTGTGTGTCTGTCTGTCTGTCTGTCTGTCTGTCTGTCTGTCTGTCTGTCTGTCTGTCTGTCTGTGTGTCTGTCTGTCTGTGCAGATTTTGTATCCACTGTAACTAAAAAACTAATGGACCGAATTTCACAAAATTTGGTAGGTAAGTCACTTGTGGGCGGGGCTGGTGCTGATTAGTTTTGGGTACGATTCGGAATAAAAGAACCCGCATTTTTTTGCGAAATGGCCCGCAAAAGCTTGTATCCACTCTAGCTGAAAAACTAATGGACCGAATTTCACAAAATTCGGTAGATGAGTCACGTATAGGTCACTCTGGTGCTGATTAGATTTTGGTACGATTCGGAAAAAAATAACCTGCTTTTTTTTGCAAAACGGCCCGCAAAAATCTTCAAAATCTAAACTAAAGAACTAGGTATACTCAGATATATCCATAAAATGCCCGTTTAATACGTAATGTTTAACGACGAAAATAATAAGACCAACCCCATTACACTAGGACTAGCCGTTCTCGAGATATTTTAGTTTTTCGTACTTTCCCTACGCCACCTTTGAAAATAAGCCCGGTTACCGAATGAGAACGAAAATTCAATAAAAGTGAAATAAATGTAATTAAAATAAAGAGAACGTGGATATAAGTCTGCAGGGAAAGTCATGTGCTGCCCACATCAGATTTTTTTATCTTATTACACAAACTAATTTCAACACTACACTAGTAATTTTTGATTCCCTTAACTATTTTTGTAAACAAGAGTTGACAGTATCTTGAATAAAGTAATATTTTCTATTGTAACTTTTATATTAATGCATCTGTTGTATGATTTAATACTATTTATTTATTTCCCAGTGCTATACAATTTTATATTTAAATTATTTTAAATACAATGATTTTGACTGCATGTATACCATTTTATTGCATTTAAGTACTATATGATGCTTTTATACTATATAGTATTAACATATTCTATGTATTCAATAAATTTCCATTTATTTAAATATTTAACTTAATGAAATAATACTTTTTGTTTGTTTTCAAGTGTTATGCAATTTTATATTTAAACTAATGAAAATACAATTATTTTATTGATTGCATGTATACATACTATTTTGTTTCATTTATACTACTATATGATGCACTTTTACTGATTTAGTATAAATGCATTCAATCAATTCAATAAGTTTCCATTTAAATAAATATCTTGCATGCTGGAAGGCAAAATAACTATTGCATTTGCTTTATTACATTCTAAAGAGTTAGTACTAATAAGGTAATCAAATGTATATTACTTTTCATTGTTACCAACTTACTGTAACAGATATTACCATAATTTGTTTTCACTTTTTGGTTACATGTGTCTTTTTTTTCCAGCTGACTTTTAAAGGAAAATCTACTATTTAAAAAAGGTTTTTATTATTCTTTCTTTAGGGTCGTCTCATATCTTTATGTTCTGATAATAGTCTGCACTTGTGGGAACTTAATGAAAAAAATGGAAAGTGGATATTGGAAGAAATCAAATCATTTGTTTTCAGTGGAATGTATGTGACTTTCGCTATTTTGCATATCTCGTACTATAATGAGTGTTCTCTTGAATTATTTCACAGCCATGGGGTAACTATTTCTAGGCAGTAACTATAGTAACCTGCTGTTCACACCTGCATGACATCAAAAGAAATGCACAATACAACTAAACAAGCAATATATTTAAAAAATTTAGAAACTAAGTTCTTAGTTTGTAAAATGTAGGAAAGGAATAGCATATATAAGTAATATAAATGTATATTTAATTATTCATAAACTAGTTTCACTGTTATAAGTAATTGTAAAATAATATTTGTATTTTAATTTTTGATGAGCTGAATGTTCATGTATCAGTAATATAAATTCAATATAATTAAAAAATATGTAGCATTAAAAAAATCTAAATACTGATCTTTATTTTCTGTGTAGTAAAAAAAGGGGTGAAAGGTGGAAAATGTTTATCCTTTTTTAAACGGATTTATAAGAAAATGAAGATTGTAATTAATTTGTTTCTAAAATATTTTTGAATGTTAATCCTTTTCTCTGTACAGAAATAGAACAGATCAAGTATTCCTTTAAAGCAAACAGTTTTAAAAATGAGAGTTGAAATGTAAAAAAATAATGTTATAATACTGTTTAAAGGGCAAGTTTGATTTGTGAGACATAAAAAATGCACAATATATCCCAAATGGAAGGTAATAGAAAACAAAATATAATAAAGGGTTGCTGTATATAAATCAGTGCTAGGTTCTTACAATTTGTTATAGATTTCATGCCATCCATGAGTTGTACAGCTGGGAAACATAGCTAAAAGTTTTTAGAGAGAACACTCATTTCAAAAAGCTTTAATATAAATGCAAAAAATTAATGATATATTAATTTATCCTCAGGATGAAAAAAATCACTACCCTCTTCTTGGACTCTTCTTGTGAAATTTTATACTTAGGAACCATGTGCGGAAATATTTATACTCTCAATGTAGAAACATTTGAGATGGCTGAGAGTGTTATCTATCAAGATGTTGTTGTTCAGAAGTAAGTAAATTAAATACTTTCTAGATGATATGTATAACACAAACATAAACCTCCTATACTTTTATATAGTAATCAAGAAATAAATACTTCAAATAAAATTAATAAAATTTTCATGATTGATAGAAATGGAACAACTAACATCCATGTAGCATTAAGATGTAAAGATCATAATTTGCTAGTTTAATCTTATTTCATCACTATAGTTAAAAAGTTAATGTGGGAAAAACTTGACTTCTTGTACCAACTAATTTTTTTAAATATTTTTTTTAAATACTTTTATTTTTACTTTTTAAAAATCACATTAGTTGTAGAGTGAGAAAAGTATGGTATCTTTTGTATTCTTACATTTAAAAATATAATTTTTGTTAAGTGGCAAAATTGTTTGAGGTCACACATTAGTGTTACCTTTTAAATATTTTTTAATCTTTTAAATCTTTCTACCTTTTAAATCTAAATCTTTTTTCAACAATGTACAAATTTTGCTTTCAAATATTTTACCCTCCCGAAAAGCACATAAGATCTACCAGATATAGAAATTAATTCACTTTTTATATGAAAAATAAATACAGGCTTAGCATCTCATTTAAATAAATCAATCGTATAAGAGTGAAGTAATCAAAAAGTAGAGGAATGGGTTTTCTAAAAAAATTTTTGGAAAGTTTCGAAATTATTCTCAAATATTACATTTAAGCTAGAACAATATGATTAGTGACTTTTAAAAAGTATTTATTCTTATATTACAGTTACAGTCATTATACAGTAAACATATATACAGTCATATTCCAGTACCACTGGAACTGGAAGATTGCCGGAAAACAGAATTTTCTAGATATCTGATCATCATGTTTTAAATTACCATAGCACCATACAAAACTCATTAAAACTCTATATACCTGCTGCTTAGACCTGAAAATTCAAATTTTTACTTAGTAGCAAGTGGCCAGTAGGCAGTTTTAGTTTAGTGATCACTTTGTCACAGATTTTTTTAAAAATCTTAAGTATTGTTGTGTATACTTAATACATACATATGAGAAATGGTAATTGGGGAGGGAAGAAACACAATTAGTAAACTTCTGGACAGTGTTCCGATTCAAACAAAATGGGAGATGGAGTGGTGGCTGGTTTGCACCTTTGTTGGAAGCACCTTTGTTGCATTTAACAGCGAATGATAGAACACTGTCAAGTACTGTTTTTGAAGCTCCTTGGTTTTCTATATTTTTCAATAACACATAATTTCACTTTATTGGTTTCTTCTGCATTTCTACACACCAACACAGTTCCGGCCACACAAACTGCTACCATAAGCCTTCGGGTTTGTCATGTGGTCTGGGCTTTCTACACCAACACAGTTAATCTATCGTTACTCTGCATGAAGCCTGAAACACTAATCTCACCCCAATTTGCTAATGTCATCGATGGAAAGCACCAATAAAGCAGTCCAGTTTCATCCGCATTATAAATTTGATGGGAAGATAAATTCTAGTCTTTAACTAGCTGCATAAACATGTTCACAAAATTTTCTGCATAAAACAAATTAGAAAATTTGCTTTCGAAACATACTACAGACCTTAAAACAGATGTCTAGAGACTACAAACCTTAAAATCTTGTGAGTCATTCTAATGGGAACTTACATGATATTTGAATATTCATTTTCTCCTCAAAATCCTTCACCTTCTCAATTATCATACTGCCTAAGATACATGCTCCTTCCAATGCTTTAATCGAAAACCATTTATACAATCCTTTGTCAAGGTCATCACTTTGTGCTTGATGGAGTGTGTGACATCCTTCGTGGACTCTCTGACTTCAGGAAGAATGCTAGCATTTTACTACTTTGTGCCTTGATGTCATACAATGTAGACAATTCAATGCTATATTCATTCATCAACTGTTTATGATTTTTATCCTCTTCAAGGCGAGAACATATTTCCATCTTCTGTTTAAGGGTGCATATTACTGTCTTGCATTTGCTAGCTGAGTACATTGCTATGAATCAGTTGCTGTGTTCTGAGAAAATAAATATAAATTCTAGAGTATGTTTAAACTGTAAATGAAGTGATTAAGTCAGGGCTAAAGTGAATGAACTGGGTGAATGTGAAAAAAATGAAGTGAGTGAAATGGGTGAATCAGGTGGTCTGGGTCTTAAACACATATAGATTGGGAATGAAAATGATCCTAGAAGCAAAACACGAAAAACAGAAAATGGATAAATTTTAGTACACAAGTCAGATACATTAATGGACATTAGATGATAGATAAAAGATTAAATGAAAAATAATACTGTGAAATGGAAATAAAATAGAAAGGGGGGGGGGGGGGTGAGGTAAGAAATGAGTTATGGAAGGAAAGTCAAAAATCTAGAATCTTCTCAGGGTGTGCATGCAAATTTTGACTTCCCAGTGTTCTTTTCAATTAATTTCCTTGTACATAAGTACAAAAGACAAGTATGCACACCTAAGAACATCATATTAATCCGAAATCATGTAAATTCAGAATCTGAGAAAGTGTTAAGATAGATAAAAACATAAATGGGAGTAAAATACAATTACAAATAATTATAAATTAAATAAATTTCAATGATATAAATAAAGAAAATAGCATGTTTCTAGTTATATATTTATAAAAATTGTGTATTAAGTACTTTATTTTTTATCACTTAAATTCTTTAAATTTGACTTTTTGCTAGTATTCCTGATGAGAAGAAATTAAAGCAAGGTTGTGTAAAAGTTATATCAAGTGAGCCCAAAAATCCCGATTGTCTTCTTATTGGATATCAGTATGGACTAATAGCTTTGTGGGATATTAAACAACTTGTTGTCTGTAACACTTTTATGAGCAGCCAGGTATTATACTTTTAACTTTTATGATAATAAACTTAAAGTGAGAGTTAGCACGATAATTTTGTTATGGGTCCTATTCCTTTTTAAATTAGCATTTGTAATTTTTGAGTAATAAAGCACAGTGATATTTAAGTACAGGGAGAAAATGTGTCTTAATATTTCTGTGAACATCAGTTATGAAAAACTGTACGCAATCGTGTATGAGATTCAGTTATAAAAAGCTGTATGCAATTTTGTATGAGATTCTGTTATGAAAACTGCATACAATCTCCTGTGAGATTCAGTTATAAAAACTGCATACTATATTGAATGCGAAATTGCTTTGGAATTTAAAAAAAATACGTTAGAAATAACGTTTTAAAGTTTTCGTGTAAAAATACCAATTCTGGTGACAAAAAGAATGAATTGTCTAATATGAAAGTGCTCAATTTCACATAGTTAAATGTTTCTACCTGTGTATCTTTGAAATTGTCATATATAAGCACTTTTCTGATAATAACAAGGCTGCAGACCTGTTTTTAGATCAATAACTGTTTTTGACAATACTTTTTTCTGAATTGAACACATTGGATACACTTTTATTTACTTTTCAAATGCAAATTTTTAAAATTAAAAATATTTTTATTTATGTTTTAGATTATTTAAATTTTAAAAATGTTTTGATTATTTTAAAAAGCTTTTACAGTGTTGTCATATTGTGAAAGTGTCATGCATCAGAAGTAGCGAATAAGAATCTGTTTAGTATTTAAATATTTGGGCGATGAGCATAATAAGTATTTTTGAAATATATATCAATTGTTGCCTTATCTATTTATTTTACCCAGAATTTGGAATCTGTTGCTTGGCACCATAATGGTATCCAATTCATGAGTTCCTATTGTGATGGAAGCTATGTGACTTGGAGTACATTAGATCCATCCAAGCCAGTTGAAGTCCCTATGACTCCCTATGGTAAGTTTCATTTTCTTCATTTCCAGTATCTTGATTTTGAAGTAGTAGCTCCTAAATCGTAAATTTTATTTCTCTTTATTCACTGTAAAGAGTTTTAACTTTGTCATTGAGTATTATAATTTTGATTTATCATAGTATTTAGATTATTTCCTGAATTTGTCAGCTCATTTTATAAGTTACTAGTAGATATACTCAGCTTTGCTCATGATTCTAAAAAAAATTCATATTGCTTTAAAAAGAAAACAATATTAAAATTTTTAGTTTAATTTCCTTTTAAAAAATAAAAATATAAGGATCTCAATTTTTGCTATGCAAAATTATCTGCATGGAAAAATTTGAAGAATAAAACATTCTGGTCCTATTTGTAAATCAATTTTTAAAAATATAAAGTTTGATTAATATATGTCAAAATGAAGATACTGAAATGGTAGCAAACGTTATTGCTGTATAATTTTGAAGAAGTTCACAAAGTAAAACGAGACCACAAATAAAAAGCACTAGATTTATTCATTTAGATCTATAAATAAATTGTAGAGTGGCCCTTTTTAAAAAGAATCTTCAGCTGTATACCCAATTTACTGAAAGTGAAATATTAGCATGAAAGGAAACTGTGGAAGACACAATAATGAACGTTTTAATGACATTAATTTTTCAATAAAAATTTGAAATTGACATAAGACAAATTAATAAAACTTAGGTATTTATATGTGTATCAAAAGCTTTCTGTATACAGAAAGCTTATGATACACATATGAATATCCTCTTCGATTAGGTTCAAAGTACTGTTTAAGAAAGTTCATAATTCACTAAAGGCCTTAAGACTACAATTCACTTGGGAAAACTGTAGGCATCTATATAACCAGGGAACTATTATATAGCAGAGAGCATTTAGAAGATAAGAATTAAAATTGAGAGCAGGTCACAGAGCCATAATGCTGTAGAAGAAAATTATATCGCTTATTTTTACTGGCGAGAAAATAGGTTTAAGGACACCCAGGGCTCTGGCTTTAATTTTCCATGGACTCACTGATATAACCAGGTAACAATTTTCCTTTCACCACAAGGGTGGGATGGTTGACTATGCAGAGCATTAACATTAGCAAGACCTTTTTGCTGGAAAGGATAAGTGGGTTGGTATTTCTGGATTGCAATATATAAATTTTCATTGCAAGGACTTGCAATAAACAAAATTGTAAATAAGAATTAACGAAATTTTACAGGAGTTAGCCAGAGAGGATTTTAAAATGAATTTCTAGGATCTGAGAAACGTGTGTCTATCATGCACTAAGATTTGTCTTTCTCTGCTGAAAATATCCACACAATTGCTTTCATCAGTGAAAATTCTAAATCATAGAACATCTTCTTGATTGGTTCAAAACAACCAGAATCTAATCTCATTTGACAACAGAGACTATGGGGCAGATGATCTGCATCCCAAGTCTCAAGTCACACAGTGAATGGCAATATCACCAGGACACAAATTATTACAAAGTTTTCAACCTGTTTAAATATGAAAATAAGATAAAAGTGCATGCATGTTCTATAAATGTGGCACAAATTACCATGGTTGACATTAAATAATTTAAATGATTAAAATTTAAAATTATGATGAAAATGGAGATATGAAGCAAAAAACCAGTTTCACATACACACAAACCTTAAAATTGTACAATTTATCATTGAAACGAATGGTTGATTTGTATTCAGATATTTTCAAAATATATAAATTTCTTTAAATCTGAGATTTTAATTTTTGACCCTGTTACAATACTTATCTTTTGCATAGGGGTAGAGAGAGTCTACAGGACCCAATATACAGATTCTACAGAACCCTGGAAGGTACCACCTCATCTTTATTTTATTTTATTTTTTAATATTTTAGTTATTTTATGTTTAAAAAAGTCATGGTAATTATTCAAAAGTAGTTCGATTAGCGGAATGTCACTTAGCGGTTCTGATATTCAATACTGATTTTTGGTTTCGTCGATATATTGATATTTTCCCAATACCAATGAAAAAGCGATATTTGAGAACTGACAAACCGATTGATCCGATATTTTTTTATCTTCTGTTTTTTATTCTTCATTGAGAAAAGGATTTTTCTTTAACTGCCTTTCATCCTGAAACAGAATGATGTACAAAGAAATGATAAAATACAGAAATACTTCACCTAATAGATACACTGAAAGATAACTCTGTTGGATCCTGTACATCTGCATGAAAGGGAAACTGTAAATGCGAAGGTCATTCAACGCTACATTCTAATGTTTATAGTCAATGGTCCCACCCTCCTGTTATTTATTTATTTTTAGAATGGTATGGAGATCTTTAATTCTTGATACATAAATGAAATCCTGTTTTAAAACTGGGCGAGTCGACCACAAGTAAGCTGCAACAGGAACTTAAACCAAATCATTCCTAGTCAGATTTCTAGTATAGATATTGTACTTTGTATTTCCAGTTGAAGACAGAGTTGCCAAATTGGGTGACATTCTGCTAATCGAACTACTTTTGAACAATTATCGTAACTTTTTGAAACATAAAATAGCTAACATTAAAAAATAAAATAAAATAACGATGAGGTATACCTTCCCGAGTCCTGTAGAATCTGTGTACCAAATTTAATAGCCGTATGATGTTTAGACTTCCCGCTATTTTTCATGTATGCCCTGAAATGTTTACCCACTTCTAAAAGGGGCAATTTGATACATGGATAATTAAAGTGGTGTACTGGCTAGAAAATTCCAAAACTCCAAAATGAATCTATAGGAAGGTTAAGGGGCAATTTTATTCTCCATATTTTGTTTATAGTATTTGATTAAATCTCGCTATTGCAATGGATATGATTCACCATTATTGTACGAAAATTAAAATATAGTTCAATATTCAGCTTCGTTATTCTATTATTTTCTTTACTTAATTTACTTGCATCTTTTCCCATAAAATTGGCTTTGTATTAGCCGAATCAAATGTAGAAAAGAACAAGAAAGATCAATCATGCTTAAAGCATTGATTATGAAACACTTTCCAACTTCAATGCAATTTTATTTAAACATGTCTAAAATGCAATACATTCCTCGGTAATATTTTAAAACTTATCACAATACTACATTAATTTATTATATTTGAAAACTTAAACCTTCATCGAAAAAAATGAACTTCATTAAAATAACGTCATTGAATTATAAATTGCCTGGTTTAAACATCTCTAAAATGCGATACATTCCTCGGAAATATTTTTAAAACTATCATAATACTACGATAATTTATTATATTTGAAAACTTCATCAAAAACAACTGAAATTCATTCAAATGACATCATAGAAAAAATGACATGGCTGGATCTCTCTATAAAAACAGCATTTCATTCATAATATTTTCCCATTCATGTCATTCATCAGAATACTATAATAATTTATTTTATTTAAAAATGAAGACCATAGAGCTAGACGTAATTAAACTCTATCCGTAAAACTTAAAAAAAAAATCGTCCTTCTGTTTGTAAAATCAATGAATATTTGATTCATATCAGCTATGCAGACTCCATGAACTAAATGATTTTGTGTTAAAGAAATACAGCAATTCTAATACAACTAATTCTACATATTTTGCTGTTTACATTTTACATAGGTGAAAAATAGGCTTCGTTGTAGAAATAATCAAATTTGGATGATCATTTAAACTCAAATATATTGTAATTGCGTTGTTTCAGTATGTAGATGCGCAGAATTTATGCAAAAATAGAGTGATTTTAAGATGGATACAACACTCAATATGAATTAAAAAGAACTTTAAAAATCACGATTTTGAGACAAGATGGATGCCATATATCATTTTGATGTGGGTCACGTGATATTTTCATATCATGGTCAGTGATCGCTTCATATAAGAGGTGTTATTATTATTTTAATTTTTATTTAAAAAACTACTGAATATATTTCGCTAAATTTTTTTTATATATTTTATGGAACAATTTGAATATTACCTAAAATTTTCGAAGCAATTTGTGAATTTTAAATTCGCTTAAAAGATGTTTGAAAAATTAGGTCCCATAGGGCTCAATGTATTTCATTTTTTCAACCCGGGTTCAATCCAAAACTAATTGGGTGATATTATTGATTTATATTCCTATAGGTCCTACAGACCATCTGAACAACATACTAAAATTTCATTTTGATTATGTCATTTTTATGGCAGTTATCATGCTAACGGACAGACAGACAGATAGACAGAATGAACAAAGTCATAAACACTTTTCAACTTTGTTGTAAAGTGTTAAAAAAGCAAAATATCTTATATATATAACCTATCCTGAAAAAAATAAATAAAAATAAAGTTGATCATGAATGATGTTCTCCCCAATCTGCTTAATAAATTGTAAATTATTTTTTCTTTAGAAAAATATTGTTCAATTATTCTTTGTTTGGTGTTGATTTGGGTTAAAATGTTCTGAAAATTGGAACGCTGTAGGAATTTTTGCTCTAAAACTAATATTTCCAAAGATAATTATTAGAACTGAGATTCCCGGACGTTCCTTGTTTGCGACTACCCTGCTTTCACTAAGTGTGGACTTTGAGTCATAGTCAAAACAAAACAGGAGCGAGTTGGCAATTATGATGTCTGTGGTTAATGATTTCATTTTGCGTTTGTGGTAATTAATGCTTGGATCGATAAGGTTAAATGTGGGGTTAATATATTTTTTACCTCAATACAAAACTCATTTTCTAGTTATTATTTTTACTTTCTCATACAATAAAATATAGTATAGAGAAGGTACTGTTTTCACAAAACTTTTCTATTTTGAGAATTTAATGCCAATATAGGTTTTAGGGCCTGTCTGAACATGTTTTGACTATTTTTGGTATGATGTCCATCTGTGGTTTATTTCTTGTATATATGATAGGTGCCACAAATATTAATGAATTCTCACAAAACTTTATTTGGATTTATTAACGAAAAATCTAGATAGAATTTTTTGAAATTTGAGCGAAAACTTCAAAATGGACTCGAAATTTTATGTTTTCTTAATATGGCAGCATAGGACAAAATTTTACATAATCATGCATAGAAGCAGTTATTTACACTTTAATGATCACAAAACTTTATTGTTTCAATCACTGTTGTGTGAAATAGCTGCAACGAAATTTTTATGTTCAGGACGTCATTAGCTATATTCAGGGAGGGGGGGGGGATAAATAAATAACAATCCCAATCCTCCTAAGATATTAGTAAAGTGTATCCAGCAGTGATTAAGCATCGTCTGGACATTCATATCTATTCCGGAACAGTGATCTTTTTTCTTTAAAAAATGTCCTTATATACTTAAATACTTTAGTGTATAATAACTGATTTTTCAAGTAGTATAATATACCCCGTGGTGAGCTACAGTATGTTTAGTCATTTGCATAAATTACACCTTATTATTGGAATCAGATTGGAGACACAGGCTCGTGACCAGTGCCGCCACCGACAAAATTTTCAAGCCCCTGTGCAGTAAATGCACCCTTCCCTACTATCCCTATTTTACAAGTTATTGACCTTTTTTTTTGTAAACTGTTTTTTTATAACTATTTATTAACATGTGTATTATAAATGCTTTGGTTTTTTAATATTTATGAAGGTGTTTAGTTAATTATGGCTGAAATAAATTTTATATGTAATTTTATAGCAATTATGAATTTGTTATACGATATAATAGCAATGTCATATCGGTATCAGTATCGGATTATATCAGTTTTTCGATAAACCGATAGTATCGGTTATTTGGTATCGAATCTTTTTTGGTTTTGTGACATTCCTACTTTTGCATAATATGTATTGTTTGGAAAGTAATTGTGCAGTAGAGTAAAATACATAGTATTTGTGCAGTAATTGTATGCAGTAGATGGTTTTATTTTATAAAAAATATTCAATTGATAATAAAAAAGTTTTCTTATAATGCTGACTTTCAAATTCCTTCCACTTTCTCTTAAAAAAAAAAAAAAAAAAAAAAAAATCTCCAAGTCTCTTTTTCTAACTATATAAATAATTTCAGTATGAATAAAAAGTGAATATTAATACTATTGATTATTAATGTATTATATTTTATTTTTCACTTGCTTTTTTACTTATCTTTGTTGTAGGTCCATTTGCATGTAAATCTATTAACAAGATACTTTGGAAATCAGTCAAAGGAAGGCAAGTTTTATAATTATTTCATTTTTCCATCATAATATTGATTTTCTGTATTATTCTATATTATTTTATAAGAATTTTAGATTTTTATGGAATACACTAAACAGTTTATTAGTATTTTTTCCACAACTAGTTAACATATTGTATAAATGGTGGTGTTTTAAAAGTATGAGGCTGATCTGAAGAAATTTAGTTGTGTTACGATCAAACAGTCTAGGTCTTCAATTGTGAGAAGAAAAATTTAACCAAATAAAAATTCATAAATGCCAAGTGATCACTTTACATTGTGTTCTAATTATTTAATCTCTAAGGACAATATTAACACTTAAATTTACTCTAAACATAAAAAGTATTGAACATTTTATTTACCCAGTTCGTATATGACTTACTCCTCTCTGGATGGGATTAAGCCATCCAGATAGTGGTTAGAATATTTCTAAATATTCAATTTCTATTTTTAGATAAAATTTTAGACACAAATAAATTAAAACTGTGGATATGAGGTGTCAGACACTATTGCCGGCATAAAAATAGATTTTTTTTATTTATACACTAGCCGCCTTTGGCGACCAGCCTGTTCGCTACCCTTGAAAATTCTGACCGTGGCAAACTCGTTGGCGCGACCTACCAGAAAGGTGTAAGGTAACTGCTTGGAAGGCCAGGAAGTGCCACACAATTTAGACCGGAACCCAATGGGGGAGGCATCCAAAGAGACCGTACCCTCCTTCCCCTACCACAAACCTCTCGGAAGGACTTGCAGTCCCACACGTTTAACGTGATCGTACTCCGCGTGAACACGGCTGCAGTTTTGGCAATGGCGGGAATCGAACCCGGGCCTACCGAGTGAAATTCCCGCGCGCTAACCACTGGGCTACCGTGCCATCCGCGACAATCTCCATAACTTTATTTTTATTCGGCAATTTTGGGAATCGAACCCGGGCCTACCAAGTGCAAATCCCGCGCACTAACCACTGGGGTACTTCACCCTCCGTGATATTCTTCATAACTTTCTTTTTATTCACCCAATTTAGACCGGAACCAAGTGGGAGAAGCATCCACAGGGACCGTACCCTTCTTCCCCTACCACCAACCTCTCGGAAGGACTTACAGACCCACATGTTTAACGTGATCGTACTCCGCGTAAACACGGCGGCAATTTTGGGAATCGAACCCGGGCCTACCGAGTGCAATTTCCGCGCGCTAACCATTGGGCTAATTTGCCCTACGCGACAATCTCCATAACTTTCTTTTTATTCATCCAATTTAGACCGTACTCTCCTTCCCCTACCACCAACTTCTCGGAAGGACTCACGGACCCACATGTTTAACGTGCTCGTACTCCGCGTAAACACGGCGGCAATTTTGGGAATCGAACCCGGGCCTGGTAACTGGTTGGACGGCCAGGATGTGCCACCCAATTTAGACCGGAACCCAGTGGGGGAGGCATCCACAGGGAACGTCCCCTCCGTCCCCTACCACCAACCTCTCGGAAAAACATACGGACCCATATATTTAACGTGATCGTACTCCATGTCAGTGGCGGAAATCGAACCCGGGCCTACCGCGTGCAATTCCCGCGCGCTAACTGTTAGAAACTTGGTTTTGTTTACATCGCGATTCTCGTTTCGCGGGAGCGTGACGTCATTATTAAAATGATTATTCCGTTCTCGTGAACGAATCGCGATGTGGACAAAACTTGGCTGATCATGCAAATCACCTTTCTCGCCGCTCACGCATCCTGTTTTGCATATCCAGAGGGCGTTGCCGGCAACGGTTATGTTCCGGAACGCACCCATCTTCGGGTATAAAGGCTAGACACTTTTCTGGTTTTAAGTCTGATCGCTTTAATGGAGATCGCTTTTAAGTGAGATCGCTTTGGTCATTAGACCGGTTAGTCATTCGATCGATATACTGATCGATGGAAGGATCTAGAAGGATCTAGATCGGGCAGACGGATCTTCGTAAAGTCATGTTTCGATGTTGTCGAAAGTTTCGATAAAGTGTTTATCGGTGAACGCGGATATTTAAACTAAACTTAGTAGTTTTGATGGTTCTCAGTTAAGGAGACCATGTTTCCCGTGTTGTGGACTTTATAGTGCTGATCCGGAAAGTTTAAAGTTTTTGCCATAGCGTGTGCCCAGCTAGTGGTGGCGTCGGAAAGTGCACGTGGTCACGTAAGTGTGAAATGCTTTTATTCCACTTACTTGTGTAAATAATACTTAAACCAGAAACGTGTCTAGGCATGGAACTTACACTGAAAAACCTTCATATGAGCTGTAGTGCTCATGTTTTGTAAATAGTATGCTTTAGTGTTTTGCTTACCTGTTCTCATGATATATATTGTAAGCAAATACAATGGATGCACTCTTCAATAAAAGTGATTTTGATTTAAACTGGAACTGTTCTCATTTAACACTTCTACTGCTACTTGTATTCCTACAACTACTATCTAACGTTTGTTATAGCTGCAACACTCTGTTTTAAATTTTCAACGAAGTTGTGGAACCAGAATTTCGTGGCTCATAGTTATTCTATCACCAGCTTCATCAGAAATTTAATTATACGTTAATTTTCAATATATAACTTACGGATATGATACATAATTCCGTCACTAACCACTGGGCTACTTCGCCCTCCGCGACAATCTCCATAACTTTCTTTTTATTCACCCAATTTAGACCGTACCCTCCTTCCCCTACCACCAACCTCTCGGAAGGACTCATGAACCCACATGTTTAACGTGATCGTACTCTGCGTGAACGTGGCGTAAGTTTTGGCAGTGGCCTACTGAGTGGCCTACTACGAACCCGGGCCTACTGAGTGCAATTCCCGCGCGCTAACCACTGGGCTGCCGCGCCCTCCGCGACAATCTCCATAACTTTCTACATATTCACCCAATTTAGACGGGAACCCAGTGGGGGAGGCATCCACAGGGGCCGTATCCTCCTTCCCCTACCACCAACCTCTCGGAAGGACTTACGGACCCACATATTTAACGTGATCGTATTCCATGTAAACACGGCGGCAGTTTTGGCAGTGGCGGGAATCGAACCCGGGCCTACCGCTAACTTCCCGCGCGCTAATTTGCAATTTAAAATGACCATATGCTTAATTCCATCATCCTCATTCCATTGTTTCATTGTTCCATCATTTAAAATATCCATAAAATTAAAATATCCAAAAGTTAAAATATACATTTAAAAAATCCAGATCGTCCCATCATTTAAAATATAAATATAATAATTTATATAGAGCAAAGGCGCTCTATTCAGAACCGTGACGTCACCTCCACCTTGACGTCCCCACCCACCACCTTCCCTGCTTCAGCGGGGGAGAAACGAAGCGGTACGCCGAGCGGAACGCCGAGAAATATAAAATCATGACGTCTTTAAAATTGCGATCCTGAAGGCAATTTTCATTATTTCTGGACCAGATTAGACTTGTAAGAATGCCAGATATTTCAGCTTTCTAAAAATGTAAATTATTAGTCGAAATTATGAGTACTTTTTACTATGCGAGAATTTAAAAACCAAAAATCGTTTTTTTGAGCCAAAAGTGACTTTTGTTTTAAAATCTTTAAAAAATATTAGAAATCGAAATGGAGATTTGAAATTGATATATTTTTACTCGCAATTGTCTGCTCTTTCCGATGGTGTGAGTTGTTTTTTTCTACGACGTCTGGATCGTGGAGAAAAAAGGGCAAAAAAAGGTCGAAATCGCATAAAACATTAAATAAATAAAAAAATAATTAGAATTTTGAAAATCGGTTTTCACGTGTCCCCTTCCCTCCCCCCCAGGTCTCCGATTGCCAAATTTCGTAGCTCTCCGACGCGCGGTCGCGAAACGTATAGTGTATAAGACACACACACACACACACAGACATTGCCTTTTATTATTTAAGATAATACATCGAAATATCTTAATAGCATTTAATAAAGATTTGATTCTTTCAACAATGCCTGAAACAAATTGATTAAATTTTCAAAAATACTAAAATTATTTTCTGATGTCAATTAAAGTTCAAATCATTTTTTAAAATTTTTAACAGGGTTAGGTCAGTTATACTCAGAAACTATAATATTTCACTAATAAATTTTATTTATGAGGATTGAACAAGCAATCAAATGGAACTTTCGTTAATTTAATTCAACTTTTCTTGGAAGCAGCACCAAATTTTTGAAAATAGGAGAGTTCCTCAGATAAACACAAAACAAAAGTGAGTTCTTAATAATACTTGGGAAGAACACATTTTCAACATCAAATATTAAGTGGATATCCAATTAGAAAATGGCACCTTTGAAATTGTAGATCAGGATTGGAATGATCATCATTTGGCAGAGACTTGTCACTCCATAACCAAAGTATACATTTGAGCTATCGGACACTTCCAATGACAGTTTGTAGAAACAGAAGAAATCAAAGAGGAAATTAATTCCAACAAGTTGGTTGAATTAATTTGTGGAGAGATAGGCATAGACATACTTATCAATTTTCAAGAAAATTTAAATATTCATTGAATTCATTTTGAACTAAGTTACATTTTAAAGATTAGGCTTCAAAGACAAAGGCCTTTATTTAATGTACATCTCTGTGGAGTGCCTTTTCACATCTAAACACAGCCAGATTCCTCCGTTATTTCATCTCCTCAATGAAACTGGCAAAAATATTCCACCAATATAGTATATTTGTGGTCAATGATTCACAAGATTTTGTCATTCACTTCTGGAATTTTCCATGATGATTCAACACTTTCCAAACAAAGACAGTGCACACTTTCACACAACCACACACACATCACACAAAACAAAATAAAAACCTCATCCAGCTACTGCCTCTCACGTGGGGAAATCTCTTTTCACCCTCAAACTAGGTCAAGTGGAAAATGAACTAGGAAGTATGGAGAATTAAAAATGCCCATCTTTAGCAGACCAAGAGACATAAATTTGAATAAGGCAGGTAAGTTTTGAATTAAAGAATAACGCAAAATGTTGAACCAAAGAAAATTTTTTTTGTCAAAATCAAGGAGCGCACAGGGGTAATCAAACACCAACATGACAATATTGTCAAAATTCTTGGAAAATTTACTTTCATTACTGTGCTTTTTTTTTTTTTTTTTTTTTTTTTTGTAAGCATTTTATGGGGGAAAAAAACAGATAGACTCTGAATTCATCATCTGGAGTATATATCTATGTCCCCTTGGTCTCTCCCATTTGTGTTCATTTCATCTTTTGAGTTTATTTGTTGGTCTATTTAGCACTGATGAAAGGGGGGGGGGGATTGTATCCTCAAAATAACTGTATACTGCCATGTATAAAAATTTATGCATAAATACACACTTTTTTCTTATTCTTTGAATAAAGTGTTTTTACTTTTTAATAATTACATGTATATTTGATTAAATATTTTTTAAAATTACTAATCTTTTCTAAGATATAAAATCAGGTTTTAAATAAGCATTTGAACCCTGTTTTGATTTAGTTTTTTTTTTGGAACCATCATGTGAAATAATTTGACTGTGCAATAATAAATACAAGTTCTATTTTTTTTTTGTGTGTGTTTTATACTTTTTAATAACTGCTTAAACTTTTGGAAATATTCTGATTTCAGTGATGACTTCATTATTTTTTCTGGAGGAATGCCCAAGTCAAGTTATGGAGATAAATTTACCCTGACAATCATGTGTGGTGACCGACATCAAGTTCTGGATTTGTCTTCCAAAGTGATAAATTTTTTTACTATATCTGATGTTTTTGATGAATCAGGTATGGCTGCTAAAGTTATGTCTGGGAAATAAATATTTCTGTCTCATTAAACTCTTAATTTTTTTAAAGTCAAAGAAACTCCTTTAGTTAATAAAAGAAAATTGTTTAAAATTTTCTTTTGTTTATTATATTTTTGTAAGCAATTGATTGCTCTTATAATTTTGCTCTTTAAATGTATATGTAGATTCTTTTGCTCACAAATGGGTGTGGGTGTGCTAGGGGCGGGGGCTTTATCGATATCAAATGATTCAATTCAAATCCCACAAACTATTGCAATAAGAACTGTAAATTAAAAATTTTTGTTGATAACACAGCATATAACAGACAAATAACAGTATCAACTGATTTTTTTTGGAGGGGGGGGGGGGGATAAAATGACACATTAGCAAAAGTAAGACAGTGTCTTCTTTTGCTACTTCAAAACGGCATCTGTAACAAGAAGTCATCTGTCAGATGTTTTCATGCTTGTGCTGGTGTGGTTGCTTTGCTTTTTGTCCTAAAGGAGTATGATAAAGGAAGGAGAAGTAGGACATGATTTTACCTTCTGAAACCGGTTGATATTTACTTATATGTTAATGTTGTTATTAACAAACTTTATGCTTTACAGTCAGCACAGAATTTTTAAGTGTCTGATCTTTTGATTTTAATGCAGTCATGGATAAAACACATAACTGCAATCAGCCAAGGTTATCCTTATATGAAGAGTGATTAGTAGCACTGGTAATCAGTCAAAGTTGATTAGCAATTATAAAAGTTTGCCTAGTAATTCTCAGGTTTACGAAGAATACTAAATACTTAATAGCACAATATATATACTGGGTGTCCAGTGCTATCGGTGCCCAATGGCTATTTCCTCAACCGTTAGTCTCAGCGATATACTTCCAATTGCAAAAATATTTTGAATTTTAAAATCTGTTATCTTAGAAACAGTTTAAATCAATAAATACATTTCTGAAAGAAACACGAAATATAAATTTTTATATGGTCCCCAGTCCTACCAATTATATTTAGGAAAATCATCTTCATGCAATTTTATTAAATTAAAAAAAAAATCTTTCTTTTACAACCAAAATTCACCAAGTTATGAAGCATTAAACTTTATGACTTAAGTCGCTTTTCTACGCATAAAAATGTCCTGTTTCAGGCAACCAACCAATCAGGGACGGTATTGACCATTTCTCCAGGCAGCCAGTCAATCAGGGACTGTATTGACCATTTCTCAGTACAAAAAGTGCTCCAACTTTAAACAGTTATAAGTCGGTCAATTTTGGTCGAAAGCCCAGACTGTCCGACCAGTTAATTTTGGTCGTAAAAGGATGATTTTTTTTAATTTTGCATAAAATTGTATGAGGATGATTTTCCTAAATATATTTGGTTGGACCAGTGGACTGTATAAAACATTTCTTTCAGAAATGCATTTATTGATTTCTGAAAGTTACTGTTTCTAAGATAATAGATTTTAAAATTTAAAACATTTTTGCAATTGGAAGTGTATCTCTGTGATTAATGGTTGAGGAAATAGCCATTGGGCAACAATAGCACTTGACACCCTATATATATATATATATATACAGGGTGTCCCAAAAAGATTGAAACACACTTTAATTCTTTACCGGTTGGAGATAAGTGGGCAATGTAAATTGCAAAAATATTGAAAGTAAGGTAGGAAATAAGACTATGTTAATGAAAAAGTCCTCCCATTAATTTTCAAAAAGTTACACTTTTTAAATTTTTATACAACCCCCTTAGACAAATTTGGTCAACCAGAAAATTTTTATTTTTAATGCTGCAAGATCATTAAGAAAAACCGCATATCTGTATCTTTAACATCAACTGAATTATGATAAAGGAAAAAAATTTGACTTATGCCACTTTTCCGTATCATATGAAAGGCTGTTTCATCAGTGAAAATAGGGATCATAAATAAATTGGCGATGGAAATTTTTTAGATCAAAAATACGTTAATATGTGTCAAATTTTTTTATCACAAATTCATCTAAATAAAGCATTACACAGACAGAGATCATACAAAGCAGTGGTACTCACTACGCTGTTGGGTATCCTATGTATTATCATCCAGTTTTATCTTTTTTGCGATATGTCACAAATTTACATTTCTAATTTGATATATGGTTCTCATTCACAATATTCAATTTTCAATTAAATATAACTCGCTCAATTTTAAAGATACAGATATGCAGTTTTTTTTAATGATCTTGTTGCATTAAAAATAAAAATTTTCTGATTGACCAAATTTATCTAAGGGGTCATATAAAAATTAAAAAAGTGTAATTTTTTGAAAATTAATGGGAGGACTATTTCATTAATATAGTCTTATTTTCTACCTTACTTTCAACATTTTTGCAATTTACATTGGCCACTTATCTCCAACAGGTAAAGAATTAAAGCGTGTTTCAATCTTTTTGAGACACCCTGTATATATATATCTTTATATATATATATATATATATATATATATATATTCAATATAAATTAGTTAATTTACATAGAAGTCTTTGATTTGAAAATGCTGTGTGACTTATTTAATGTATACAGTGGTGGTAAATTAGTTACTGATGTTCCTCTGTATCAGAGGTCTATAACTTTGTGCTTGTGAGCACCGCTGTACTCTTTCAACTGTAAGATTGCATATCTTATACTCTGCTAATTCTTTCATCTGGTGCTCACTGAGGGATATTTTTTATATCAAATGCTCGTTGATGGTAAAATATTGCAGATTCTTTTTGTAAAGAGTGAACACAATTAAACTTAAACATTCTGAATTGCATTCTACTAAAAGAAATGAACACTGCCAAATTTTGAATGTCACCCATTAACTTATTCAAGGTATTCATTAACACATTGAAGCATTTTTATATGTCTTGTATTAGATTTTGAGGGTTTTTCAAACTTTTTTTTTGCAGCAGAGAAATCGTAATTCTCTGGAGAAAAGTTGTCATCATTTTTATACAGACCAAATAATTCAAAATTTCTTCTCTTAAACAACTGTATTAGCCAATCATTACAAATAAAGTCACTATACAATGATGACCCCAATTGGTCTACTCTCTGACTAAATGGACTTGTCACTGAAGCCTGCAAAAGTGCTATTAGTGTGCTGCTTTATGGTACCAAGATTTAAAACTGTAACCATAGTGTTTGAAAGATCAAAATCCAAACAAGAAACTTTTTTTGTGTGAGGGAAATTTGTTTTATTAAATCACAATTTTGCTATGCATTTTTCTAAATCATTCACAAAAGGACAGTATTGCATAGCAAATTGCAATGCAATACTACTTAGTGCGAGTCCTGCCATTGTAATAATGTCCTATCTTCAAATCATCATCATGCTATTTAACTCATTTTTTAATGGTTCTAGCCAACTTATATGGAAATTTTGTTCTAAAATTATGTATATATTAATCAGTGAAGAGGTGAAATGATATTCTAGTAGGGAGGGTGAGAAAGGTTTTGGCATGCAGATTTGTTATAACAAATAAAAAGTTATGCCAAAGAGGCAGCATAAAACAGGGAATGTTTTCTTTTTATCTCGTATACCAGAATCACAATTAAGTTACATATTCATGCATTACAATCATCATATATTTAAGGAGCTGCTTGTTTGTTCCAATGTATGTTTAAAAACTTTCCAGGGCTGAAATAATCAGAATCCATTATGATATTCTGATTGAAAATGATTTCCAAAGTTCCACATCGTTTTTGGATAACAGAGTATGCATATTTCTCTTCGGAAAGAGCATAAATGTAGCCTTCGAACAACTGTTTTGTTAAAAACGCCATTTTTGAATAAAAACAAAACTTTCAAGCCGCAGACGATAATTTTGACTTTTAAAAACATAGTACAATTGGAATTATTTCTTTTGCAGCAAACGATTTTTTATTACCGCTTACCAAAATCGTCTAAAAAATGTGCGAACAGCCTCTGTAGCATAAATTGTTAAACAATTCACATTTCACATTTTTTCTTAAAATCGAAAATTTTGGTGTGTGGACCCCCCCCCCCCCCCCCCCCCCCCCCCGAAGAAGAAAATATTAGAAAACTGAAATTGCTCGCTTTCTTCCTTTCAAACTGTCTATCCATACACCAAATTTGAAGTCTCTATTTCATACAGAAGCATGCAATTTTATCATTTCATCTTTCGAACGTTTTTATGTGGAGCAATTTCTTAAATGAACATTTATGAAAAACTCTATCCGTCTTGGATTTTTTATCAAATGATTAGCCTATATACCAAAGTTAAAGCCTCAAATTTTAAATTATGCGTTTCTCATTTATTAAGCAAATCGAACATTTTGGTGTGTGATACCCCCTAAAGTAGCAAAGCAAATATTGGAAATCTGAAATTGCACACTTTCTTCCTTTCAAACGATATCGCTATACACCAAATTGGACGTCTCTATGTCATCGCAAAGTAAGTTTTTCTATCATTTCACTTTTCAAATGTTTTGGTGTACGGAACACCTCAAAATTACAAATATTGGAAATTTTCTATTGCACCCTTCCTTTCATTTGAACTATCTACCTATATACCAAATTTAAAGTTTCTATTTCATTGCGAAACATATTTTTACTATCATTTTACTTTTCAAACGTTTTTGTATGGAGTAGCCACCCCCTAAAATAAACAATTTTGAAAAACTCTATTCTTTTGTTTTTTATCAGATAATTTCCCCATATACCAAATATCAGGCCACTATTACATTTTTAAAGGAGGTGGTTCCCATTTATTTGGAAAATTGAACATTTAGGTTTGTGGCACCCCCTAAAGTAGAAAATATCAGAAAATTGAAATTACACATGTTCTTCCTTTCGAACTATCTACCCGTATACCAAATTTGAAGTCTCTATCGCATCTCAAAGCATGGTTACTCGTCATTTCACCTTTCGAACGTTTTTCTCTGGAGCAACCCCTTAAACGAACATTTTTTAAAAACTCTTTTGTCTTGGTGTTTTTATTAAATGATTATCCGATTTACCAAATTTCAAGCTTTTATTAAATTTTAAAGCAGGCGTTTTTCATTTGTTTGGCAAATCAAGCATTTCAGTTTGCGGCACCCCCTAGAGTAGAAAATATTAAAAATCTGAAATTGCACACTTTCTTCCTTTTGAAAGGTTTACCCATACACTGAATTTGAAGTCTTTATCTCATCGCAAAGTATGTTTTCTTATCATTTCACTTTTCGAACATTGTGGTGTGGAGCACCCCCTCTAGAGAATGTTTTCGAAAAATTTGATTTTTCCAAGGGGAGCCTCCAAGGGGGGATTTTTCCAAGGGGAGTTTTACCGAGCCGTGTACCAAATTGCAAGTCTCTCTCTGTTCGGAAAGTGCCTAAAAAAATTGTGACAGACAGACGGACACCTGGCAATTAGTGTATATAGATTATTTCATTTTAAAAATAATTGAAATGTGAAATTTCTTGTACCATTTTCCATTGAAATGCGACTTTTGATGCCAAGAAACTCTTTTTCAGTTGCTATAAAAAGTTATACTTCAGTGATTTAAAAAATTAATAAAAAATACATCAATTATCACTTAGATGTTTAAAAAATATCATTATAAAGCTTGTATGCATTTTGTATATTTGGTGGCACTAATTTAAATTATCGAGAAAATATTATATCACAGGTAAAATTTTCTTAAATCTCAAAATTTCTACTGAAAAGCATTATGGTAAGTATAATACCTTCGGCAATCCTAAAATTGTATACTGAATTTTATAAATTTGATTTGAAAAATGAAAGGGCTGTATTTAAGCAATTGTAGATAATATAATTTACTGAAATATTTTTACAAATGCTTATGCATTCGATACAATGGTGTTTCAAATTATTATTTAGGATTAAATTTGAAGTATTTAATCATCATGCTCTTCAATGGAAATTGAATTATGGAAATATTATCAATGTAAATTGAAGTAAAAAAATATTTTGGGATGATCTTCATGCCATTCTTTTGTTGAAAAATTAATTAAAATGTTGATATAACATTATTTATTCTAAGATTCTGGACTTTCATTTAAATCATTAGCTTTAGAACTAGGTAAAAATGTGGAATACTAGGATATTTTCAGTTTTCTTAATTTATATAATATGTGCAGAAATATTTTTACATTTTAACAAATATTCAAAATGAAGATTCAGTGATTTTTATAAGTGCTTACCTAAGCAAAACTTTCTATGCTTACCTAAGCAAAATCTCACTTTATAACATAAGATAATCATTACTGGAGCTATATTTTCCTGATACTTCTATACATAGAAGCGGATCATATTGGATTAAAACATTTCTTGCCTGAGGAAAATTTTATCAAAATTTTATCATTATATTTGTCTAAAAATTACTTTAATTTTTTTCATGTAACTTTTATAGCAAAAAAAAAAAAAAAAAAAAAAAAAATCCCTTTCTGTGTAAAATTTTCACTTTTCACTGTTACGCTTATTTAGTTGGTAAAGTAGAGACATTCTATATCAAAATTTATACTTGAAATGGGACTGAAAATGCTAGAAAGTTTGTTTTTCAGACTTTCTAATAATGGCTAGAAAAGTTATTAATAATATTAAAATTTCTGCTCATATTTACGAATTTCTCTCTCACTTTTCTTATAATTTTTTTTTTTTAATTCTCCATGTGAATAATATGCATTAGTTTTAAATATCTTAGCTGCATCATTTTAGATAAATGCATATGGGATACAATATGCATATCTATTTTATATTGTAATTACCTTATTTCATTTACATTCAGCATTAAAGAAATAGATCAGAAATTCCTAATTAAAAAATTTAAATAAAGGAGGAGGAAATGGCATTAAAATAGTGTCTGTGTGAAAAGAGGAGATTTATGAAAGTTTGGGAAACAACTGCAAAGATCAAATTTTATTTTCACTACACAAAATGGCCTGCTTACTTTCTCTAGAAAGTACTTCTATGCACATCACTGTTCATATTGGGGTCCAAAGGACAGTTTTACCTCTTCAAAATACTGATCACTAAAAATACAAGTAGTTTGAAAAAAGAAAACATGTAGCTTTTCAAAATGTTTGCTGAAAATAAAGAAAGAAAAAAAAAAAGACTTAAAGAACTGAAAAATGCCCAAAATAGAAAATATATTCCAAAGTAAACATAAAAGCATAAAGTGTTCTAAAAGGAGGGGTGGGGGGGGGGGGGGGGGGGGAGGGGAGATGTTCTCAAAAAATTGGAAATGAAATATATAATCTCATCAATGTTTGCAATTTTTGATGATGATATATGTTGTTGTTGAGACCCAGACCATCCGACCTACCAGAAAAAATTGAATAGTTTTAAAAATTCAGATGTGCAAAGCAACCATAGACCTAAAAGCACACCCTAAAAATTAAAATGATGTTATTAATTTAAAGAATTTAACTTATTTATTATAATTTTGAAGAAAATATGATTATTATCTTCTTTTTTTCTTTTTAGAATTTGATAATCCCCATTCCCTTATCCTATTGCTGGAGGAAGAGCTTATTACAATCGATTTAGAATCTGAGTTATGGCTGCCTTTTAAGTTCCCTTACTTAGAGATCCTCCACTCATCACCTATAACGTGCTTTCAGTACTGTCCAGATGTCCATAAAGACATGTGGAAGCAACTGCACAGCCTTTCAGAGGAAGATCTGTCTTATAAGTATTCTGAAAATGTAAGTTGTGTTTTTGCTTCTTATTGAAGTAGTATAAAAAATATTGCTTTCCTGAAAAATTTCAAATATAGTAAGATTTTGATAGAAATTATATGCCAGATCTCAGGACCTTAGCATGTTTCAACATATTTTTTATTTTTTTTTGCATTTTAAACTGGGACTAAATTGAATGTTTTGAAATTCATGATTAGATAAGAAGCTATTCAAGATTGTTCAAAGTTATTGAGCATTGGCCTCTAATATATATATATGAAAAATAATAGCTTCTGTGGTAATTTGTATTTGCATAAAGACAGTTTTTATTTAAACCAATATGTTTAAATTCATTGGATTTGTTGGCTTAAAATGAGCAGTTACAACTTTGAAAAAATTTTTAAGCTACATTAAAAATTGCTTTAAAACTGAAGCTCATATCAAGATGAACTTTTCCACATTCTAATGCTTTTGGCTGCCCATTTTGCTGCTCCATGTCCTTGGACGAGTCGGACAGCCTGGGCTTTTGACATTCTAATGCTTGGTGCATTTTTTGTGTAGTGATACAATAGTCAATGTTGCAGAACTTGTTCATATTTAAATAGAATAAATAAAAATTGTAAAAATATCATATAAGTAACATAAAACAATTGTATCGAAATTACTGAGACATTTTGTTGTTGGATACTTATAAGTATAAATTAACAAGTGAATATGAACAATATAGAATATTAATCTGAAAAATAAGTGCTTCATTAGATAACATGTTACCTTATTCAACCTTTAAATGTTGTTGTCTAATGAAGTATTTTTTTTACATTCTTTCTATTAGTAGTCAGAGAAATAAATGTTATGAGAAAGTCAGTTTAGTGGAACCTCCTGTTTAACAGATTTGATATTTGTATACTGGGTAAAAAAATCCTATCTGTTTAATTTAGACTGTTGAATTCAGACAGTTTTCATTATGCAGTAAACACTGTATACACTACTTATTTATGCACTTTTTTCTGTTGGTCCCCAAACATTCCTATCTATTGACATGAATCTTGATTATACATATTTGCAGTTATATGTTTTTTACTTTCCTAATATACATAGTATAATGTATAAGGAAAGTATTGTGATGGGGTCGAAAATTTGAATTTGAGTTTTCGACGGGAGAGCATGTTTCAAGCATCCCTGATCACGAATTGAACATTTTTGAGGTGATGTCTGCGTGTGTGTGTATGTAATATCAGTGAGTCTGTGGATCCAAACAAAATTTGGTACAAAAATCATAATCAGTGAATGCTGGAAACCTATTGTTTTTATACACAATCAAATGTTCAGAATCCTCCTAAATTTTGAAATGAATTTTAAAAAAATCATCAAAAAATTAAAACATTCAATAAAGTTACGTAAATAATCATTTCTTATGTAATTATGATTAACATAAACTTTAGAACTCTAGCATGAACTGTTCTTGAGATATTGCACATTTTTCAAATAAATTTATCAAAAAATCATATGAAATTAAAAGAAATATTAACTATTGTGAAATCTGTTCACTTTTCATATGTACTATTATGCGATAAATTTATTATCATCATTCTCATAGATCTAGCTCGTTCTATTCACGAGAAAAGACACATTGGGTAATAGCTTCGTAATTTCACGCCATTAGTCATTTATCTACTGTAAGACTAACCTATTTCTCCATAAACAATGTTTGGTGAAATTTTGACATCAAATTTGGCAGAATATTGCCAATTTGGTGATTTTTTAAATGTTGCCAAATTGACGAAAATATTGCCAAATTGAAAAAAATGACACTAAATCGATGAAAATGAAGACTAATTGATGAAAATCCAATCTTGGAAAAAATAAGAATCTACTATAAGAGAAGATACTTTGGGAAATAGTTTTGTATTTAGACGCCATTAGTCGTTTATTTGCTATAAGAATAACCTATTTCTCATATCATAATCCTTGATGAAATTTTAGCAACGAGTTTGGCGGAATATCGTCAACTTGGCGAGTTTTTGAAATGTCACTAAAGTGATGAAAATGTCACCAAATTGATAAGAATGACACTAAATCAATGAAAATGACAACTAATTGATTAACATTCAATATTTTGGAAAGAGTATGACTCTACCATAAGAGTCTGTCTTCAACGCTTGGTAAAATTCTGGCAACGAATTTTAGCGGCATGTCGCCAACCTGGCGACTTTTTAAATTTTTCTAAATTGATAAAAATGTCACCAAATTGATGAAAATGATGCCAGATAGGATGCAATATTTTGCAACTTTTTAATTCCGTCATATGATGGGCGTACCTTTTATTATAAAATAAATGCTCTTTTAAATATTGCCAACTTGATGATATTTGGCCCCAGATTGACGAAAATATCGTTAAAATGAAACCAAGTTAATTAAAATGATGCCTAATTGATGAATTTATTATTAAAATATTTAAATATATGGACTATATTGTTTACTAAGGAGACTATCAATATTGATATTGTTAATTTATAGTGGCGTAAAATATAATTGGGTACGAAATGGTTTTAGATGTTGTTATCCGGATGTACAATTTACCGTGCCAAATATACAATTTAACATTACAAACACTATGCCATGGATCTTTTTATCACTTTTTCACCATTAAAGAAGGAAATTCATTGCATTATATAAGGAAAGTCATGTGTTGCCCACATTAGAATTTTTTCACTGGTCCCTTGAGAAGCTTACAAATGGTTATTGTTGTTACGTGGTTGTTATTGTTGTTACAAATGGTTATTATTGAAGCATATAACTGGTTATTGTCCTGCTTGTCTAGAACAAGGCCAGAACAAGACCATAAAACTAAAGTCCATGGTAAAGGGACAGAGATGGCAACTTCTGTTGGTTCAAGTATCTGAGGCACACCACGGTGGAAGTTTGACGTTTGTTTAATACCACCCAATTTAGACCAGAATTCAGCATTGTGACCAATAAAAAGTTGCTTTTCAAAAAGTTCATAACTTGCTACAGCTCTGAGATGAATTCACATGCGTTCTTTATGGCGAGAAGTTATTGCAGCTGTACATTGTTGATTTGACTGTTACATAGATATGTAGGCTGTTGCACTCTAGTACATGTTCAGTGCCTATATACTGTGGGGGAGGTTGTAGATAACATTAGACATCAAGATTGCTAAAATCAGTGCTAAAATCAGACTGATAGAAAACAAAAAACAGAAATATATAGCCAAGACTATCCATATACTATGCCTTGTTACATGCTCAGTACGGGCACAGTGCTGTTTGCTATGTTCGCAAGTAAAGAAAGCTGATTAAATATTAATTTTCATCAGCCCTTCACAATAATTAAAACAGCTAACTCAGAATCTATTTTGGTATTTTGCAATAATGAATGTAGAAAAATCTACCACATTCATTGTTGTAAATTGTTCAGTTAAACATTATTTGTTCCAATTTCAAGTAGTTTTTGCAAATGATTAAAAATCTGTTAATAGTTCAATTTTTTTAATAGCCAACCATCTTCTACAAGAAACACACATTCATTAGATATCAACCATGATTTTTGGGAATGTGAATTAGCTGAGAAAAATGCTGGATATAGTTACATTGCAATTCCAGAATGAATCAAACTATATATTATGGTACGAACTTGATAATTCGACATTTGTTAGTTTGGCATACCCGTAATCCAACATTTTTGTTTTCAACAACTTCTAAGAAGTCATGTATAATGTAATACTTTAACTTTGTTATGCCCACTCCCACATAACCTCCAATTAATTAATCTAGTAATCTGACATCACTCTGATTTTTATAATGTCAGATTAACAAATTTGTAATGATGTTAGGAATATAAAAGTTGACTACTAATTACAAGCACATACATTTACACTATGAAAATAGTAAAAATAAATTTATAATTAATTTCATCTAAAATTTTCGAGCATATGTGCACAATGTAACATCACACGTTTTACAAATGATAGTGGCTTTCTAGAGCAATGCTTATACTGGCAGCATCATTGTTTGTCCCTTTTATATACAAGCTGATTTTTCCATCGAATCTTGCAATGTCACTAACTTTTGATATTTGGGCGTAATTATTATTCATACAGATCAACCATGAGGTATTCACCATCCATGTTCTAATTTGAGATAAGGTACTGCTATTGCTCTGCGAAAGTAAGAGGATCATTAAGGTACATTAGCTTTTACTTTGTTATCCAGATTCTTGTCTACTTTGTAGATCAATACATTAAAAGTTTCCTAGAATGGCTTTAACAAATGCAGTTTCAGTTTCTTCTTTAGTAATATCATCTTCATTCATTAATTAGTCCACATCAGGAAGTAGTATATTGATGTAATATTTGCATCACATTCTACAGAAAACTTATATTCTGAAATTTTTCCTAAATTAGAAAAAATTCCAGCTTCATAATAATAATAAAAAATCTTTTTTTGTTTAAGCATATGTACTTGGAAAAAAATTAGACTAATTTTAACTTATACCAAAAAGCAGTATTTCAGCTTTAATCCTGAGTATGATTGTCGTGAATATAGAAGTAAAAATTATTTTTTGAGAATTCATAACACCATGTGTTCAGTATCCTATTTATAGGATGCAACATTTAGAAGCAATGTGAATTAAATAAAATATTTTTACCCTGATACTTCAGTTGTTGTTTTGAAGGCACATAATTGAAAAATAACTTAGATAAATAGATCTATTTACCAAAATTAATTTTTATAAAGAACATAATTTAACAAGATATCGGGATAAAAAATATCTAACTTGACCACACATAAAGTTAGACTAACATTTGCACAATCAAAACTGTTTGAGATCATAGAGACAGGGATGTGCCGAGCAAAAAATTTTGGAGGGATGCCGTTTCAATTTTTGCCGAGTTGACAAAAGGTTTTGGGCCTACTTTAGCATTAGTACACTATACACTTTGTTTCCTGCAATGATGTCATCGTAGGTAATTTTTTTTTTTCCTGCTAAGGAAAGCTTACTGCTGCAAGCGCTAGAGAGGAGAATTGAACCCTTTGGCAACTCAAATGTAAGAAGCCAGAATTCGACCAGTAAATAATTATGCTGTATAGTTTTTAAAATAAGTGATAAAAAAAAAAGGAGGAGAAGAATTGCTAATAAAAAGCATAAAATATTCTTCATATTTAAAAAAATCATGGAATATTAATTTCAAAATCGTATATTTGAGTTTCCTAAAAAAAATTGCAGTTTCACAGCTTCAGGAAGTTTGAAAAATAGATAAACAAAACTTTCTGTAATTATAGACATACATAAATTAAGATGGAATCAATTATTTTAGTTTTGTATTGCATTAGGCTTAATATTTTAATTAAAAATATAGATATTTTTATTTAAAATTCCAGCTTCATAATAATAATAAAAAATCTTTTTTTGTTTAAGCATATGTACTTGGAAAAAAAATTAGACTAATTTTAACTTATACCAAAAAGCAGTATTTCAGCTTTAATCCTGAGTATGATTGTCGTGAATATAGAAGTAAAAATTATTTTTTGAGAATTCATAACACCATGTGTTCAGTATCCTATTTATAGGATGCAACATTTAGAAGCAATGTGAATTAAATAAAATATTTTTACCCTGATACTTCAGTTGTTGTTTTGAAGGCACATAATTGAAAAATAACTTAGATAAATAGATCTATTTACCAAAATTAATTTTTATAAAGAACATAATTTAACAAGATATCGGGATCAAAAATATCTAACTTGACCACACATAAAGTTAGACTAACATTTGCACTATCAAAACTGTTTGAGATCATAGAGACAGGGATGTGCCGAGCAAAAAATTTTGGAGGGATGCCGTTTCAATTTTTGCCGAGTTGACAAAAGGTTTTGGGCCTACTTTAGCATTAGTACACTATACACTTTGTTTCCTGCAATGATGCCATCGTAGGTCATTTTTTTTTTTCCTGCTAAGGAAAGCTTACTGCTGCAAGCGCTAGAGAGGAGAATTGAACCCTTTGACAACTCAAATGTAAGAAGCCAGAATTCGACCAGTAAATAATTATGCTGTATAGTTTTTAAAATAAGTGATAAAAAAAAAGGAGAAGAATTGCTAATAAAAAGCATCAAATATTCTTCATATTTAAAAATATCATGGAATATTAATTTCAAAATCGTATATTTGAGTTTCCTAAAAAAAATTGCAGTTTCACAGCTTCAGGAAGTTTGAAAAATAGATAAACAAAACTTTCTGTAATTATAGACAAACATAAATTAAGATGGAATCAATTATTTTAGTTTTGTATTGCATTAGGCTTAATATTTTAATTAAAAATATAGATATTTTTATTTAAAATTCCAGCTTCATAGTAATAATAAAAAATCTTTTTTTGTTTAAGCATATGTACTTGGAAAAAATTTAGACTAATTTTAACTTATACCAAAAAGCAGTATTTCAGCATTAATCCTGAGTATGATTGTCGTGAATATAGAAGTAAAAATTATTTTTTGAGAATTCATAACACCATGTGTTCAGTATCCTATTTATAGGATGCAACATTTAGAAGCAATGTGAATTAAATAAAATATTTTTACCCTGATACTTCAGTTGTTGTTTTGAAGGCACATAATTGAAAAATAACTTAGATAAATAGATCTATTTACCAAAATTAATTTTTATAAAGAACATAATTTAACAAGATATCGGGATCAAAAATATCTAACTTGACCACACATAAAGTTAGACTAACATTTGCACAATCAAAACTGTTTGAGATCATAGAGATAGGGATGTGCCGAGCAAAAAATTTTGGAGGGATGCCGTTTCAATTTTTGCCGAGTTGACCAAAGGTTTTGGGCCTACTTTAGCATTAGTACACTATACACTTTGTTTCCTGCAATGATGTCATCGTAGGTAATTTTTTTTTTTCCTGCTAAGGAAAGCTTACTGCTGCAAGCGCTAGAGAGGAGAATTGAACCCTTTGACAACTCAAATGTAAGAAGCCAGAATTCGACCAGTAAATAATTATGCTGTATAGTTTTTAAAATAAGTGATAAAAAAAAAGGAGAAGAATTGCTAATAAAAAGCATCAAATATTCTTCATATTTAAAAATATCATGGAATATTAATTTCAAAATCGTATATTTGAGTTTCCTAAAAAAAATTGCAGTTTCACAGCTTCAGGAAGTTTGAAAAATAGATAAACAAAACTTTCTGTAATTATAGACATACATAAATTAAGATGGAATCAATTATTTTAGTTTTGTATTGCATTAGGCTTAATATTTTAATTAAAAATATAGATATTTTTATTTACAATATTTGTGCATCAAATACTTAATTACAATATTTGTGCATCAAATTATGCGTCTAGTTAAGTCAAGTAAAAAAAAGAACATGAATTTCTGACATAATATGTAAACAAGAATAATAATGCTTAATTTATAGTATAAAAAACTGCATTTTCTGGGAATATTTTCCCTCTGAATAGATATTGTGCTAAATTTTCAAAATTTTATACATCACTTTTTTAGTGCCGCTCAATTTATCGTTATGTCCAATAAAGAAAGTTTGTCTGTAATATCCTTTTCACAAAAAAGAAGCATCAGGGGATTGCACCTATCATCAGACATTAATGTTCTAAGGGCATTCATGACAATTTTTAATTTGCTAAATGAGCGTTCATTGGATGCCACAGTTACTGGTGCTGTGACTGCTAGTCTGAAAAACTTTTACAACTTCGGAAACTGTCGTGAGTTCAGTTGTCTAAAAAAAACTGCAACTCTGCATGAACAGTTTCAAAATCCAGCATTACTATGCTTGGAGGAAACATTTCCAAAATTGAAGCAACATTTTTTGTAGAAGCATTGTCTTTTTATAAAGGCACATTTAACAGTTCATCGAGATGCTTTATTAAATTTTCTTCCATTAAAGATAACATTTTGTCAAGAACAAGTTTGAACTCTGTTCGATAAAATGATTTTAAGGAAAAATTTGTCTGTGTTTGATTTTTTCTGAAACCCGACATGGTTGCAATCTCCTTCGATGATGGCGAGCAAAGTCTAATTCGGTATTTATATCAAATTTTAAGGATATGTTGATAGCACTTTGGATTAAATTATCCATATCATTGTCGTTTTTCCTTATTAGGCTCAACAATGTTATTGTACTTTTTATGAGCATAGATTCATCTACAACATTCAGTTCTTCACATTCAAGAGTTTCTGTTAATATTCTAAGTTTATGTATCAAATTGTTTACATATGTTAGTGTCACAAAAAAGTCAAGAGATAACATTTTTTTCTAAGCCCCAATGCTATGGCTTTTGTTTTGCTGTTGATTTTATTTCCTTGAGACAATTCACTTCGAGTTATGAGAATCAACTCTAATGATACGACCACTACTTTAACCAATTGAGCTCGATCTGTCCAATGCGTTTTTGATAAATTGACCAGTTGTGAGGCATTTTCAACTTCCTGAATTTGATTTGAGAGCATTTTGTACCATTTTGCACTTGAGGAGAAAAACACATAGAGTTCTTCCAATACGTTAAATAGTTCCTATATAATAGTGCTTGCCTTAAAACCATGTTCCATAAATGTGTTAAGTCTATGAGCTTGATAAGGAATATGTGGCACTACATGACCCACAATTTCTGTAATTTTTTCTGTTTCCAAGTCAGCTTCCACTCTAGCTGCAGTTGTTACACATAGGTAGTAAACCTTCGGGTCTGTCGTGTGGTCTGGGTTTTCAACACTTCAACATAGGTAGCCCAATTGAGCGGGAAAACTACGGAATTGGCAGTGAAGGAAGAGTGACCGACCGCGGCATAAAGGCGAGTGTGCAAGCCGTGCTTTGCGCTGCCCTAAATTTTTAGTTTTCCTAATCTCAGATTTGCGTAAAAAAGAAAAAAAAGAAAGATTTATGCTATCGGATTATATAAAAAAACAAATAAAAAAAGAATCGATTTTTTCAAAAATCAATATTTGCTGAGTAATTTAAGTTACTTCCTCTTGCTGCCAACTGCCGAGAAACATTGGGGGGTGCCGCACCCCTCCGCATCCCCCGTAAGCATATCCCTGCATAGAGAGGGGGGGTCGAAGTTGACAGTTATTTGTAATATCATTCTATTTTGGAAATGTTGCAGCTCGAAATTTCTACTGTCCTATAAATAGGGCTCGGTTTGATATCAATAATTAGAAAAAGATGGCAGTTGCGAATGAACCTTGTGCACCACAATTCTTAGCAGCTATGGAAGGGTCCATTTTTCATATTTAGAACTTTGTGGATGGTTCTGTTTTTGATTAGGAATTTTGTGAAGAATCCTAAAGGGAGCTTACATTTCTTCTAAACAGAGACTTGAAAGCAGACACCCTTTGACAGTATGTTCATTTCTGGACCTTAAAAAAAAAATCCCTATCCCCTTTTTTATTTTGTTTCCTAAAGATTTTTTGGTTATATATATTTAATTTCGACTTCAACTTATTGTCCTAGTATTTTATATAAATCTTGTGCAGTTTCACTTTTGAAAGTTTTTCACAGAAGGCATTCTCCTGGGTTGTGTGATAATATCTAGTCATTGTATTATAAAAATCTGCCTGTTCATAGAAACCATCATAGTACCATGAATAAAGTGCTTTTCTACAAAAACGAGGCTGGTTTTCAAATCATGGTTTATGTTCTAGTGTCCATATAGTATTTTGCTTCTTATTGCATTACCTCTGTATCTATTAGGCCGAGGTTAAAATGTGGGAAATATAAGTTTATTAACTATGTATTTCTTTTACTTTTTATATATAGAGAGAGAGAGCGAGTTAATAATGTTTAGTCACATATTTGAAATGTTTTATAAGTATAACTATTAAGCAATTCATTAGTTACTGAAATGTTTGAAAATATTAATGTTTTACAGTTCAATTAATATTTATAGTCAATGTTGTTAGATTACTATAACTTTTATATCATGTTTTTAAATTTCAATACAACTTAATTTTTTTCCTTATTAAAATGTATTTTATATAATATATTATTTATGTTCTTTTAGAAACATACTTTTCTGGTAGTCTAACATTTTTTCTCTTTCAATAATGATATGTTTGGGATATTAAAAGATTACAACAATTTTTTAATTTCATTTGTAATTTTTCTGGATTAGAAAGCTTTTGATCTTTTAAATAAAAACAGCTATTTTCAATATTTTATTTATTCTATAACTCACTTTCATATTTTAAGCCTTTATTAATTTGAAATTTCTTTTGTTAAGTTCTCTTTATGAATGTCTGGTTTTCACTTATACTTAGGTGTGGCCTATAAAAGGAGGAACTAGTATCTCAGGCAATAATCTAGTCAATAACATTCTAGTCACTGGACATGAAAATGGCTGTATAAAGATCTGGAATGTATCTTTGTCATCTTTACAACTTATTTATTCATTTGATACATCACAAGTTTTCATAACATATGATGGTGAAGAAGAGAGTGATGATGCCATTGAGGAGTGGCCACCCTTCCGCAAGGTATATTTGTGCATGATTATTCCTTAAAGAAAACAAAACAAAAAAACCTGACCCATTAATTAAGTACTTGATTCTGCATACAATTAATAATAAATTTATATACAATGTAAAATGCAGTCTAATAAATAAATAAGCACACATATATTTCGGAAATCAACTGGATTCCCTTCATCAGTGCAAAAAGCCTTGGCCTAAATACCTAAATAAGACAAGGCTATGTTGGTCAAACTGAAATGGCTAAATGACATTACAATATATTGGCACCACCTAGTGGCCTGAAAAGAAAAGAAAAGAAAAAATAAGGAAAAAAGAACATAATACCCAAACAAGAAAAAAAAAAATTAAATATTTCTCCGAGGTATGGCATGTCTAATTTTTTGTCTCTGAGTTTATATTCTCTGCCTTTTATTTTTTTCTTCTTTGTATCCCATGTTCTTTTTTCCTTGTTTCCTATTTTTCTAGCTTTATTTCCCGTTCGTGCCATTATATTGTAATGCTGTTTAGCCATATTAGTTTTGCCAACATTGCTTTGCTCTGACTTGGGTGTTTAGGTCCAGACTTTTTGAACTCATGAAGGAAATCCAGTTGATTTCCGAAATATACATATACTTGTTCACTTATTCATCTTGATTTGCACTGCATTTTACACTGTAAATTGGTTTATTACCACTGGACTAGGACCAGTCCTTCTATCTACTAAATATCTGTGTAGTATACATTTTACTGAGCCCTTTTCTAATATAGCTTTATTTATCTTTTTAACATTTAGGAGATTCACTTGATTTAATGCTTCTCTTTGATTAAATTGTTTTGAATATGCATGATGGTATATATCATTAACAAGCATGCTAAGCATATGTCTGTACTCTTCTAAATATAGTTTTGTGTAACATTATATTTGTATAGTTGAATAGATAATTTTTAGTAATTTACTCCACTAAGAAGCATAGGTTGCTGTTTAAAATTGAAAGCATTGTATCAAAACACATAATGCTCGCCCAATTTGATAGTGGTCCACATTGTCTTAGAACATTTAATTTTTCTCCTAAAAATCTGGTGTACCTTTGTTTGCATATTATTTAAATGTTTACCTCATTTGACACCACACCCAATTAGATAGACATTAGCCAAATACCCATTGAAAATTAGTCTTACAATAAGCAACCTCTGAATAATGTGAATTTTTTTAATAATTCAAATTTTCTAGTGGTCCATTTTATATCATTCACTTGTGCACCAAATTTCAAATATCTGTCTCAGTTCAGACTGTGCATTTCTCATGTATTCAGCCAATTAAACTTTTAAGTGTGCAGCATCCATAAATTAGCAAATATTAGAGAGCTTAAATTGTACACTTTATTCCTATCTAACTATATATCCCTGCACCAATTTTAAAGTCTCTATCTCATTGCAAAGTCCGTTTTACTATCATTTCACATTTCTAATGTTTTGGTGTAGAGACCCCATTAAATGAACATTTTTGAAAAATATGGTTTTTTCCTGAAATTTTATCGATTGATTGACCCGTGCATCAAATTTCAAGTCTGTATCTCTCATTTCACCTTTTGAACGTTTTGGGCCAGAGCCACACCGTCCCCCTCTACAGAGCGTTTTCAAACAATTCGATAAATTTTACCATTAATCCGTGTATCAAATTTATCTCATTTAAAATATAGCATTTCTCCTTTGTTCTGCAAATAGAACATTTTGTGTGCAGCACACGTAATGAAGTAAGCATTGGAAAACTGTACACTTTCTCCCTTTCAAACTGTCTACCCTCACACCCAATTTATAATCTGTATCTGATCACAAAGTATAGTTTTCTATCATTTCACCTTTCGGATGTTTTGTTGTGGATCACCCCCCCTCCCACTTTACTAAACTTTTTTGAAATATTTAATTTTTATTTTAGGGTTTCATTCAGTATTTGACCTGTGTATAAAAATTTTAAGTTTCCATCTTACTTAAAAGAAGGCATTTGTCATTTATTTGGCAAATTGAACATTTTGGTATGTGTCAAACCCTAAAGTAGCAAATATTAAAAAACTGAAATTGCTCATTTCCTTTCTTTCGAACTATCTGCTCATACATCAAATTTGAAGTGTCTATCTGATTATAAAAGATGTTTTTCTGTTATTTTGCATTTCGAGCATTTTAATGCAAAGCAACCCCTCTACAGAACATTTTTGAAAAATTATATTTTCCAGAGGGTGTTATTGAACAATTGACATGTGTACTAAATTGCAAAACTCTATCTCCCTTAAAAAAAACGTTCTTCATTTCAAGTATTCAGCAAAATAAACATTTTAGCATGCAGCACACCTAAAGTATCAAGTTACGGAAAATTGAAATTGTACACTTTATTCTTTTCCGATTATCAACCATTAAATAAATTTTGAAGTCTCTATCTCGCCACAAAGTGTGTTTTTCTATCATTTTACCTTTTGAATGTTTTTGTGTGGAACACCCACCCCCATAAGCATTAAGGTATCTGTCTCACCCGAAGGTATACAGTTTGACGATCAGTCATTGTGACAGCAAGATCACGAATTTGGCACACAATCAGGTCCAGTTACCGCAGCACAGCCTCCGACCAGGCCTAACCTACACCCATCCCCATAAATAAAACTTTTGAAAAACTCTATTCTTTGCTTTTTTATCAAATGCTTGGCCTATATACCAAAGCCTCTATCATATTTTAAAGGAGGCATATCTCATTCTTTTGAAAATCGAACATTTTGGTGGCATGCGGAACCCCCCTAAAATTACAAATATTGATAAACTCCAATTGCACACTTTCTTTTTTTTAAATTATCTACCCATACTTCAAATTTGAAGTCTTTATCCTATTCGAAGCATGCTTTTTCTATCATTTCACTTTTCGAACATTTTTGCATGGAGTCCCCCTTAAATAAAATATTTTTGAAAAACTCTATTCTTCTTGGGTTCCTTTTATTAGATATCAAGATATTTTGATCCTTATTCGAAATATCAAGCCTCTCTCACATTTTAAAGGAGGTGTGTCTCTCATTTATTTGGAAAATCAAACATTTTGGTCTGTGGCACCCCCTAAAGTAGAAAATATTGGAAAACTGAAATTGTACACTTTCTTGCTTTTGAGCTATCTATGTGTACATCAAATTTGAATTTTCTATCTCATCTCAAAACATGCATTTTTTATCATTTCACCTTTTGAACGGTTTTCTGTGGAGCAAACCCCATTAAATGAACATTTTTGAAAAACTCTATTCTTCTTGGGATTTTTTATTAAATGATTAGCCCATATACCAAGTTTTATGCTTCCATAAAATTTTAAAGATGCTTCTCATTTATTTGAAAAATTGAACACTTAGGTGTGTGGAACCTCCCACCCCTAAAGTAGCAAATATTGGAAATTTCAAATTGTGCATTTTCTTACTTTCAAACAATTTATTCATACACCAAATTTGAAGTCTCTATCTCATCACAAAGCATGCTTTTCTATAATTTCACTTTTCGAACATTTTGGTATAGAGCCCTCCCTCTACAGAACATTTTAAAAAAATTCATTTCTTCCAGGGGGTTTTATGGAACAATCAACTCGTTTACAAAATTGCACGTCTCTATCTATTCAGAAAATCCCTGAAAGAAGCATGACAGATGGACGGATTGACGGATACTTGACAATTAGTATATATAGGTTAATGTTTTTGTGGTGGTGTAAACATGTATGCATTGCACTTGATTACAATATTATTCTACTGACAGAATAGCAACATAAAATTTTAGCTAATTTTGCAGATCGTTTTAGACACTACATTAATTAATCCCCATAATGCTTGAATAATTATTTGTTTTAACATGTTTTCTGTTAATTATTTTTTTCTTAAATTTGCTTCAAATTTTCTTTTAACCCATAATCAAGCAGATATTTTTCATTTTTATTTTCTCCTACCAATACTATGTTTAGTAAGTTACTTATTTCTACAATTTCATTGTATGTTATTACATTGATAGTTTCCATATTGTGTTATACCTGATGTAACAATTATATTAAAGACAGAGATATATCTATAATAGTGAATTGAACAGTCATGCCTTCTGTTATCTATTGAATTACTCTACAATATGCCTTGTAAATGTAACATAGATAAAAACTATACTGTTTCATTAGTGAATTAAAATGTATTTGATTTCCATTTTTTTTTTTCAATTATAAAATTTGTGAAGTAAAGTATCAAAATAATGTGAAACAGCCACCTAAAGTGCCTATAATATGGGATCACTAAGACATAGGTAGTTGCTAAATGCTAGAAATTCATATATAAATTGAAAATATATATTGAATATACAGGGTGTCCCAAAAAGATTGAATAACACTTTAATTCTTTAACTGTTGGAGATAAGTGGGTAATGTAAATTGCAAGAATGTTGAAAGTATGGTAGGAAATAAGACTATGATAATGAAATAGTCCTCCTATTAATTTCTAAAAAGTTACACTTTATAAAGTTTTATACGACCCCCTTAGACAAATTTGGTCAATCAAAAATTTTTTATTTTTAATACAACAAGATCATTAACCCCCCCCCCCCCCCCCCACACACACACACGCATATCTGTATCTTTAAAATCAACTGAATTATGATAAAAGAAATCTGACTTATGCCACTTTTCCGTATCAGGTGAAAGACTGTTTCATCAGTGAAAATAGGGATCATAAACAAATTGACGATGGAAATTGTTTAGATCAAAAATACGTTAATATGTGTCAACATTTTTTATCACAAATGTGTCTACATAAAGCATTACACAGACAGAGATCATATAAAGCAGTGATACTCACTACATGGTTGGGTATCCTATGTATTATCATCCAGTTTTATCTTTTTTGTGATATGTCACAAATTTACATTTTTAATTTGATATATGGTCCCCATTCACAATGTTCAATTTTGATTAAATATAACATGCTGAATTTTAAAGATACAGATATGCAGGTTTTTTTAATGATCTTGTATTAAAAATAAGAATTTTCTGATTGACTAAATTTGTCTTAGGGGGTCATATAAAATTTAAAATATGTAACTTTTTGAAAGTAATGAGAGGACTATTTCATTAACTTAGTCTTATTTCCCACCTTACTTTCAACATTTTTGCAATTTACATTGTCGACTTATCTCCAACAGGTAAAGAATTAAAAGCATATTTCAATCTTTTTGGGACACCCTGTAGTGTACAATGCCTCAAATAATAATATTTCTACAATGGTTTTTTTTCTAAAGAATCAATTGTAAAACAAAAATTCTGTTTTTCTCCTATTATATTATTATGCACATAAAACTAGCGTTGACAGAAAAGTATACAGGGTGTCCCAAAAAGATTGAAATTTGCTTTAATTCTTTACCTGTTGGAGATAAGTGGACAATGTACATTGTAAAAATGTTGAAAGTAAGGTAGGAAATAAGACAACGTTAATGAAATAGTCCTCCCATTAATTTTCAAAAAGTTACACTTCTTAAATATTTATACAACCCCTTAGACAAATTTGGTCAATCAGAAATTTTTTATTTTTAATGCCACAAGATCATTAAAAAAACCTGCATATCTGGATTTTTAAAATCAACTGAATTATGACAAAGGAAAAAATCTGATTTATGCCACTTTTCTGTACTATGTAAAAGGCTGTTTCATCAGTGAAAATAGGGATCATAAACAAATTGACAATGGAAATTGTTTAGATTAAAAATATGTTAATATGTATCAAAATTTTTTATCACAAATGCATCTAAATGAAGCATTACACAGACAGAGATCATATAAAGCAGTGGTACTCACTATGCGGTTGGGTATCCTATGTATTAACATCTAGTTTTATCTTTTTTGTGATATGTCACAAATTTACATTTTTAATTTGATATATGGTCCCTCTATTCACAATGTCTAATCTTCAATTAAATATAACTCGCTCAAATTTAAAGATACAGATATGCGGTTTTTTTTTTAATGATCTTGTTGCGTTAAAAATAAAAAATTTCTGATTGACTAAATTTGTCTAAGGGGATCGTATAAAAAGGTAAAATGTGTGACTTTTTGAAAATTAATGGGAGGACTATTTCATTAACTAGTCTTTTTTCCTACCTTACTTTCAACATTTTTGCAATTTACATTGCCCATTTATCTCCAACAGGTAAAGAATTAAAGCTTGTTTCAATCTTTTGGGGACACCCTGTATATTGATTCATATATGAATTGAAATATAATATTGAGAATATAATTATTTGTTTCAAAAGTAAAAGACTGAACTACTAATTGAAGTAAGTGAAATTGTAATGGGAAATATAAATTGGAAAAAAAAAATGTATACCCTTTAAATTTTTAAAATGCTTATTTAAGTTATAGAAAAATGAAAATTTCTTGATATTTTAATTTAATTATTTGAGATTTTGAAGACTTCTTCACGATCTACAGTGTATTGTTTATCTAGATCAAATGTAACCTAAAGTTATCAGTATTTGAGTATTATACTGACTTTTGTTTACACTTTAGAAATGACTGCCATTTTGGCACACTACTTTTTTTCCTGATCTAAAACTACACGGTTGCTATAAAATGGTGTTGAAGCACAATCTACAGTGTAAATAACAAAACACAAAATGATGAAAATGCATATTAAAAATAACAAATTTATATCAGACAATAATTTATATTAGAATATAATCTTTGATAAGTTTTTGTTTACTTTTATTGATTTAAATTTAAAAAATTTTCTTTTTTACTTTCAATAATTTAAATTAATTTTTTTTTACATTTTTCAAATTAAAATTATCAAATTTTAAAATGTTTTAATTTTTTTTTAATTTAAATTTTGAAAAGGATTAATTTATTTTTAAAAGCTTTGTGATCATGAATATTCAAAAGAAAATATCACATTCTGAAGGAGTATAAAACTAATAGGACTGTGTGATGCTGTTGTACTCTAAACTCACCCTGCATCAGATTTCGCAAATAGGCATCTGTTTTGAATATAAACGTTATGGAGGCTGGTATAGTACTAGAGTACTAAGTAATCCATATATATAAAAGTGAGGATAACCCAGAAAGTGCAACAGTAACTTGTAAATATCAATATTAACTATGAAATTTACCTTTTCTCACAGAATATAAAAATATCAAAATAAACTATGAGAAGGAAATGAAAAGGTCTTGGATCGAGCATTTTTCATAATATTTGCACAACTGTCAAAATATTGTCTTGACTATTGTCATTTGTACAACTTCAGTGTGGAAAGCCCAGACCACACGACCAACCCGAAGGCTTATGGTAGCTGTTTGTGTGGCCGTACAACTTCAGTGTGTAAAACATGAATGCAACTATTTAAAAATATTTTTTTGAAAAAACAATAGTTATTAACATTGTTAACAGAAGTTATTGTTAATCATTTTATTTAAACTTAGAAATTAAAATAAAAGTTGCCAATTTTCTTCCAAATATTCTAAAAATCTCGATTGAAGAGATGAGTATAAAAGTAGTAGTAGTAGTAAAAGTAGCTATTGTATGATGTAAAATTATAAATATTTTTATTTGGGATGTGATTTAAGTTTTCTATTTATGAAACATAGTATTGAGTATACTTAAAACTGCAATATATTTCTATAACAACATTTAATTTTTTTTAAATATTCATGATAGATTGGCTCTTTTGATTCGTTGTCTGATGATCCTCGTCTAGCTATCCAAAGGATTGTTTTGAATGATGTAAGTCGGACTCTGATTGCAGGGGGTACTGCTGGCCAGGTCATTGTCTTGCAACTACTTGACGTAGAAGCTGAAAAAGAAACAATTGTAAATATATTTCTTGTTTTTTTCTGAAGTTATTTTAATACATTCTCAATGAACAAATCATGTAGTATCAACTGTCATGTATGAAATAAAAAATATTATGCAAAATTCAGCCCAAACAAGTGTACAATCAATGTTTTTTTTGTGTGGATTTGCTTTAATAATGTATTTTAAAAAATAATAAATCAAATTTAAAACAACAATCTATTGATTAGTAAAATAAAGTAAGTATGGCTACAAGTCTGTGAGATAAACAGTTAAAAACAATAAAATAATTAAAGTTTTGTTTCCGCATTTTAGGCATAAAATACAAATGATGAAAGCTTTAAAGCCTTGATGAAAGCCTTAGCACTTTCTGATGTCAAACACCCATCATTAGAAGGCATCAAAAAGAGCACTATTATGTAAAAAATTTATGCAAAGCCAAATGTATACTAAAATTTGCATATTATACTCTTCCACAGCAAGAGGTAAAAACAGATTTAAATGGGAATTATAATGAATGTATTCATTGAATACATTGAATATTAGAAAATAAATAATCCAAGAGAAAAATGTACAGTATTAAAGGAAAGAAAACATATTAAATAGTTAGGTATGGAGTTAGTGGTTTTACCTATGTGGAATCAAGGATTAAATGCCAAGCAAAACTACAATTTTTAACCAGGTCATTATAAATAGAATTGCAATAGAAATGAATAAAAATAAATTTATAGAACAGAATGGTCATGTGTTAAACAGCGGATTAAAGAAAACTTTTGTCAAACAGGAGGGTTAAACTTTCATTGAGAAAAGTTTGAGATAAAGCAGTAGATAGTTTTTTGTTTTTAATATGATGATACTGTTCTATCAGCATGATATTTGAGATTGAAATTGTAAAGATTGAGGATTGTAATTTTTGTAAATTTTAACTATGTAGAGAGAAATGTTTAAATACACAGGCTTTAACTTAGATCTGAGAACAAATTTGATACAAGTTCATGGTTTTGACACATTTGGTTCAATTCTCTATAGACAAGAATCTTCAGACTGAGGTGGTATTGAGCTCTACTTTTAAAAATGCTTTTAGGTTCAAGGCAGGTGAAATTCTAAAATTTCGGCCCATGCATATTTCTGTTATATGGATACAATACTAACACATTTATTCATATTCTTTATAATATGGAATGACTGTATAGAGATACCATAAGTTGATATTTTTACCATTCTTTTTACTTTTAAGGTTACTCATGTCACCATTGGAGATAAGTGGGATAGTACACTGTGGTGTAATCCACAGCCATTGATAGTGAAACATGGAAAACGGATTTACAAGAAGGGATTTCATGTTCAGTGTGTTGTTCAACTGACTCCACCGGCACCCATCACTTCACTAACATTCCACGCAGAATGGAATCTGTAAGTAAAAAATTGGCTGCTGACCAGTTTCATATACTAGTAAAAAATTAAAATTTACTTCTGGAAGCCTACATCTGCCCTAAGTATTTTTAATTACATTTAGGGCATTAACCATCTGCCCAGATTGCTCACCAACTCCTTTTCTTGATCTGAACACATCAAATATTAAAAACAAACAATATTTTTATTCCCTTTAGATCAACGGTTTTAACCTTTTCATCAATGCATACCACTAAAGTCAAAATTCAAGAATTTTGGCAACAAAAATATGTCTTAAATTTTTATTTCATTTCTAATAAAAATATGGAAAAACAAATATTAGCAAACACAATTAGCAATTTGATTATCAAACACTGTGATTAACAAAAATATTTAATGTGATACTTGTGCTTGTTTGACACAGTTTCTTCTATTACCGGATTCTATTTTACTTAATTTTACACACAAATTTGTCTCTAAGCAAGTTTCTTTCTATATATGTTTTTTTTTAAATACAACATTGAATAAAATCCTATTTAACATAAGTCTGACAAATAAAATAGCATTATAAATTTAATTGTTCTTTCTAAAATGTCTTTAAAATATTTCATTTATTTAATCCAGCAGTTGACTAAAGAGTTGTTTTTAAAATCATTCTTTAAATTTCTGCCACATGAAGTATGAGTTTCTCTTTTCCTTCATAAGAAAGGTATTCTGCTAATACTACAAGTTATCCACATACTGTACCACCATCGTCCATCTTGTTGCTCCAAGTCCTCTGGACGAGCCGGACGGCCTGGGGCTTTCACATACTGTACCACCAGTCATCTTTTTGCATACCACTAGTTGAGAACTGCTGTTTTAGGTTATCTTAAGCCAGGTTAATTTATATATTATCTTTATAATCATGATCAAGTGAAAGGCATATAATAATTAAAAAGCTTCTCTTTTTTTCTGGGTTTTACTTTAAAATTATGCATGATTTATTTCGATAACTTGATGTTACAGGTCTATTTTAATGTCTTAATGGGGTGGAACAAAATAAAAATATTTCAAGATATCCTTTTGGAATTCTGAGAAAATTTGCCTTGCTATTAGTAAATAAAAACCTTGATTTTTTTTTTTAAACTTTCTTTTTGTTGCAGTGCATGTGGAAATGCAAAGTAATTGGTCATTCCAAGTAAAATCAATGAACTTTTATTTCTCTAGTGTGCCATTGTGTTGCATCATGTATAAAATTTTGAAGAATAATAGCTATGTTAAGGAGAGATAGAGAATTATTTTAAAATCTTTTCTACAAGTTAAAGAGGAGATTTTAACTGCCGAAATGGTGTGTTTTCAATTTGTAGTTTTAATGTGACAGCAAGTTAGCATGTTTCCATTAAAAATTTATTATTTCATATTTTATATTTCTGTTGTATTGACAACCTGACTTTTAACTTTTTTTTCTATTTCTATATAGCATTGAAGTAATTATATATATTTTTATAACCATCATAAATTACTTCTGTTTGTAATTGATTCTATTACTTGTAATTTAGGGTGCCTGTAACATAATTTATGTATTCACTAAAACTTTAAAAATATTTCATCCATTAAAATTAATTGAAATAATTTGTTATTTTCTACAATTAAAAATAAAAACTTCCATGAAGAAAACACATATTTAATCACCTTAAATTATTGGATTTTAATAGTAGTTTTAATTTCATCACCTTAAATTATTGGATTTTAACTTTAACCTTAAATTATTGGATTTAATTTCTATTCTTTAGTGTTGCGGCAGGCATCACACATGGTTTTCTTGTTTATGACATTGTTCAAAAGAAGTGCATCATATCAAGGTATACATTGAATATTTCAGGTAAGGATTTTATTAAACTATCGTAATTTTATAAATAATACAGGATTAATATTTTTTAAAGTTAATACAGTTAAACCTTTTAGAATAAAATCCAAAAGCCTGAAAACGAGAAATTGTTGAGGTCAAAAACTTGGTGTGCTTATAAAATGCAGAGTATCACATAGAAACGATTTATAAAACTGAGGGGCTCTACATATGACTTTTTTTACAGATAAACAAATTTAATTATTGTGAATAAACAATAAGGCATTCCAAATGCATGCCACCAGAAACTTTAATTATCATTATGAGCTTTGTAATACAGTATTAGAATAATTTTCTCAATTTCAAGCGAATCAAGGCTCGAGTGTTTGTGAGGGATTTGTGTTTCTATTTTCACTGATGCTCTAATTTATCTTTTTTTTTAAAAGTGTGACTATTTTTCATTTTTAAGTAACAAAGTAACTAGAATAGTTTTTAAACCATTAACAATCATTCAAGTCATACTAGTAACTATATTTAATATTTTCTTATTCCAATTAATAGACATTTTAACCAGTTCCTCACATTTGTAAATCCCTTATTGATGATTTTATTATAAATGGGTTTGACTGTATTTTATATGTAGTAAAGACTTAAGCAGAATTCTTATTCAAAGAATACTATTTATTATTTTTCTCTATAGAGAACATCACCATAGTCGGGAATATTTCCCCCAAGTCAAAGTCATTGACAAAGTCATTTAGGGAATCCTTTCGCAAGCTGAAAATCACCAAAGCCAAGTCACTGAAAAGGGAACGTGCTGGTTCTCTTAGCAGTGATATCCAAGAAGTGTATGTATATATTTGGTATTTGTAACTGATTGAATTTTGTTGGAAATAAAATAGATTTAATTGATGAATTGATTTAATTCAAAACTGTTTTGATTTTGTTTGGAATGTATTTTTTCCTTAGCCTGAAAGCATTTGTCTTGTGGTCTTAAACTCATGGGTTAGCGGTTACCCATAAATCATGGCACATTAAGCTTTAGATTTTGAGTTTAATCCTCAGTTTATGATATTGACAGCATTTATAGTGTTTAAATGCTAGCCTACAATGAAGTTATTGCCCCATCCTTTACAGAATTACTGCTTATCACATTCTATCTGAATCTGATCTTGATTATATTGCTGAAACAAAAAAGCTCTAAATTTCATATTAAGGTTCACACAAGCCATGCGCCTAAACAAGAGATTATCCATCTCTTTGATCATTCTTGGGACTCTAATCATGTTTATAATTTTTTGTAAGCTAAGATCATTTATGCTCCTGATATTATTTTTGAATTAGACTGTCAAAGTTTCTCCGTTGTTTCTCAAGCTCCTTTATTAATGATAATTACCCTTTCTTCTCTTCAGCGTGGATATCTCTGGTTTAGTTTTTCTATTACTTCCTTTTTTTCGGTAATTGTTTGCCTGTTTCTTGCATTTTTGTTCTTTACAAAGTATTTGTTGATGAAATTAGCTCTTTTAGTCTCCAAAATAAGTTAGTTCCTTTATTTTCTGTTCTACTTTTTTTATATTTGTATAAAAACTGTTATTTTTATAGCTTAGCTGGTTTATACGCTTCCTTTATCTTCTAAAACTGGTTAGTTGTCTTTTTTAATTTAATAGGATACTTATCGAATTTCTCAAAATTTGCTGCAGTAATAATAAAGTAAAATTGCAAAATACAGCATATATACAAAAAATTCACGGGCCAACTTATTTAAAGGCAAAATACAGACTTCTTCTTCATATTGACTATTTTTTCGATTAATTGTTAGCATATATACAAAAATTAATGAGTCAACCAGTTTCAAAGACAAAAAAAAAAAACTTTCTTCTTCAGGACTATGAATTTTTGTGATTATTTGTCTATTTTTTTCCAGTGTTTAGTTATTTTTCCACTATTTTATTTAACAAAGTTAGTCATATAGCCTCTGAAACTAAATGGTTTCTTCATATTTGAATTTCATTTTTTTCTCTAATTGGTTTTCAATAATTTTTACTTAATTTTTATAGCTCTTTTAAACATCTCTGGTTTCTTTCATCACTGTTTTAGTAGGTTTTCTTGGTCTCTTATCACCTTTTTTTCCTTATTCCTTTGTGGTGTTGCGTGTTCGTAGTTTTTTGCCAGTTGTTTGGGGTTTTTCCTCTTCCATTTCTTTCTGTGGCTTTGGCAACTTCTATTCTTCTATTTTCAGCTATGTGTGCTATTCTTGGTTGCCAATTTGGATAAGTATGTGAGGTCTTGCTTCTTGTCAGTCCTGAAGAAGAAGGTTGTTTTTTACCTTTGATGCTAGTTGACCAGTTCAATTTTGTATATATGTTGTATTTTATGAAATTCTGCATTATCATATTAGGGCACTTATGTTCATAGTTTTATTCATTGAGCAAGTACTTTGAATCTTTTGTTTATCCACTTCAATCTTTGGTATTTTACTGTCTATTCATAGATAGTATCCTACTACTTGTTTCTTCCTCCAAGGTTCTTTTACCTTTTTCCAATCCTCTCGCCATTGGCAACCCACTTTCTCTTCTCCAGTCATGTTTGCTGTTCTAACATCAGTTGCTGACCTTGCTCTGACGAGTTAAGGTTACGCTTCTTATTTGTTCTTGATAAAGTCTGCTTCTTGTCTTTAAAACAGTTTGACACTTTTAATTTTGTGGTGTATATTTCTTTGAATAAAGTTTCTATCACTTTATTAGTTTTTAGTACATACTTTCTTAATAAGATTTACTAGGCCATAGCCACTATTTCTTTTGTCAAGGATTTTGTCTCAAATGGTTGATTTGCCCTTTATATTCCTTTAATCTTTAAAATGGTTAGAGTTTTATCAAGCTTTAAATTTAAAGCTGTTTAATACATTCCTATTTCCATCTGTTAAAAGTATTGTTCTAAACTCACATAAAATAACTATTTACTCTCTTAATTGTTCATGTAACTTAGCCTATATTGCCTGAGTAAATCAGGGGGGGATCATCCTTAAGGTCATCCTTAACTCTTCAGGGATATACATTTCAGGCTTGTTGTTAAGCAAAAAATATCTAATTCATCTAATTTCCTGTAATGTTGTGTACACCACATTTTGTTTTTACATGATAGATACATTCCCGAAGAGTGCATGTAAAGAAAAAATCGTGTAAAAATATATAATGTATTTATGGAAATTTAGAAAATTGGTTCAGACCTAAAAAATCAGCATAAATAATACAATAAACCATATGGAAATTCTTGTTAGAATTTTATCATTTTTATGTGCTGCACATTTTATTTTATAAAGATTGCACATGTAATAAAAATATATTATATAAAGTAAATTTTCATTCATTAGTGACATTTTTTTTCTTTTCGAATTCATGAACACAAAAATTATGCAAAATAATCTGAGTTACACATAATAAAACTTTGTGTTGTCACTTTCTGGCAATAAACGCATATGCTTGCGTAAGACTGCAATAGCACTGCTATCACTAGAAATATCTTGGTCACCACTTCTTCCTCCATTGGTGAAATTCTTTCTGTGATTTCTTGAACAAAATTAGCACTAGTCTCCTGTGATGCTGATGTTTCAGTGGTTTTAAAAATGAATTCAGTTATTAATCGTTGTATTCCTGTTATGGCTATGCTTGTATGTAATTCTCTATAAGAGGTCATTGACGACTTCAGATCACGTTGAAACTTCCCAGCTCATTCCTCATTAGGATCATGTTCGACAAAATGATTACACAATTTACTGGCCAATTCAAGATTTTTTTTAATTAAATCTGCATTTAGATCAGTATCCTCTTTATCATTATCACTATGTTCTTTGGGATCCAGAGTCTCAAGGACAACCTCTATTATTTCATCTTCACTTAGGGCTTTGTCAACTAATAGTTCATCGATATTTGCAAACAATAGTTCATTGAATTCTTCTCCACCAGTTGTATGTGCCTGTGTTATGATGTTGGGAAATTTGGTCATATTTGGGATGACGCGGTCTTTGCTTTTGCCACATTCTGGACAAACAGCTTTCCAACATGCATTCAAAGTTGATGATCTTTATTCAGTTAAGGCTAATCCAACTTGATGGATACAATCCATTATTGAAAATTTCTTACAGATCAATGATCATTAGTGTTTCATCATTCAGTTTGTCCAAAACGTATTGGCATGTCCATTTTGTATAGTATGTTTTAAATGTAGCAATTATACCTTGGTCTAGCGGTTGTATGAAGGATGTAGTATTAGGCGACAGAAAACAAAATTGCATGTTTGGGTGTTCCAAGACAAGATGGCTGGGTGCATTTTCTAGAAACAAAAGAACTTTAAATTTGAGACCTTTAACATTCATATAGCATCTAACTTCTTCTGAAACGAAATATTTTTTGAACCATTTAGTAAAGATATGAGTGGTCACCCAAGGTTTTTTGTTTGTCATTGCAACTGGCAATTTATTAAAATCTACACCTTTCATTGAACGTGCTTTTAGGGCTCGATTTATAAGCATTGGCTTCAACATATAATCTCCTGAAGCATTGGAGCAAAATAACAAAGTCACACGATCTTTAGCTATTTTAAAATCACCAGTAGTTTTCTGCGATTTTGATATTTAGGTTCTACTCGGTATTCTTTCCACCCCCCTAAAAAACCACTTTCATCTTCATTCCATACTTGATCAGGTGTGTTTCCTCCATCTTCAATAATTTTAGCAAATTTTGCAGAAATTCTTCAGCAACCGATTCATCTGCAGGTGCAATTTCATCTTTATTTTTATATCATGAAGAGCATGTCTTTTAAAAAACCATGTCATCCAAACTGTACTTGCAGAAAATTCATACTCTCTGCTTAACTGAGATGAATTGCCTGTATCCATTTCATCTGTCTATAAATTCTTAGTGCTGTTTGCTTGATGGCATTTCTGTCTACTGGTACTCTTTTATGTGACTTATCTTCTATCCATATTACTAGAGCTTTTTCCATTTTCTCTTTGACAATATCTCTTGTGTATGATGATGACTTAGCACTTAGTTTCATTCCATGACATACTGACTTCCTAATAGCAGCATCATTTTTCTTAATGGTTCTTACGGTAACTTCATGTAAACCAAAACACTTTCCTACAGACTTTGCACCTTGTCCAGTTGCACGACAATCTAAAATTCGAATTTTAATATCCGAAGAGATTGCTTTCCTTTTTGTTTTTGTTACAGGTGAATTATGTGACATTGTGTAAGGACTACCAAAAAACATTTCAGTTGTAATTAATGAAACAAAAGTTGATGTTAATTTTTATTAACATCAAACATCAAAAAGGTCACTTTTAACACCAAACTCAAAATGCAGACAAAACATGGAATTCCCTTCAAATACAAATTGTGAATTTAAAGTAGCATAATTAGGAAAAATTCCAATCAATTGTGAAGTTGTGAGAAGTATAGTACGAAATTTTATTTTCTTAGAATTTGGGTCGATCATGTTAAATTGAAACAATTCGCGTAAAAAGAGAATGAGATGCCTTTTTTTAATTCATGTTAAATCAAAATCGTGTACTAACAGAATTTGGTGTAATTCAATTGCATACTCGTTTTTCTCAAATGAAATCAAATTTCATGCTCACATTTGAACTAGACTCTTAGACAGTACCTTTATTTATTAAAACTTTGGTAATTTTGTTAATAATAAAGCAATCATTCCATACATTTCAAAAGTTTGAAAAATATTTCTAATTTGCATCATTAACTGTTAAAGTTAAGGTTACCAAAATTTGTTTTTAAGGCTGTCCTAAATGGTTAGAGGAATTTCATTCTCGTTATTTGATTGCACTTTAATCCTTTAGGTATGATAAAATGTTCAAAATATCATAAAAATGAAGCTAAATTAAAATATATAATTAAAATAAGGAAATTAGTTCATTTTGTTGTCAAGATTTGTTTTTATTTTGTACAAGTGCTGCAGTTTTTTTTACAGAAAAGACTCTAGAGTCCAAACCATTTCAGTTGTTAGTGGAATTATTATTTTCTAATTTACTGACAATTCTTCCCTTAATATTAGAAGGTTTTTTCCTCCCCTCAGCCTCACTTTATTATTTTTTAAAAGTATGATAAGCTCCTTATGCAAGTAACATGCATTTGTAGCTTACTCCCCTCTTAAAACAATTAACATTTCATGAACAAAATGCTATGCAATAAACAAAAAGCTACTGTTATGATGCTTTCTTGAAAATGATTAAGGTATTAAAATTAAGTATACTTTTTAAGATACTATGTTTATTAAAACAAATGTGATAATAATAAAGTAATTACCATTTATACTTATGTATAAGCTAAATAATTTTGGACAGAAATCCAATTTAGTTTAAATTCAAGTTATGACTGAAAAATGTATATTTTTAAACTGTCTTGCACATAAATCCGTCTTCAGTTTTGTTTCCTTTTTCATCCAAAAATATTTGATGTATATATTAGTTTTTATGACAATTTTGTTCATAATGATTAATATTTTTTTATTATTTAATTAACATTTTTTAATATAATTAATAATAATTAAAATAATAATATATTAAATAATAATAATTATAATAATTTGATTAATATTTTTTTTCAGATCAAGAGAAAATAGCATGAAACGTGAAAGTTTTACATCTAGTCCTGATCCCACCCTTGCTAGTTCACCTTCACCAGAACTTCATTCATTTGATGGAGAATCTCACTGCACAGATGATGTCATTAATTCTGTGCAATGCCTCTATTTTGCACAGAGTTTTATCATAAATAGTGAGTTCTCACAATTTTACTTTATGTTAATTTTAAAGAGCTTCCAAATTCTGTTGTGTACTTCACAATTTCAATGGATTTCATGATTGCAGATTGCTTTTACATGTAATGATAATTCTTCGTTAATTCCATATATATTTTGTTCAAATAACAAATATTCTCATTCAAAATGTTAATGCTTAATTTTAATTAAATTTAATTAAATTATCTGTTTGTTTTGAGAAAGCTTATTTTTATTCTATCTGATATTATATATTAATTCAGTGTTCTCACTGTTTTTGTATTAAATGTTTTAAAATTATATGTTTTACGATTTTTTTTAAGTTAAACTTCACAAATTGCTTCGAAAGTTTTAGAAAATATTCAAATTATCCCATAAAATATATAAAAAAAACTTGATCAAAATATATTGAGTAGTTTTTTAAATAAAAATTAAAATAATAATTACACCCTTTATATGAAGAGATCACATGACCATTATATGAGGAGATCACTTGACCCACTTCAAAATAAAATATGGCATCCGTTTTGTGTCAAAATCGTGATTTTTAAAGTTCTTTTTAATTCATATTTAGTGTTGCATCCGTCCTAAAACCGCTTTATTTTTGCTTAAATTCTGTGCATCTACATACTGAAAGAACGCAATTGCAATATATTTGAGTTTAAATGATCATCAAATTTTGATTATTTCTACAACGAAGCCTAATTTTCTCTTATGGAGAATGTAAACACCAAAAGATGTAGAATTAGTTGTATAGGAATTGCTGCATTTCTTTAAAGCAAAATTATTTAGCTCGTGGAGTCTGCAATATAGTAGCTGATATGAATGAAACATTCATTGATTTTACACAGAGAAGCAAATGATTTTTTCGATGAAGTTTTGAGCATAGAATTAAATTAATTGTACCTCCATGGTTTTAAGTTTTTAAATAAAATAAATTATTATAATATTGTGATGAATGAAAGGAATGGAAAACAGTTTATGAATGAAATGCTGCTTTTATAGAGAGAGCCAGGTGATTTATATTTTAATGACGTCATTTGAATAAAGTTCATGTGTTTTCAATGAAGTTTTCAAATGTAATAAATTATTGTATTATGATAATTTAAAAAATATTACCGAGGAATGTATCGCATTTTAGGGATGTTTAAACCAGGCAATTTATATTTCAATGCCATCATTTGAATGAAGTTCATTTTTTTCAATGAAGTTTTAAGTTTTCTAATATAATAAATTAATGTAGTATTGTGATAATTTTAAAAGTATTACCAAGGAATGTATCACATTTTAGAGATGTTTAAATAAAATTGCATTGAAGTTGGAGAGTGTTTCATAATTAATGCTTTATGCATGATTGATCTTTCTTGTATTAAATATGTTCCAATAGGTTTTGTCTGGTCCACTTGGCAACATATTTGACAACCATGGTGATAAATTTGACTTCTTTTATAAATGTCATTAAACTACCAAAAATATTGCTAAATAGATGAAAATGGAGCTAAATAACCGAGAATTATTCCAAATTGATAAAATGTTGAATCAAAACATAATTAGGTTTTAGATTTTAAATTTTATAAATGGATTGGAATTCAAATTACTTAATAAATGAATGGTGTATTAAGTATGTTTCTATATATGGTCTATCTGTCCCACTTGGTAACAAATTCGGTCACTTTGGTGATGAATTTTGTAACTTTTTTAAATGTCGTTAAATTGATGAAAATGTAGCTAAATTAACGAAAATGGTGCCAAATTGATTAAGTTGAAAATTAAATGAGTAATTAGTATTTTGATTTTAAATTTTATGAATGGATTGGAATTCAAAATAATTAATAAACAGTATTAAGTATGTTTCTATATATGGTCTATCTGTCCCACTTGGTAACAAATTCGGTCACTTTGGTGATGAATTTTGTAACTTTTTTAAATGTCGTTAAATTGATGAAAATGTAGCTAAATTAACGAAAATGGTGCCAAATTGATTAAGTTGAAAATTAAATGAGTAATTAGTATTTTGATTTTAAATTTTATGAATGGATTGGAATTCAAAATAATTAATAAACAGTATTAAGTAATCGTATAAACTATATGAGAAAATTTCACAAAATTTGTAAGTCACTTGTAAGTTACCCTGGTGTATTTCTTCCTTCTTCTGTTTATTTATTTTGTCAGAGGAGACATGCGAGGGCATAAGTTGAACTAGAAAATTTTGTCCTCACCTCTATTCTTTGTTTTTTGGAGGATAAATTATGTAACAAGAAAGATCAATCATGCATAAGCATTGATTATGAAACACTATCCAACTGAAATGTAATTTCATTTAAAAATTTCTAAAATGTGATATATTCAGTGGTTATATCTTTTACATTATCACAGTATTACAGTAATTTGTTATACTTAAATATTTAAAACTCTATCGAAATATAAATCATCTGATTCTTTATGCAAAATCAATGAATATTTCATTCATATAACTTGTATTCCAGACTCCAGAGCTAAATAATTTTGTGTGAAAGAAATTCAGTAATTCTTATGTAATTCATCTTACAATCGCTTGAGTTATTTGCATTCTGTATATGTTAAAATTAGGCTTCGTTGAAGAAATAATAAAAGTTTAGGGATCATTTAAAATCACAACTATTGTAATTGCATAGGCACAGAATTTAGATACACAGATAATACACAGATGCACAGATAATATATGTGTGTATGTGTATGTACTCAAAGTACTGGAATCGTGCCGAAGATCGAAACTCGAATTTTCAAAGGATCTACACGTTTTGGGACTTCTAGAACACGAAAAAACTATTTTTAGGAAGACGTCTGTGTGTGTAAGGGTGGACCTGTGTATGTTTCTGTGTGGATATTATATCCACTCTAATTGAAAAACTAATGGACCGAACTTCATACAATTTGGTAGGTATGTTTGTTGTGGGAAATCCTGATGTTCATTAGATTATAGTACGATTCGTAATAAAAGAATCTGCCTTCTTTGCGAAATGGCTGCAGAAATTGCCTTTATCCACTCTAGCTAAAAACTAATGGAACAAATTTAACAAAATTTGGTGTATAATATTTCAATAACCTACAAGTGATTTATATACCAAATTTAACAAAATTTTGTATATAAATCATTTGTAGGTTATTCTAGTACGATTCGAAAAAAAGGAACAGGCTATTTTTGCGAAATGGCCTGCAAAAATTGTTATATATAAAATAAAAGACTACGTGTGCTCAATTACATCAATTAAATTCCTACTTTATACGTGATTTTTGACAACAAAAAGAATAAAACTAACCCCATTACTCTAGGACTAGCCGTTCTTGAGATATTCTATTTTTTTCGCGTTTTCGCTACGCCACCTTTGACAATAAGTCCAGCTATCAAATGAGAACCAAATTTAAGTTTAACGTGTAAAATTCAATGTCATTTAAAATACTCATGGTTGTTATTTTGTGCAGATAAACTCAAATTATTATTGAAGAAATAAAGAGAATGAATATGAGTCTGCAGGGAAAGACATGTGCTGTCCAGAATTTTTAACAATCAGAATTTTTAACAATATTACAACAATGATTTATAGAAGTGAACTGGGATTATTTTCAGGCCATTTTGAAAAAAATGTATGATCTATATTTAAAGATCCATCAAATTTTTGTCGAATAAAATGTTCAACAAATTTAAGCTGTGTACCAAATTTTAACTCTCTAGGACGTAGGAAAGTGCATTAAAAATGCCATCAAATAAGTATATCATGAAGAGTTATATAAAATAAAAAAAAAATGAAAAATTGTTATCTACCAAATTTATTTTAAAATGTGAAGCCTCTCATATGCAAAATGATTAAACATTGGAAAGATATTTATCATATAATATATCTCTCTTTTCTTTCTGGAGGATATCCCAAAGTCAGAATTTAATTGAATTTGTTTTTTTCTCTATATTAAATAATTTTTAATTAAAAAACTACTTAACATATTTTACTGAATTTTTTTTTATATATTCTATGGGATAATGTGAATATTTCCTAAAAATTTCGAAGCAATTTGTGAATTTTAAGTTTACTTAAAAAATGTTTGAAAAATTAGGTCCCATAGGGTTCAATGTATTTCATTTTTTCAACCCGGGCTCAATAAAAAAACTAATTGGGTGATATTATTTATTTATATTCCCATAGGTCCCACAGACCGTCTGAAAAACATACTAAAATTTCATTTTGATAAAGTCATTTTTACGGCAGTTATCGTGCTAACGGACAGACAGACAGAATGAACAAAGTCATAAACACTTTTCAACTTTGTTGTAAAGTGTTAAAAATGAAGGCTTATTATGGTCATATAAATTTAAATTAATGCATTTTCAGTAAATGTATTAAATCGTTCAATTGGCTATTTTTTTTTAAATTTCCCACAAAGAAACAAACTCAATTAGTTAAAAAGTTAATATTTCCCAAAATATCTATTTTTTTTTTTTTTCAAAGTTTCTAGAAAAAAAAAATGTTTATCAAAACTTTTAAAATTTTCCAGTATTTTTAGATCATTATTTAAAAATATTTCAAGATCATCATTTAAAATGATTTAAATTCAATTTAAATTTTAATACTTCATAATATCGAAACAGTTATTTTTTTTTATAAATGTACAGTTTATAGCACACCTTTGATTCTTTATTTTTTAAAATAAAAAATGTATTATAAAATGCATTGTTCGTGTAATTACACCAAATTTAAAAATATTGATTTAATAAGCTGGGAGCTTCACCTTCTCTTCTTGCTCTCTCTGTGTTTAATTTGTATATATTAAAATTTCAAAAAAGATGTAATAGATGCTAATTATTCTCTATTAATTTGTGTACTATTTGTCAGTTTTTGTGAATCAAGATTGAACTGAATTTTTATGAAGTATGTTGTGTGATCTTAAATGCACTCAAAAATATAGCTTCTATCATGTCCTGAAATTAATGTATTAATATTAAGATGGTTAGGATTTTAACAATATAAAATGTTTGTTTGATTACAATGATTTTTTTAATCGGATAAAGTCAGATAAAGTTAGGTATTTTTGTGCAAAACCATTCCTGGAGCTTTGTCACTATTAATTGGTTGGGAACAACCAGAACAATCATTCTAATTTGCAGTTTTAATACATAGAGATTATCTTTAAAGATACTTTTTCTGATTTTATGTTTTGATATCCAAAAATTAGATTTCTGTGATTGTATAGTGTTTAGTATCAAAATAAGTTATATATTTGTAGAAATGATGACTGACTTTTATATTCTTTTTATGATTACAATGTTCTGTTTTTGACAGATGTTATCACCACGCCGACATTATGGGTTGGCACCAGTAGTGGGAGCATTTACATTTATACCATCACTATGCCTGCCAATGATTGTCGTACATCAGATTCAATTGTTTGCCAGTTAGGTTGGTATGACTTCTTTTTTACTGCTTTTAATCACTTTCATATATGTTAAGAGAAGTTTCTTGTCAAAACTCACCTATAAAAAACTCACCTTTAGACAATGATAGATTTTCAATTGCATTAAGATGTATCTAATATAATTCAATGAAATTTTTGTGTATTCACGAGTGATTTGTAATATAAGTAAAAAGTGAATGTTATACAGTATGTGTTTATCATTTGTTTTCTTCCTAAGTTATTTTAGACTTTTGCCATTTAATATTAATTTAAGATTAAGGATATTTATCAATTTGTTAAAGATAATTTAAGCAATATTTTGCAAAATAGAATTCAAAACTTGAAATCGGACTTTCACTTCAGCACTCAGCAACAGTAGACCAGTTTTATGCCATCAGTAATGAGTGGCATATAAAAAGTTTTGAATTGTTACTGCAATTCAGTGCTAATGAACACTTAACAGGCATGAAAATGACCCACTGATGCTAATTGGGACAGCATTCCAAGTTAAGAAAAAATTTAGCAGTGTAATTAAGCACAAATTGTTACAACACAATATTCAGCTGTTTTAATGATACCTGGGATCATCTTCACCAGTGATAAAAAAAAAGACCAACAAACTTGAAGTGAACTTTAGGTTTGTTGATCTTTTTAACACTGATTAAGGAGATCTAGAATTTTAAGAATTTATTTTAGAAATTGATTGATTTGAATCAAATCATTGGTTTTATATATAAAGACATTACTTTTTAATAGCTTTGATAAATGGACTTTATATAGCTTAGTGGAGGTCTATAGTTTTTCCTCTAAAATCAAGTAAATTTTGCCGGAAATATAGTTAAATGTCTGTTTGGCCTGCTCTACAAAATGCATAAAAGACCATCTATAGTTTGCAAATCAGTAATCATGAATTTTATTTTTTGTCAGAGAAAATGGTGGATTCACGGTTTTCACATATAACACATTTTTGAAAAGGTTCTGAGTTTTGTGCTCTCTGTTCATCTCATCCCTTATCCCTTACTAATGAGCAGCAAAAACTGCAAAACCATTAACCAAGTGTGATGGAGGGATGATCTGTTTAGTGATAATAAAGTTAAGAATTTTTAAAATAGATATGACTGCATGTCTGTGTCTACATGTTTACACACAGTTAAAAACACTAAGACATTAAAAAGTTTTATTTCCACATTTTGGACATTAATTATAATATATATAATAAAAGTGTTTAATGCTTTTGGGCATCACAAACCTATCACCAAAAGGCATTAAGACCATTATGTAAGAAATTTATACATAGCCAAACACATACAAAAATTTGCATAGTACTGTGCGCTATAGTGAAAGACAAATCCAAATGTCTGTACTGAATATCAGTGGGATCAGGCGAAGAGTTAGTTGGTTGGTACTTATCTCACTTATCTGTACAACCAGAACAAGCTCATGAAACAGAAGTTCTTGTTTTAAGGGATGAGATTGCAGCTTCTGTTGGTCCAGGGACTCTAGGCATACCATGGTAGAAGTCTAACTTTTATCTAATACTACCCAATTTAGACTGGAACCCACTGAGTGGTATGTACAGGGACTGTACTTTCCTTCCTCTACCACCATCCTCTTGGAAGAACTTTCAGACCTACAGATATTTCAGACCTTCAGATCCTACATGCCCATACTCTGCATAAACATGGGGATAATCTTTGGCAGCTCCGAGAATCGAATTTGGCCTTCTGAGTGCTATCTCTGTGCCTTAATCACATGGCCATCCTATGCAAAGGGTGCTTCTTGTGATCAATTATTTGAATTCCTAGCACTGAAGCTTGATGCTTTAATTTCCCTGTAAATCTTATAAGTTTGTATAGACAAGTAATAATATCCCATTCATACTATTATTACACATCTTTCCAAACTTGAAAAAATTTCAGGGCTTACCTTCAAAAGTAAAACTACTGCTTTTCATGTCTCCAATCATCTCCTTCAGATTTGTGGTTAAACAAAACTTTCTAAAATTAATCATCCTTTGCATTCTATTGTTTCTAAATATAATGGTCCAGCTTATTGCTTAGACAAAGTTCTGGCCTTTTCCCTTTAACCTTTTTATTGTTGATCAGATTTTTTTGTTAATTATACTGAAGAATTAATTTCTTTCTTATATAAATCTGAATTTGATCTTAATTTTTTTTATAGCTTTGATGTCATTTTTCTTTTTCTTAGTATCCCATCCACACTTTTATTGATATAATTGGTGAAAAACTTTATATTGAACATCATCATTGAGACCAATTGTTTTTGTTTTGGTAATGAAATATTTTTATAAATTGATGAGACCCCTTTGGGTAGTCTTTGGGTATTAGGCCAGTAGAAGCTATTCTGCAAGAACTTGAAAATAATATTTTACCCTATTTACAGTTAATAAATCTGTTTTATGGTGTTTGCACATGGATGATATTTTCCTATCTAATTAGTCTTGGAGATCTTAAAAAACTCCTCACTGCTGTAAATTGCTACTACACTTTTAATTTCACCTTTGAAAATGAAGTAATGTTTTTTTCTTAAGTATGATAAAACACGTCTAAAATATTTTAATATTTTCAGCAAAGATTATAAGTATTGTAAACTGTATTTAATACACCATCTTGATGTACAGGAAAAGTTTTTCAAAATGCCATAGTGCTTTCAGACAACATAGTGTCCATCATCAGTGGCAATAATAAGGAATTGACTGACATGGGCTTTTTTTCAACCAGAAATCGTGAATACAAATTTGCATAGGGTAAATCGGAAAAATTGACACTAAAATTAACGTATATTACAAATAAGTATATAAATTTCAAACAAAAATAATTCAATTCAGTTCAAAATCCATGTATATAAATAAATCATGCCAATTCATAAACTTAACACTAGTGGTGAAGCACTACATTTCCAGGAAATCATATAATGGTTTAACATGCACAGAGTCAAGAATGAGATGCCATGCAGAACTAAGGGTTTGAATGGGATCAAAGTTACAAATAGATTCTCGATAAATATAAACAAAGAGATTGATATAAATAAAAAGGGAATTTGGTATTCTATTTTATTTTTACTATTTTTGAAGTGAACATTTTATTTTCTTTCATTTGTCTTGAAAATCTAATCTTTTATTGTTGAAAATGCTGTTGCTATTTCAAAAGAAGTAATATTTAAATGATACAATTAAAAATAAATTTAATATTCAGAGATATAATATTGAAGCCATCATTCAGACTTTTGTTATTTTTGGCTTTCATTTTCGTCTGATTTTAAATGTCATATTGTTATAAATATATACTTGAAAGTTATATATTTACATAAGAAATGCTATTTAATATTTTTTTTTTCAGGTAAGGAAGTGCAATTAAAGCATCAAGCTCCAGTGCTAGGAATTCAAATAGTTGACCACAGAGGGTACCCTTTGCCTGATCCCACTGACGTTCAGTACCAAAGAGCAAAATCTGCTGATCTCTGTGGCACTCACAAAGTAGTAATATGCACAGAGGAGCAAATCAAGGCATGTAGTTTAGAGCTTTCAGATAGTTTATTTCTGTGCATTGGTAATTCAGTAATTTCAATTTTGGTGAATATTATTTAAATGCCATTGCAATATAGCATTTTATGGTCGATAATCTAAATGTAGCATAAATGTTATTTTATAAACTGAAAACTATATCCATATACTAGCAGAGGTACCCAGTTTTAATCACAATTTTGATCCCATTCCTACAAACTTGGAACTAAAAATTTAAGAATATGTTTTCTCTTTTTTTAAATTATGCTCTTATGCAAATTTTTAAATTTATAGAGTAAAACATTCTAGCTCCCATTGCTAAATAATTTGAAAATTTTACCAAGTTTCATCAGACTATGCAAAAAGGGGATAGCTGAAATAAGTAGTAGAAGGTATCAACAATTCCTGTAATATTATATCCTATTGAAACTATTAATAGAACACTATTTGAAGAATCTAACACTTGGATATTAAATTTCTAAAATAGGACAAAATAAGAAAGAATCTGTAAGTAATGAAAGGGGAAAGAATCTGTAAGTAATGTGTAAATGTATCAGTCAAATGATAAGAAAGAATATTTTTATTTATTTTTTCCAATTCAAATAATAGAGAAAAAGTTTCATAAATGTATTTAATAAATTGATGATATTTTTAAATTGTGTTATTCATTGTTGCAATATGATAACAAAAGGTTATAGAATTTATTGATATTTTCAATTACTTAAGTTATTTTGTTCTATATTATGGTTAAGTAAATACAAATGCACATATTTCTGATTGATTTTAATCCATTGGTATAACATGATAAAATAGTATGGAAGTATATTATTTTACTAATAGTATACTAGTTCTTCGGAATATACAAGCTATTGCAAGTTATGAGCTTTTTCAAAAAATAACCATGCTGGTCGCCGAAAGCAGTTAGTAAATAATATCAGGAAAAATGTTTTCTCATATTTCATTACAACCAGCGAAAGTCTGAAATTACCGTAACACGTTCATCTAGACACAACTTATTATTTCCTTCCTATCTTCTTATGTTTTGACTTTGACTCAACATAAACAAACAGGAGCTCCTGCAAATGGTACAAAAGAACTCTAGTCCAGAAAGTTATATTAAGCTACATAAAGCTATTTTTAAATATTGGTTTTAAGGCAAAATGTTTTTAGAGTTCTAAAAACATTTTTAGAAATTTTTACCCCAAATGCATACCAATCATGAATAATTTAACAAATTTGAGTTTTAATGAAAAGGTGAAAAGGGGAATATATTGGCATAACAATTTTTCTCTTTCTGCTATTTCTATTTTGTTTCTTTTGATGGAGGAAAGAATGGTAGGGGTTGTTTTCTTTGACTCTAGATCAGGTTTTATTATTTTTATTTATTTATTGTAGGGAGATATAGGCAGTGGGAAATGTTGCTCTCTTAACAAAGGGCTAAGCAGGTGCTTTTCTCATCACAAAAGGGCAAAAAGGCACTGCTCTAATAACAAAAAAGGCAGCCAGGATTCTGTGCTCTTCTAAAATAGCTTGGGGCAGTGTTGCACATGTAAATTAAGTGCCTCCTACAAACATTTATCATGAGTCCCTTCCTTCACATTTGATTTTCACCTTTATGTGATTTTTTCATGTCTTCTCCCACAAAACAATATATTGGAGGTCTCCCCCCATTTGAGTAGTGCCCATACCCCCCTCCTATGGGCTGTTCTACCTGCATGAAACTCTACAGGGGTGATAGTGGCAATGTTTTATTTTTGTATGTTTTAGTGTTTAGGCTGTAATGTTGTGTTAAAGAATGTTTACCATTTCTTGTAAAATATTTTAGTTAATTTGTAGTATAATAAAATAAAAGTTATTTTTCAATGATTCAATGTGTATTGCATTATTATAATAATACTGTTTAATTAGCCTTATCATGTAAACAGTCATTTCAGTGACACTGTGCCATTCAGGTGACATGAATATTTTCCCTCATAAAAAGTATATATTAAATAATTTGAATTCTAAGAAATTCTGTAAAGATCAACCTTGAATGATGTTATCTATTTGTAAAAATGAGGCCAGTAAAACTTGTTTTCAGTAAAGCTATGATAGTTATCTCTAACAATTTATACCTAAAGAGGAAATTCATTAAAAAAAAATTATATTTTTGCAAAATAATTACATAATATTTGCATATTATGAATTAGAAATTGTATGTTTGCATTGTTTACTTGAGTTGGTGTGTAAAAAAATCTAATGATTTGATATTTTGCACATTTTAGACACAAAAAAACATGTGTCACCCAAATGATGTTTTTATCAAGTTTACATTTAAACTATGTATTAGAATTCCATTAAATCAAGCTAAACAGCTCAGTCAGCTATTAAAAATTTTAAAAACATTACCAAGAACTTATTCCAAGTAAAAGTTTCTAGAAACTATGAAGTTGAAAAAAGAATTTTTGCAACCTGAAAATTGACAATTATCAGAAATTCAGCCATATATATATATATATATATATTAATTATATATATATATATATATATATATATATATATATATATATATATATATATATATATATATATATATATATATATAAATTTCCGAAAGGATCGAACGAATAAGGAAGTGACGTACCACAAATTGGCCATAAGGGGGTTGTGACCCCCACTCCCCGGTTAAGCATGCTTTACACCGCGGTAACACTCCCAGGAACTGGTACTTCACTGTGAAATGGCAAAAACCACAAAACATAAAAATGACAAGAAAGAAATGACTTGAAGGAAAAATACCACCAGAGTAAAAACAGAAGTAAACCAACATTGAATTACATTAAAAACACCAAATTTTTGTATAAACAGATAAAAGTTATATATCAAATAAAAACATTAACCTCAATATTCCAAACCATCTTAATTACCTCCATCATACTCCACAGCTACTAGTGCATGAAACTCCAATATATACTTCTACCACCCACATTTAGTTTGCACTACCTGAAGTAATATTGTATCTCTCAATCCAACTTCAACTATATCGTTATTTATACCTCTTATTAGCGGGTATCACTCATGACATTCAGTTAAAGTTATGTTATAAAAACTTTTTGCTATGTCCATCAAAAACCATGGTTTATAACCTTGTTTTATTGCTTATTGCTGCATGCAAGTAAGCCACATCACAATCATATTGGTCTAAGGTTTTGGTGTTTAATTTTTTACTTTATTTTAATTAATTTATAATAATGTTTCTGAATACATTTTTATGTAGACAAGTACTACAGTGTGCCAAATAATTAAATTTAAATGTGAAATGTGTTTAAATGTGTTTTCTTTTATCGTAAAGACAAAAAAAAAGGTTTATTATTTTCGTCAGAAGCAATGCACAGATCTAGAAAATTTAAACTCATATCTGTATTTGGTGAGTTTCAATTAGTTCCAAAGATGTCGAGTAAAAAGTAAAATCAGGCACATATTCATGGTCCATAAACCCAATTAGAATATCGTCAACAAATAGGGCGGTAGTTGCTCATCAGCTTTGACTGATATTTATTTAAACAAATTTGAAACAGGAACACACTTATTGAACAAATTTATGTATTTTAGATTTGTTGACGATATTCTAATTGGGTTTATAAACCATTAATATGTGCCTGATTTCAGTTTTTACCTGACATCTTTGGAACTAATTGAAACTCCACCAAATATGGATATGAGTTTAAATTTTCTGGATGTGTGCATTGCTTCTGATGAAAATAATAAACCTTTTTTTTGTCCTTGATAAAAGAAAAGATTTCATATTTAAAATTAATTATTTGGCACACTGGAGTACTTGTCTACATAAAAATATATTCAGAAACATTATTATAAATCAATTAAAATGAAGTAAAAAATTAAATACCAAAACCTTAGACCAATATAATTGTGATGTGGTTTACTTGCATGCAGCAATAAAACAAGGTTATCAACCATGGTTTTGATGGACATAGCAAAATATTTTTATAACATAACTTTAACTGAATGTCATGAGCGATACCCGCTAATAAGAGGTATAAATAACGATAGTGAAAGGTTGGATTGAGAGATCCAATATTACTCCAGGTAGTGTAAACTAAATGTGTGTGGTAGAGGTATATATTGGAATTTTGTGCACTAGTAACTGTGGAGTATGATGGAGGTAATTAAGATGGTTTGGAATATTGAGGTTAATGTTTTTATTTGATATATAACTCTTATCTGTTTATACAAAAATTTGGAGTTTTTAATGTAATTCAATGTTAGTTTACTTCTGTGTTTTTACTCTGGTGGTCGTTTTCCTTCAAGTCATTTCTTTCTTGTCATTTTTATGTTTTGTGGTTTTTGCCATTTCACAGTGAAGTACCGGTTCCTGGGAGTATTACCGTGGTGTAAAGCATGCTTAACCGGGGAGTGGGGGGTCCCCCCCCCCCCCACACACACACGGCCAATTTGTGGTATGTCACTTCCTTATTCATTCGACCCTTTTGGAAATTTATATAGGTAGCTGAAGGGGTACGGTTGCTAAGCGCCATACATGTTCAGATACTGTGTGAATATATTTTTATTTCAAGCACTAAAATTCTTATATTTGTAATATTATATATATATATAAAAACTACTAACTCATTCATCAAATGAAAAACAAATGTTATTTAAGGTATTATATTATTGGAATATTTTTCAGGTGTTTTCTTTGCCTAGTATGAAGCCATTTTGTAAGAATAAAATAACATTAATTGAAGGTTACCACATATCCAAGATTGGATTTACGATATTTCCTAACAAAAATGGTCAGTAAAAATAAAATATATTGAACTTGTATTTATGTTTAATAGTAATTTTAGTATTCAAGTAATAAAACTAAAGTATCTTTAAAAATTTATATACCAAAATACTGTATTTACTTTGTACATCACTTCGAATAAAAAAAAGTTTGGCCATTTTATCTCCAAGTTTTTTTTTAGATTTGAGATTTCAGCTAATCCAGGACAGAAATATACAAACCACATTTTAGGTTAAAGAGCATAATCTGTACATATTTATAATAGATTAATTTTTTTAAATTGGATCATTTTTTTATAACATTTTTTGTGACTTTTAACAACATTTTGCCTCTAAATGACAAAGTTTTAATGTGATTTTAACCAGTAATTTTTGCTGAATGTGTTGCTATGTTATAAAACCTATGTTTCACATTTTATTTTAAAAAAAAGGGACAAATGAGCATTGTTCAATCATAAAATAGATCAAGGACATCCAATTTTTGAAATTGATCATGTAACTGTGTAATGATAATGAGAGCATTAAATTTTAAACTTGTTATTATTCTCTATCGTATTATATATATATGTAATTAGTATTTTCTGTAATGTATAATTATATTTTTGATGTGTACCAAAATGCTTGTTTACTTCTCTAAATTTTACCAGTGCGTAAAATTATGCACTATGTATTTAGCAATTTGGCATTAAAATCTGAATTTATATTCCAATTTTTCATCTTTCTTATGTTTCATTTGCTGTATACATATTTTTTATTTCACTGTTCCATGTGCTATTTTGTTATTAAAAGTTTGCTTTTATAAAATGTTCATTTATGCATTAATAAACTTCTTTTTTAAATTTTAATATTTTGTCATGGTGTTGCTGATGCTTAGCATATGCATATGATAAATTTTTATCTCTAAATAATGCATATGCCATTTTATAATTGCTTTTTACCAAAAAATGTAAGTTATGTTTTCAGAAAGTATAAATATATTTTATTAATAAGTATGGAAGAAAAAGAAACTACTTATAAATAGCATATTTGGATTTATGGATAAAAACCAGTCTTGCTAAAACAGCATAAAACAAAAAGGATAAGGGTATCAACCGGTTTTATAAACAAAACAAGCCCTCATTTTGATATGAGACAGGGGAGTCATCCCAGAAAAGCAGGAAAATGTCTGTAAATGGATATTAGTGTTATTGCGTTTTGAAGATAAGTATTACAAAAATATAATAAAATGATTTATAATAGTATGGCAATTTTTAAAAAATACTCACTACTTTTGAAAATGACTCCTCATGTTTAGGGACAGAGAAAAAATAACTCCCTTAATATTCTTTGTAGTGACCTCTGCATGTAATGCTGTGCAGACAAAACATCAGTGTATTTAGTGACAACTTTTATATAAACGGTTGTCTAATGTTGTTGATTGAAACCCAGACCGTCCGACCTACCAGAAAGGTGTAAGGTAACTGTTTGGACGGTCGGGAAGTGCCACCCAATTTAGACCAGAACCCAGTGGGGGAGGCATCCACAGGGACCGTACCCTCCTTCCCCTACCACCAACCTCTCGGAAGGACTTTCGGACCCACATGTTTAACGTGATCGTACTCCGCATGAACACGGCGGCAGTTTTGGCAGTGGCTGGAATCGAACCCGGGCCTACCGAGTGCAACTCCAGCTCGCTAACCAATGGGCTACCGCGCCCGCCCGGTTATCTAATGTTGAAGACCCAGACCGTCCGGCTCGTCCTGAGGACTTGAGCATCTATTTGGACGGCCGGCGGTTATCTAATGTGTCACTTTTTAAACTAGTTAAATTTTTTGTACATTACACGGTTATCTAATCTTTTGTACACACGGTTATCTAATGTTGTTGTTGTTGAAACCCAGACCGTCCGACCTACCAGATAGGTGTAAGGTAACTGTTTGGACGGTCGGGAAGTGACACCCAATTTAGACCGGAACCCAGTGGGGGAGGCATCCACAGGGACCGTACCCTCCTTAAATTTCCTAGTTAAATTTTTTGTACATTTTAATTTTGTGGTTCTCATAGATTTTCAAATAAAAATATTAATTCAGTATATTTTCACATATACGTCATTCTCATGTAAAAGTTGATTCTTTTATTTTACAAGAAAATAATAGGTAAAAATACAAAACCTGTGCACCAGTCAACTTGTTTGACACTTTATATGTGCCAAACAAATACCGTAGAACAAAAGTTTTGTGTTTGATATGTGCATCATTTCTTGGAATGGAGAATAATTGTCACCTTGGCAACTTGCATTGATTCTCATAATGTTTTGGATAATTTTTTTCTGCAATCTCAAAAATGATATATCCCATTGGGTGCATTTTCGGGAGTGCTACATTATACTGCAACCAGTGCGGTTGTTCTTTGTGGTTGTGGAAGATATTTCAAAGGATTGGTTTGATGTAAGTGCATACTAGTAACTTAACTAATACTTTTCTTTCTTGTGGAGTTCTCCCTAAGTTGTAAATAGACAAATACTGAGTTCCATGTGGGTGGTGAGGTGTTAGCCCCCTTTTCTCTACGGACATTAGATCAGGCATGTGGACATATTTATTCTATATTTATTCAAAATCGAGCCTAAAAATTTAGGAGCCAACCGTTATATTATATTTTGACAATGTAATTTTCTTATTCCTAATTGTTTTAATTTTTAGAAAAATTAAAAGAAAAAATAGGTGCAACAAAAATTGTATACAGTGCCATTTGCTCTATTTTGCATGTGATACTAAGAAAGAAATTTAATAAAAGCTGACATTAAAAGATGATATTTTTTGTCTGGTCTCTTGTGACCAAATACATGTCTCATTGTTTTGAGAATAAAGTAGCACAAATTAAAAATTTTGCAGGAATTAAACTTAGTAGTACTATTAATTGAGAGACTAGAACAGTGGTTCCTAATTTTTTCATGTACAACTTAAATTTTTGAAACACATTGTGTCTTGCGACTCAAAGTACATGAGCTTAACTTTGAAAAATTTCATCATGCACTCCATAAAAAAACTATCATAACCAAGAGGTTATCTAGATCCATTTTCGAATGGGTCCTAGTTGAAAATGCTGCATTCCAGGAAAAAGTTACTAGGTGGCAAAAATTACTGTCTAATGCTCAGGATGTGACTAGCAGTGCATTCGATGCTGTTAGGCTAGGGCCTCAATCCGAAGCTCCTGATTCATACTATCCAGGATTCTATGCCTGTAATTTACAAAGGTGTTGTCTCCTTTCACTTCAGAAAACTTTTCTCAAAGATGCCTCTTCTATCCAGGCCTCAGCTATTTTTTTCCTTAGCCAGCAAAAGTTTAGTTTCAAGAGATTTAAGAAACTCTCACACATTCAGGATATTGGTAAATTTTTGCATTATGAACTAGAGTTTAGGACTGACAGTTTCTTAGTAATTCGTTACTTCAATAGCCATAATTATATAAGAAATTATTGTGGGTATTTGTTGTCCATGAGTTATTTCAAGCAGCTGTTGAGCAAATTGTAGTGGGAGGGAGTCATGAATATATTGTTTCTTTGATTTCATTATTGTATTTGTATATGTACAGAATGTGATTTTGTACATAACAATAAATAAAGAAAACACAACCTCAGTTGCTGCTCAAATAAAATTATCATTTTATTTATGTAGCAATTTATGCTGTGCTCCTTTCATTTATTGTATTTGTTTATATTCTCCCTCATGTCTCAAAATTTTATTTCTACTTTTCATCATAATGCAAATGGTAAGTTATGTTAAACTCAGTTTGAAATAGCTAACAGAATAATAATAATAATAATAATAATAATAATAAAACTAAGGAAATTAATCCTTTTTCATTCAGATTCAAGTGCTTTGCATTTTGACAGCCTTTAAAATCAAATTTCAGCCAAGAAACTTTCTTTAAAACTAATCTTTCATAAGACTCCCCCATATGTTAGTACAGTAGCCCCTCGTTATATCGTGCTTGTCGGGAGACATCGCAAATTGCATGATATATCCGAATATGCGATATATCGGGCGATATTACAAAAATTATACTTTTATGAACATATGTAATAAAAATTTAGGAGCTAAAGTACAATAATAAAAAAGAATCACATAATAAAGACAAAGAAGTTCCATTTACCTTTTAATTTTTTGTCCAAATGCACATACACATTTAATTGATTATTGTACACACTTCATTCTCTTGCTAAGAAGGTACATACATACAATCTAATGTTAGCTACTTCGATTTTTCTTTCAGAACTTGCTATCCAGAAAATATCAGTAAGCGAAAATGAATCAACTGCATCTCACTTATGTGATTTGAGTTGCATCTTTCAAATGCTGTGTAGGCTTTCTCAAGCATAACCACGGCTTCTTTGATGGTGACAGAAGGAGGACTCGCTTCTTCATCATCGCTGTCAGCATCTTTTCGGTCCACTTCTTCTTGTACATGAGGTATGATCTGCTCATCTGAAAGAGTTTCAGAAGTCAGTTCGTTATCATCTACATTAATCCAATCTTTCACTTCATCTTCGCACACATTTAAACCGAGTGACTTAGATTTTTGAACTAGAAGCTCTATTGAGTCTTCTTCAATATCCTTGAATTCGACATCATTTAAAACTTTCAGTCAGCATTTGGAAATAGTTTCTGATTTAACAGCGGACCACGCCTTTTGGGAAATGTACATGGCATCTAGGCAGTAGTCGTTCTTCAATTAACAATGGGTTGCTTAGTAACTCTCGTCTTTTTTTTTTTTTTAACATGGCGATTATTCCTTGGTCCATTGGTTGAAGAAAACTGGTTGTGTTTAGTGGCAAAAATATAGCTTTGATATTTCCATCTGATGACATAAGTTTGTCTTCACCAGGATGAGAACTGCATTAATCTATTAGGAGAACGGCCTTTTTCCTTCCAAACCCTTATTTCTCAGATGAAAATGAACTGATGGGATGAAATTATCAAAAAAACATTTTTTGAATAAGGTTTGTGTCATCTAAGCGTTTCTTGAAATTTCGTATACCATTGGCAGATTCTCCCTATTCACATTCTTCAAAATCCTAGGGTTTTTGCTGTTTTCCACAAGGAACATTTTCAACTAATGGCTTCTTGCTTTATTTGCTGCAAAAAGAAGTATTACCTTGTCCTTTTGCTTTTTGTATCCAGAATTAGTCGTTATTTTTCTTAAAATCCTGTTTGACAATAACTTTCAGTATAGTGCAGCTTCATCACCATTGTATATCAGAAAAAAAATCAGAAAAAAAAAATTGGGAGACATAGCAGAAGCGCGATATATTGAGGCGCAATATAACGTGGGGCAACTACTGATATTTGTCCAAAATTATAAATGTGAGTGTATGAGGTAATTTACATTTTATTTTTGATTATACTGATTAGAATTACATCTTAAATGAATATGCTTTTTAAAAGTTAAATTTAGTTTTAGTACCTTAATTATATTGAAGAAAATATATCATAATAGTTTTTATTTATAGATCTAAAACTCTCTGAAAATTGTGCTGTGTGCCTATCAAGTTCGCATGGCATTACATTGTATAGCTTGCCAGATATAAAAAGAGTAATTTCATTCAGCTACTTAGCTATGGAAAATATTGAGTAAGAATACTTTTTAAGATTTTTGAACTTTTGAATTATAAAAATTAAAAGTTGTATAATATTTTTAAATCTCTTATGCTATTATTCATATTCATTACTATCTTACTATTGATTTTTATTTTGCAATTACATAAGTGTTAATCTGATTTTGATTATTTCCATTTAAATAATGCTTTCATGATATAATAGTAGACAACACATTTTTCAGTTTAGTGAGCATCTGAAATTAAACCAAATTACCTTTATGTTATTTGGTCTGCTGAATATGAAAATGGCTGTTAAAACACCACATTAGCTCTAGTTTTTGAAATATCTATAAGACGAGTTTTACACAGTTGCATATATACAGGCAGGGTGTCTCACAAAAACTGAACACTAGAAGATATTTTTAACTATTGGTTGCAGATAAATACATAGTTCCAATTGTAAAAATGCTTTAAGGTAGGAAGTTATGAAATAATAATTTAAGTGATGCATAATATTTTTGTAATAAAAGTAAAAAATAAACTTTTTATACAGCCCTTCTAATGAAAAAAGTTAAATTACAAAACTGTTCTCAATATTTCATTAAATCAAGCTAAAACAACTTTGGATACCTAAAATTCAGATGAAATAAATTTTCAAACTTCCTGACTTATATCATTTTCTTGTTACTTTTTGATACTCTTGTAATCAACGAAATTCACGAATTCAAAATCCACAATATAAATTGAATCACAGATATCATTAAACGATATTGGTTAAAAGTTATTTTAACCTTTAAATAAGGTATATAAAGCAGAGTATTGTGATTTAGTTGATCTCTATATATTTTTAATAAAATCTATGAAAAAATAAGCATGCCCTTCAATTTTTGAAATCAGCTCAGATCATTTAAAACCACTGTTTTCAGTTGACTCAACAATTTACTAGCACTTTTTCACCAGAATGAGAGCCCTTGTAGACTAATTGGTAACAGCTTTTGCATTTGGTACAGCAGATAGTAGATTTAATTTCACTGTATGAGAAGAAGCCTCAAATATGTCGGAGCATTTGTAGAGGTTCTGATTTAAATTTAAACTGTAGGTTCTTGTCTAATTAGCCACAAGTTGAGGATAAAATGACCGTAAAGCCACAAACCAAACTCCACCAGACTGATTGTTTAAGGTTTTTTTTATTGTTTTACGATTATTTACAAAATCATTCACTATTGCATTTATAAGATCAGTAACAGTATACCTGTTCTTTTTATGGAATATATATTATAAATAGACTTAAAATTCACAGTTATGTGCATTTTCCTATAGTGTTCTAAGTGACATTGTTATTCAAAACATTCTATTAAAATATTTAATTTAATTCTCCTGAAACAAAGTATAAGAATCTCTGTTCTTGCTACACAAAATTATCTTCACAGGCAGATCTGAAGAATGAAACATTCTGGTCCTGTTTCTAAATAAACTTATAAAAAATGTTGTTTAATTGTCACAAAGTGACAGGGATTATTAAAGAAATTGAACTTAATTTTGTAAAATGTGGATTTTTCCCCAATTAGGCATTTTATCAATTTGGTGACATTTTCGGAATTTTGATATTTTTGATCAATTTGGCGACACTTAAAAAAAATTCACAAAATTTGTCATCAAGTGTTGGACTTACAGACAAGATAGCCCAGTGGTTAAGGCACAAAGATTGTACTCAGAAGATACAAGTTTAAACCCCCGCACTGCCTAAACTATCCCTGTATCCAAGTGGAGTATGGGCACAATAAATCTGTGGGTCCAAAAGTTCTCCTGAGAGATTAGTGACAAGGGAAGGAGTGTAAAGTCCTTATGGATCCTCTAAATTAGGGCCCCAGGAGTCCAAACAGATACCTTGTACCTTCAGGTAGTTCAGGTGGTCTGGGTCGAAAGAAAGGACTGACAGACAGACCCTACTGAAATATCATTATGGTACTATCCCTTAACAAAATACAATTTCATAGATTTAGCATAATTTTTTATTAATTTTGAGACATTTTTATTGATTTGGTGATATTTTCGTCAATTTGGCAACATTTAACAAAAGTCGCCAGCTTGGTGATATCCCTCTAAATTGCAAATTTATCGCCAAGTGTTACAGATGAACAGAAGAATTTACGGACAAAGAAATAGGTTATTCTTATAGCGAATAGTATCTGTCAGCTGTCAGTTTGGTAGAATATAGCACTGGTTGAACCAACCTGTTGCCCCAAATGCTGCTTTTATAGAAAATGCATGTTGGTGGTAAATCTACTGCAGAAAAAAGGGGTTTTGATCACTCCAATAATGGGTATTCTGTTAATTAATTGTTCCTTCATTGGTAAAGTTACATTCATTTATCCAAAGAACTAAATGCCAAAAAGACTGATCAGTATGGACTTCATTCAAGGCTCAAATGCAGTAATCAATCCTTTTCCAGTAAGAATTCAGTAGTGCTTAATCTCCATGGACACTGAATGGATACTAATTTCGATTATGAAGTATTTTCCATGCTGTAGACCGAGGAAGATGTTTAGTACTTATGGCCCAGACACTTGCCTGTGGATAGCAAGAGAAATAGGCTAAAATATCTGTTCTATCATTTTCTATTAGTACTTGTTGTCTTCCTGAGCTATCTTAATATACTAGTAGCAGAATAAAAACTCCTCTTGAAGGACGCAGGCTGTATGGGAAATGATGACAATAATCCCTTACTGTATCACCAGGAGATCAGTTGCATTCTCCGTAAATCAAAATTATCTTACAAAGTTGGGCATTACTGAACAGCATTATAATTCAAACTCTAGTTGGTAGCAGAATTACTAGAATGCTTAAACTCTGATTCAACGTATTAGTGATGTATTAGCTTTAATGAAATATATGTTTTAAATAAATTTGAATAAGTGGTAAAAGTTTTAATAATTATTTACGACCAAAGATGTTTGGTTGTCGCATTATTTAATCAAAATCTTATCAATGATATGTCAAATTAGATTTTATTACAGCCAATTTTTTTTTGTCAGTTTTACTGAATATAGTTTGGGTAACATTTTTGTAATTTTAATTTTTTTTTATAGAAGGGCTGTATAAAAAGTCAATTTTCTTAACTTTTTACAAAAATTTGGTAAAACATCTAAATTGCTATTTCATAACTTCCTACCTTATTTAAAGCATTTTTGCTATTGCAATTATGGATCTGCAACCAAAGATTCAAAAAATCTTCCACTGTTCACTCTTTATGAGACATCCTGTATATTCTATTATAATCCTCATACAGGAAATTTGTTGTTTGTAATGAGTTTCTGGAGCATCTAAGAGTTCAACAATAGTTTGCTAGCATTACAGCATTTCATTTCTCTTGGTATCTTTTTTCATGCAGAGCAAGCCTTGATGAGACCATTTTCTGTGCTTACCATCACAGTTAGACAGAAAAGAATCCAGTTGAAAGTGTAAAAATTTTATTTTCAACAACCCCTATTTTCCCTATTTGCATACAGTCTCTTGTTATGCTGCAAGAGGATTTTTTACAAGCAATGCAGCACATCCATTCCCATTAAACGCTCCTTGTACTTTGAAAACTAGAGCTAATCTGTAATTTTTATGTTCATATTCGTGATCAGCATGTCTAAATTAGTAAAAATAACTACTTTTGTCTGAGAGATGTTTTGACTTTGTCAGTATAATTTGTCATGACTGCAAATTTTTGTGTAAAATTTTTACAAAGTTTGAAAATATATTTTTGGAAAACTTTGTGTTAAATATTCAACATGAAATGAATAGAAGTGCTACTAGTGGACATATTTTTATTATACACATTTCTTAAAATTGATTTCTTAAAATTGCTAAAGAACTAATATATTATGCATTCAATAATATAAATTAAATTTTTTAAGTGTACAAAATTAATATTTGTGTATGAAATTAATTTTATTTTATAGATGAATGTATTGATTACCTTATAGTTATGTGCAGGGTTAGATAGAAACTGAGTAAGAATATCTATTACATGTAATGGTTACATTTGTGTAACTGAAGATCTACTTGTAACTTTAAAAGAAATCAGTATTTGTAACAAGGATTTTCTATTTACAGTAATGTTTTCAGAAGACACAATACATTCACTTGGCTCATGTATAAACTGGTTTTAATAATGTGGTATACCTCAGACAAAGGAAAATTCAGTTTTAATCAGAAGTTGTTTATTTCAGCAACTGAGGAGATCTCTTTAGTGTAGCAGCACTTAGAGAAATTGACAAAGTATCAGTTACAAAAACTAAAATCAGCATTTTATAACTGCCATTTATCTTTTGGCCTAATACATTATTTTACTTGTATTTGAATGGGTAATTTATTTTACAGACATGATTTTAGTCTATGCCAGGTAGTTTTCAGAAATGTATATATGCCATAAATATAAAATGCATTATAATTCTTTAGTTTTAGATTACTATTATTATTTGCAGTAACATTTGTATATTTACAGCATTGTGTGTCGGACACATTTTGCGCAAAATGGTCTGCTTGTCTGTTTGCATTCACCATCTGAGTTTGAAATAATATCATTGTCCACTTCTTTTACAACGAAGCCTTTCTGCAAAATTGAACTTCCTGAAGGTGCAAGGTGCCCAATCAAGCATGTAGAAAACATAGTATTGGATATGCAGCATATTAATTTACAAAATGGTCATGAAAAGTAAGCTCAATGTATTTCTTATAACTCCTATGATTATTTTATATGGTCAGTTACATTTATTCATTCAATTCCATAGTATTATTTCAATACAGAAACAACATTAAATATCAATATTCCTTTATTTTTAATTTTCAGGCCTGGTATAATAATATTGATACTAGTATTTCTAGATTTTCAAATAACCCTTTGCTCATAGGAAAAACTGGAGAATATTTAAGGAAAAACAAAAAGGCTTACATACCTTATTTGAAAGAATAAGTTTATTTTCACTTATGCCATTTAATACGAGTATACAAAGAGCAATAACGAAATGAAAAATCTTAAATAATAAAGAAAAATATCTGCCTTTTTGTCTGTGTCATTTGTAGAAAATAACCAAAGTGACTCACAGATGTGAAATTTGGTGTAGAGGTACTTCAGGACACTGAAATATACATTTCAGCAGTGGCGGCCATTGGGGGGGGGGGGGGGGGTACGAGCGACACCATTCAGTAAACACCCCAAATTATTTTTTTAGTTATACAGATTTATTACAATTTCTATTGAAGAAATCTGAATTTTTGATTCAATTAAATCGAGAATTATTAAAAAGTTATGAAAAATGTCACTAGATGGCAGCACTACACCTTTCTTTGGAGAAAGTCGACTCACGAAAAGCTGTATTACACCGAATTTTCAACACATAGGGGAAAATACAGGGATATTTTTAAAGCCGCGTCCCTGCCATCGGCATCTCCTGAGTGAAAGAATGGTATAGGAGCAATATTAGAAATTTGGCGTGAAAAAAAACCAGACATTGCAGATTTACTAGTAGATTGTGTCGCGGGACTGAGAACGCCCCTAGCCAAAAAGAAACAGAAGAGTAGAAAAACATGAAGAGGGACTTCTCAAATTGGCTCAGTTTCGCTAATTTGGCTTCAATTTTCTACATTTAAGAATGTGTTTGTTCTCATTCTTGTCTTTGTTATAAATTTGGAAGTTTAAATAAACATTTGAACAAATGAGAGAATCAAGTGTACGTGTGTGGTGATGGGAAGGGAGGGGGTTATGATATTTTAGGGGTTTCTGGCCATCGTGAATAAAGTGTCTTGTTTAGGACACTCAGTTTGAGGGATTGCTTGACCCACCCAGCTGTCTTAATTATTGAAGTTGTTTCGCATTTCATCATTTTTGATGTAGTTTGTCTGTTGTTCTGTTCTTCCGGAAGGGATTTATTTCTATGCTCTGGTTCATCTGCTGGTGACGAATTTCAATATGTTTGACTTCAAAATAATTCATTAAATGTCACGAGTTTCCAATTTTTAGCACACTGTGACATATAGGCTATTTTTAGTGACACTTTCATAAATGTGTTGTTTCGGACATTTAGTTTGAGTTGATTTACCCAGCTGTCTTACTTTTTCAGCTATTTAACATTAAAAAATGCCTAAAAATTAAAAAAATTCTAAGTATTTGTTAAAAAACTTAAAATTTAAATTTTCGACACGATCCTTTTATCTGACGTCGTTTTTCTGGAAATTTTGGCCCAACTGCTGGTGACTATATTGGTAGCCCCAAATTGGCTCTAGACTTATAATATTGGCCCTAGGCTTATATTTAAATTGAGGTAGCCCCCAAATTTCTTATCTCGACTTCTAATGCAGCGAGTTTGATTCTAATGATGGTTATAGTCTCTGCACCATCTGTACGTGTCACCTGAATATATATTTTGTGCCAACCCCCTGGACGTAACTTTTAGCTTAGCTCCCTCAATTTTACATCTCGTTTCCTAACTGAGAGATTTTGGTTCTGCTAGTGGCTATAGCCTCTGCACCATTTGTACATGTCACCTGGATATACATCTTTGTGAGAAATCCCTGAGATTAACTTTTACTTCAGTTACCCCCCCCCCCCCCCCTCCAATTTCCCATCTCACCTTTTAATTGAGCGATTTTGATTTTACTGGTGGCTATAGTCTCTGCACCATCTGTATCACCTTGATATACATATTTGATGGATATAATATACATACTTTTCATGTGTCAACCCCTGGGCGTAACTTTTACCCACCACAATTTTACATTACTGTTCGTAATTGAGCGATTTTGGTTCTGCTAGTAGCTATAGTCTCAGCACCATTAGCACATGTCACCTGGATCTGCTTCTTTATAGTAATAAATCTCTGAGCGTAACTTTTACTTCAAATAGCACCCCCCCCCACACACACACACACTTATCCATCTCGACTCCTAATAAAGCAATTTTGATTCAGATGGTGGCTATAGTCTCTGACCCACATGTACATATTAACTTGATATACATATTTGATGGATATAATATACATACGTTTTTTGCGTCAACCCCTGGGCATAACTTTTAGTTTAACTAGTCCCCATAATTTTACATTTCAATTCCTAATTGAGCGATTTTGATTCTGCTGGTGACTATATAGTCTGAGCAACATTTGTACATTTCACTTGGATACACATATGTTTGTGTCAACCCCTGGGTATAACTTTTCGTTTAACTAGTCCCTACAATTTTACATATCTGCTCCTAATTGAGAGATTTTGGTTCGGCTTGTCGCTATAGTCTCTCCACCATTTGTACATGTCACCTGGATATGCAACTTTAATATGGCAAATCCCCGAGAGTAACTCTTACTCTGGTTATCCCCCCCCCTCCCAATTTTCTATCTCGCCTCCTAATCCACCGATTTTGATTTTACTGGTGGCTATAGTGTCTGAATCATCAGTACGTATCGTCAGAATATGCATATTTTTAGTCAACTCCCTGGGCATAACTTTTAGTTTAACTAGCCCCTACAATTTTACTTTAATGTAAATTAGGACTTTGTAATGTTTTCCACTAGGAAGGATATGTTCCATGTGTCCATGATTTTTATGAACGAGCGAGCAGGTGAGAGGTACGTTATTTTACTTAATATATCCGTCGTTTATATTTTTAATACTCCCCCATTGCTATGCCCAAAATACGTATATGTATATATGTATATACATATGCTTTATATATATATATATATATATATATATATATATAATGTATATATATATATATATTACTAACACATATATAGGCATAAATACATAGATGAGCGCCCCCTTCTACATGTCGCTCACGAGCCGCCACTGCATTTCAGCTAGATTTTTAAAATTTTGAATTAGTTTTTTAGCTATTTTATGTTTTAGCACACTTTTGAACACACAAATTTGTTCCTTAATGATTGAAATAACTTCCTAGATTATTGCAAAGTTTTCATGTTAAGACCCTTAGAAAAATCGAAGAGCTTTCTTTCCGACGATGTTTAAACCAAATCTGTAGGACAATTTCTTCATATTTATTTATTTGTTATATCTAAAAAAGTAAGGTTAGCACAACTTTATAGTTTGGCAGAAAGTTATTCTAACAAAAAATCATTTTTTTTTAATTAATACATTATTTTATTTTTGGTGATTTTTTAAGTAAATGCATAAAAGCAACAAGCACATTTCCCATAATGAAGTGTAGTTTCTATCCGGTTGACTGCACATGCCTGAGCTCCCTTATAGAAAGAGAATCATTTATTTATTTATTTTTGCTTTACTACACTTTTGCGGAGTGCATGTATTGAGATTTGGTTTGAAACTAACTTTGATTTATAATATATAACTGAAGTGAGTGCTTTAGCCACCATCTCTTTTGGAGTTGATGAAGATCATTTGAGCTTGTAAAGGTATTATTTGTAAATGTATTATTTAAGTAGCAGGCACTTATTTAAGACTCCTGCAATGCTGGGTAATTCATTCTCCATCATAAATAAGATAATAATAATAACTATATTATACATCTCCAATTAAATCACATAATACACCGCGTCCGAGAAAGATCTTTATTATTCTAAACATTAATAACAAAAATACGAAAAGGTGAAATGAAATGCAGTTTGCAGCAAAAGAATCAAGAAATCTAACACATTTTGTACAATACCTTTAATATAGTTTTACATGAGCTCCTTTAGTAGCCCGAAGAATGTCCAGTCTGTACTCGATTTCTTGCCAAGTGTTTTTTAACATTTGGGGTGTAACAGTGAGGATTGCTGATTGTATACTTTCCTTTAAAACGGAAATATCAGAAACAGATGTTTGGTAAACAATGTCTTTGACATAACTCCACAAAAAGAAATCCAATGGATTTATATCGGGCAATAGCAGAGACCAAGGTATTGGTCCTCCATGACTAATCCATCGTTCGAGAAACACTGTATCAAGTAATTCACGTACAGGAAGTGTCCAGTGAGGTGGAGCACCGTTCTTCTGAAATAAAACATTTAGTTGTAAATGTTCCAATTGTGGAACAACGTACAACTCAAGAAGATCCCTGTACACATCACCGTTAATTTTCTTCTCCACAAAGAAGAATGAACCTATTACAGCATCGTGTAAAAGATCACACCAAACATTAAGTTTGGGGCTGTCTCGTTCATGTTCGACTGAAATGTGTGGGTTTTCAGAGCCCCATATCCTAATGTTATGGTGATGAACCTTTCCAGACACATGGAATGTGGATTCGCCAGTGAAGCAGACTCTGAGGTAATTTTCATTTTCTGCAATCTTCTCCAGCAAAGTGCTTGCAAAATCAAATTGGCGTGGCTTATCATCTACTTTCAAAGCTTGTAGTAATTGCATTTTATAAGCTCTCAATTTTAATTGTTTGTGGAGAACATCATGGATAGTGGATTTCGGTAATGCTAGTTCTCGCGAAGCACTTCTCACCGATTTCCTGGAACTCCGAGAGAACGATTATCTGATTCGCTCGACACTTTCTTCTGCGCTTTCTCTTGCATGGTCGCCATTTTCATTTCTTATTAGAGCTGCCAAGCAACTAGCGCCATCTACGTCAGGCAATTGCTACTGGAAAAAACGCTTAGATTTCTTCATTCTTTTGCCGCAAACTACATTTCATTTCACCTTTTTGTATTTTTGTTATTGATGTTTAGAATAGTAAAGATCTTTCTCGGACACGACACGGTGTATAATTTTGAGTGTGAGTTAAATCTTCAGAGGCCAGTGGAATTAGTCTCCCTCTGGTGGGGACTAACAAAGAAACTCCCCACTTCATATGTCTAATCCTTCCTGAGTGGTTTCTCTCTTAGAGAGGGAGAAACTATTTAGGTCCCATTAGTAACAAGGTACTATAATACCCTAATCCCTCCTGAATGTTTTCTGAGGTATAATTTTAGTATATTTAAACTCTTTGGGATGCAACACAAGACTTTCCATCATTTTTCATGGGTACCTACTAGTAAGATAATAATAATAACTATAGTACTTATCATGAACTGTAAAAAAGAAAAAAACAAGTTACAGACTTAAAGCAATAAAGTAGAAAAATAAATTCTACAAAGAAATTAAAAGCTTAAAATAGGTTTACTACATAAAGTAATGTGACTGAAGGAATTGAACATATTTCAGCTAAGTTGGTTCCATGTTAAAATGTTAAAGAACAAAATGACTATAAGCATTAATAAGTTGAATTGCAAAAAAAAAAAAAGGTAATAATACTTTTGAAAACATATTTTGTTCCCAAACATTAAATAACAGAATGAATTGAGAATATTATTTCAAATTATTATATTTAGTTAAAAGATGAAAAAGTAAATTAAATCTCTCAGCAAAATAGTATAAAAAAAATTATATTTATTCTTAGATAATGCATTGTTATTAAGATTTTGAACAATAATAAAAATATAAGAATAAAAGATCATGGTGAATAATAGCTAACTTTCAATCTAACAGTCTTATATATATGAAATACCAGTAATGCCGAAATAATTGGGATTTCATATCAATATCAGCATTGAAATACTGATAAAGTTTGACTTCAAAACCTATTTCTAAATAGTCTAGATATTATGTCTGCTATTGGGTGTGTAAGAAAATTATTTTTGAGTAAGAAAATTCACTGAATTTGACTTCACTCTACTTTGTCATTCATTTATATTTCACATTGTTAGGGTTCACATATTGATACAAGTGTTAGTTAATAGGGTATCAAAATGAAGACAATACCGTTTTATAGGAGCTTTTGTTTTCAAGTCATTCGGTTTAAAGTTTTTTACAAAATGGCAGCAGGTGACTCAAGGTACCTTACTGATATGTCAGGCTGATTGATGTTTATAAATATTATTTTAAGGTATTTGCTAGCAAAATGTGTACCACAATTTTACCTAGTAATTGATAAGTTGATTAAAAATGCTAATTTACTACTATTACTATATATCTTCCGGCAGCTATCATTGTTTCTTGATGCTATTAAAATCTTAGATTTGAAATAATAGACATTCTAATTATTATTTAGATGAAGTGCAATAAATTCATAGTCTGAAATTCTTAAAATTTCACAATGTGGCAATATCTTAAACTCTTTGGTTAGACACATATATAGCTATGCCATTACCAACATGCAAAATTTCATATAACAATCTTTTTTACCACACTGTCTGTGACTTTTTAATTATTATTGCCAATACTAACGTAGTAGGGATAAAAACAAATAGAATGCAAAAACTTAATATAGCCATGGATTCAGTAATTTTAAATGTGAGTTGTATATATAAATGATTGAAATCACAGCCATTAATTACTTCACCACCTTTTAGCAGACTTTGCTGTTATTACTGCTTAGTAGTAATGGTAATTGAATGTGACTGCCAAAGTTAGAAATTTAAGATAAACTGGAATACTGAAAATTGTAGGCTTTCTTTGACACAGGTTAGTGCATATTATACCAGGTCTTTTCTGGGAAACAGAATGTGAGATGTTAAAATAGTTGAAAAAGAAATTGTTCAATAAAATGTGCTTTACAAAATATAAAGAACTTCAGAAGAATATCTTGAAAAGGTTTTTAAAATCTTTTGTCCGAAATCCAGGTTAACTTCAGTTGAACTGAAAAGATTGAACCTTATCTGTCACATGGTTTGACCTTTTCTAGCGAGCAACGATAATTGTAAACAAACAGAAGTGAGGATTTGGCTTTGCTTACTGTTCTTTATCGATTAATTGGCATAAATTCTTATTTTGCATCAAAAAATTGGTTTGTTTATTATCATGCAGATATATATATATATATATTAAAATAATAAAAACAAAATGTGCAGGATTTCATAAGTGTAAACAGCATCAAACCGCAGGTAGTAAAATAATGTGTATTTAATTACATTAAAAGCAAAAAGTAGCAAGGAAGGGCTGGAAAAATAGATCATTTGAATGACCAGGAAAAAGAAAATAAATTAATGTATATCTGCCAGAAATGTTTTCAGGAGCACATTCTAAACAGATATACTAAAATTTGTTGTTTCTATGATTGTTTAAAAACACATGGTTAAAATTTTATGCAATCTGTCACGTGTAATCAGAGTGGATTATCTTTCGTAAAAGTAAAGATAAATAATGGCAAGCATAGAGCTACTAATGAATCCTTGTGGTACTCCAATCGTTTATATATATATATATATATATATATATATATATATATATATATATATATATATATATATATATATATATGTATGTATGTATATATACATACATTTTGCCATGTTTAAATCTTTTAAGTTTAACAGAGTTAAAGACTACTTTCCACTTGTCCTGAGTCCTATACTGCTTACTATTTTTGAAAGTCTTCATACACATTATTTTTCGTTCAAATGTATTCATTCCGGTGTCCTCTTGCTTTGACGAAGAGATGTAAAATGCTCTGTCGAATGTTCCCTTGCGAACATGTAGACTCCCACGTAGTGGCTGTGCCTGTGAGTTAATATTTCTGTTTTTTATATTTCTGGTTTATAATTCACTTGGTTTTTATTATTTGTCTTTCCACTAGCCAGTAGACAGTTCCAATGGTGTCCATAAGTAAATACGATCGCCATTGTCAGAAACTGATACAGACAGTTCCAATGGTGTCCATAAGTAAATACGATCGCCATTGTCAGAAACTGATACAGACAGTTCCAATGGTGTCCATAAGTAAATACGATCGCCATTGTCAGAAACTGGCTATTGTATCAGTTTTAATTCGAATTGTTTGGCTGTCCTGACGAGAATGCAATTTTGAACTAACCACCGTTTTATGTGTAGTTTCAGTTGATTGTTCTCCATGTCTTGATCTTCAATCTTGAGCTATTTATTATTGCCTTTTATCATTTTTGCCGTGTTTGCTTTTTTATTTTATATATATTTATATATATATATATATATATATACCTCGGTTAATTATGATTTTTGTATACCCATCTTCCCCTCACCCCCTTTCCATTATAGTGATAAGTTACCTTCTATTATCCTTAGTCCTGGTCTATAGTTACTTATTTGTAACAGATATGCTAGAGATGGTTTTTTTTGTACTTACCATAGTTTATGCATTGTTTTCGATTAAAAATTTCAATTTTTATTTATAAATCCATTATGTTATTAGCTGCTTTGCGCAATATCATGATAAAAGTTTTATATTCTATTTTATATTCTGATTTCTACATACTGACTTGTATTACATCATTTAATAGTGCATTTACATTTATTATTTGCTTTTGAATTCAACTATCTACCTTTAGATTTTCATATATATATGTGTGTGTGTGTATATATATATATATATATATATATGTGTGTGTGTGTATATATATATATATATATATATTTGAAATATGTAATAATAAGAATTATGTAAAAATAAAAAAAATAAATAAATAAAAAAACAATTCAAGTAATATTAACATCACCATAGAAACAAATTCACGGCCACAATTCTTATTTTCTGTCTAGTTGTTTACGAGTTTCTGTGGTAACATTCATTTTTAATTATATATATATATATATATGCCATAAAATTTGGGAACAAAGAAACTTTTTCTGGTAAAGCTTCAAAATACTTAAAGTGTCATCACTTCTATTAAATATTATTTCTTCCAGAATGCAAAATGTACAATTATTTTCAATCAAAATAAAATACAGCTCTGTCTATGCATTTTACTACACTAATTTATTACACACAGGTGTGTGACGTTAGAGACACACTGGGATTTTGGAATTTCAACTCTGTATTCGCACCAATATTTTAAAATTTGTATTAGATATTTATTAATCAGTAAAAATTGCTGTAAGAAAACACAGATCTTTTTTCTAAAATTAAATATAGTCATGATAAAATTTTATTTTGAAAAAGGAAATTTTCTTAAAAATTCATCATGGGTAAGAAAAACATCAAATGCAGGTCCGTAGGTTGAAAACCACTGCCTTGGAGTTTAATCAAGAGTCCATTCTTTGATTGTCTTATTTTTACTTTTATCGCTAAAAGAAATATTGTTTTCATTTTAACAACACTGTTTGGTGAAATTGAAAATTTAGACATAGATTTTTGAAGGCTGCTAATTACAAAAATTCATTCTTTAGCATTCTGTTCATCTCTTGGTTTGCCAGCATGTCTTTTTCTCCAAACCTTTTCAGCCAAACCAAATATATTGAAATTGCATTGAAAAACAAATTGTAGTCTATACAACTGTTAAAATGTAAAGAACATTACAGGAATATCAATATACTGCTGACACACTAGTTTTATGAAATTATTTTATTTAAATTTTTGTCAGTGTTTATTGAATTTTTGAATTTCGTGGTGGGTCAGGTGTTTGAAATGAGAAATTTTGTGATGGGTCTCAGGGGATCCAGATGTCTTAAAGAGAAGAACTGCATAGATTATTTGTGAAATAGTGACTTTTCAGAAAATAATTTATGTTTGTACCTGTAGATTGCAATTATTTTTTATTTTTTTATTTTTGTCATTGTCTTAATTGATAAGTCAATATTATGTTAAAATAGACTCTAGTATATATTTGCATCCCATAGGATTCTTGAAACTTAATTTTTAATTATATTAGAGTTTTCTTAGATTCTTTTTTTCCTATTATATTGTGTCATGAATCATTTCTTTTTTTTTTTTAATGATTCTCAATAATTCAAAGGAACTATTATGCTCTATAGGACTAGTCTACAAAGTTTATCTGATGGAATAGATCCACCAGTGAAGAGTGTACCAAGTGATATTGAAAATTCAGAACAGGAGAGGTAGTTATGCTTACTCATAAAATAGCTGAAGTACTTTTGTAACAGGCGAACTAAAAACAGTCCCAAACATATGTTTTTGAATAGTCCTAAACATATGTTTGAGGCTGTCAAAATATAAGTTAATGGAGAACTTAATTTTTACATAGGAGAGTTGGGTAAGTAAAACTTGAGCTCAGTATCAATGGGTACAAGTGATATTGATTGAAAGTTTGAAAGACAAGCTACAGTAACACAAATTATTTTACTGTGCTATTATTCTTTGAGAAAAATTCAAACTCGTCTTTAAAAGTGGCATATCTGTTTTATTTAAATTGTTTTTAAAAAAAGGTAAATGAGGTCCTCTTCCCCCATCCAATGCAATTGTTCAGTAGATTAATAAAGTTCAAATTTTCATGTTTTAACTGTGCAAACTTCATAATTTGGATACACAAGCATTCAATAGTTTCGCAAAAATTTAAACATTGATCTAAATATACTATTTTTTGAATAAAGAAATATACAGCTAGTAATTGAGTCTGAATTTATATTTGTATTTTATTTTATTCTAAGACTTCGAAATCCAGTTTATAATGTGCATCTGGTATATTGCACATTATTGCTTTTATCTTGTGATAAGAACAATATATTATAACTGAGGACTAATTGATTGTAGTTTTTTATTTTTATTTTTATTCATTAGTATGGTTAGTATGCAAGTTATTTTAATTGTACTATAAGAGCTGCATTATAGTTGTAGTAGCTATTAAATCATCAAAAGACAAGCTGCATAAAATTATAATCATAAAATAAACAATTTACATTCCACTCATTCTCCATTTGAGTTTTTGTTTTACTTTGAAACTGCTACAAAAAGGTTATGAATGTATTGTATATTATTTGTTTTAAATGGGGCTCATTTCTCAAATTTATTGATAACTTTCAAGGAAAAAATACACAAATACAATGTTTCAGTTTATGTTTGCATTTTTCACCTTTTTAATTACATAAAATTACATATATAACACTTATTCAATTGATATATTCAAGTGTATTTAATCACATTTTTTAAAATATCTACTAATAAGATCAGTCACATTTTGTATTTATTTTTAAAACATGTTTTGAACCAGTTAAGATTAGATCTAGTTATACTTTTTTTGTTTGCATCTAAACCTAAAGAGCTTCATGGAAGCCATGATTTTCTAATAGAAAGGCATAGACTTTTGACCTCTGGATTTCATTATTAATTGTATAACTTGTAGGTATTGTATAACATTGTATAACTTTCATTATTAATTGTATAACTAATTAATTGTAAAACTGCTGCTAAAGTGATAAAACTAAAATAACATTGTTCAAAGCAGCATATGATTCATGTATGCTGCTTTGAACAAAGTTATTATTTGTATGCTGCATTATTTTTCTGTTGCATGCTGCTTTGAACAAAGTAACCTTACCTCTGAATGCAGTTAAATGTGGTACAATGTAGTGTCTGAGCCAAATGTAGGGTTTAACTGTATAAGCAAGTAGTCTATGAGAATTGACTTTTAAAAGAAAGGTTCACTAAAGGTTCAGATAACTTACAGTTAAGTTATTTGAAAAGTCAATATGTACACTTGTTGCTGCTTTTGTTTATCCATTAATTTCCTAAACAGCTGTCGAATAACATGCAAATTCTGTATATATTTTGAATGAATTCCAAGTGTGCAGGCATATGTCTCAAATAGATAACTGTTCTGATAGCTGATAAAATATTAAATTTTATTTTTATTTCAATTTAAGTTTGCTGAAATTTATATACATGTATGTTTTAGGTGCTTATCTGCATCTTCAGAGAGGATAATTGGTGCAGCAGGGGACGCTAATGTTGGTTAGTATGAAAATTTCACTATTTATTGCTATTTATGTTGTAAAGCATATCTTAAAACTTATTTTTTTATTTTATAGTAGAAAACCACGATAATACAAATGCACTGCTTCAAAATAATCATCAAGGAAGTGATTATGCTGTACCACAGGTAGTAATTAAATATTTTTAATTAACTTTAATAATTTTGATACTATTTTAAAAACTTTTACTCTAAGTCATGAAAGTTTGTTCAATGAAATGCTAAAATTGCATGATTGAAAATTATTTTGTTTCTCATAAACAGTCAAAAATAGAAAATTGAGATACATACACATGTACTTTGTATAAAGTTTAATTTACTGTAATATGGTAGATAATTTAATATAAATTAATTTTTAGCACAGAAAATTCTAGTGCATGGCATGTATTCATATATTTACAGTATTAAGGAATTTGAATTTATATTTAAAACTTCAAAATTATTAAAATATTTTTAAATATAAAAATATAATTGAATAAAAAAAATATCTTTTAGTTAAAATTCATATTTTCAAATCAAATAATATTTTAAATCAATAAAAATCTTAATTTGGAATAATTAGAATGACAGTACATTAATTTTTCTTGGGTATTTCTTATTCTTTCATATATATATGGACTAAAATTTCAATTCTTACAAATTGCAACTGCACAGTTTGTGTATGTTTTAGTTATGTCAGACATCTTAATTTTCCAATGCCTCACATCAATTTACTTGGTTCACATAGGATAACAATTAGCATTTTAAAAATACAACGTATGGTTTGTGCAAAACATAGATATATTACATTAAATCTAATTTCATATTCAAACTCTTCAATTAAAATTGCTTTTATATGTAAAAGTAAGTAAAGTCAAATAAAAGTTGCAAATTTTCAAAATATGCAAGCAGACATACTTTGCTTATACACTAAATCTAATTCCATATTTTAATTTCTTATTTCAAATTATCTTACAATGTTGAATTTGTCTCAAATAAAATTATATTAGACTTTTCAAAATGTATGAGCATATATTAGAAGAAAAAAATAAAGATAATATTTTCCCCTGTAAGTAAAATATTTTTACTAAATTTAGTTTTTTAATGGATTCAGTAGTTTTGAAGCAAAAGAGTTGTATCATCCATGATGTGCATACAAAATTTATGCAAAGATAGTCACCTTTGTCTCACTAAATGTAATTTTGTTTCACTGTATTTAAATGAGTCTTAGTATGCAATCTGATCTTTTCTAAATGTGCATGCACAGTTTTTAGTGAGCCGTAGTGCAAATCTGATCTTTACCGAATGTGCATGCACAGTTTGTATAAGGGCATAAGCTACTTAAAATAAATTTTAACTTTCTATTTGAATGGCTCTTATCTAATTACCAGTACTTTTAGTACACGTTATGTAAACATTTGTTTTTTCTTTTAAAATTCATATGTGTATTACTATCTATGGGTATATTTTCAAACACAGTATGATGGCATTTTTACCTTTAAGTAACAACCTTTTATTATGTACCAAAATTGGTTTTAATCGGTTGAGTCATTCAAAGAAAATGGTTTGCATTAAAATGCAAACAAACAGACCAACAGTTAAAAGTAAATGTATTCAACATTCCTTTAAAATGTTAATACAGCCTAAAATTGTCTTAAGCACAAAAAAAAAAAGAAAGAAAAAACTTTTCTTTAACAAGGGAAGTAAAACTGAAAACTAAATAGAGTGAAATTTATTTCTGTAAAAATTATTCTGAGATATCTACCTTAGATAGTGGGTATTTTTGTTTAAACATTTGAATGGCTAATATATTGCACCCTTGTTTCAAAAGTGACACAGCTAAGAAAAAGAAAATAATTAAATTTTCTAAAAAGTGGTAAAAACTACTTTCAGAACTGAATCCATTTTTTTAAATGTTGAAATATTTTACATTAAATAAGGGGTTCTGCCCCCTGCTCGCCAACCCCTGTAACTCACTTCTTGAGTTGGGAGGCTTCGTGTCTTATTTGCTGAAGCTTGCTTCGCGAGCACTTACGTGCCGCCTGCTACACAGGCATAATATGCATAGGTACCATCCTTGTTAACTGACATTCAACAGCCCTAGAACTTGCTTCGCTAGCTCTTCCAATCTGGATGGTGCGTACGACCACTTGCATGTCCCATGTTTGCTGTCGATCGCAAAATTCCAGGGCTCCACCTTCCATCAGCTGCTGCTCATTAACCCCATAACTCGATTCACGTGTCGGGGGGCTTCGTCTCCTAATCACTGATGCTCGCAGAACCCCAGAGCTCTTCCCTGCTGGATGAGGAGCGAAAGTCTGGCATGTAAACTTTCCATGTATGTAGCAGAGTTTAAGCAGAGGAAAATAAATATAGAGTCATTTCTTAGAAAAACAAAATCAGCATTTATTCAAAAACAACAGAGTCTTGCCTAGTTGAACAGGCTGGCTGCGATATCAACATGCAGCTAAAACATATTTACAGACTTTGTAATTGAGAGAATATGGCATTTTGGAAAACATCAATAAACATTGCTTTCCTCTATATGTTGTTCGACTTCCACCCATTTGAAGTTCACATACCTCAACATGAAGAAACTTGACACATTTGTAGATGACTAGAATAGCACATGGACGATTAAAATAGTAAAGCACCGGGTAAAAAGTTCAATCATGATCAATACCATCACTCACTTAAACTAACGTTGAAGTAAAACTTATTACCATTGTAATTGCCTTTTAACTAAGACAAACATCTTTACAAATCATCATTAACTAGTTATCTCAAACTATAACTACTTCAAATACATTGGCAGAAGACTACATTGTCATGCTCAACAAGATCATCAGGCATCAGCTCAATACTGAGCTCTATCGTAATACAATCCAATATA